>OY740766.1:150262436-151487656 GCA_963513935.1 Aphrophora alni
CTCCTTCTCCCTCTCTCTCCCTCTCTCTCCCTCTCTCTCTCTCTCTCTCTCTCTCTCTCTCTCTCTCTCTCTCTCTCTCTCTCTCTCTCTCTCTCTCTCTCTCTCTCTCTCTCTCTCTCTCTCTCTCTCTCTCTCCTCTCTCATTTCACCTCTAACGATGAAATAAATATTTTATAATTTTATATCTTTTTAATTTGCTTGAGCAATCTTGTGTCATTAATTGTTAACAGATGTTTCGCCTATTTTTCAGACATCTTCAGAACTTAAAATTCACTACTAAAATACAAAGTAATAAACTACAAAAGTATTCAGATAAACAAAAGTACACTTATAAAACCCTATTTACACATTAAAACAGTTAGTTAAAATAACTTTGTCAAGTACACATTTCATGACTGGTTGCCAGCTCATCTGACTTCGTACAAAGTCAAGAAATGTATACTTGACAAAGTTATTTTAACTAACTTTTTAATGTGTAAATAGTGTTTTTAAGTGTACTTTAGTTTTATCCATATACTTTTGTAGTATTTTTACGAAGGGTTTTTGAGTTAATTTTAAGTTCTGAAGATGCCTGACAAATAGTCGAAACAGCTGTCAACAATTATTGAAATAAGTTTGCTCAGGCAGGCTAAGAAATACAAAATAATATATTATTATACGAGCAATCGTTAGGGCAATTACTACAATAAACAATTATAAAATAAAGCATACTGAAATTCTTGGTCCATAAAATATGGTACAACATTGGTGGTTTCATATGTAATTTGAGATAAATTATTGGTTCAAGAACTGAATATCCAGTAGTTTCAAAGAAAACTGGTATAAAACAGAAAACATTGGAGTAAAAAAAAACAATCTTTTAGGTTTGGCATACTATAACTTTGTTAAATTGACAGTAAACCAATAACATTTTATAACAAAATTTGTAGGTTTTATTTCTGACAATTGAATGAGATTTTTTATAAATCCATTTTTACAGAAATCGAGCACTACAAATTAAAATTTAAAATGTATGCTTATTAATTATTAACAAAGCTTTTTTTTATGGCAACCGATATACGTTTTATTATAGGCCACACATTGACACCATTTTTTGGAAACAACTGGAGCTGCAGTTCTTGGACTACTGTTTTAGAAATTTTCAGCTCAAATTACATATGAACCCATCAATTTCTCCCAATATGTTATGCCCCAAGAATTCCAGTATGGTCTCATTTTATCATTTGAGATGAAATCTTTCGATAAACACAACTCGAAAACAACACGTTCCAAGACTTATGAGATGAGAGGAATACGCATGTAAAGCTTGCCAGAATCGTTCTGAAACGTCCTCTATATCGTGAATTATAAATGAAATTTTATTGACAAATGTGATCTAAAAATTCAAAAGTATATTTTTTAGAATTTCAATCACTTGAAAGGCATCTAGGTTTAAAATTAACGTTCCATTAACGATATTTTCTAAAAACTTCCAGTATTTTAACCAAATAAAGTTATTTAACTTAGCTTCGGTTTCAGGAAAGTTTCCTTTATTTAACACACCTCCATACCCAAGCTTTATTGCAGCCTTCACATTTTTGTTCTCTATGGCATTTCTCAACGTCCTTGCCAGGAGCGAACATTTGACCTAACCTCTTCGTGTCATAACTTACATTAAACCGAGCTGTTATGAAAAGTAACGTTCTCTTACATAACGCATGTACTTTAACTAAAATCGATATTTATCTAGTGAGTTTAACCTAGATTTTTGACAGCGACACTTGTATCTTGCCGAACACGTACGCTGTGTTAATCAATCACCTACTCACTCAATCCAAGTTGTTAATTGATGGTGAAATATTCCACCTCAGTGAAACTTGATATACTTCCGCCCTCCAGGGCTCGTAAGCAAGTACTTTAACCTCTCTCACACCTGGTTACAGTTAATGGATCCTGGATTGCAATATGTTTGACAAACTAAAACGCGACTAGCCAGATGATTACGTTGTATACGCAACACACAGAATGAGTGACTCAGAAGCCTGTTGTAGAATAGTGAGTCCATAGGTAAGAATAAAGAAAATCTAAAGTTTTGTTTTAATTAATTATATAGCAATCTGAAAAGTAACACGCTGATCTAATGAGGAAGTACATGTTTCATTTTGTACCTCACTATAGCATTTACGCACATGATGTTTTCCCCTTTTAATTTAAATTACAGGTTATGATTGAGAACCGAAATTTTGGCAAAATGTTATGTTCCGACATTACGAATTTGGCTGCATATTCGTTTCTTTATATTATTATTATTATTATTATTATTATTATTATTTAGAGGGTTAGGATTGAATACATACTTATCTAAAATATACCATTTTTATCAAATTGAATTGTTATCTAACGCAATAAATTGTTAAAAGCAATGTTTATAAATTAAATTGAATTAATATAGAATAAATATTATAACTTGTAAAGTGCTAACGCCTACAGAATGTGTACAGTATAATCAATACTTTTAAAATTTATTTTCATTGGTCAAATACAGTAAAAAAGTGAGATCATATTATTTTTAACATTTTGATTGAGCTATCAAATAAATCTCTTTGAAGTCAAATTTAAAATGTATACGTTGTGAAATTATTATTATTTTATTTTACTAAATTTTAAAATATAAAAGTAAACCTTTGCTTTTTCCCCACAACTTAAATATAAGACCATGAAAACTAAAATAATTAAAAAATTCAGGGTTGATCCCATAATTGTATTAATCGCTCTTAGGTGTAATGTGGCATTAACCTCTCTTTACAGACATTCAAATGTAATTATTTTATAAATTGAAAATTTATGATTTGTAAGTTTTTAAAGTTAAAATAATTTATCTTAAAGCATGCAGTAAAGCAATTGTCTAGCTCAAAATTGGACATCTGTATTCAAATAGCATACAAATTTATGAAGTAGATATTTTGAAATATCTTGGAATTTATACTTTATAAGTAACTATGATTAAAGGAGCATATTATACTTTTTTTTAATTGTATGAAAATATGTTCAAGGGCTTTTTTACCGTGTATTATTTATCAGTTTTAATATTTGGTGGTTTGAATATTTAATCAGTGTTCAATATTAAAATCGGAAAAGAAACTATTTTTTGCTTACTTTCTGTCTTGGTTACAGTTGGTATTTTACTCTCTAGGTTCATATTGTTAATATTTATATATGAAAATGTAACTCTCATTTGTTTAAATTAAACGTATATTTTAAAATCTAAATGATTTTTTTACGTTTTTTGTCTTTTTTTAATGTTGTATTATTATGTTTTCAAAAGTACTTACATTTAGATATAATTTATAAACGTTAGTGTTAGATTATTTTCATATGTTTTTACAACTTTTCAAAAGTATGAATAAACTTAAATTTAAAATTTTTTCAACTTTTTACAGAAGATACTATTTTACTAATTGTACCTATTTTCAAAGAACAAAAGTAATCTTTGACTAAAACTAGACTTATTGTATACTTGTGTCAATCCAAATTAAAAGAAGACAGTTTTTTGCGTCTAGGCCAGGTTAGGTTTTGTTTTGGTTTTAAATGTCGTATATCATAAAAAATATCATATTTAACTAAAAGTTTGAAATGAAAACAGCGTGTGGTGAAGGATTGTAGCTGATCACGCCCGCTGGGTCTGATCAGTTTTAGTAGCCGGTCCACCTGGTGGCTGGGCAGACTTCGCCCACAAAATTACACCTGTAGTATAAATTCCCGAGTATCAGCTGACTACCCCAAATGAAGAGCTCAGGCCAATGACTGTAAACGGTGCTGAAACGGCTTTTCAAACAATTGGCTAACAAAAGGCGTAGAACTGTCTGTATATTCGTGGATCGTGCTCCTTGAGTATTTATTTTTACGAAAGTAACTAAAGTTTTATATTTTATTAATAAGGTGGGATTTATTTAATTAGGAACGTAGTATGAAGAAATTGAAGGATACTTAATATAATAAACTGTTTTATCAAATTTCTTTTAAATTGTGGATCGCTTTTCTGTGAGTTCATTTTTTCCTTTCTTTTTTATGCACATATTTAATTATATGTCAGTTTATCTTTAAAAAATTATACGTTATACTTTCTAGCATATACTATACGTATAATTGAGATAGATATGATAAAACCTCATATGAAAAATTTTATTTTAGGTTTTTTGCTGATATTCAAGTCGGGGTTGATTGAGTTTAAATAGTTTAGGGATTAATGTCTGTCTGTCTGTTGTCTACGAAGTATCCTATAGCCTATAATATTTCAATGGATAATCAATGTTGGTGAATCAAGGAAATTTGTTTTTAACAATACTATTTGTATTTATTAAAAACATTAATAAATTATAATGATTAAAACATTCTATTTGCTTTATTTTTCTTTGGATATGTTAACAATTGTTTTAATTTATTACAATATAAATTAAGTTTCTTTCCATTTCAAGCCCAATTAATATATATATATAATATATATATATATATATATATATATATAAATTAATTGTATAACGAATTTCTTATAACTAACACAATTAACATACCTAAACTAAATGGAAGAATAATTTGTGAGTATGGTGATTTTGAGAATAATACAATTTGGATGTCATTTCGATAATTAATTGTGGTTTAAATTCACTATTGTTTTTTCTTTGGAAATTTTGAATTTATAAGTTATCCGAGTTCAAGTTACATGTGCTTTAAAATAGTCTGAACTCCTTATGATGATAATTGTAGGTTTAATGTAGATTTATTTACTTGTCGTAACTCACCATTATTTATAACAAGACAAATTTCCACATTTGTCATACTTATTAGTGCTTATTCGGTTAAAATTTAAATCCTTTTCCTTTTATTCTCAGATGTTTAGTAATTAATCTAAATTTTTAAAACAGCTCTACTTTTTTTAACTTTTTTTTTTATACTTTCCTGTTCATAGCCTTTATGTTTCAACACCCAAAAATACTTCTTACTTCTTCTTCCATTTAAAACTTTTTGCTGAAATTCACTTTCTTATTTTCCTTTTATCACATGTCACATTAAGTATTTACAAAATTAAAATTATTATAAAGAAGTATGGTATGAAAAGGTTTTATTTTAATGGATCATAAGGTATGAAATATGATAATTTGTAATTTTATTTTTGTATGAAATGAGATTTTACCCCTTTTATAACTGTGAAATTTCGTATAGTCAAAAGCCCTAGAGATTAATTTGGACAACTTACAACTTCAGAATAGCAGTCATAAAACTAAAACTAAAAATTGTAATTTTATTAATATCCTATCCAACTAATTTTAACCTAATTCTGCTAAATATTAGCTTGTAAGGAACCAAATAAACGTATTTTCTGAGTTACCTGTGAAAATGTGAAATTAATCATGGATAATCGTAAAACTTCTAATAGCACAAAATAAACTCAAGCTATTTAGATTAATTTTATTTGATTTCTGAAGGGGATATTTATTTTTCTAACTGCAAGCAAAATACCGAAATGAACTGTAATATTCTCTCCCAGTTTAGAATACATTGGATTGAGCTGTATATTTTAACATTTTATCTAAATCAATTTAAGTTGATTTTTAAAACATTCTATCGTGTAGACAACGTCGAAGGTTTAAGTTACATTTAACTTGTACTCCTGAACTAACGTTTTTGTGAAGTGGAGACCAGTTTTGGTCATTAGAACATAATTGTTAACAAGATTTACTCAAAACGGTTAATACTAATTTTGAGAATTACAGAATTTGAAGATTGTATCACCAAATTAGAGCTCGTTTGGTATTTTGCTCTGCACGAGAAGGTTTGTGCATTGTTTGTGTTCGGTTTATTTATAATCAATGTGGTAGTAATAAATTTAAATATTTAAAACACTATTTAAAACATTAACTTTGTTCTTTGTCTACCAAGCAACAAGCATGCAACAACCCAGCAATGTGATAGCATATAGAATAAAACTCAAACACAAGATCTCACAAAAAGTCGTTTACTTAATGAAACGCGTTTCAATGACAAAGTCTCCATCCTCAGCGATGCATGAGCTACAATAACTAAACTATAACCAGTTATAGTTTAGATATTGTAGCTCATATATCACTGAAGTTATTAAAACGCGTTTGATTAAGTAAACGTAATTTTTGAGAGATCTTGTGTTCGAGTTTTATTCTATCTAATATTCTCTCACAAGTCAAGCTCAATATTTATTTGTAAATATGATAGCAGCTACAAAGACGTATAGTGTTGATATTTTCCAAAGCAATGAGTATAAAAGAGACAATTGCCATCTTAGACTACTGTTATAGAGAACTCTTGGATCAGATTAATGTCTGTAGAAAGTCATACGTTGATAAGATCTAGTAATATTTATTATTGATCTCTTTGACGATTATAACTGCTCATTCAGTGAACAGAATATATCTGCGCGGGTGAGCTAGTTGGTGATTACGGTGATATCTAGAAAGCCTACGGCAGTAGTCATTTATGAGACACTCTATTACTGAGGAGAATGTGGTGCCTAACGAGTCACCGTGATATATCTCTTTTATCTTGCCCTCGGTGATTAAAATATTTGTTCACCGGACAAAAACACTACTTTATTGCAAGGAACTTAACATATTTGTGTATTGTTTAATGCATATATTTCTTTTTGCGTTACAAAAGTGACCCGAGAGAAAGAGAAAGGCGTACTACATCTATCATTTACCAAAGGATATCTGTCAGGCTTATATTGCATTCCTTTATTGACAAATTGCAGAACAAATTCATTTTATTCCCTTCAAGACCAAAATGGGTTATAATAATTTATTTTCAGATTAGCCTTGTAAATTATAAATTAGTATCGATAATTAATGCAAAGCAAGACACAGGAATTCGAAAGCCGTTGGATTAAGGATTTAATTTTATAATTGTGCAACTTGGAAAAGGCAATGATTTTACAAATACAAATGAGTTTATATTTATTTAAATAAGACTAATGAACCTTGTAATATGTTATTTTTCTTTAGAAGATTAATCTAAGCAGAATAATTTTACATTATTGTTCAACACAACATGAGATGATTTTTCTTCATGTTTTTGATACGTAATGGAAGACTACTTTGCAGTTATTAAAGAAAAAACAGCTTGGCTCATTTGGGTTGACCACGCTTTAAACTATCATGATTTAAAAAAATATATTTTTATTATAATACCATGACCACTCTATACAGATCGACTAATGATTTATCTATCTTACTATAGACACATGAAGTGGTAGTCATCAATAAATGATTTCCCTATTGGTAATACATCCTTATGGATCATTAGTTAACACATCACTATTTAATAATTACACATTTTTATAAATTACCACTATTACACTAACTAGGTAAGTTCATAGGGTTTTGTTCTTTAAGTCTCCTTTTGGTGGCTATATCCAGAGTAGCTTACATTTCAGGGTTTTCATGTGAATGCAGTCTCTGATTATGTTTTACTGCTTTCTTTCTAAACTCATCGACGACTAGGTTGATGCGCAAGTCATCACGGTGCAGATCCTTGTTGCGCACATACCACGGTGCGTTTACTATCCCACGCAAAACTTTGTTCTGAAATGTTTGGATCATTTCCAGGTTGGTTTTCTTTGTACACCCCCACAATTCAAGTCCGTACATCCAAACAGGCTTGAGTACCTGTTTATAAATTAATAATTTACTCCACTGTTAATTCAGAGTTACGCCCGACTAACCAGTAGATTCCTCTATACTTAATTGTAAATTCTTCTTTTTTCTTCTTAACATGCTCTTTCCATTTTTAGTTTTGAATCCATGGTCATACCCAGGTATTTTGCTGTTTTCACAAATGTTATAATCTGATAATTGAAAACTATCATGAATGGCAAAACTATCAATAAATCAATAAAAAATCACCACACTAAGATCTGGCCTCTTACCACTTTATCAAATTTGAATAGTTTAAAACTGCTACTATCTCCAGTAACCTCCACTCAAGGGACAAATACATTAGACTTTTGGTTGCAATAACTTTGGTTAAAATCATGTTAAGTCAATTTTATTCGCTTGTATTGATTACAAATAGTTAGTACACTTACATGTAAATCTATACCTTGCGTAGCCTAACGAAAACGTATCCTAAGTTTGTTTACACGAAAATATAAAAAATGCTGGTTAAATCGATAAAACATTGCCACAATTTGATCTGGCCTTTTACAACTATATCAATATCAACACAGTAGTTTTTATAACTGTACGATACTACAAATATATATAGTAATCTATACGGAAGCGACGAAAACGTTAGATTTTTGGTTGTGTCAGGTTAGGTTTAGTTGTCATTTGTGTGATTACAATTACTGAATTAATTTGCATATTAATCCTGACATAACGAGTTTGTCATGTGTCTGTAACCTCCACCAAAGATGTGCATTAGTTTGGTTTATAGTTGAAATGATAGCCGTAAGTTCAGGTAGGTCAGATTCAAGTGTATTGGTTACAGTTAGTTAAGACACTTGAATATCAATTCTGACCTAACGTAGCCTAACCTGTTTGTCATGTGTCTGTAACCTCCACCAAAGATATGCATTAGTTAGGTTTATGGTTGAAATGATAACCGTAAGTTCAGGTAGGTCAGATTCAAGTGTATTTGTTACAGTTAGTTAAGACACTTGAATATCAATTCTGACCTAACGTAGCCTAACCTGTTTATCATGTGTCTGTAACCTCTACCAAAGATATGCATTAGTTAGGTTTATGGTTGAAATGATAACCGTAAGTTCAGGTAGGTAAGATTCAAGTGTATTGGTTACGGTTAGTTAGGACACTTGAATATCAATTCTGACCTAACGGATCCTAGCGTGTTTGTGATATGACAGTAACCTCAACCGAAGTTGTGGATTAGTTAGGTTTTTTACAATGAAACTTCTTAAGTTCAGGTATGTCAGATTCAAATTTACTGATTACAATTAATTATAGTGGGCTTCAGTTAGTTGTCAGTGATGTCATTAATATGAAATGTTTAAGAGCAACGACTATGGGATGTTTACAGTTCGTATAACTCCCTTTTCCTAAGTAGACAGCGTCAATTGTTCTTATTATGTGCTATAAGGTTTATTGTGTTTTTGACAAAAGATTGGTATATAATAATATAATTGACAACTAAAATGGAATAGACTATAGTACAATTGAATATAACCTGACCTAACCTAGCCTAGTATTTTTGATGTGTTTTGAGACAAAGACTCTAACCTAACTTTAACTTCTCTAAGATTAGCAGAGATAAGATAGCATCGAATAAACATATTATGGTACTAGAGATAGAAGTAAAACAGATTTTGTTCCATTTTTCTTCCTGATATAGTGAAGTGTATATACTCGATTAAAAGATTTAGAAATACTTTATACTTCTTTTTATTATGTGGCCATCTTGAATATTAAATAAAATATATAATTTATATGTTGCTGAAGATCATTTTATAGTAAGCAATTATCTACCCAGAATAGTATTTCAGTCGCTTTAGATGTATTCTCAAATTCGGATATATTATTAAATATTTTCGAATTCATTAATACGAATAAAAGTTTTTATACGATTACATGGATATTTATGTTTATTCATATTAGTTACATTTTCTCTATTGATTAAATATTATGAAATAAGTGATTATTTATTTCTTTAATATAATAGTAAACCACATATATATTGACACGCCCATGATTAACACTATTTACCAATAGTATAAGAAAATCTATTTCTATGTCTTAATGGTTAGGTATTTGGTGACATAAGTGCTGACTGATAATAACTGCCAGTCAAGAGACTAAGAAAATTACAAGGTTATGTAACATGTGCAAGTAAAACAGCAAATTTATCCATTTCTTTGAATAGATTACTACACAACCTGTTTGTAATAGAATTGCACAAATTAGAAATGTAAAATAACCTAACTTTTCAGTTTGAATAATGAAGATAAATATTTATGATTATAGATTAAACTGTATTTATCGTTTGATCTGTAGTAATTGTAGAACAAAATATTAACATATAGAACATAACAAATTGAATTAAATTCAAAGTAAGTTTTCACAAATAAATTGATAAAATCTACTCACGGTTTACGAGACACCTTGTTATTAGTTTAAAACTAAGATATTCATATTTGGACTAACTGTATCTCATTGTGGAGATTGTGTTATCCAGTGAAAGCGGCTTGTAATTGACACAAATTGGACTACTTTGCAACAATATCAAATAGACTAAACAATCTCTTAAATCACATTAAGAATGGCATATTAATCTAGATAAATAAACAGGTTTTGAAGTTCGTTCCAAGTCTCTTTTCAAACTTGTAAAAGTCAGGTCCTAATTTGTTTTTCAATGAAATGGAACTAGTTAAGAAAATAAAATTTAAAAGAAATATTACAAGCAGTTAGATAATGTAATAAGAAGATATAGAGAGCAAGGTACTCTGTTATAATGGAGTAGTTTGTTTAATGTGCAGTTAGGGATGAGATAGGGATCCAATCAGAAAGACGTTGGCGTTTGCAGCACTAAATGAGCCCGTGAAATACAAGTGTTATTCTATCACGAGTAGTTTATCAGGAAATAATAGCTGCAATACAGGGACTGGCTGCGATTAATCGAATAACAATAACTCATATGAAACCTTGTAAATAGTTGTTGTAATTGTAATTTACAATCGTGTTTGGCTGCCGTTCGTTCGCAGCTCAAACAACGTTTTGCATAAACCTCTCACGTTTTTGTCTCGGACAATGAATTCTTTACTAATTGTATTTAAATGATTGCTGCTACATTCAAAACTGACAATTTGTTAAATAATCAACAAGGACGGACGTGTTTTTATTTTTGTAAGAATCCTGTTACATGATTGTAATTGAATTTTATTGTTACTTAAGCTACTATAATCACATTTAAGTGCATTTACTACTTGTAAAGTTAGAATTTAATACATTTCGAGGATGTGTAGGACAAGAACTGTAGTTGTCTTTATTGGAGATATAAAACGTACCCACAAGTTACTTTAAAGTACGAACTGAACTTAAAATACATTAAGTACATCTGCTTCTTTCTACGGAGATTAACCCAATTAATTCCGTTTGTTAAATTTCACTTAACTTACTCTGAAGAAAACGTTAGGATACAATTACAAACGTTTAAACGATTAAAAGACAAATAGTTTTTTCTCCAAATTCGTTAATTTTCTTTTTTACTTGCTGATTTTTTTTAATCATAGTTCTCTATTCACTAATATGTCATCACTCATTAAAAAAATTTTAATACCAAATACGACACAAATATTTTGAATACATTAATAGACATAAATAAATATTCGGAAAACCGTATACAAAATTAATATTCTGAATATCACTTACGAAATGAATATGTAAAGTATTGTTTACAAAATATTTAGAATGCTATATCCGAATATAAAATGTACAATATTTATACAAAATAAATGTTAAGACTATTAAAATGAATATTCTGATATCATATGCAAAATTAATATTCAGGATATTAAATATATAAATATTCAGAATACCACATGCAAAATGAATTCCAGAATACCGTATAGAAAACAGATTTTCTGAATACCCCATATGATTTTAATATTCAGAATATTACATCAGAAATGAATATTCGAAATACTATATACAAAATAAATATTCAGAATACCATGTACGAAATGAATATTCAAAATACTATGTAGATACGTCATTAATATTCAAAATACCATATACAAAATATTCATAATATTACGTACGAATTGAATATTCACAATACCAATACGACATTAATATTCGGAACACCTTATACAAAATTAATATTCAGAATAATATGAATATTTCGAATTCTGTACACGAAATGATTATTGAAAATCCACTGTCTATGTTAGCAACTTCTGTTATCTGATATCACACTTCAGTAGATTTTCAGGAAGACGTGTAACATGAAAGTTGTCTTAAATACCCCCACATTCGAAAATTGTAGGATGAGATGAGGAGATCGTGATAACCAAGCCTTCAGCTCGAATCGAAGCCGTCTTGATCCGATTGAAGAAAGATGCGTTGTCTTGTTGTAATTGTGACATTAGGTCATTTTCCAACACGTTCAGATAAATAATGAAAGTCACGAATTCACAGCAGAAAAGAATAGGCAATGAATTTTAATAGAACTTAAAGAACAAATGACATTTAACTATTTCGTGTCGTTTTAGCACCCCTTATTCTCATACGATGACGTTTTACTTACCACTAAAGTAAAAATTAACAAAACACTAAACAAAATTTATTAGTCATGATTATCCCTTCTGTCAATTAAATATAAAAGTAATTTTTCCTATAATGTATAACTTATAGCAATTATAATCTGTAGAATTTAAATTGCAAAATTTATCTTAAAATCTTCCCCAACGTAGAATGTTCAGTTCAAAGCTGGCACATTTTTAGTTCATTTTTTGGGCTACAACGTAGGTCTTGGGCTCTCGTTTAAATCTCTAAAACCTAGGTTTCACTCTCGGTATGCTACATAACCAGTTTCAAGGAAACTATTGTAGTAATGGTCGGTTTTTCTTTTGATATTCGAATTTTAATTTCCTTCAGACAGACATATCTAATCGTAATTCATGAAACCATAAACAACACTGAATACGTTCCACACCAGTTTACCACTTTGTCATGACTGATGAGATTTAAATTATAACAATAAATAACAACATTATCAACAATCCACTAATACCACTTATATTCCTAGCTACTGCAAAATATTCTTAGTTATTCATTCGGCGAAATTTTTTTCTTATTTTTTAATTGATTTTACAGCTGCTTTAGAAGCACGAATGTTTATTTTTTAAACATATTTCGTTAAAAACAACAAACTCCTTTCTGACGTCTATCTTACCCGGCAACCTGGAGTCTTCCGTTAAGTCCCCGGCGGAAATTGAAGGGTTGCTAAGACCGTAGTGCTTCATGCAAGGGATCCATGCACGATGACGGGTCCGCGACCATTTTGGGCATCAGAGCGAAGCTAACCAATTAATCTTAGGTAATAATTGGCACAACGGGACACACTATGAAGGTTTGAGCTTTCCGGAACTGTGTATATAGGACAGGTTTGTGGTGGTAGTGATACTGCTGGTAGTAGATATTTCCTTCCTCCATCTTTCTTCATAAGTAGTTCCAAGAAGCTCTATGTCCGCCGGTTATCCTAGTTTTTAGAAATATTTTATTTGCAGAAATCATCGTTAACTGACTGTCTATCTACTTGTAAGCTTATAAGATTACTTAACAATAGTGGTTCAAATATACATGCTTTTTTATCCTGTGTAGGTACTTTAACTAGTTAGGTTTTAATTTATATGTTATTCAAATTGGTTCAACAGTTCACAAAACATGTAAGAAAATGTGAAAACCTAAAATTTAGACATATTTTACGCATTTTCTTAAAATTTTTAGTAACAAAGAAGGAAAGGTATACGATTTAAATGCTAATTGAAATATGTATATATTTTTTTAAATCGGTGCAACATAAATCGATTCCCGAGTTATAACTATTTTGTACTGCTGAAATTTTCTGAAACATTTTATGTGTTTTCCTAACAATTTCAGTGATATCCAATGTACTGTCAGTGACTAAATTAATTATATTATTTTAAACGTTAATGGGAACTGGTTTTAATATTCGCATGTAACTCCTAATGCTAAAACTATCAAATATTGTTATCGAAGAGGCTCTTAGACGAAAAGACTTTTGTATTACGTTTTCCCATGTTCTCTTCTCTATACTACCTACTGTAAATGATACGAAACATATATTATAAATAGAAGTTTTCTTTAAATGTTAGTAAATTTTAATTTACTAAAATGTTGTGTACTTTATCAATCTTGATACAAAAGTTAAAGTCAAAGATATTATACGATATCCTGACTTTCACACATTAGATAATAAAACGAAGTTTATTCCACGCTAGCGAAGTCAAAGATAAGTTATGGATAACCAGATTACAACGCGGACGAAGCTAGTATGGTATAATAATGATCCCATATAAAATAAATGAGCCAAAATGGAACATTAATACATCTGTAAACAAACCTAGATATTTATAGAATATGTATCTTCGCGCTCATTTGATTTTGACTCATACCTACTTCGTATATCAATGTTAGAGTTAACGCTTTGAACATTGAAAATTGTTGTGAAATACGTAGTGTAAACAGTAACGTTAAATAAATATAAAATCAAACTTTCTGAACTCAAAACACTTGTTGTTCTAGGAAGTAAAAATAACTGACTCATCGATAGAAATCAGATCGACAGACAGATAGGATCGAGTTTATCCATCAACACATCTGTCAATTAACACGCTTACTCCTGATGACACGTGTACGGTCAACGCGCGTGGACACCACTTGTAATTGCCTCATCTCTCTGATGGTAATGCAAACCTGGCGAGCTTATTATTTGTTCTTTTATTAGGTAAACACGGCAGAGTATGTTGGCTTAACGGCTAGCGCAAGATTAACGATAACACAGTCTCCGCCATTCACTTTGTCTTGTAATGGAAAGTACTGCAGGAGCAAAGTGTAAAATGTGGAAAGAGCGTAGAACAGGTCCATAAATGATATATGATTATGTATTGTATTTTTGATTTGCACGTGGAAACGAAAAAACTCAAAGTGTAATTAATCAAAATTTAATAAATATGTGTTTACAGGTTATAAAACTTAAATGTGTTAAAGAAAACTTTAATTGACATTGCAGTTTATAAATTTATAAGTTTAATCAATATTGTTTTCATTTAAAATCAAATTTAAATCCTAATACTGCTTTTTAAACACTTAGGGACTCTCTTCCGTGAGTACGGGCTTGGCAATCCTGAGCAGCCTGACTGGTTGTACACTTTTTCATTCAGTCTTGTGTCAGATCCCACTATTTCATCTTCCCTACAAAGTCTTCTTGATGAACTCTTTTTTTCCCCGACCTTGAATATAGAGCATTCACGTTTTATGGGTATTTATTTTAGTTCTATTTGTTATAAGGCAATAACGACAGAGAGATTTTTTGTCTAAAATAACAACAAAATAAAAACCTAATTTTTAACGTGGAAATACTACCTACTGCAATCTCCTTCACGCGTGCACCTGTGTGTATGTACGGTGTATATTCTACCTATAGAATTTACAACTTTGATCTTTTTTGGCTCGAATTTAGTAATACGAACCATTGAATTATTTTGTTAACCAGAAAATCCGGTCAGTATGTTTCAACCTAAGATATTTCAAATCATTAAAAATGTTTTTGTAGGATAATCATGCTAGTGTTTGTCGTACAATGTTCCTCAATAGCTCATTAGCTCATTGTTTATACCTTTATAATATGCATACAATAATATCCAAACATGTGTTCAGCCATCTAAAATAAGAGAGTTATTACTAAAAAAAAAAATAATAATAAAAATAAATAAATAAAATTAAAAAAAAATATAATAATAATAAACTAAAATGGATACACTGTTCAATATTAGATGGAATTTTAGTCAATTTTACCAAATGGCCGTACATTTTCGAAATGGCCGTTTTTATGGTCCTTTTTACAGTCTAGGTCTGTAATATCTCATTTTAAAGCTTATTAATTTTATAGTGTTGAAATTGGCAAATAGATGAATATATAAAAAACGGAAAATCCATATAAAGTTATTGAAAAATAATCGTAAAATTTAGAAATAGTATTTTTTCGATAGTTCTAACATCCAAGGCTGAAATATTTCACTTTACCAGGTTTGTCAAACTGTTATTTTTGCAAATGGTTACACAAAAAACGACAGAAACATCGCTTCCTTGAATACGTACGAATCAGCTACATCTTGAGTATTTTAATTCTTTGTTACGTTTCATTTATGAAAGTATAGATTGAATTTTTTACTACCTTATAGGTGATAAAGAGATTTTACTGAAAAATTAATTTCAATGTCGCATATGCGAGGTAATTAGTTTAGAAACTCAAAAATTGCAGCAATAAATGTAAAATGTCAAGTGAGAAGTCTGCGCCCTGTGCTGGGAAGCGATTAGGATAGCTCAGTTGGTAGAGCATTGGCGCGTAAAGCCAAAGGTCCTGGGTTCGATTCCTAGTCTAGGTCGTATATTTTTCACTTTAAATATTATTGTATAAACTATTATCTGAAATTGCAAATAAAAGAAAGATACGGTTCAAAAGTAATTGGTAAAATAGAAAATCAATCTTGAAATTCGCCGTAGTCAAAAACGCAATAAAAATTAGTTAAGATAAGTTTATTTATATTCTTCTTCTTGTAGAAATGTTTTCCACTATATTATTAAATGGTACTACTCAAAATTAAAATTTTTATAATAGATTTTTCAAACTTAAAATTTAATTTAGTTTTGAAAATTTATTAACGAGCGTTTGAACTTAAGGTTGGTTTTAGAAACCTTAAATTTCTTTTCACTTTCAATTTAAGATTCTTTATTTCGTAAAAATGATTGAATTTTATTTTTGTTTTTTTACCAATTCAATTTTAATCTTACCTTGAGACCAGGAGTCAGCTGTGAAGCAACCTGTCCAACAGCTGACTGATCTGGTGGGGCAATATCTCAGCTGGCTTCAACTCTAATCTCTCATTCCGTTACAAGCACTCTTCGTGCCAGATAACATTGGGAGATAACAATCTTGTCTCTACAATCCTTTATGTTGATTGATTATTCTGTAGGAAATATTGTCGTCAATTCATCTCTCAAAACTTTTGATTACAAAAAAATACCTTATATTCTGTAACCAATACTATTGCATAAAGGCCTATTTTCTTAATTTTAATAGACAGCTAGGTATTGGAAAAAAAAATTTCTTCGACAATTGTTGAATAGATATATTCATGATAATTTGTCTAATCTATTGGATACGTACTTTGTTATAAATAAATAAATCAATGACTCAAAGAAAATACAAAAAAGTCCAAAGTCCAGTTCAAAAATGTGAATGACGAATGTGGAAAAATTGTTCTCAAAATTCAACATTAAATTTTTCTTGGACATAAAATTATTTAATCCAGATTTTACCAATATTAATGTCAACAACGAGATTCAGATATTTTATTGCGATTTCATGGCAAACAATCTACAAAATGAACGTTGGCCAACCTTTAAAGTTAGTTTAAAATCTAAATTTCTTGAAGTATAATATGAAAAATTTAACACTAGATATATTATAATATATTATACTGAGTAGATAAGTCCGATATAGGTCATTTAGGTTATTTTTATAAGTTGTGTTTTTAGATTATACCTTCTATTAGCACATCGACATTCTTAATGTGCGATTCCCCAGTTATTTTATCTGGGAATATTTGCAAATTTGGGTATTTTAATTTTTCGACATGCAGTTGCATAAAACGAGATATATATGAAGGAATGACCAAAAAACAGTTTGAAATTAATTTTGAAATTTAGTGTCTTTTTCCAATCTTATTCGACAAATAGTAAAACTAATTTACAAAATAAATTTTATTTTAAAATTGAACATAAAATTATGATTACTAGAACTATTAATGCTGATTTTTTAATAATAATTTTAAGATATGTTTTTACTGATAACTTTCATTTTTTCGTAAAAAACTCGTTTGGAATTCACAGGGTACAGATTTAAAGTTACATAGAATGAGCAAATGTTTAAAACTGTGTGATCTTTGGGTGAAAAGTTATAAAAAAAACGCTTTTAATAAATTTGAATATCTACTACAATTTTTTAATTTAAAACAGATTTTTCAATTAACTAATTGTTGAAACATTTCAAAAATGAGCCTATATTAAAGATTTGAAACTTACATTGTATCAACTAACAAATATATATCGTAAAGCTCCAAAATCAGCATTTAATCGAAATAATTTATTCTTATAAACTTTTCTTCGTATGAAAAATGTACCTACTCTACTTAAATTTAAACTTTTACTAGTGGCCATTTTGGATAGTTTTAACGGAATAATATTCTATTTCACATTATTCTTTACTAAACAATAGGCCTACCTTTAAAATTACCAACAACATACAAAATTCCTACCTTTCTTACTATTTAAAATGTTTAATTTGACTTCATTGCAGACCCCCAATCTCAAAAGTTAACAAACTAAATTTCACAAAATTTGGATTTAAAAACTTTCTTTTATTAACAAAAAGGCGGAGGGGAAGTAGAACTTCAATATCCCACAGTTTATAAATTCAGTGATCAAAATGGGTTTCAAATTATTTCAGTGGTAGGATCGGTGGACATTTCATGGACATTCATGAAGGTGATCGCAATACCTAGAACTTCTATTTTGGAAATTCTTAATAGTATTTTTTTAAATATAATTACAGTAGTATTTTTTGAAAATTTACGTCGTAAAATGTCATTAATTCGTTACAAAGGAGATATCGATCTATCACAACAGTTACTCGGAACTGGTATATTTTATTTTTCAATTATTTGCCACTTAATTGAGTGGGAGTTTTCAAAAGTTTTGAAATCACTATTTTTGAAAAAAAAATAAACTATAAGAAAAGTTCATTCTCCCATTAATCATTACAACATTTAAGGAATCTGTTGGAGATAATAAAACAACGGATTTTTGTTTTCAGAATAGTTGTTTCTGTTATCACATTCATTACAGAGGAATCCCGGTATGTTGATTGGCTAGATCGCTAACTAATCTGTGAAATAATACTCTTTGATAATACCCTAATGACTCACTTGTTTTACTCACCAATCTGCTACTAATCATCACACTGCTGTGGATATTTCCGCCAACGTTAACCAGGTCAGAATGTAGAGCTATAAGTCGCTATTTATTACAATTGCTCGCCTTTGTAAATTTCCTGTTAATCTATCTGGTAGCAGGGATCGCCTCCAGTATGTGGAATTCCAGAGCGTTGATTAGGGCGTATCGCTAACTAGCCTATTAGATGCCGAGTCTGAGCTAAGTAGCTAGGTGACGAGAAATCACGTTCCTCATCTGGGATTAAATAAAACAGTGATTTCTGAATAACAGACATCAAAGTACAAAACATTCAAGTGAAAAAACGTATTGCATTTACTATCCTCTGGGCCATAATTACATGGTTAATAATATCAGTATTTGTGTTCGTAGAAAGTGATATACAAATCCACTTTGAATTATCTATTTTTATATTACTTGATGTTACATTTTTACTTCCTCGTGATTTCGAGATTGTTATGCGATGTATTACGAAAAAGTAGTCGAATTTTTTTTGAGACTATTTGTTTATGGGAACGATGTCTTCTTTATCGCCTATAAAGTGCCCTACCGCACAACTACTTAACCAATTTTTATGAACTTTGGTATGTGAATATATGTTTACTATATCTTTTATTTTGTATTTTTTTTAAATTCAAAATTTGGGATATCTATCATAAAAATCAAAACACTTATTTTTGACTGTAAACATTTTGATCAAATATAGTCTCTAAAGACTGAAGTAAAACGTATTTTTCCCTATCTCCCTAATGCCCTGAGTAAAGTATGGTATTATACCAGAGACTTTACGAGTTGGGTTTGAGCGTTGAGTTGCTTCTTGGTAGAGGAATTTCGGTCTAATTGAAGACTCTTTTTAGCCAGCTCCTGTTTGATGTAAGTTCAGTTTTGGTATACAGGGAGTAGAATAAGTACTTTGTTTTAACGCTGTGGTGATATCTTTTTCGATTTAAAGGATTCTGAAGAACACCTACAGTTAACTTGTTTGACTTCCTTAGTTTGTGGGAAATGGTGGATGAAGTGTTATAAAAGTAGGCCTAAAGTTGCGATCGGAACTAAAATCATCAATGCAGACACAAGATTGGAGCAAAGGTGAAGTTTTAGAGTACGTGAAAGTCATCTGACCTATAATTGTGAGTAAAACTACGAGTCCTAGTACAACTAACTGTATTTGGTATTATTTTATCTAAAGTTATAAAACGGAAATTAGAGTCTCTCCGGTTTGTAAGAGATGTTTGGAGTTCAGATCGCTCATGAGTAAGGTCGGATTATCTGAGCTCAGAAACTTTTCAAAATCCGATTTTGAAATTATAGTCGTGGATGGAACGTATACGGAGATAACAGGCATGCCTCTGTATGCTAATTGTGTGTTGTATCGGAGGCTGTAGGATATTTGGAATCACTTGATGTGTGATCGTTACGAAAAATCACCTGCACCACGCAGTATGGAATATTTTGTGGAGTGTAAATAAATTGGAAAAATCAAACTTTAAATCTTAGGTGATTTGAACATCCAATATGGTAATGAAATGAAACGTTAAAATAATACATTAGGTTTTAATTGCAGTTGGTTAGCAATTAGTAGATTTTTCTCAGAAATATGAAATGAAGATATAAAATACGTTCTTCAACATTGATTTCGCCTACGCAACTAGTTGAAACTGAAATTTGTTACATACTGGACAAAAAGTGAAATATTATAAAACAATTTGACAGGAAAGGAAATATGGAACTTAGTACAGACCATAGGTTGTTAAAAGTAGACTTATTAAATAGAATAGCAAAAGGGTTTAAACTTCATGGAATGCGCATAGTATCAGACCAAGTGTAATAAAAACTAACGGTTTAGAATGACTAGAAACTAATCTACTAGACTGTCAAGAGCAGTTAGAGCATTTTAGTATACAAGAAAGTTATAACTCACTGGAAAAGTTTATTAATGAAGCTTTCAAAGTGACAAAAGATAACAAATTAAATAAAATTTCATACAAGACAAAAGATATAGTAGTTAATAGAGAATAATTTTTATTCTTTTTAAAAGTAAGAAGAAGAAAATGATCACACAAAATATAACGTAATATGTTAAACTCAACCGCCATCATATTATAAAAGATGTTAAATATTTTGAAGATGGATTTATTGCAAAATTCTGTAAATAATAATGGTTCTTTAAAAAAATGAAGAAACAATTATTAGAGTGCGTTTCTTAAAACATAGAAGTGAGAGATAAGAAAGGTAAAATGGGATAAAGTAGGCGTATTAAATTGTACGAGAAGCAATATAGAAGTACAGATAACGTGTACCTTAAGGAGTGCCTTACTTTCAAAAAAGTGAAATAGATAAAGTTCTGATAGCATTAAAAGTCAATAAAATGACAGGAGGTGATGATGTTACCAATCAGAGGCAGGTGGTAGTAGCAAATGTTGTGGAGGCGCTACTAGTGATAATAGCATTTTAAGAGAGCAAATAGTATCTTCACAGTGAAAATCATCTTATTATTATAAAGGCGACCACTAATATATAAATAATTACTGTCTTATACATTTAACGTCTTGCCTTGGTAAAATGTTTATGAAACGTATTCAGTACCGTATCCAACTTATACTGAGCAGTCATCAACCAATCCAATCGAACAAGCAGACTTTCGGAGTGGGTATTCGACTCTGGATAATCTCCAAGTTACAAACCAACTTATATAGAAGTGCGAAGTTTATCAGATTCGAATTTATCATGCATTTATCAATTAATTAGAAGAACTCCTTTCTATTTACATCTATTCAACAGTCTTATAGACCTATTTAAAACTGCAGATATGTATAAAAACAATAATGCAAGAAAAACCAGGCAATAATTTTAATATTCAAATAGGAGACAAACGAAACAACCACTTTCATCATTATTTTTCAACACAGCCCTGTAAGAAATTTGCGAACTGATACAATGGAAAAATCTCGGTCTCAACATCTCAACACCATTTGTGATTCACTGAAGAGATTGTACTTGTCTGGAAATCACTAATGGAAATTAAATTCATGGTCTTGCGAATGTGAGTAAAGGTGTTATCAACACTGAAAAAACACATCTTATGACCAACAAGTGCAAGGAAATTATTAATTTGGATGGATTCAAATTAAATACATTTTAATGTAACAGCAGATATTTCTTGTTGAAAATCCATATTCAAGGATAACATAAAGCAATAATGCTTGAAGTTTCCAAATATTTTATTTTATATTATGAAAATATTGTGAAACTTTAAGCTTTATTGCTTTATTTTATCCTCAAATTAAAATAGTCTAAAGAAGTCTTATACCTGAAATAACGTATCCCAGCTTGGTTTGCAACTCGGTAATTTGAACAAAATATAATAAATAAATTAGCAACCACTCAAATAACAATTAATTGAAAGAAGTGTATTGAAGATATACTTATATAAAATTAGAAGACATAAGAAAAAATAATCGAAGAATTCAAGTGTAAATGAACCGGTCATATTACGTAGCAAGTGGTGGATGAACTAAGATGATAACTGCAACGAAGTCGAAATAGTTTTTCGTGATACAGGATTAGTTATATTTCGATTTCAAACTTCTGTTAATTGTTCATTCCAACTACTAGGTCGTCATCATCAAATGATATAAACCGGAGCGGAGCAAGTTTCTTAATATATATTGAAACATTGAATGTCGTCACTAAGAACTTGATGTTGAACACAAACTCCAGACTTCTTTTTTGAAATTAATATTTTCTCCTGAGAGAGTTTTTGCTGCAATTTTATAATCTAAAAGAGGGAAAACATACGAACAGATTTATACATGACACAACCTAATGAACTAAACTATTCAAGTACTGATAATAACCATAAATCCAAATGTTTATAGCAATACGTTTATTAGTTTAACAGCCCATTTCGGATAGATGGTTAATGACAAAATATATCCTACTCCCGACTTCCTGTTTTATTTAGATGATTGCAACTTGGAGTTGTAAAATAATGAATTCTAAACCAGTGCTGTTATACATTTCTTGTATACAATTAAACTTTCTCTACAAGTACAACTTTTAAAACATGGTTGCATAAATTCAGTTCATGTTCGTAAAGGTACCATTTAAAACCATATGTTATGGTCTAACATGGAGAATTATTAAGTTTTAAATATAATAGCACAGCCATTAATTATCTCCCAGCTGTCTCACTTGGTGGTCTAAATTTTTGATGATAATAATTATTGAAATAGTCTACACATCCACATGATGCAGATATCATTTTCTGAATCAACATTGAGATTGAAACGGAATTTTTAAACTTTTCCATTCTATCTTCTCACTGTGCTTAGTATCCTCATCTACAGATAAGCCTTCACTTACT
This sequence comes from Aphrophora alni, assembly GCA_963513935.1. Lineage (NCBI taxonomy): Eukaryota > Metazoa > Arthropoda > Insecta > Hemiptera > Aphrophoridae > Aphrophora > Aphrophora alni. Next base: position 150,285,579 of record OY740766.1, read on the forward strand.
TTGATCACATCATTAATTTGACGAAACATTACGGGGTATATACTTTTTCTTCGTTTGACAATTCTATGTTTATGGTGTTGTCCAAACCCTTGCGAGCCTAGTTTTTTTTACACCAATTGCTGAGTGCACAACAATCTAAATTTGTGCTGTTCGCCTAGTCCTAGCAAACCTAATTTTTACAAATGGGCCTCCAATCTTTGAGCAGTTTAATTTGTGCTGTTGAACCAGCCCTAGAGAATTCAGTGTTTACATAAAGAAATCCATTAGTTAAGGAATTTGGTGTTTAATTTCAATAATAGTAACAACTCAACTTAATTAGCATGACCTACCTGACTCAACTTGCGAAGCCAAAGTAAATAGGAATAAGTCTAAAAGAGAAATAGCTGTATCCGATACACCTTGCATTTTTGCAAATATTTAGTTACCACATATGTACTGGTATGCCTTTCACTGAATACAAATATTTTGTAAATAGGGTCAATGGATCTCTATAAATAAGAAGTTATGCTGTAGGCATATCGTGTAGGATCGAAGGTATTTAGTGATATGGTAGTGCTAGGTCTACAATTTAACATACATCTCAATGAGAAATTTACTTATAACACCCTCACGAAGAACGTGGTAATCGATTTATCGTAGTACAATAGCCAAAAATGCTGCTTTGTCGGTTTTTATGTGACTTTAGATTCTATATTTCCAAACTTGCATTGCAATTTCATTATTAATTAACAATCATTAACGAAATCGTATAAACATTAAAGATTTCAGGGGATTTGTGATGCGACGGTTTAGTTTGCAACGAGTGTCTTGTAATTTTGTTTTGCTTTGATGGCAGTTCTAGAACTATGATTGTGGGGAAAATGTAACTGCTAAGGTAAACGTGTACTAAATTATTGAGTCTCTTTAGGCTATAGGTGATTAATAAGATTGTTTGCCATATGTAAATGTCTATAGCAAATGTTCAGTACTTAAATCCGTACTGATGATCATCAAAACGTTGGAATATAGCCTCTTTTAAGTTATACCTTGGATTATTTAACTCTTGCTACTTCAGACCTTTTCCTATTTTGATCCCTGAACTAAGCCTAATATTTAACACACATAGGGAATCAATTTAAAAATTCAACAATTGGGCTTCCGTAGAATGAAAATGGAAAATTAATGAAATCTTCATACCTTGTGGATTTTATTTATTTATTTTGCTGAATTTTAATTTCCATATCAGGGTAAAATTGTTGTTAAGGGAATCAATTTAAAAATTCAACAAGTGGGCTTCCATAGACTGAAAATGGAAAATTAATGAAATCGCCATACCTTGTGGATTTTATTTATTTATTTTGCTGAATTTTATTTTGCATTTCAGGGTAAAAATGTTGTTAAGTCGATTTTTACTTTTAGGATTACTTGGGACATTAATTTTTTGACCTAATTTGGTTGTATCGTGGCGTATGTAGGTTTTCCTGAATTTAAATAACGTAAACTTCGTGTTAAATGATTTCTAGAAACAAAAGAAATTGTGAATAATGATTTTTAGAATAGATCCCCATTTCAGGATTCTTTGTTAAATTTTCGATAACTGTACTTCTACGCTTTTGATATTGGATATATTGGATAAATTTCATGAAAATCGGTTCAGTGGATTTTCAACAGTTATTCTAAGCTAAATATTATTATAGAATAATAATATATAGGCTTTCAAAAGTCTGATATTTTATCATAATTAAATAGCTATGCATATATTTCAACTCAAATTACATAAAAATTTATTCACGGGGTGCTTATAAAAACAGAAATATTCCGTTTTGGTTATCGATGATTTTCTGCAGGTCATTTGCAATTTGTCTAAAATGTCTCGAAATTAAGAAAAAATATTTAAATCATATTAAACGAAATCGCTTTTATGTGGTGTCATAAATCATGAAGGCCTTTAGTTAATTTTCAGAATGTATGTTATATGTTACATAAATTGATCAATGTAAATGTTAACAATCCAGGAATTTAATGAAAATCTTTTCTATAGAACGAAAGATTATATACAAATAATTATTGCAAAAATTGGGGCATATTAACTCTCTTTATGGTTTATGTATATCGTCACGCCTTTGTTTATATTTAAAACAAATTTCATGGTAACGGTTTAAGTGAATATCCAGCTATAACTGAAAAATCTCCAGAAGAAATTGACAACTGTGAAATAAAAGTTCATCTGTTATTTCCCCAATATAGGAATGTGGGGATATTTCTTCCTCCTTTCAACACCTAAGTTATTTTTTTGAATTTTAATAGTATAAACACTTCCTGGAATTATTCCCCTCTCAGTACAAACTATTTCTCTCGACTTGATTAAGCTATATAAGTTTAGCAGTAATATAAATACATCCAGATGTAGTCTCAAGATTATATCGTGATATGACTAATATTGTTGGTATTTATGTAAATAACGCCCTCTTAAATATAGGCTTATTAGCACGCGCAAAAGAAGTAGCGTAGGCTACGTCGCAGTATAGTTAATTATTGTATTCATTAAACAAACTTAGAAGAAACTTGTAACTATTGACTATTCACTTTTCTTCTATTTTTTTACTTCATCAATCAAACATATAATCTATTCATAAAATAAACATTTTATAATAAACATAGCTTGGAAACATAACGTGGAACAGTAAAGACTTACTTATTGATACCAATGTTATTTGTCTAAATCTATGTCATAAAGGCGTTGTAAAGTCAATTTCACCTTCCTAACAGAGTTGGTGCTAGATAGTTTGAGAGCTTTTGACATTTTTTTAGTAAATTTATTAATATTTTATTTGACAGTATTGATATTTAAATGTTGGTGCAAGTACTTATTACTAAGTACGGTGACTTACTATTTTAGATAGAATTACTCTGGCACCTCTATGTTGGAATTGTAGAATCTGAATCTTAAAATATTTATCTAATTTAGAGTGTTATAATTTAAATAACACTCGAGATATGAACAAAAGCTGTTAAAAAATAGCCGCCATTTTGTTATGTTTAATTAGATATTTCTTAATATAAATAAAGATATATGAATAAACTATAGTCCTATATACCAAATTTGATGTGGTTTTCTTGGTTTTGTAGTCGATATAGGACAACACTGACGGCACGACGAAAATAACTTGTTTGATTTCCTGATTCCATAAAACGTAAAGATCTCTCAAGAAACAGAAGACGAAAATTTTTACGATTGCCAAATTAACCCTATACTTCGTATAATGGGTAAATAATAGAAATTTAGTCAACGATTATGAAGTCAATAACAACGTAAACCATTTTTTGAACTGTCTACGTACATTAAAGCGTACTATTGTGATATAAACTTTAAGTGAATACTTTTTTTATTTAACTTGTTTTCCCTTATATAATATTTAAAACTACAGTTTTAGAAAATTGAAACATTAGGGAAATGGAATTGCCTATAGGAATTTTATTTATTTTTATTTTTAAATTTTGTACTCATAAAAATGAACTTTGTGACAACTGTAAGGAAATCCTAGTTATTTTATAACGAATAAATGTGTGAAAATGCCACTTTTCTTGCCACAACATCACCTCCTAGAGAAAAAGAATGAAAATTAACCTTGACAGACGATATTAAAACAAATTTCAATCAAATACAATTTACGTTAAGCACTAGTTTATAGTATAAGCTTAGACTTAATTTGCACATTTACATATCTTTCAAAATTATATTTTTAATCTCTAGACAAATAAATGATACCCTCTCTACCAAGTCATCTCCTATAAGAAAAAATTTTAGGAAACACATATCATTTAAGAAAAGAATTTCTTTTCTTTCACTCGTAAATGTAGTATAGAGATTTTTTTTAGCGTTGAATATAATAATTGTATTATATTGTGTTGTGTTGTATTGTATTGTATTGTATTGTATTGTATTGTATTGTATTGTATTGTATTGTATTGTATTGTATTGTATTGTATTGTATTGTATTGTATTGTATTGCATTGCATTGCATTGCATTGCATTGCATTGCATTGCATTGCATTGCATTGCATTGCATTGCATTGCATTGCATTGCATTGCATTGCATTGCATTGCATTGCATTGCATTGCATTGCACTGTATCCTATTCTATTTTATTCTATTCTATGTATTCTATTGTATTTTATTCTATTCTATTCTATTGTATTGTGTTCTATTCTATTGTATTGTGTTCTATTCTATTCTATTCAATGTATTCTATTCTATTCTATATAATAATTACTTAGGTATAAGGGCATTTTTTTGCATCATTCTATTATTAAATAAATTTTAAGATTTTGTAAAATTCATAATGATACTACGTAAGGTAATAAAACAATATATCTTAGAGGAGAACAGTTTTAAATAAATGTGATTAAATTGAATTTGTAATTTCTCTCTTCTGTAAAATCAAAACCATTCCGGCATTTAACTAAATGCACACTTTTTAATAATTAATTGCCTCTCTTTTTCAAATCCTCAACGCATGATTAACGTATTTTAATAAATACTGAAATATGTAAACAAACGTCAGAACATTTGCTTGTATACTTTCTCATTAAAATAATCCAATCAATCTTAATTTGTATTCAAATTACCCCATGACTTATCAGTATTTATTCACACTGATTTATATGTGTAAATTATACACTTGCATAAAACAGTGTTGTATTTGTTTACATAACCAAGTCGTGACTAGTAGTGTTACTCAACTACCGAGAGAAAAATACAATAAACATTTAACGGCAAAACAAAACCAACAATGCACTTTCTAAATCATAACCGTCAAACAAAATGATAGTATTGATAAAGACAGCTATAAACCGTTTTTATTCAATTTTATCTGCTACCTGGCAGTTACTGCTCTACTAAACTGAATTGAAAAATCCGAATCACATAGTACTACATTGTTGTGATAATTTAAAAAGGAATTGCTGTTAAGACTATATAGATTATCTGCCAATTTAAATCGTCTATATGTTTTGTACAATCTGAGAGATTAATTCTGAAAGATAATACTCAGTGTGTATTGAGAGTATTGCTTCTGGCTAATTCCATTATATGTTATGATTAGTTACAGTTTATCGACTGAACTTATCTATCATTTGTTGGCATTTATTGTGGTACAGATAGGGGAGGTTTTTCATGTTAAACACATTCCAATCCTGATACAGTGAAATTGAAGTGTTTCTGGTTTTACAATTTTGCTTCCCTCTTGTAAGAATAGCCAAAAAAGAAATGATATTTCTATTTCTGTCGCACATGTAAGTTCAAGGTTACTTACTGCATATATAAATCAAAACTATAGTTGTTCTGGTCAAATTGACAAGAAAGTATCGGTTGTGCGATTGGGCACAGTAAGCAAAAATCACTCGTTAGGTTAGATTAGATTATGTTAGGTTAGGTTAGGTTAGGTTAGGTTAGGTTAGGTTAGGTTAGGTTAGGTTAGGTTAGATTAGGTTAGGTTAGGTTAGGTTAGGTTAGGTTAGGTTAGGTTAGGTTAGGTTAGGTTAGATTCAATATCACGATTTAAAATTTATAACATATTTATTCCAATAACTGAACTAAACTCAAACATCACAATTATGAACAGATTATTGAAAGTTTAATTTAGGTTAGGTTAGGTTAGATATCACGAACTAAATTTATGAATTTTTTCTTAGTTTAATTACCACCATAACTAAATTAAAATTTCACTATCAACTAACCATCAGTTTTATTCCACAGGTTAGATGATTAAATTAGTGACAAACTGAATTTGTGAATGAATTATTGTTTTAAATAACATCGTAATTGAATTACAATAATGCTTCTGTAGCAAGTTATAGACGGTTAGGTTAGGTTAGGTTAGGTTAGGTTAGGTTAGGTTAGGTTAGGTTAGGTTAGGTTAGGTTAGGTTAGGTTAGGTTAGGTTAGGTTATGTTAGGTTAGGTTAGGTTAGGTTAGGTTAGGTTATGTTACTTATTAACTTAGATATTACAAACTACAATTAAACTTCAAAATCAAATAAAAGATAATTATAACACCCAGATTAGGATTTGTTGGGTTAGGTTATATATTACAAGATAAATTTATGAAAATTATGTTTAATCAACTAAACCTCCTTATTGTGGAAATGGCAAGTCAAATAACAGAGTTTGATATCAGACAGAATAGAAAAACAAGTTCTTTTTATATCTGATAAAGGTAGTGTTTTCTTTGTGATAACAAAGAATTAACTTATAAAGTTGGTTATAAATATTTGGAAAATGCAAATTTGTATTACGTTACAAAAGCAGCAATCTTTTCTGTATTGGAAGCTTCAATTTTGATAATGGGATAAAATTAAGAAGATTTGTATATAACTTAAAAGTCTTCATCATTTTATTTATTGCCATTTCTAACATTTCATTTCGTTAAATTGACTTCCTTAACTACTTCTTGCACTACAATGGTCACTATTGTCTGACATAATATCCCAGGATGCGTACTGCAACGGATTAACTTGTCCAGCCTATATTTAATGTTAAAAAGTAACTCAGAGACCAAACTTTTCAAACAATAATTAAATTTAATTAAGATGAATATTGCAACAAAAATTTGACTTGATCCCAACTGTATGTATTAATTTACTTCTAACTTCGAATCTTAGTTTAGTCGTAATTTATTAATTGTTATTAGAAAGTTTCTTATTGGAAATAAGCTATTACGGTTACGATTTAACAGATGACAGAAAGTAAGGCATGTTTAATACTTTATACCAAAGGAGATTATAAAATTTACGTCAGTATAAAACTGCAAATATTTTAATCTATGTGCCCCGTCTAACTTAGTTCGTTCCCCCTATGGATTAAGTTCATCGTCGTTTCCTGATCAGAAATTTCAAAATGGTGACTTTCCAACAATCTAAAAAAAAGTCAGTGTTCTTTAAAATCTTTTAATTTGTTATTTAGCCATCTGAAAAAGCGACAAAAACACAACACAATTTAAATTATACATAAGATTTTTAGTTTTTTAGAAAAATTTTAAAAATACATGGATTTTAAGCTAGCAAAATCGGTCCTAAAAAGTTTTTCCTGTAAAGTATAGGTTTGATGTGGAGAATAATATTTTTTTTAAAGTTCACATGTGTACAAAATTAAAGTGCAGTAATCGGCAACTTTTGCAATAGCATATTAAGGTTACACGGAATAAAGATTTATCAAGAGAAAGAGAGTGAAATTCTACACAAAAGAGGTCACATGCAAATTTTGTGTAAGTCTAATAGTCTTTCAGTGAAAATCTATTGAAAATTGTAGACTTCATGTACGACGAGTTACGATTTTTGGAACTACACTATTATGGAGAGTTAGGCCCACAAAATAACTCCTTGAAAAATGATTAGTTTGGTGTAAGTCAAAGAAAAACCTCAGGAATAAAGTGTATAAATGAATTAATTATTTTTGTTAGTTTTTAATATTTCAAAAATGTTTATACTGATTTGATTGCATTTTTCATAATATAAAACTTTAAATTATAAGCACCCTCTTATATATTAGCTGAAATACAATAATCATTTTGTTTTAACCATCTTTAAATATTATTCATCCAATACAAATATGCTCAAATTTCGACTATTTTTATAGGCATAAAATTAGTTCAGTTTACATTTTGTGTGTTGAATTTCATACCTACTATTCCACTTGATCACTAATACTTTTCATATCGACTATTTTTACAAAAATTATAGTCATTACAAAAATTATAGTTATTACAAAAATGACCGATTTTTTAACTTTTACCCCAATAAAATAAAAAGCGGCCAACATAAATTACTTCAAAAATTATTATTCTACACACCATGATTTGCTTTTTCCAACAAAATAATTCCAATTTAATGTAATCTGTTATCGATGTTTTTTTTCTGGTAATAAAGTAAATCTGAAATTTTTTAAATATATACAAAATAATAATAATTTGAATTTGCCCCTAACCACAATCACTGAAACTTAATAAAACACAATTATCTGATTGATTGTTCTTTATTAATTATATCCACTTAATGCCCTGGTGTACATTTCGATAACATGGTTATCATCGTCGGAGGGTCTTGCTTATAAACTAAATCTAACCTTACATATCCATTACTAAAATAAAATTAAACCTAAAACTATGATAACCTGAGTGTAGGCTAAAATCCCTCCCACTCCACATATCAGTTGACTAGTAAGGGCTTGGGCTGGCCCTTTGTCAAGTTTTAACAGGGCATTAAGTGGATATAATTAATAAAGAACAATCAATAAGATAATTGTGTTTTATTAAGTTCCAGTGATTGTGGTTAGGGGCAAATTCAAATTATTATTGTGAATTTCACCACAGTGCTCAACAAGATTGTATATACAAAATACTTAATTATAGTAATATGAACAATATCAAATAAAGACCCCAAAAATATAAAATCATAAGACCTTGTAAGGTATCGTTGATACAATTTAATCTAAATAAATAGTAACAGTAATATAATTAATTTTGAAATAAATAACTAAACAAAATTACCAGTAACAAATATCACAAAACATATTTTCAATGATTACTTAAGTCAAAAGGTACAAATAATTAGCTAAATAAATTATAATACTAGAATTTATTACAATTTGTAATAAATAACAATAACCTGAAATAAGTAACACAACAGAATCATAATAAATCCTCTAAAGACATCAAACATTAAACATTTTATTAGTAACTAAACATCTACATAAATATTCGAACAGTAAGTAACTCGTACCGCAAAAGCACTTAATTTCTGATGTATTTGTCAAACAAAATACACATCAATCAAAGTCCATCAGTGATTAATGTAAGTCAAATATATCGGTCAAATAGGCAGCCTAAACCCGTAGGACGTCTAAATATCTGTGTAAATACAGGTTCAATCTGTAGGCATGCATCTTGGAAGCCGAGCATAATAACCGTGGCCGGTCTTCGGCCTCCCACTCGACCGCTTCAAGCTATATACCGGAATCCTCAGCAGTTTTAATAATTGGTCTACACTTATGTGTTCTCTGAATTTAATGCGAGTTTCTGACTGAGTGGCTGAACTACCGTCGGAGTGTGTTTTATGTGAAGTACTTGTAAAATAATAAATGTTAAACAGGAATATTTTAATATGGTAAAATTGTAAATGCAAGCAATTCTATAGTTGAGTTGCCAAGAAAATGAACGAGAGTTTTTCATTCTGTAGAGATCTTACACGTTTATATAGAATACAAAATACGAGCAATTAAAATTATTTATCTTCAGTTCCCAATAATATATATTTGATTAACTCATTCGTCAAAATTAAATTGTTTTCCTTATAAAAAAGCTTTCCCCCTTATCAACATTTTGTGATATTTTAAATTGTTTTTGTTTAATATTTATTTCATTCATCATTTAATAGAACATTAGTTATAACACAAAAACCCAAAAATAAATAATTACACGTTAACACGTTTTTACGTTTTCATAAATTATTTTAAGCGTAAATCATAGTGATAGTTTAATCGTGATTTTAACTGTAGAGACTAACTTTGGTTTGTTTCTAATTTTTCCTAAAACTTGTAATTATTGTTTGCAATAGTTTAATTTACTTACTATTTGGCACCAAGTAGGGTCAGTAAAACTTCACATTTCACAAACATTTGTCCGATATTGGTTTAATAAATTTTAAGAAAAATAATATCAGATTTTTATTGTATTTTTTACCTATAACTTGCAAAACTATAATTTTAAAGACATCGCGTACATTTGTATCTTTAGGGGCTACGTTTAAAAATGATGTTCAAAATAGAAACTTATTTTTAGAAAATCTGCATTTTCTCTTTTGGTTGTATGAAAAATATTTGTTTAGACACAAACACTGCATACAAGAGACAAACAGAAATAATTATTCCAAAACCACTTGTTTGGACTCACAAGATCTCATAGATAGTATTCGATGAAAAACTCAAAATGAAACACTATCACAAATTTTCTTTAGGCTAAATTTATGTAAATTAGTAAAAATGACATTCTAATTTTACTATAATTATTTATTACGAGTAATAAAATTACAACCAAATAAAGTCAGTTCTGGTGGATTTTTTTGTTCAACATTTTATACGGATTTCCATCTAAATTTAAATTAATATTTATGATTTGATCGATAACTTCTTAAGAGAGTTAAAATTAATTAACATTTTCCAAAAGATTATTGGAAAGCTGATCTAGCTTTTAGGGTAACAACGATTAAGGGTGTCCATGAATGTGTTCCCGGAAACTCATCGACTGATTCGACGAAACATATTCCTTAAATCAATTTTTCAGACAAGTTCTACGTAACATGTGGTAGTAACTATTTATAACAACATTATTTTCGCCATCCTGTTACTAACCCAACCCGATCATACAATATAATACAAACAGATTCTTTTAATATAATGTTCAATAGTTGGTTTTGGGGTCTTGTAGATTAATAAAATTGGATAGGTGGATTCAGGGGTTTTATCCAGTAATGTAAGTTTCTTTAAAACAGTTGTAATTGGGTAAAACACTACTTCCCCTAACAGGCCTCCTAGTAGCGTATATAATAAGAAGTCCCCACTCACTACGCCCGTGTCAGACCATTGAAGCTGAATGTATACGAAGGAGACTCCACTCTCTACTCCTGTATTGGTGATTCGACCTTGCTGGAACTCGTAACTTCACAAATATTTTCATGTGAGATCAGAGTTCCAAATAACATTTGACAATAACTTCGCTAAGTGTTGTCATAGATAGGTTAATATCAATAAATTCAAAATTGTAATCTGCAATTTCACATGTAATTTAGTGTGTTAGGCGTTGAATAATAAACGTGCAAACAAAAAAACTGTTTACAATGACCGCGATCCTTTACATTTTTTATTTGATTTTCGTGAAATTCTATAGGCTTTTATATGATCAAGCTATAATCCCTTAAACCAAACAAATAAATAGGTTTGTGTAAAGACGTTAACGACAGAGGTACGGGGGAGGAGGGAACCCTCTTTCGGTTTCTTAAAACCAGGAAACTTGATGATCAATTAAAAAACATTTGTTCCTAAAGGATTACCGGTTTCGACGGCTATCAAATTAATATTGTTCAGTCTGTTATGGCGTCGTCTTCTTTCATTGGCAAAATTAATCATTTCGTTCAAATAGTCAAAATAGTTTTTAAAAAGAGATATTAAATAAGCTAGATCAATATACTCTGACACATTTGAACACATATACATGTTATAATTAAAAGAATTGTCTGTACTTAGTAAGTTGCGCTAACCGATATTGACGTCCGTGCACAAGAGTCAAACATGTATGCCGGGCGGTCGTTGATATTGTACTCCCCGTAACTAATTTGACTATTTCAACTAAATGATTAATTGTGTCAATAATAGAAGACGATGGGTGAACAACATTAATTTTGATATGGATCTGAAGATGACGGTATAGCCGTCGAAACAGGTTATCATTTAGGAACACATTTGGACGGAGATAAAACAAAGTAATTAACCCACTCCAATTATTCAAATATACAATCCAGGAACCTATACATACAATATATCTAAAAACATACGTCGAAATGTTTTGGACTTTTTCGTATACTGGGTAAATAAAAGAGTATTAAATGACAGAAATTTTAACATTCCATCCAATCTAAAAATTTAAAATTGCCTATTCACTTTCAACTTTTTTGTTTCTCAATCAGTTTTAATAAAATTCAATTTCTTCGTACTTAAAATAATACGGAAGTCGAATTTTACAGATAAACAAACATACAGACGATCCAAAATCTAGAACTTGTTATAAGTTATTTTAGTGAACGCTCTGTCTACTTTTTTGGCAGAAATATTGGTTTTAACTGTGATACGTTTAGTTTAGTTTAATTACAAACAGATTGTTCTTAATATCGTCTCTCTTTTTGTAACTAACTTTAATCCGTGAGTAATTAGATTGTTTCTATGAATAATGAAGTTTTGTATCGCTACCCTTTAACTGTAACAAGCGTCAACAGTAAACAGAGGGGAAGTAAACTTATAACGTGCTACTACAGATGGAGGTTCAGTGTATTATTGCGAAAGTTGGGTTCTTTATTTTATTTCATATTTATACTTACAAATATCTCTTAAGGAAGACGTGCATTTTTCAAAACCAGCGCTTAAATAAAAAAATCTAACTTTGGTTTAAATTAGTCTAAACTAAAATAACAAAAATAAAATAAAACACGTGCATAACCCTTCTTGTAGAATTAGTAATTTTTACCCATGTACAAATAATTCAAATAAATTTTTTAATAATTATTTATTTTTTCTTGTAGACTAAATATAATACATGTAAAATCATAGGCTATCGAATGTTAATAGATTTACCCGAATGTTTCTCATAAGAATGAGAGAAGTAAATATACAACCTTGGGTCTAATAAAAGAACGAAGTGAAACAAATGGGAACAACTATTCAAAATTTAAATTTTCTGGTAGGGAACTTATATTTAGATATGTATTTACAAATAAATAATAGATGTTTGACGTCTTTAAACCTGTTCATAAGTTGATTATCAACAATCCAAAATAGGTTTGAAAAAATCTCATAAAAAATGCGTTTTAACTTGTAAGATAAATGGAATTTAAGGTTTGAAACAAATTTTTAATCGCAATAGTTTTCTAAACAAAACATCATAGATAATTAGTATACATTTATAATTAACTTAAAACACATAGAAAAATTACATTAAAAATCGTCCATAAAATGTATACTACATAGATTGAAAAATCATTCCAAATTTTTGTATTTTTTCCACACAAGAATTGATAAATGTCAGTTGTATTAAAACATATTCACACAGACTTAGAGTTTTATAGTATATTAAAATTATGTATTTAAACTTTTGTTTGGTAAAATCTGTAATCATAAATATTTCTACTACATTTATATTACTGCTTAAAAATGGAGAAAAACTATAAATATTTATGTATATTTGCCACTTATTGAAATATAATATGTTTCATTTTCCACAAATGATTTTAATTTTAGATAGCATGAAATTATTTTTCGAATATTTTCTTGTACAAATGTTACTTTAATTTCAATAGCACAAATTTTTTATTTCTATCTCCGTACGTATATTCCTGTTTCTGAATTAGTTCAAGTCCTTTGATATAGTTTAGTAATATTAATTAAAAATTAGATTCAATATATTCATATTCTGGTGGTTTTAAAAAGATTTTTTTTGTACATTCTTCGCTATATTAAAAAAATTATGTCGTTATAATAAATACAGTTATGGTGTATTAAGGTATATTATGGTATATTAAAACCCCAACCTTCAAATATAATATCTCTAATATCAATATTTACTATTTATATTATCTAATAAGTTTCGCCTGAATTCAAAATATCTTTACTGTTGATAGCTAATCCAAAATATTTCCATGTAATTCTTAAGAGATTTTTTTTTTTAAATTACCACCTTTTCCTCTTCTCCAAAATATTACGTTTTATATTTTGTAAGTGCAAATTTAGGTTATCGATGATGTTACTGAAAATTTTATTTATATCGGTCCTTAAGCAAAAGTACTTAATAATGACAAGTACATATCCAGGCGCACTATAACACACAAAGACATACGCATACATAACAAATGCAGAAAAGATTTCAAAACAATTTACAACTTAACAAAACTATCAATGAAAACCGACCATCCCGTTACAAAAACGTAGAACTGTAAAATAAACTTAAATTAAAGCTATGGGGGTTATTGACGATGTTACAAAACCCATTTAAATGGACAGTTTTTTCTCTAAAAATATTCTTAGGATGAAATAAAAATAAAATAATTTTCCCCCCAGATCTGTTCTTATTTTAATATGTAAAAATTACTTTACATAAATAATGAACGTTCATAAAATAAAACTATGCACTCAGAATATCCAACATTTTCATTTTTGTGACTAGAGAAACATACGATTGATTTATGTTAAGACTAATTAGCTTCATTCCTCTAAAGAATCCGTTTTAAAATGTGTAATTAAAGCAGTTTAGTTCAAAAGGTTATAAAAGTAACGTTGGAAACATGATTTATATTTACACAAATTCTCTTTAAAAAGTGGTTTTGCTTTACGACTCGAGCGTTGGCTTTACTGCCCTTCTAAACTTGTTCTTTAACTTGAACCAGCCTTTTCACTTTCAACTTGGATATGTCATAACCAATACCCCGACTCTAAGTAAAAGTAGAACAAATACACCGAATCTTGTGTCAAAACGATTTAAATTTGTACAGTTTAATTGGTACAATATTTATTGTTTGCGACTTACACATGTCGTTTTGAAGTTTTCGTTAATAATTTATTTTATATTGTAAACAGGAAAATGTTTATATTTTATGAAACTTGGCAAACGAACTTACAAGATTAATGCATTATTAATTAAAACACATTTATAGATTTTAATTCTATTAGTTCAATTCAAGAAAGTAATACAAATCGGCTTCTAATTGTCTTATGTATTGAGAAATAAATTCTTCGATTCATATAAGCAACAAAAATTTTAATTCGAAAATAATTGGTTGATTATTTATTGTATAATGAGAATGCTTGAAGTATGGAGTCAGTACAAGCTGAATTTTTGTTTTAAATAAAAAGAAAGGTTTAAGTGGTTGATGAAAAAACAGCAAATTGTTTAGGCGTAAAGGAGAGTTAAAGTCTATTCATCTTCATCTTCATGGTGCGTGCATCCAACCTCAGGTAATGCCGACCGCACGGTGTATCTCATACACATAGCTAGCCAGTCTCCAGTAGGTAGGATCAGTCAGAATTCGTCCAAGAGTGCAATTAGGTTGGAGTCTTCTCCTCAGCTCATCTCTGACATCCGATCTGATGATACAATCAAGGAGGATGTGTTGTAGGGTTTCTTCTTCTATCTGACATACAAGACACAGGGGCGACTCAGCAAGTTGGAAAAAAAAGATAGGACTGTGTTACAATATGTCCTGTTCTAGCTGTTGAGGCGAATGTTGACACGGACCTGGGCAAGTTCTTGTAGATGACAGTGTTCTTTGGTTCTTTGAGGAGTCCGTAAAGATGGCGACCCGTCAGTTTATCCCTCCACTGCTCCACCCACCTGTGTCTCAGGATTCTGTGAGATGCAGCCATGCAGCCTGCAAGAGGTAGTTCTTTAGATGGTATAGGATGCATATTGGTGGCTGCCTTCGTTATTTCATCAGCTTTCTCATTTCCCTGAAGTCCGCAATGACTCGGCGGTATCCATTGAAAGAAAATCTCCTTGTGCGTGGACAAATTCAGGAGTTCAAAAATTTCTTGGACTCTGTGGTAGTAACTTGAGGGCCTATATTGTTGGAGGAGTTGTAATGCGCTTTTGGAGACGCTGAGTATGCATATCTTTTTACTTTTTACAGTTATGCAATGAGCAACCGCCGCGTTGATGGCCAGTATTTCAGTGTCTGTACTGGAGCTTGAATTCGCTGGGACAAAGAAGGGCTCGCCTGAATGTTCCGTAAAGTAACCGTGTGTTAAAGTCTATTCTATAAAGTCATTTTATACTTTACGAAAGAGTATATAACTTCCTAATATATTCGTAAGTTTAATACTTACGAAAAGGAAATAAACTTTCTTTCTGCTACAAATAAATTTGTAAATTTTACTATTTTTACTTTCTAACATAAATGAAGTTATGTGATTGGTCAATAATCGATGTAATCGGATATTTTACAGATATAACCGTTTTGAGCACCTGAGCCAAATGTTTTTGGAATTATGAATATCTGTTTATCTAGTGTCTGGCATCTGTCGAAATTATTAGCCCGATTTTAATGAAATTTTGTATATGATAAAGTCCCTGAACTTTATAATTTTTTTCGATAACTCATATAAAACGATTTTCTCAAAATCAGATCTAACGATTTCTATAAAATGTGTCTCCTGGCAAGCATCTAAAGATCGAACAAAATACGTTGTCACCATCTCTCCTAAAACGTTAGTTTGTGAGTTAACGGTACAAAATGACACTAAATCAGCCAAGGGCCATTTGTAAAATATATAATTTCTCAAGTCGGCTCTACCGTTGATTAACTTTCAATTAAATAGATTCAGAGCAGTTTGTAAAATCGTAGTTAAAAAATATTACAATTCAAAAATTAGTAGTAAAAACCAAAAAGAACCTTAAGAGAAGTCATTAATAGTTTACTTACTTCTAATAAATACAATTTACGCTGAGACGTGTTTAAGGCACAATTTAAGGAACTTTATGGCTCAAATATAAAAATATTTATTTGAAGACGGTAGGCCTATCTTTTTTGTAAACTACCAAACTAACGTTTTGGTGATGAGTAATTTCGCTTGAGGAAGTGAGAGTGAGAAATATTGTGTAGCGTTTTCGCATCATTTATTTTATAAGATTTACAACTACAAAATAAACAAACCACAGTTTAGTTTAGTATTTTTCATTATTTACATTCGTTTAGTTTTAAAATTATTTAATAAAATATATAATAAATATTGTAATCTTGGAAACTTAACAGATAATAATATAATTTAAATTTTGTGGTATCTAAGTCACTGTTTAAAATTACTTATAACTTTTAATTTCCTTATTTGTTCTGTTACGTGACTTCTTATTCGAGATTTGACATGTTTCGGACCCGTAACTCCATCATCAGAAACAGTTAATAAATATGTAAAATTACAGTGTAGTGTTTTATGTATACTTTGTGTTAATGCTCGACGATCTCTTCCTATGATTCCTGATGATGACGTAAAAGCTCCGAAACTAGTCGAATCTCGACTAAAAAATCACGTGACAGACCAAATAAGGTAATTAAAAGTTATAGATAATAATAATTACATATTGTTCCGGTTCTTATTTTAAAAGAAAGTGGTCAATAGTACCATAAACGTGTGCTTGTTAAACTGTTTTATTGATGCACAAAAACCAAACCCAACTTTCTCAAGTTAACGTTTATAATTGCAATAGATTTAAGGCAATGGGCGTGAAAATTGAAGGCAAAGTAATAGTGAAAGCTGAAATTGTCCCAGTCTTGATGATTTACTGACGTACAAATATATGTTGTTAAAACACGCGTAACACCAGCAAGGAAAAAAGCATAAAGTAATAATTATGCAAGACACTAAACTTGTTAAGACAATCTGTGGTCATTATAACGTTAAGTTTATTAAACCATTTATAATCACTTTGTTAGGTAAAGCGTAAATGTAAACATAGCGTGAAAAGATAGTTTTAGTTTAAAGTATAAAATTAATTTTATGAAGAGGTATGACTAATACTTCATTAGAAATCATTGTTACGTCATTGTAAAAATAACAAGTAACGACGAAATTGTTTATAAACTCATATAATCCCAGACTACTGACGACTAGTTGTGTATGCTTTACTTTGTTACCCAGTGTAAGTTCAATTTGGTAATCACGAAAATTTTATTCTTCTTTTTTTGACTGATCTTCGACTTCACATCCGTCTGTTGCCGTCTGTAACTAAAGAACAATTGCAGCCAAAAAACTTATGACAGGAACATTAAATTTGGTATAGGGGACTATAGTGTGCTCAAGAAAACCCTTTTGAAATTCAGAAAATCTAATCATAAATGTCGAAATATCGGCTATTTTAGACTTTTTTGATGATATATTTTGTGTTATTATACACTAAATATATATATATATATATATATATATATATATATATATATATATATTAATCTAGGTATGAGATTATGACCAAACCATAGAAGTAAAAACTATATTTAAATAAAGAAAAAGAAATGAAACTTTCAAGAGGAAAAGTGTGAATGACATTTTTACTTTAAAATGTTTCTATACTCCATATACTATAAACTTTATTTACCAATACAATTTAATATTTCGTACAAGGCCAAAGAGACCAAATTTTTCGTTTGGGTATTTAATTTAGAGAATCTGGTTGTAATAAATTGTATGATTGGGATGGGTAAAATCCATGATGCTCCCCATCATATTTTTTTTAAAGTTATTTGATAATAATGGTTTCTTCATAAAAGTACTCAATCCTAGTTTTAGACTTGAGTTCTCTTCTTAGATTAAATATTTAGTTTTAGTTTCCAACATGTTCCACAACTATGTTGGCGTTTTTCTCTTTTATGTTCTAGTTTCAAACTTGAACACGAGAGTTGATTTATACTCTTGAAACTTCGTGTATTAGTTTTCATTCGTGTATTCATGTTTCAAGACATTAATATAAACAAAAAGTTGCAGTAAATATGAATTGTAAATTTTTCATTTTACGTTTATCGGCCTCTCTGACTTTTTCTAACCAAATTCATAAGTTCGAAAATGGACGAGATGTTGTAATCAGACTTAGTTTACGCATTTTGTAAGTAATCTTTTACCAGTATACCAGAAACCAAGACTTTATTTTGTACCTCTTCAACAAAGTGGAAGTTTGAAAAGATTAATACCCAAAAGTTGGAAACAGTTAATTTGACGAGAGATAAAACAGTCTGTCATCTTAAAGATAAACGTGATATTTTCTTCTTTTTTTTTTGAAAGCTGAAAGATTTATTGATAGGAAAAGTTATTGATCACAGATTAAAAAAATATTTATTGTTAAATAATATCTTTCTCTAATCTAATACTTCTTTTATTCATAAGGTTTTATTTATATTCATTCATTAATAATAAGGAATAACTAATAACATACATTTCTAGGTGTTGAAGTCAAATATTAAGAAGTAATTCATTTATCGTTTTATCAATATAAATTGTAATTATAATTATTTAATAATATGTAAATTATTGTTTCAAACTTAAAACTGTGCAAACTGTTAAAGATGCAGTAATTTTTTTTTTTTTTTTTTTAATATTCAAAGCACTTACTCGCATCTGTAACAGGTTGCAATTAAACGATAAACAAGTGGCTTTGATAAATTAGCTAAGAATGTCTATCGAGTTAACTTAATCGTTAGATGGTAATCTTATTTATTTTAACTTATAATTATTTAGGTTTTCATTTTCTTATTTAAACGATGTTACCAGGCGACTGAGAATTAAAGATTGTTGGAACCTACTGGTAAACATGTTTAAAAAAATAAGAAAACAAATTTCATTAACAAGTGCTAAAATTTATTTAGCTTAAATTTTTGAATTAAATTTGACCATTTACAAAAAAATAATTAAATATAACAAACATTTCATAGTTCTTGATCTTTTTTAAAAAAAGTTACAAGAGTTAGATTTCAGATTAATATGAATTTATATAAAGAATTATTTAAATTTTAGATATAAAAAAAAAGGTCAAAATTATGTATTACAGTTAACAAGATTTTGTATTATCAAATGCTTAGTTTACTACCATTTATATATATATATATATATATATATATATATATATATATATATATATATAGAGAGAGAGAGAGAGAGAGAGAGAGAGAGAGAGAGATACATGTTAAAACTAGGTTGATCAACATACTATTTTTCTATTTTGAGAAGAAAAGACAAATTTATGATATATAAAAGAAATTAATTTTGTTTTAAGCTATTGACGTCAATATATTTTAATTTTGAAAAATAACCCCTTTGGGGTCGTGTAGGCCGAAATATTTTGCATGCAGTCCCATCCAAATATATTTTGATTTTAAATTACTACACATTGTTTTACAGATAGAGAAAAAAAAATGCTGAAATGAAGACACATTATTATACAGAGTTTTGTTTCTTGAACAAAATTTGTTATTCTTTATAAAAGAATAATTTCACAACCAAAGTTCCTTTAATTAACAACTGTCATTTTTGAAAAGTTTATATTTCCTTTTTTATATATATACGTGATGATCTGGTACACTTATAAAATGTTGAGAGTGAGTTTGAACCTGTCTCCAATTGCAATCTCGAACCAGCTTTTGCTGTGCAAAAAGCAAGTTAAAAAGAGATTTAGACAAACTCATACAGGTTGTTCGACAAGTCTTTGTAATGAAAAATGATTTTTAATTTAAATAAAATGAAAAGGAAAAATTGTCAGAATTACAAAATGTCCAAAAAGATTATAAATAAGTTTTTCTTATATTAATAAAGAATCTAATGTATCTCGATCTTTGTTTGAAATAAAGAATTGTAACAACTGCTAGGAAATTTTAAAACAAAGATTTTAATTAAGAAAAACATTTTACTAGTTAATTCTTTGATTTTATGACTATTTAAATTTATAATTTGATTTTGTAAATTGTTTTTAAATGAAAGAAGGTTATTCTACTTTTACAAGACATTATCCTTCAATAAATTATTGACAATTCAAAAGAAAATTAATCATAGTTAAATTATTTCTGAACAAAATATATATATCAGTAATTAAAACTTAAAAACATTAACAGAGTTATATCTAGGATGGTCAAATTTTAATTTCGAATACCTGGAACTTGTTGTAAAAAGCTTAGAAGCTTGATATGTCCATGAAGGTCATCGTGAGACGAAATGTTAACAAGGAGAAAACAAAAACTCACTGAACAAACTAGTGGTGTGATGTTATGTAACTGTAACACATTATGAATTTAGAAAAGAAGAATGCGGCGTAATTAATATCATGATGCACTTTACTATTTCAGAAATTTCATCTTGTAAAAAGCTACTGCTTAGTACTTTTATTAGGAAGCAACTGGACCTGCTAGCAGTTGCCCGAGTTCAGAGTGCACCGAACATGTGATGCGTGATTTATGATATTGCTCGCCAGGTATCAGCACACGGCAGGTGGCATGATCCGAGCACAATATCCGAATTAGAATGTTGGTTTACTTATGTCGATAAGTATGAAGCAGATTTTATTTTATGTAACGGTTGTTACAACGAGAATAGGAAAAACAGTGATAATGGCAAGCGGAACAAGAACAAACTATACTGATTTAGCGTTTAGACAAATGTAATGAATAACTATGAGGCCCGTTAGAACAGTGATAATGACAAGCGGAACAATCTATACTGACTATTGTGTATATAAATTTAGTGAATAACTATGAGGCCCGTTAGAACAGTGACAATAACAGGCGGAACAACCTATACTGACTTATTGTGTATATAAATTTAATGAATAACTATGAGGCCCGTTAGAACAGTGACAATAACAGGCGGAACAACCTATACTGACTTATTGTGTTTATAAATTTAATGAATAACTATGAGGCCCGTTAGAACAGTGACAATGGCAGGCGGAAAAATCTATACTGACTTATTGTGTTTATAAATTTAATGAATAACTATGAGGCCCGTTAGAACAGTGACAATGACAAGCGGAACAACCTATACTGACTTATTGTTTATATAAATTTAATGAATAACTATGAGGCCCGTTAGAACAGTGACAATGACAGGCGGAACAATCTATACTGACTTATTGTGTTTATAAATTTAATGAATAACTATGAGGCCCGTTAGAACAGTAACAATGACAGGCGGAATCATCTATACTGACTTATTGTGTTTATAAATTTAATGAATAACTATGAGGCCCGTTAGAACAGTAACAATGACAGGCGGAATCATCTATACTGACTTATTGTGTATATAAATTTAACTATGATCACCATTAAAACAGTGATAATGACAATCGCAAAAAGAACTAGCTACACTGATTTATTGTGTGCAGAATGTAATGAAGATATTTTCTATGTTATGCAAATTAATTTGCTTTAGTTCGAAGGGTAAACAGTTTTGAACCACAATTAAATGTATTTATAGAAATCCATTGTTTTTACAAAGGAATCGTTACTATGTTTATTAAATCCTTGTTTCCGTAATTTATAATGTTTTAGTGAACATTTAATGAACATGTTCTGAAAAACATTATTCTTTTCCACGATTTATTTCTTGTTCTTAAAGTTCGAAAAGCCACAGACACACGTGAAGGAAATTAAAACTATCCATCTTTCTGACAAATAATTAGAATCGAGATTAGGTTCTTCAGAAAAACATGGTCTACCAACGTTTATCTGACATTTCCAGAACAGGTTACGTTTTCCAGTTTGTGATTACAAATTAAAGTCAGTTTTTTTTCTACCTATTGGCAAACTCACTAATCATATTTGACAGATATGATCGTAGACTTGAAACAAATAATATCACGTCTTGTGAGGTAGCAGGATGTCTTGACAGCATTTCTGCGACGATTAAAAGGAGAACCAAGCCCTGACTTCTCGTCAAAGCTATAATTCTAACACAATTATTATTTTGTTAGCATGCGCTGAAATCTATTATTCCGCGATCCTTAATAATCGCCATTACAGACACACAACCAGTTATTTGTTTGTTGGACATTCGTCTCGTTAGATCGAGAAATGAGACAACCCGTTTCACAGAAAGATAATAAATAGAATTATTAATAATTGCAGATCAAATTAAACAATGACACGTGTTGCAACATGATCAATTTATTTATTGCGTCAATCAAAATTGATATAAAGATATTTTTCTTCAATACATCTTTCATACTCTTATTTTTCGCATATTACTGGTAATCTAGAGAAACTTTTAGTGATTTCATACAAGCAAGGACACACCTATTTAAAGTTTTACATGCAGTTTGTATTCAGTTTAGAGAAAACAAGTAGTGACATTTCAATGGCATTTCCCCAACCATTTTTAAAAAATTCATTTATATATTACTTTCAAATATTGTAGAGTCACTAACCTTGACACTGAAACAAAATTGTATTAAAAACCATGTTGCCCAATTTTTAAAATTACCACCTTTCAACGGTTTTGAATTACGGTCTTCTTTGGTGTTTATCAATATTTTTCAGAGGTTATTAACAACATGGTTTTTATAATTATATTTTAAACTCAAATTTAAACAATATATATGGTTGGAATATAATTAAAAATTACAATTATAAAAACATCAACTATACATAATAAAAATTCTTTCATTTATAACCTTCACTCTCAAAAAAATGTTTAATTTAAAGTTACGGATTCTGTCAGAATCTATTAGTCAATGTAAATGAATAGGTTGGAGCCCTTGTTAATAATACCATGCTAGTTAGGTAAGCCTATATTAATATCAGGGATGATCGATATCTTAACCCGACATTAAATTGTTCATTTATTGAAATAAATACTTAGAAACGTACGGAAAATATCATATACAATATTTCTAAATAAGGTATACATGTGTATAGCATTTTCCATAATTAATTATAAAATTTAAGATATGTTACATTCCTAACTTTCCATTATTATATGCAATTTTATTATTTAAAATTCGCCAAGTTATTACACACAACTGCGTAGTATATGGCATATATTGCTTTGTCATTTACTTTATAATATTACAAACAATACAAAATGAATTTTTTATTAATGCAAAATTTGACGTTGTTTTGGATTCTGGATACACCTAATAAAGCAACATTGTCAACTGATTTCGCGTGAAGCAGGTAGACCAGCTTTTTCGATTGCTCACCGACCAGTAGTACTGTATTAAGTTTTTATCCAAAAGTTAGTTTTATCTAAAGGGAATTTTGTAGACACCGAAAATATCAGATGCCACGTCTTAAGATCGTTAACAATATATCTAATATTACCAAGTGACATATCTGCACCTGATATAGTCGACTGTGACAGCGAAATAGCGCTACAGGGTTTTTAAAACTACGAAATTAGAATTGCACCGACTTAGTAATCAAGGTCTTAATACCACAAATTAAGAGATATTTTCTTTCTATAATGAGTAATTTCTATAAATTTTGCTATCAATACCTATATCAATTATATAACCTTACAATTATGGTAATACTTATAATGATATTATTTGTATTTGTTCGATATACACAAATTCAATGGTCAGTTACGAGCCCCGGAAGGACCGAGTCAACAAATTGAGTGTGGAAACTAGAGGCTAAATTCACCCAAATATATTATTTTTCGTCCTTGGTCAGTGCAACTCATTTCTGAGTCCACGTAAATACAACTTGGAATTCCTAACAACGACTTCTACTCTAAATTTGTCTATATTTGAAACATATATTCAAATTTTGTGTACATGTATAAGTTCAGTGTTTGTGTCGTTGAACACAAGAAAAGGGGGCTGACAGTGATCAGCGAAACACCGCTGTAATGTTACAGACAAATTGGAATTCCAAAGATAAAAGAATAAGGTAATTAAAACTCTGCAATTGGTAAAAATTAAATCAAAATGTATTTACTTACAGATAATGTATTATACTAACATCTTCATATTATCGACAATTTAAATACTAACGTTTTAACAGATTGTTAAGGCTGATATATTTATTTCTTTGAATAACTTGTTTTTTTACATTTTCAAATAAAAAACAAAATTGAGAAATTTCCCTCTCGTTCTGCAATGAAAAGTAAGAAACACATTATTTAGGTCAATAAAAGTGTTATAAACTGTGAAATAACACAGATTATAATGGGGGACTTGTAAACTGGTCTTGGCGATTACATGAACTTTCTTGTTTTACATAGCAGATTGGATCGGCTGAGATCAATCACGTAGAGTCACTTGTCAATAAGAGATGCGCACAGGTTAGGTCGGTTCTAGCTAATTTATCAAATTGCCAACTTGTTAGAGATTATTCATGTTTTGTTTCATGGACGCGGATACAGATTTGATTAATTACCCTACTTAAATGAAAATATTACGGTTGGATATGACAAGTTCTTATAGAACGGATTATAAATGTAAATATTAGAAGTGATGTTAAAGTAGGCTATTTTTATTTTAGGGTGTTTTTAGAATATAGCCGTCTTCATTTGTCTAATGGACATAGAGTAAAGATACAAGTGTATTAATAAACACTAGATTGGTTGTGATAATTTCGTCCGACATTGCATAAAAATTTGTTATGTAGGCTTTGTTTCACAAATATATTTGTGTATTTATTTCGGCATTTAGGACACGGCACTATTTTATACATAATAGATCCCCTGTATTTGGGTATATGACATTTAGTGTTGCTTTTTTATCAATGTTGTACATTATTGTTATGAACTATATAAACTATAATTGTACTCTATTATTTTTCGCATAAATGTATTTATTATCATAAAGGCAAAACATAATAAGTTGAGGATTGATTTATTAGTAACAACACTTGTACACATTTTCAGTTACACCGAATCTAATGTCTATAAAATGTAGAAAGAAAAGTTATGGTTCATAATTATCATAAGTTGAATGATTGTGGAGCAAATGTGAAGTTTTAAAATGAATTTATAAATCCTGTGTTCTGAATTATTCAGCAGCAAAATCACTCTGTAATATTATTTGCCATACTGGGTATAATTTAAATTGATATGCAGTAGAACAATGATAAGAGTTTTGTTCTTGTTTTTTAACCTCGCGATTATCACCACCATATAAGTAAAGTAAGTAACGTAAAATTAGGAACCCTATAGCTCACGAATACTCTAATAGAGTTAGGTTCGAAAGAGAATAAAAGTTGGTCAAGAGAGACCTGATAGGAATGATAAAAGAAAGGAATGTATTTCAAGACGTCATGAAAAAAAAAGTGTAAATCCAGCTCAGGATCTCTCTGGATTTACTCGACCGTATTCACTATAGATGAGCCCCTGATAGTACAATCTAAAGATGTAAGTAACAATTGATTGTAATTACCCAAATATTAGTAGATTTGTATCAGTTTGAAAATATATTGATATCGTTAAAATAGTTACAAATTGAAGAACACTGTAACTTTCTTTTTAAAATACATTCCATATTATTTTATAGAATAAAACTTGAACAAAAATTCTCACAAATAATACATGTATTTTTTGAAACGCGTTTCAACGACAACGTCGCCATCTTTAGTGATGCACGAGCTACAATTTGTGTATAAGTTTTATAATATGCTTTACAAGATTATATGGATCTTATAAATTTGATCACCTGATGAAGCTGACCGTAATCGGCGAAACAGCGCTATAGTGTTTCATGAAGAAGCAACAAGAAGTTTGACTACAACAAGGTATAATAGTTATTTATTTAAATATAATATAAGTTTTATTCTATCTCACAAGTCAAGATGAATAATTATTTATATTCTATATCAAGATTTAATAATAAAATAACCTGAAACATTCGTTATTTATTAAAATGCATTGATTTATAAACTTTTGTTTTATAAGTAACTTAATATGTAGAATAATAAATTGATAAAACATTTTTTAATATCCAAATAAAAGAAATTTAACGTTTTCTCAGAAAAACGCTTTGTTTGTTCAAATTTGCATAAAAATGGTAAGAAACATAAACCCAAAAATTTAATGCCAAGATTTGTACATGTAACAACTGAGGATAGCGTTGAAATCCCATCTTGAACAACTAAAGTATTTATTGTGAGAAATTTTGTTTTCTTTCATTAACGATTGAATTTTCTAAACGTCTTGCTCTTTTCAAGTTACGTTTTTATTTCTTTAAAACCTAAATGAGTCAAGTGGTTTTCAATATGTAGTTCGAAATTGCAGAAATCTGTTTATTCGGCCAATTGGAAAATAATATTCGTTATAATTACGAGAGAACGTTAAAATGTATTCTGGTTGTTATATGTAATGTCCAAGGCTCTTTAACTTATAAAATACAAATACTTCTACAGTGGATTAAAGATATTTAATATGGATACATTTTTGTTTAAACTTTAAGGTTTTATATAATAATGTTGATAACCTATTTCAAAGAAAATACAAAAATAATATTTGTAGAATACTGTTAAAATTTCACATAATGACTTGACATATATAACTAATATTTTGTAATTAATGTTATGTTGTGGTTTAAATTTCAACAATATAAAAACTCAGCTGTATATACGAGTGTCGCAATACACTGCCGTGCGTGAACTGGCGTAACTTTCTTCTTTTCTGTGAAGTGTTGATCTAACAAACGTCGGAAACAACGATCTCTTGAAGTTCGACATTCCAGTCTATTTTCCAGGAACGTGACTGATGTGTGTGTTTGTGTGCACTTACAGTGGAATAAAATAATAGTAGGTGGCTGTAACTGACTGCCCGACACTGGAAACTCAGTTCCTGTGAACTTGTGCATATTACGAGGTTAATAAGGTTTAAAAACTAGTTGAATAAGTTTAATAAAGTTACTTTATTCAGTGTTAATGTGTCACAATAAAATGTTACTTTTAATATTGAAAATAAAATATTTATTATTGAAAATGTTTTTGACGAAAATAAGATTTAATATAAAATTCTATCAATGTCTTTATTTCGTTTCAAACACAAAAGTAATTTCACATAAAAATAAACACAATCCCAATTATAATTAGTTACTAATTAGTATATTGTAACTAGTTAGTATATTGTAGTACGGTCATTCGTGTAAGTATAATATAAATTAAGGTAATAAAATTTGAAAATATCTGTTCAGAAAAATCATGTTTATTAAGCTTTGATAAACTACCCACAAATGTAATTCTTTAACTATACCTGCCGTGTAATTTAAATTACTTCTTTCATTATGAATCATTAATAGACAAAACTATGGATTCTATTGATAAAATCTCTGTAATCATTTAACTTACAGTTTTGCCTGACCTCTATCATTGAGATGAGCAGTCGTCTTTAGGCTGGTTGGTGTAGTGGGGGAAACACTGAGCTCAGTCTTGCAGTGAGTTTTATATTCTGAGTTCATAGTTTCACGTGTATTTTTTAAAAAATCGTTTCTTGTGTTTGTGATAGAAGGTAAAAATGTGGAAGAAAGTTGGTGGGAGTCTTCCATAGTTAATCTTGCGAAATCATATCAAATGTGTATTGTTTTATGAAACAAGAAGCCGAAAACGCAGGAACAATTAATTTAACGACTATGAGCTTAAAAACCAAATTTATTAAAAACTGAACCTACTACTAAAAGATTTTTTTAAACTAATCTTTTTTGGAAATTGGAAAACTATTCATTTTTGAAAATAGACAGCAATTTTGAAAGTTAAAAACGAATTTTCTGGTTAGAAAATTTATCAAATTATTTGTAAACAAAACAAAGACCTCAAACAGACTATGAGACGATGGCAATATAACACATTTTGACAGCGGAATGGGGCCGAGTAAATGTCTTTGTCAGCAGTAGTAGTTATGCCATCACTTCTCCTCCCGCCTACAACCTCACCCAACGCGCATTATGAAAGTCCAGGCTACACCTTACCAATTAATTGTACAATTACAGTGTAAAAAAAGTTTTGTGAAAGCTACAAAAATCAATGCCGATTTTTTTTGCGGATATATACGTTTTGAGAATACCTGAGTAAAAAATAAAGGTTTAGGGATGATGTCTGTCTGTTTTCTATAGTATATTGTACCCAAATGCGTGAACCGATTGTAATAAAAATTAAAATGTGGGGATATTTTGATCATATTTCGGGATTTTTTCGTTATTGAAATATTTGACGATTTTGATAATATTTGGCTGCCGAATAGCTCCTTTAAGACGCAAACAAAACGAATTGGTCTGATTCTCTCCAAAAAATCCGTAACTATTATTTCAAACGGAACTTTTTAAAAAAAAAAAAAAAAAAAAATTATGATTAGTTATGTATAAGCATGTTGTTTTGTATAACCCAGGAGAAATAAGTATGAATTTAACGAAAATTGCTCCAAAATATTGTCATAATAATTTAAATAAAAGTCATAACAGTTTATTTAAAAACCATGATAAAATGTAAAGGGGAAGTAGGCAGAGGTGGGGAGGAGTGATATCTTTGCATTAAACGGGACTACCCCAAAAATCAGAGAAGGGGAGTGACGTCACATAACAAAACTATAAAACTCCCTGCCCAAAGCCAACAGCTCTCTCTTCTTACCGCTCTGTTATATCTTTTTCGGTCAAGACACTCTGTTAACACTCTTCTTCGCAAGTTTTAAGTTAAATGTTTTAGTGACGATTCATTCAGTCTTTCGGTCATTATTTTAATTCTAAAATGTTAAAGTAAAATAACAGTTTTATTTTCAATGTATTAATTTCAACTAACTAATGTAGATTCGATAAAACATCACGAATTGGCATAATTTGGAAGCATCAGTAGACACAGCAAACAACTTTAAACGTTCATCGGAAGCAGATTGGAGAAATTCAGACTGGCAATACGAGGATTCGATCATCGCTTTTGTAAGGTACCGAAATATCGAATCTGAACATTATAAGAGCAATGGCAACTTTTAAATTCCATAAATTATCATAAAGTTTAAAGTCAGTAAATTCATTAATACTCATTTCTCATTGGGTGGATTAGAAGCATTAATATTGTTTATATCAGTTTAATTAAAATTTGCAATATAAGAAAATGTTCCTATATATATATATAGAATTTTGTACAAATAACTAAAAATTCTAGTAAGTATTTATAAGTTGTATAAATATCAATTAAGGAGATAAATTCTTACAAAGTAATACTATCACCCTTGAGTACGTTATTTTGCATAGTCTCCCGTTATACTTTTGCTATCCTATATTTATGTTAATTTGTAAGTACATTAATAAAACCTAAACTAAAGTCAGGAATCATAGTTCTCCAAATGGCACGAGTCGAGATAGAGTCAAAAATCGGCTCAAATTAAGCTTAAATTTATACAAAAACCTTACACATAGGAATTTATTGTATACGCCACCAAAAAAAGGGGGGGTAAACAATATTTTCTTGCGTTCGATCTTTTTGATTCCAATAATCAGTGCCATATATATATATATATATATATATATAACCAACTGCGCAGAGCCGGGTAGATCGTCGTACGAGGCTCTACATACATACAATCGTGCGAGGAGGAGAAGAAGATCGTCGCGTAATTTTTCAAATGGATTTTACTGATTTTTTTATAAATCATAGGTAAATGTAAAAATAAATAGTTACAAAAATTTCACTAAATGGCAAAAAATTAAAAGGTTTTACTCAGAGGACGAGTTTAAGGCACAATTGAAAGAAGTTTAGGCTCTTATTTAATTATATATACCATATATATATATATATATATATATATATATATATATAAATAAATATATAAATATATATATATATGTGTGTGTGTGTGTGTGTGTATTCAAAGACGGTTTCCATAGTTCGTTTTCACTATTACATTGACAACTACCGATTTATTTTTGGTGATGATAAGTTTTGAACTACAAAAAACATAAACTACAGTTTATTTACAACAAATACAATAACTAGAACTATCTAGTATTTTTCATTATTTACTTTTTCGTTTTAAAATTATTAAATTAAAACCATTACCGTATTTAAATATAGAAATATTCCATAACAACGTTCATGGTTCATTTTCAGTTTAAGATTAACAACTACTGAACAGATATTTTTTTGGTGACAACTAGTTTTGTTTGCTTTTATTTTAGTTTTGGGGATGGGTAAATGAGAAAGTTTGTCAATGTGTTTTCATTATTTATTTAATTCTTCTGAATCTATTTGAAAAGGTAATTAATAAATTTAACGTTTTCCATGAGAATGAAATACAGAAACTTTTAAAAATGTTTTATTACTGTCAGCTGGAGACACAGCCTATCAGTTTTAAGGATACTGGTTACAACATAATTTCAATACCGATTTAAATAAAGCCTATACAATTAGCATTTAATTACATCTTAAGTAAACTCAAATTATCAAATTTGAAAAACACATCATTGTGTTACCTCACACGTATCATATATAAATTAATTATTAGTTGCCAATTAACAGGCTTTTATTACAGACTACCTTATTCGAACTGGTCATAACTTATCATTACATGAATCCATAATGAAGACAAAACCGTTAATTACTACACGGTCTAGCTGTCGGCCCATATATTTAATGTGATGATAAACGTGTCTTTAATGCCACCTGAATTATTGCTTTCCTGTTAGCCATTAATACCTTTCAATGACAAATATTTTAACAAGTCGTCAGAATCGCATTTAAATAAATAGAGATGATTGTTGAAGACCAGTTGGCTGTAGCCTCCGAGAAGATCTCTTGATGAGTGCTACCGCCTGATCGAACAGAAGCTAGTTTGCAAGAGTAGTCATGTTATGTTTATGCCAGTGTAATGTAAGTTATTCAAAGAATAATTCTACTCTTGAAACTATAGTTTGCTTCCTTCACTCCAAAAAATATTTACTTCAAGTAAATATTAAAGTGATTACTAACACTAAAAATTAAACACAAGTGTAATCAATTGAAATTTGATTATTAAAACTCAAATATTAGTTTATGAATATTAAGTTACCCAGAAAATTTTAATCTTAATTTAAAAACGTTCGTTATAGAAATATTCATAATTGTACAGTGTATTGTATAGTGTGAAGTTGGATCTACACCTTTTTCATGCAGTCTTTGATTAAATTTTTCAGTGGAACTGAATTGCACACTTCACAAGTAAAGTATTTTTTTATATATTAACATTTTTATTTTACAACTACCCCCTAAATTAATCCCTTCATTCTCAACTTTTCTTCTATTCACCCAACCCTACAGTTTGTGCTGATGGGATAAGTGGCACCGGGCAAAAGGTGTGTCACACAGAATACTGTGCATACTTGGTGACCAATCACAATACTTAGTTTTATCCGACCAAGCGGGTCACTCCGGTGATCCTTCGTTTCCCTAGTTGATCGTGAGAAAAGATGGAGAAAGATAATGAAAAATAACCAGCGTTTGTGAGATGTCAGCGCAACTCAATGTGCTGATAAAATCGAGCTCTCCGTAATGATTATCATCAAGGGAAGTCCTCTGTTTCGTCGAGATTTCCTCGACAAAGTGGAGATAATAAACCTAACAGATAAAGGTCAAACACGCCGTTCAAGAGGAATCGCAATCCCTATTCCAACAAAGAAGGTAAGAGATGCCAGAAAGACGTGAGTAAGATGGAAGAAGGTACATCCTCCTACCGCCACTAGGACAATTTGGCAGGATGGATGACCCATTGAGATGAGACCTAATTGGGTAAGGATTAAATGGTAACTACAATCACTAGCTCAGGACAACTCGTTAGAGGAAACCTGGACACAATCATTGGAGCAAAAGAGGCAGAAAGAAAACTCGAGTACAAAAAGTGGAATCGAAGAAGTTACCTTTCAAAAACCACCCGAGGCGAGAAACTTGAGAGTGACAATGGCCATTGATTCACCACCCGCCACCGTAGTAGAGAATTCTACTACATATGCAAACACCACAAAGATAATCAAAGTGACGGTTAACCTTAAAGAATATACGGAGAATAATGCGGTATATTAAGTCTAGGATGACGCCAAATTGACGAAGAGAAGATATCTCCCTTGGTTTTATTCATGTGCTGCACTTCCAAAAGGAGTTGGGACTGGAGAGGATTTTATAAACAGGATTTCACCGTCTTCGAAGAAGTAGGGGGTTTAATAGATCTCTAGGAGTTGGACACTCGCACCACTATTACTAACATGGTCTTTATGGTCTAAACATTACTTTATGGTCTTTACGCTAATGAAGAAGAAAGACTACTTCTTCGTAGGGCATAAGGTATGAACAACTCAAACTCAGCATCTTGTCTTGGAAACAGTGGATGTCTAAAGATCGAGCTGCAGAAAGCATGATGCGCCTCAACCAATTGCGTCATACCGACCGCTTTTTTTTCTTACGAACCAAAGTAAATAACGTAATTACACGAGTAATTAATGTTATTTTTAATATTCATAAGTTTTAATTTACAAATTTTTCTAGATATTTATAGTCAGTATTTAGTGGGAGACATTTTGTATTGTAGCAGGTTTTAAATATTTGCAAATAGTTAAATTATAATTTCTTTTTTTATCATATTCTATTCCGCCCTTGAAGTTGTATGTTTTGTTACAATGTTTACTTCCACAGTTCAAAGTAGGAAGTAATCAGAACGGTGTGTATAATTAAAGTCAGTTACATTAAATATTTATAAAAACAAATAACGTCTTTACGATTTCTGTTAAGCTCCATAAAACAGTATTTTAATGAAAGAATAGACGTAATAAGGCGTCATTTCTTGCCGAGTAAGCTGGGCGTCGAGGTTCCCTAATCACCGTTTATGGTCGCCCGCAGCTTGTTCATATGTACGATTATAAGATCCTTTAAATGTGTTTTACCTTGGGGCGAGAAAGTTCTTACACCCGGTTGTAAAACCGCGAACACATGTCTTCCAGTGGTCAACGTTATTCACTTGTCAATTATACAAATATTTGGTTCTGTTTTGTACAAATTATAGTGCGAAAATAACCGCAATTTGCGAATATTAGGAAGTACATTGCAGAAATGTATGTGATTATATAAATCTATTACAATAATACATATTGTTATTTAATACTCCAAAATTTATTAAATTAAGATGATTATTTGAGGTAGAGTGTGATAGTTAGTTTGTAAAGCTGCGAACAGTATTATGAAGGTATATTAAAGTACGAGTACAAAATTTAAAATGTGAACAGTTTAAAAACCATTCGATTAGAAGCACAGTGCTCAATCATTGTGCAAACTGACTCATATCCATTTCCTTCGCCTTAACATGCACTTTGTCATTTCTAAACGATTTACTCGCTTTGCTCGTGACTGCGACACATCCCACGCCATCTTGTCTCGGATAAATTTATGATTCCACTAGCGTCAGCGATTCTATCCTACATATTTTGTACCCTTCTAGCTCACGATTCCCCCTTATCTTTTGGCTATCTCTTTTATATTTCAAATTTCGTTTTTAAAACCTCAGATTTTTGACCTACTCCATCTGATAAATCAAATTATTTGTAAATAATTTAATCTTCCCATAACAATCTTTGTTAATATAGTTCAATCAGACGTTTACCATAGTTTGTGTATTTAGATATATAAATTAATACATGACGTTTCGTGAATATAAAACAACTCCCGTTATTAAGTAAAGCATAAACATGAAAAACACTAGTAGTCTAGGGCCATGTTGGAAACTAATGGTCATATAGTTGTTTATATTTTACAAAAATAAACATTCTAGAGGGACATATTTTGAGGAATTTTATGCACAAGGTCGGCATTACATGTATGAAAATGGTATTTTGAAACATAGTTGCTGAAAACTAGTTAGTTAAAATTTAAAATCAAGACCTTACCAATTACATTGCGTTAGATAAAGATATAGATATTTCATTTATCACATTCAACAAATAACATCTGTTATTTTCTTAATATTTCTGGGTTTTCCATTAGTATATTTTAATTGTATTTCTATTAGTAATTAAATGATATGTTAAACCACTTCTATAATAACTAAAAATAATTTGTCATTATTTATTTATTGTTTGTTTCATACTCAAGCTGTCACATCTAAGTGTTGAACATTAATACTGTAAATATTTATCAAATTTAATAGACTGTTGACGGTACACTTTATTTTGGTGTAATAGACCGTAGAACGTAATGAAGGAAAAAAACTTTTCTAAAAGTTATGTTTTTATTGTATCATGTTACTAATGTAATTGATAAATTTTGTTAATAATACAAAAATTGCCGACACCAACTAAGTATTGTATTAAAATGTAAATAGTTTATTGAAGAGCGTGCAGATATAAAGCTGACATGATTAAATAAATTTTATTTTGATATTTTATCTGTAACCACTCATTAGTTTGAATTAATCAGTGCAGACCATCACTTGCACAAAATGGTCTGTTAAAGGGCTACATAAAATAAACGACCTAAAATATGTTTCAAACAGGCGCTATTTTGTATTTTTACATTGATTTTTTTCCAAATATATTTTACATGTTAAATTTGACTAAAATTCGATTATTCTTCTAAATAATAGAATAACAATTAATAATAATAACAAGTTTGAACATTATTGGAATTAGATTTTTAAGCTGCGCGTGGTATTTTGTGAACACGTACGTGTAACAAAATTTCCTTAAAACCAGTTTAAAAATATGAATCTCTCAAGGGCCCAGCCATAGTGAGTACGAATATACGAAAAAAGCGTACAGCGAAAAAAGCGTACACCAGGAATCTTGCGAAATATGCGTACAGGATCAAGTTTTGACAGTTGAGGAGGGTAAGCTATGACGTCAAAACATTTAGACAGGCGAAAAATGCGTACAACATTTAGGGTAAATGGATCTTTTAAAACCATTGAACTATATATCGATGGCTTAGAGTGAAAACAAACCTGATTTCCATCACACTTTTCCCAGGCTGTGGACTGGCAAAATGATAGAGATATGTTGCGCTATCAATTTGGCGTGTTTAAAATCAGCGTGTAGCCTCGTCATTTTTTTTTTTTTTTTTACTTTTTAGTTATTTTTACTAACCTAACCTAACCTAACCTAACCTAACCTAACCTAACCTAATTTAGGGGTGGATGGCCGGGGTGGTGGTTTGTACGCATTTTTCGCTTATCATATTTACCCTATACCCTCGTCAAATACCACTGTTTCCCCTTGTACGCATATTTCGCTGTACGCATTTTTCGCTGTACGCTTTTTTCGTGCCACCGTGAGTACGGTTACGGTAAACCCGAGTAT
The DNA here is from genome assembly GCA_963513935.1 of Aphrophora alni. Taxonomy (NCBI): domain Eukaryota; kingdom Metazoa; phylum Arthropoda; class Insecta; order Hemiptera; family Aphrophoridae; genus Aphrophora; species Aphrophora alni. Next base: position 150,321,085 of record OY740766.1, read on the forward strand.
CTACCTGGATCTACACCTTCCTATCAGGTCTCCCTTTACTAATTCTTGTTCTCTTCCGACACAGTTTAAATCTAAAGGTCACCACTATTGCGTTAAAGCAAAGTATTTATTCTACTCCCAGTGTACCAAAATTGAACTTTCAACACACATCAAACAGGAGCTGTCTAATAAAGTTTCCAATTTGACTGGAATTCCCTGTCTCAGAGGCAACACAACGCTCAATCCTAACTCGTAAAGTCCCTCGTAGAAACCTATACTGCCCTCAGGGTCTAATAATTTATATTGAGTACAGGCCTAGCCATCCCGAGTGAATCTAGCTAGATCTACACCTTTTTTCCATGTAGCTTAGGGTTAGATCCTTCTCTTTCCTTTTTCCTATTAGGTCTCTCTTGACTAATTCTTGTTCTCTTCCGACCCTGACGCTATTAGAGTATTCGAATGTCAGGAATCTTTATCTTTTTATAAGTCGATGATGACCAAGATTTTTTTCTCCTTTAAACAATAAGGGGGGGGGGTAATGAAACGTCCATCATTTTGATATTTTAAAACCTATATTCTTTGTTAACAAACTTGTTCAATGGTTTGTAAAACCGAACCTACAAAACAAATTTAAAGAAAATCGTATCAAACTTATATTATCTAAAGCTTTTACTAACGCTTATATAATGTGGAGCTACAATCGTGGTAAATTAGGGTCTGATTATATTTCGTGATCTCAGGTGAGGAACTTTCATAAAAAAAAATTCCAACAGCTAGATTTTTTCTTTCTTTTTTTTTAAAGCGAAAACCTCTCGGTTATCATTGACATGAAATAGGTAGAATTTATTTAATTCCGTAACCTAAAGAATAAAAAAGTTAGTAAAATTGAAGTGTTTTACAAGATGGCGGTCCGACTCCCGGTAAGATGGAAATGAATTTAGCCCTTATACTATAAATAACGAAGAGTCGAAGTAGGGCGTAGCAAGTGGATATAATAATAATTAAAATGCGAAGATCAGAAGAACTTAAGTCACAGCACAGAATTGTTATGCAGACTTCCTCAGTCACAATAAATTATGGCCATAAAATATAAAAAACATTACAGTCCTGCCTGTACACCTTCTGTCGTGACAGCTAACATGCTGAACTGAGGGTAAACCGACTCACGGTGTACACTTCTGTCGGAGTTTAACACGCTGCGTCCTTCATTGAAGTAAATCTGCACATCCGGGAGTCAACTGTAGCTCCGAGCACAATGTACTCAATCGTTTCTTGCATGATATCACATTAACAAAGACCCTTTAGAGGAAAATTGGAGTAGTGACTTCAGGTGTCGCTTGACTTCATGCCACACGCACACAGAGAAGCCATCTAACATGCTCGTTTTAACTCTTAGAAGTTTCGAAAAACACTTTAAATTAAAATTACTATTTAGGTAATCTACAACTACAGGAGGGATTGGTTAATTTAGCTGATGACAAAGAACAAAAAAGCAGATATATTTAAAATAACAACAGAATATACAATTAAAATATGATCATAAATAAAGTAACAGCTCAATCAGAAGTAGCTATTATTTACGTCGCAAGCCCAACTGATTTACAGTTTTCAAAGACTAATTAATACTTGTTACAATTCTTAAAAAAATAATAATAAGTGCGATTATATCTTAATTCCAATAAAATTGACTATAAACAAGTCTAAAACAACCAAGATGTCAAATTAATTTTTCTTTTTCTTTTTTAATAAGGTGACATTTTTCTAGACTTTTGCTAATCTCTATAAAATAAAGCATCCGTAAGAACTCATAAACAAAATCCACTTTTAGAACTGCAAAAGATAACTCATTTAACTTCTCTCCAGCGCTACGCAAAGCCTATGTGACTCTTGGCCTTCAGAATCATCAATCTCCATAACTCCACCAACTCGTCTATCCAGCGACTCCAAAGTCTTCCACTTCGTCCTTTCCCAAATAACCACGAATCCAGGATTTCATTTTGAATATTTCCCTCGTCCTTCCTCTCAACATGACTCGCTTAAGTATTACATAACGAACTGCAAAATATTTTATAATTTTAATGGTCCTAAAATGCATTGTTAAAATTAACTTAAGGCCAAACCCTGAAAAAGTAGTAGATATGCACCCAATCCTCCTCCCATTTGGGCTACAATGCCACGTGTAGGCTTTCTTCACTCAGTTCAACATAGGTTCTTTTGTAGCAAATGTATACGAAACCACTAGAATTTATTATTATTACATGTTTTTATTACTCCTCCACAACAGATACAAATAATGTTATAAAACTATGAATCTTTTGAAATAAAATGAAAGACAGTTTTAAATATTACCTATTAGATTAAATATACATCTTTTTCTGATTTATAAAGACAAAATAAAACAAAGGTAACAATATTTGAAAATAACATTACTTCCCTACTAATACTTGAACTAAGGAAAAATGACACCTCGAGGTAATTAAGATGTCTGTTTGGGGCGTAAAAACACATACTTTAATTTAACACTTGAGCTCAAAATTTAAAACATTGGTACTACAGCTGACAAGTTCATAATCACAGGCTATTATTATATTAACAGAAGGATCCACCCAATAGCAATACTTACAAAATAGTATGTTATTTGGAGAAAAATAAAAAGCAATAAAGAGTTTCAAACATAGTTCATAATTAATTAGAGAAAATATATTATTTTCATTTCTCTTTCATTAAACAGTTTCGTACAACCTACAGAAACATCGTTTCTTTGTACGTGTTTTTTTATGTATGAATTCCTCCCATACCTTTCTAGATTCCATACAAAACTTATAAGTATTTTGGGCAAAAACTTTACACTTTGCATAGGCTCATCCAGGTAAGCACGTTTAATCTTCACCAGAGAAACATCTTACTAGCACAAAATATGTTTTGCAATCTTAATGAAAGTTCTTTATGGCTTTAGATTTGGAATTCTAGGAGGAACCTCTTCATCATTCAAGTCATATCGTGTCTTTTAAGTGATATGACTGTCACTTAAGTTCATATATCTGTCCACAAGTTCAACAACGTTCTTCAAATGATTCCTACCCGGCAACGCACAGAAAAGTTCTAAATCACAACCACGTAAACTTACTACTGACATATCTAGGGATAGGGTAAACCAGTGAATTCCAAGAAATAATTTAATAAGTGACTAAGAAATTAAAATCTGGGCCCAAAATTAATCCCCAAATATTGTTTTTAATTAACTATTTGATTCAACTTTGACTTATCTGATAGAGAGCAAAGATAGTATTTCTGGCTATGCCGTTACACTACCGATTTGTAAATAACAACTAATACTTGCAATGACATATTTTTATTTACAAACTATGACTTTTTCTTCAAATATATTACCTTAATGTGTAGCCTAAATTATCTTCACTATATCATTGAGTTTAATAGAAGAAGTCCTGTATAATACGATATTATAAGACTTCAAATTGTGGATTGAACAGTGAACAGTTGTAGTTTTGTGGGTTCAGTTCAGATTGCGCTAGTGTGGAAAGAGTTGGAGAACGAAAACGAGATGATGACCTTGAAGTTACTTAAGATAGCAGCACTAAATCCTCTAATTGCTGATCTTCAAACAATACCATAGAGTAGGCTCAATTTTGTAAAATAAATGAGTATTCATTCAACAACAACCAAGTAAAAATTGGATTTTGTGAATTGAGACTATCACGATGCTTTAGTTTAATTTTTGGGTTTTTTTTAGGCTGGTGGTAATAATAATCAATACTTTTTTGCAATTTATTAAAGAGTATGTTACAGTCAAAATTGCCAGACTTTATTTGAGATAATTATACCAATGAAATTCCAGCAAGGATGGTGTCATTTTGACTACAGCGTCCTGTAAGGAAAATAAATACCAACGTTTTGTTATGTTTAGAAATAAAAAAACACACACACCACACACACACACACACACACACACATATATATATATATATATATATATACAGGGTGTCCCGTAAGTATTGACCAAAACTTCACGAGGTTATACTATAGGTAAAAACAAACAATTTTCATCATATAATGTATAGTCCTATCTTGCTTAGTTTTCTGTCTATCTGTCTGTATGTGTTTTTTAGAAAAAAAAATCTATCTTAAAAATGGTTTAAGATATCAAGTTGAAACGTTTTAAATTTAATGACCTTATTAGTGTGTATCTTAAATAAAAGTTTCAAAATAATATCATTTACAGAAACAAAATGGCGGTCATTTAAAATGTTCAAATCCTAATAACTTTAAAACGAGTGATGTTACAAAAAAAAGGCAAGATACATAAAAAAGCCCCTTTTAATACAAGCATCTTGGTACCTGGTTTATTGATCTAAGATAAGTAGTAACAGAAATAAGTAAGATTTCCCAGACAGGTTTCAGATTACAGATTCCTACTTGCAGACAGAAAACTAAGCAAGATAGGACTATACATTGTATGGTGAAAATTGTTTGTTTTTACCTATAGTATAACCTCGTGAAGTTTTGGTCAATACTTACGGGACACCCTGTATATTAATTAATTAATTTCTTACATAAACAAGGTACAAAGAAGGTTATGAGATTGATTAAAATATCTATATTGAGGCAATATCAGTTTTGAGCCACTTTTTGTCAATATCAGTTTGATTTATGAACCTAAAAAGGTGTTTTTTTTTTAATAATGTCTGTCCATTACCTATCGCTTATCGTCTGTGGAGTATTTTAAAGTCCAAACGAGTGGGCCAACTATTATCAAATTTATTATATGGATGCATTTTGGCTATGTATTTAAAATAGGGATAGTTGCTACAACTATAAATTTAAAGGTAACTCAGATAAACTAAAAAAATTTAATTATAATTTTCTCAAAATTATATACCGTTTTCGATTAAATTTTGTTCAAATGTAGTCCAAAGACCCAAAACCGTATTGGTCGCATTCTTCCCCAAAATTTCGATTTGGGAGTTAACGTTTATAAATGATAAATGAATCATGGGTTCTTGTAGGGTTCATTTCAGTTTTTTTTTTAATTATTCACAAGCAGTATTTTCATATATTGCAGCTTCGTACATTGTTGTATGGGTTATGAATCTTCACATTTGATTTAAATTACTATTCCTGATTAAAAGATGTTGAAACTATTATGGATTCGCTCAAGATTCTTTTCCTCTAACCGATAGCTCCAGAACAAGCATATTTGGGGGTGATTACAATCAATATGTTTTGTATTTGAACCAGTTTAGCTTGCATTTTAGTAAAAATTATCAAATGTTTAAAGTCAATTTTCAGAAATTTATAATTTTGGTCTAATTGCAGCGTTCCTCTTAACTTTTGAGCTTCATTGTTATTTGATATTGTGTAAGGTCATGTCAGAATGTTTGTCAAGATTATTTTGTATCAAATTCAATGAGTAATAATTTAAGTTTTAATAGCGATTATCATTAGTAGGAGCTTTATATTTGACTGATTTACTCTTCCATGTTACAAAGTGCCTTAAACTTTTACTAATATGTCAAGTATATAAATAGTACAACAATAAAATCCCCGCCTACATGTATTTAACTACTTCAACCTCGCCGGTAGCTTCAAACTTCGTGTACACAATAAAGCAAAGAAGTACAAAAACATTCACTCCAAAGCGGTGAGCCCCTAGCGATGTATCAATGCATCAAACAAACCGATAAATTTGCGACAACACGTTCACGCTCCATCGAACATCGGTAACGGGAAAGAAAAGAACCATCTGAACTGGACTTTCATGTTACGTAAAAATAAAAACTTGAATCGTAATCAACTAGAATCGTTAGTTATTTTATGTTTGTTAAACAGCCAAATGTATTGATATGCTTGTGCACCTGAAGTTGTAAATTATCTATGATAAACAGACGTACCAACTTAGACATCGTAGAGAATAATTTTCCCTGTTAAATACAGCGCAACATAATTTAACCTAGAAAAGCAATGATTTATCTATGATAACAGGTGTTCCTTTACTATTAACCTTTGACTTTGAATGCCAGTAGGTATTATGAGGCGGGAGTGGGATTGTTGAAAGATAAATCGTTAGTTACGGATTTTAAAATTTTACTTTCACACGTACGCTTGTAGAGAGAGTACTCTGATCGTTAAGAAATATGAGTTCCAACTATTGATAGAAAAATTCTTCTTACGCATGTTTTTGTTATATACTATTTAATTTATTTCGTTTAGATATAATGTTACGCGATGGGTCAATGCACGGTTACTATAAGTCTAGTAACCTTGGGTCAATGTGTATCGAGTTTTAGCGAAAAGTATCAGTTTTAACGTCTGAAAGACCTAATAAAGGTTTTCTTTATGTCTATCGTCTCTACCCAATGTTTAAATTTCAAACAAATGTCCGATTTTTATCAAATTTTACATGTGGTCATATTTTCCATACTCGTGTCGGAGTTTTCATTTTTTCTAAAACTGAAAATTTTATTTTCTATATCATAAAATTGAACATTCTACGGCAATATTTTACAAATTACTAAATAATTTATAACTGGCAAATTGGTTTGGGTTATAAATCTTCACTCAAAAATTTCATCTAAATCGTGTGAACCGATTTTGAGATATTCGAAGATTTACGATGACTCCGATGGTTTTTTAAGCAATGACTTCGGACCTTTTATGTCGTGGTTATGCACCAGTATGTTTTGATTACACTTTAGAGGGTAGGAATTTTTAATTAATGAAAATCAAAGCCGATTTAAAAAAATTTCTAGTTTTGTATTTATCGAAACATTGAGAGGGGGAAACACGTCGAGATATGACAACATACATCTACTTATCAAAATCTGCCTTGTTTTATAGAGCACTGCACAGACGACATATATTAACAACGAAACATTCACATACTATTTTGGGAGTCTGAAACAAATATTTTAAAAAACTCAACTGAAAATTCTCTATACTACGTATATTTAAGGTGGTAAAAAGATCCGTTAACTAGCTCCAATGTAAATAGCAGCTGTACTTCCGGACACTCTGTATCATAAGAGAGACAGATTATATTTATTTATTTCCGAACAAAACCGCACATAATCCGACATACGTGTTGTTTCGCAGCAGTCATCTTCTAATCATAGGGTATATCTTGCGGTTAAACAGTTTTCTACAGCGATCAAATGTTAGCAATACGGGACGCTCTCGGCTATGGAACTAGTGCAATAAACTTAATAGCTTATGTAAAGAACACGTTCTGTTATCCCAAAGTTAGCAAACCAACATGGCTGGAGACTTATAACAATAGTAAGCTATGGTTAATAACAATATTTAGACGTATTGTACAAATGTAGTTCTTTAAGCACTTTGTAGGATGTAGCTTTTAATCGTAAACTGCTGTGAAATTGCATGCGTTGAAGATAATATTGCCGAGTAAGGAATGTTCATAGAAGTGATGTCTAGGAAGGATACAACTACTGAAATTCCTCAAGACAACTTTCTTTGATTAGAAAATAAATTGTACAAAAACATTCCATCTTGCAAAAACTTTCTTGTAGACGTCCGTACACATACACACACACACACACACACACACACACACACACACACACACACACACACACACACACACACACATACGCACTTAAATTTTCTTCTTCTTTTTTTTTAATCATTGTGGAATATAGAGCTTCTGGGTTTCATTGTTTTCTAAATCGTTCTAAAACATTATATTTGAGACATTTCTCGTCCAATACTTTCAGTTTAATCATTTCTTTGTTTGACTTATAGATCATTCTGATTTCGGCGTAGGGGTTGGCGATCCCACCGCCCGATTGGACTACCAATCGCAAACAGCCTATCCCAGCTCTCTTCTTCTTCCTGTTCTGGGAGCCTTTCTTTCTCTAGTCAGCATAACTCCTCTACATGCTGTCTGACTATTTCTACTCTTTCCTATTGAAGATCTTCTTTCTTCTTCTCTTTCTCTTGTTTGATTCTTATGTTTCAGCCAAACCTTTATGGTGTTACGCGATCCGTGCCTAATGGCGTGAATCTCTCCGGGCTCTATTCAGAAGAGATACGGAGCCTTCAGGATTTAAGCGAGCTTCTGGCAGTAATAGCTTTGCCTGGCCATGTGGGGCTCTACCAGGGTTAACAGTTTTTTTCTCTAGCTCCTAGTGGGATCTACATGGAACAACATTAACGATCAAGCTGTTACACTGGAGGCTGCGGCGCCTTCTAGCATTCAATTAGAATCAGCCATTGAAAAGCAGGTTTCCAACTTATGTGCATCGAGTGTTTTTAGAAAGGGAGAAGATGAACTCCTTAAAAGTTCGGATACCCCGTCCTGGTTCACTTGACGATGTTACAAGGTTACTCATTGAACTCAATGTCAAAAGACCTAATCTCACCATTAATGAAAGAAACGAAGCTATCAAGACAAAGCTTCATGAAAGTGGTGAAGAGTAGGATTCCTCCAGATGGCGGAAGAGAAAGAGAAAGAAGAAAAAAACGGACTCAGGAATCGGCTTTGATTCTGAGGAAAGGTTGAGTGTTGTCAAACATTGTAGAGACGAATTGACCGCTCCATCTTCTGCCGACGGACCCTTGAATAGGGCCTTCTGATTTGTAGATTGTTTATTGGGTCGTTTGTCTCATACATTGCTTTTTGAGTACAAAGATACGTTTCTGGAACATAAATAGATTTCTTGTTTCTATTTTTTTTCGATATTTTGTAATTCTTTATAGGGTCTAACATTACTTTATTTACTCTACAGTTATTTTTCTGGATCGTTAAATAGTTTAATGGGTTCCATCTTGAAATGATATTTCATATATTACATCAAAGGGGCGAACATTGCTTTTTGAGTCATTTATTGCTTTTTCTGTATTATTTGGTTGGATTTATATTGCTTAACTGGGTCATATAACGTATATATAAAGCATATATTCCTTCGAAAGGATGAAAATTTCTATTTCGGTCGTATTTTACTTTCATGAGTTTAAATTGCTGTTTTGTTTTATGGAGTCTTACATTTTGTTGTGTTTTCTTTATGATGTGATATTGTTTTATTTGCGGAATAAAAATAAAACTTTTAAGGTTGTATAGAAATGTATGATTAGGGTCGTTAACCACTAAAGTACTTAACAATTTGGTTGAAATCGATAAAACCTGTTTTAAGATAACCAGCCTTTAACCATATGCACGTAAAAATAATTTCCATATAACTAATATATATTAACTTGAGTTCTTTTTCCAATAGATTTCTTTAGTACCTTTGGGGCCACCATTAGAAAATGTTGAATCAAAGTCGTTATTGAGTTTTTTTAAATATATAATCAGATTTTCTGTTAGCCTTTAGATTAAAACATAGTTTTATCGAAACAGTTTTTTCTTTCGTTTTTAAATGTGAAAACCCACACAGTCAATAACACTGTTTAAGGTCAGTTTAGTATGTTCAAGAATTATTCGAAACCAAAATCGTCTGAATATGACCCCTACATTTAGTCATAAGTTCTTACAATGTAGATCATGTATATTAATATTAATCATGTATATTAAGGTTGATATAAATGAAATTTATTTTTTACTTACGACATATGCTAAATATCAAGTAAAATTGTTTGTAATGTTCAAACCTTTTAACAGTTATCCAGTCAATTTGACAAATCAAACTTAAAATCCAAAATGTTTCAAACTGTAAAAAAATTGAAAGGTTGCCCGAAGGCAAATATTGTTGTTGGCATTATTAGAACAAATTCATATAGTATTTAAATTTTTGATAAGAATCAAATATGATATTGCTATAAAAATAAAACAAAATGTGTTGAATTTCATGCCAGTCTATGTCGGTTATTCAAATTGTATATATATATATATATTATCTATTATACGCTCCAGACAATGGGATTCGCATTACTTCAACGATTTACGGATTCGATTACAGTACAAAATGAGATATAATTGTCTCTCTCTCTATCGAGGAGAAACGTACTTGTTGCGGCAACATGTTTGCAAAGAAGTTGCACGTGGACAATTATTGTGGAAACCGGCTGATATTCATTCAATAACTAACGGCTAATAGATGGAACAACGATCAAGGCAATTACGGGGCACCGGTGCGCAAGCTTGGTTGCCTACCCTACAGGTAGGTCGCAACTATTTGCCTAATTTATTCTTCTCATAAATAGAGAAATTTATTTCGTGATTAAAATACGTACATTCATTTTTTTAGTACAATATATCAAATTAAAACTTTAAATATTTGTTAACTAGCCATGCCTATATTGAATAATTGTAGATTATTTGCTCCATCGAGCAATTCATAAATTCTAATTATCGGGGTTTTACGATGGTTGTTTCAACATTATTCTTCTACACGTGTGTAGGAGACTAAAAAATATAGGGACAAACAATAGCCGAATTTAATTGTTGATTAGTTTACTTATCAGAAGGATGTGCTTGCCTTAATCTACCTTTATCTTTATTTTAATATATGTATATAATTGCAATAAATTTTAGTGGTAATGTCTAAATGTGATTTTTTTCCCCTTTTATTCAAGGGTTAGTTAATGTTTTGTTTGCTGTCAATAGTTATTTGGTCTATTTAGGGTGTTACGAAAGTGTTATTTATTTGTATATTTTATACGATTGTAAATTCCTATTGTTTTTTTTTTTTTTTTTTTTTTTCCTTTCTTTGCTAATTAATTTGTAAAGCTTGCTACACTGGCAAACGGCCTTGGCCATGTCATTATGACTTGGTCACAATTGAGCAAAATAATATACAATTATTTTATTTTCGTTTGTGCACAGTAATGTATTATTAATTTTTTAGAATTAATAAATGCATTTATTATTATTAACATTCATCTTCAGAGATTGTCATATGATGTTTGGTATGCCTTTAATCACTTTTCTGTTTCTCATTGCAATTAATACAATTTCCTTATACAAAACACAATGTGAGGTTTCTACGAGATCTGACTTTTTATGTTACAGTATTCTCTTCTAGAATAGTTAGCGTATAAGGAGTCAGATATATTGTTATCACTTATCTCAGACTCAGCCCGTAACAAGCCTTGGGTGAAGCGTTCCAATCACCCAACAAGTGTTCAATGCCAGCGGTTGGTACTATAACCAACTGGCTATCTCTTACCGCTTACCTTCTGGGTATTAAAACAAACCAACATTGTCAAGTTGTTTTCTAGCTTTCTAACCCCCCCCCCCCTGTTCAGAAGTAAACTAGCTTTCCAACAACCGAACTTCTCATTATATTCGTATTGACATGGGATACCACCGAATTTTATCTAATACTTTAGCACTATGAATCAATTACAACTGACAGCTGAGTTTGACCTCATAACCTATTTAGCAACTACAGTTTTCGATCTGCAGACACGATCAAATGGATTCGGTTGCTCTTACTAGAAACCGCTACTAAGGGTTTCAAAAGATCATGCTTTATAGAAACATATTAAAAAAACAATAATATAACTCCTCAAAAGATTTTAAGATAATTTAGACTGTTTCTTGTCCATCTTTAAAGATAACAGAACGCTTCTGAAAAACTGCTCCATACACTTGGCTCATGAGGTCGAAACTTAGTTCTTGATAAGACCCAACGAATTTTCAAGACAGATCATCTTCAAGAGTGTTACTAAAACATCTTCACACGAAAATTATTAAAATGTTCCTCCATCTCTTCCTGAGATTTGATTAGGGTTAGGATGTAAAAGGACTTTATATTTAGCTAAAGAAGATAAATTTTTTATTCAATATTTAGGCTTTCTTATGACATATTCATTGTTGATAACCTTAGAACTACATATATTATATATATTATTTACTGTCAAATGTAGTCTGTATTTGTATTTTACCTTTTATGTGGCTACATGTTTCACTGCCACAGGCAGCATCATCAGGCCAACTATCTCTGTCCACTCAAACACATATATATATACACAACACTTATTGTAACACATATTAGTCTTAGAGGAAATACACTAGAATGAGGTACCTCTCAAGTGTAGCAATGTTGAACAAATTTATTTATTTATGTTACGTGTACAAAAAATGTATGAAAATATGTGTTACAATAAGTGTTGTGTACATATAAGTGTTTGAGTTGACAGAGATAGCTGGCCTGATGATGCTGCCTGTGGCAGTGAAACATGTAGCCACATAAAAGGTAAAATACAAATACAGACTACATTTAACAGTAAATAATTTTTTTTTTTATGACATTCATTTTTAGTGTGAAACTCAAATGCTTTAATATTTGTATAAGTGTGTATTAACCTCAAAATAGTATAAATCTAGGAAAATTTTATACTTCCTTAATTGTAAATATTATTGTACTGGTTAAACTCCTTTCGATTAAAATACAAAATTTAATTTTTATATATGTTTTATTTAGCTTAACCCTTTCACAAAAATAAACCTAGATTATATCTCTCTTCGCTCATCATTCTGGAATAAAAACGTTTCGAACATTTAAAAAAATCCCTAATGATAATCGAAATAATAAGTTCAGAATTTCTTGTAGAAACTAGTTATAATCTTAAGAAGTAGACTAGCCATGGATCGCAGTGAGAACAAGATATCGGTAATACAGCTAATTATTGTCGGCAATGTTTTGTACAGAGCCAGTCATAGTTAATAACCCTACTCAATACTCGGGTGATTAATAGCCAATTACACGGTGCAAATCTCACCAGTTCACTTCTAAGACTACGTGCCCGTTACATAGATGCGACTGTTGACACGAAAATCTTCAGTGATATAGGATTATGTGTTTTTATTTATGTTTATATGTTACGGAATAAACAAGACGACAAGTGAGTTAGACCGGCTCGTGCGTATTGCTCTGGTTGTGCGTCTCTCACTTCCGGAAGTCAATGTTTTCTTCAGGTTTTCTTCTTTTAATCACATTTGTTTTTGTGTGTGTTATTCCTTCAATGAATAACGTTGTTCAATTATAAAGCAGGAATATACGTTAAATAAAATTAAAAAGTATCAAATAAATATATCACTATTTTTAGTTAAATTAATAATAATGAAAGAATTATCGTTTACCACATTTATATTAAAATTTTTTGATAATATGGTTTTCCATACTTTATAAATAATCAAATCAATATGTTATCCTAATTAACATGTAGTGTTTCTTTGTGGTTTACAAAATGTTAACTGTAAATTAATTTGTATTTTCTAATTTGAGATACTTTTATTAGTTTGTCTTGAAGTATAAAGTCTTCAAGTTCTTGCGTTCTTGCACATCAGAGAAGAACAGTTCCTATATAAAATATTAGGTGGAATTGTTATTATAAAGTTATGATGTATGAACGAAGTTTTAATACTTAATTACATTTTATAAGATATGTAAGATGATTTCCGGCCATAATATTTTCGCACAAAATCACGTTCACAAAACTGTAATTAAAGCCAAATTGCTTATTACGCCTAAAGCATAATAAATTTCACTTAATAAATAAATAAATAAAATTAAGTAACTTTCTCTTTTAGTACATTTAATAAAGTAGATAATTATTTTCAACTTATAATATAACATTATTAATTTCGTTTACAACAACCAAAAAACATAAACATTTACATATGAAAGAGAAACAAATTAGGTAACTTTTTAGCCCACAGTTAGAGGTTAAAATCTTTTGATAAAAAGAGAAAACCCAAGGACATTTAATTAGTACCACTATTACACACGCCACCATAGCAAAAACTAAATACTTTTCTTTTTTTTAATAACGTAATAATTTATTTTAAGTACCAATTTTTTTTCATTGCGCACGGTTATCACAAACACACAAAATATATACTTTAAACCTCAATTAATAATATAAACATTAATAACATTGACATTCATATAAAAACAAAATTAACAATGAAAATTCATCAATACGGTTTATTAAGCAAAGCTATAAAATCAGAGCACCAACTTACTCCATGTCCATTAGCCATTTTTAAATTTTCTTTCGAAAACTTTCCTATTTGACATATGACTTTATTAAATACGGTAACTTATTAAATATTTTAGTGTAATAGGCTGATATGAATAAAATTGATTAAAACATGATTATTTTGCTTTTGGAATTGTAAAGTTCCTTTTAGGACGTAATGACGATATAAAATTTAATAGGTCATTACTTTCCTAAATTATTAATTACTTAATAAACACGAAGATGACTTAACCTAAAAAAGCTGATGGTTCTCTCTGATCCTTTAAAAAAAAAAGTTTTTTTAGAAAACTCTTTTAAAATAATAGAACTATGTACAGATTTTAATGATAAATTGATCCCCAAGAATAAATACCATTTCCAAGCTCCTCTGTATCTGTGAGAAATATAATCTACTAAAAACGCGTACACAACATACATTTTCTGCTTTTATAATTTTCAGTTTAAAGCTTAGCTTTACAGTCAGAACAAACATACAGATCATGGCATATATACTACGAGCTACGATATTATAAATTGTATTAAATTATTACAACAAAATTACATATTCATAAATTAGTTATATTTAAATGATTACAGCCGTGTGAATGTTAGGACCCTGCCGCGGAACTGTATTAAACCAAAGTAGTAATTAATCACTAGTAAGTTATATGAAGTACCCTCGTTGTTATTGGCGGAACATGTGAAACCCATTGCGTTCTGATATATTAACTGGTTAGATCATTAACTCCATGAAACATAACACTTGAGACTAATAGACTGAAAGAACTGTTACTTAATAAACCTACTTAATCGATACTTTACCACTTCGATTTCAATGTATTCAACACATAAATATCGAAATTGACTTTCTTTGTAAGATATAGTGATGGAATTGCATCAATATTACATAGAATAGACTTTACATTTTACTGCATCAATATATTCTTAAAAACGCGGCATAAAGTAACATGAGTATCATATGACGTTTTCTGTGTACAATCTCGTTTTGTAACTACAACCTTAGGATAACATTTACAAAAAATGAGCAATTAGAGTTTGATGTGGGTCTGATTTCTAATGTTATTATAACAGATTTCAAAAAAAAAATTATATTTAGTTTATTTTTAACAATTTTTGTTATTTAAAACAATAATAATACTCCAAATGCAATTATTATTACGTACTTACTTTGGTATGAAAAACAACGATTTTTTCCCTTATTTTGTAAACTTTTTTTCTCTCTTCCTACCTCGGCTTTGGTGTTAATAGTTGAATTTTCAAATCGCCAAACACCACGCAATGAGCTATTACAGATTCATGTAGTTAATAGATTAAATGGAACTACTAAAAACACCTTTCAAACATTCGCCAGTTTTACTTTTTCCATCTTCTTTTTTCCAAAGTAATCCAATAATAGTCAAATCTAGTTCAAACAGACTAAAATTCTTACTAAAAGAACCATTATTACAGATTTTATATTCTAATTTTCATATTCATAATTGCAATGTATTTGAACTGGTTTTTATCAGTTTCACAAATTTGTCTATTTTGATTTTAGTTCTTTATTAGTATTTAGACTTCATAGATTACAGCTAATAGGAGTTTTAACTTGGTGCAACAAAGAAAATTACAGACAATTCCCCTCCCAAAATGTACCAAACATCAAATTATTGACATTCCAAGCTTCTTTAATTCAAAAACAAGCAGGTTCATATAATTTTAAAAAATCATATAATAAAAAGGTCTTTAAATTAGGTGACAATATCATTTAAAATATGAGTTTCCGCAAGGAATTATAAAGTTAGATGTCATATTTACAAATCAGGGTTTTAAATTCCATAAAAGTAGTCTCCCAATCAAGTTTTTCATTGGATTCATAATTTGCGAGATACCAACAGTGCTTCCTATAAAATGATTACCCTCTATGTGGATTCGTTTTCTGTATATATAAATCATAAATAAATTTCATTTTTATTTGTATTATTATTTAAGTTTAAGTTTATTTTATAGGTTGGCTTATTGTACTGTTTATTACATTTTTTTTTTTCAAATAGTGTTTTATTTTATGTAATATCATGACCTTGTTTTTTTTAAATTTAATCTTTTATTTATTTAATATATTCATTAAAAATAAAACAAAATTAAACAATTAACAACTTGACCAATCCAATTAGGATCGACTAACGTCTCATTGCGATAATACGTCATGTTTTGTAGGGTTAACATTAACAAAAGAAATTTTAATCACTAGCACTTGGTGATGAAATATGTAACTTTAAAATAAAATCAAGCTGGATACTTCATTCTATGTACAAAATTATTCTATTATCCACAGTTTGAACAGAAAATATTATTAAATGAATTTTTACAAAGAAAATATAAATATTTATTTAAATAAATAAATATAAAAGCTGTATTAAATTCCTCCTCCCTCCTCCACCTCCATACAAAGATACATATAAACCCACAAGTTGAAGAAGATTCTGTGACTTAAGATTAAAGGATTCATATTGTGCTATATTATGTATAATATACAATATATCTATTCTACTCCTTTAACAAATAGGTTATGTTAATTTACTCTGTAGGCAGACTTAAGTGTGACAATGCAGTGGGTTACACACAACGCAGTGACTTACAAACAACGAGGTTTCTCATTGACTAAGACCTCATAAGTTCTTTAAGAATTATACCAAAGAAAAGGAAAAACTGGAAGTTCAGTAAAACATATCATTGCGAGAGTGTCGTGCAAGTAACTATTTCAAAAAGGGAAGATTGCAGCATTAAAAACTAATCTGTGTTTAAAAATACAATGAATACCATTGACACCAGCTTTATTTGATAAAAAGTCATACTTGTGGCTCTGGTTTCAATTTTGTAGATTGAAAACGAAATTACACTAATAAAAGTTGCCTTAAAATGATTTTATACTATAGACAAACTTTCTGTAATAGTATATAATATAAGTAATAGTACAATGGAATAAATTACAGTCTGTGTGAAGTAACCTGTCTCCTGACCCTTCGACTACCTGGGACAGGCCCGGGCCATTCACGTCGCCCGCAGTTGTTTACCTAATTAGTCGCCTATAAGCTTCCCCACTAGCTTAAGTAACTTTTTTACCTAAATCATAATTTCCGAAATGTTATCAAATATTTGAAAAGTACATAAAAAAAAAAGATCAACGATACTAAACAAGGGCAAATTTGATAAAAACTAACAATATAGAGGTAATAAGAAATTGATAAGCGTGCTATATTTCTTATTACTTCTATATTGTTAGTTTTTATCAAATTTGCCCTTGTTTAGTATCGTTGATCTTATTTTTTTATGTACTTTTCAAATATTTGATAACATTTCGGAAATTATGATTTAGGTAAAAAAGTTACTTAAGCTAGTGGGGAAGCTTATAGGCGACTAATTAGGTAAACAACTGCGGGCGACGTGAATGGCCCGGGCCTGTCCCAGGTAGTCGAAGGGTCAGGAGACAGGTTACTTCATACAGACTGTAAATATTATCTAGGGTGTGATAGATTTAATGTCATTTTATAGAGATAACCTTAAATTTAAAACGTATTCGACTATGTCGGCAGTTATACAAAATTGAGTGAATAGAATACTGTATTATGAATAAAATTAGATTGTGTTTAATTTGATGCTAACAATTTCGGAGGTGTATAATTTGTTCTTATCAGGAGTAAAATCCCAAAACAATAATATAAATTTGTTATAGGGAACTGAAGTTTTCAACAGCTCGTCGTGATACAAAATCTGTAGATTCATTAAGCTTGGAATAACATTACTCATTTGCTGACATTCATTGGTTACTCAAAGAATGTTTCAATTGTCTTTATATAAATTACCTATCATGAACAGTAACACCATCCAACAATCATTCAAACTAAATTGTACCCATAACACTCATTTCTTATGTGTATTACAGTGTCAATTATGAAATATTATATTTACAGATTTGTAGCACGTGAGGTTTATAGAAATGAATCTATATTGAAAGTTAAAGAAGTATAAAAAAAAGTGAAATCATTAAAAAAGTAGAATATATTATAGATATTAGGAGTTCGAAAGATAAAACAAATATTTATTAAAACCTTAAAAAGTTGTTATCATCTAATTAAAAAAGAAGAATGGTTTCCTTGCATTTAAAAAAATATGTGATACACACCAGAGTGGCTGATACATATTTGTTATTGTATACTGAGTATGAAACTAACCTACTAAAGAGCTATCAATTATTGTCCATTTTCAAAGTTTTCCTATTTGAACTAACTGGGGCAGTACTAAACAGATGTTTGTTAGGTCATACCTATACATAAACTGACCTAGTGATATTATAGTTTTACACCCACCTAATATAAATGTAAATATGAATGCACGTAAATAATTTACATAAATTATATTTACAAAAATCTAGGATACGCAATTAAAAGTTTCATTCGAATGTTGTCTTTTTTGCTTAGGTTCACGGGATACGAAAATTAAATCTACCGTAGAGGTGATACATTTCTGATGAATTTAACAGCAATTAGATGAAACTTGTGAAATTAGATAATCCTTTTAAAGCTTGATTCTTATTCAAATTTAAATCTGGTTCGATTATTGCTATTAATTATTACAGCTTGATTTAATTTTAACTTCATATAACTACAACTTGATATAATCTTTTTTGTTTCTCAACTAATGCCAGACTTTGTTAAAACATTTAAAAGGTAAATGGTAAAAACAGAATCTGTGCGACAACCCTTTCTTTTAAAATCACTTTTCCAAGCCTATGTGGATGGTAACAGTTTAATATTTAGTATTGTCAATGTATGCTTTTAATTTCTCTTTTGACAACATGACCAAAGCAACTGAAGATAAGAAACTTTCACCGTGTTGTACTCAGAAAACAAAAATTCAATGACCTGCTTGAAAAGAGATATTCTGTTTCATCAAATGTAACATGGCAATACAATTGGATCCTCGTTAGTTTTGTAGATTAAAATCATTCGTAAAAATTTGAATTTATAGATCTTGTTATTCCTCTGTAACGCCTCACACCGCATGAAGGTGACGTCAGAAAAAATTATCGAGGCACTTCATTCAATGTATCGTATATAGAATAATTGTTTATATTTAAATCACAATAAGTTATTCTACAACATAATCAGAGCAATTACACTTCGTGTAAGATATATAAAAACAACAATAATTAGACTAGGGTTAGACTAAACACTTTTACCTTTTTAGTTTTATTTCCCCATTCTCTACCTTAGTGACAATATCTTCTTCAGTTTCTTGCCAGCAAAAGGTCAAGTACAATTGATCAAATTTAAATACAGTATCTCTCTCAGGCAGATATTTCTATTTCAACATTTTCTGTAACATAATATATTTTAAAGTGTACTAAACGAGGTTAACCGAATTAATTAGTCTCATATTTTATATAGTTCCTTACGTCTAATAGTTAAATTTTAAACTAGGTTCATAACTTATTAAGTGGAATTATGTTTATTAAATATAACAAACTATATTAATTGCGTCCTGTTATCTTTATTCCGTAGTATATTTTAATACCGCTATTCAAAATTTGGTGAAAACATTGAATTTTATAAAGCTTTTAATAATTTATTCAGTTTAACTAATAATGTAATGTCCATATTATTGTTATAATTTAGTCAGGCTCTTGTAATCATTGGTATATTTAAAAATTATTGCACGACGTTTCAAGTGTGAGGAACAACTATCGTTATAGGGAAAAGCCCAGAACATAAAAAAGTGTTTTTGTTTTGTTTCTAATTTGATAACGAGAGTTAATCAATACTTTCGAAAATTCGTGTACACCTAGTACACAAAGTGTTTTTGTTTTATCATTTAATATACGAAAGTTTATCCATACTCTCTAAACACAGTATATTAATTTGTACACATACAAATGATTCCAACGCTATGAATAAATTATGTAGGTAAAAATTAGGCACAAAAACTAGCCATTGAAAATGGTTTCTTCGATTTTTGTTTAATTTTTCAGATTTTTGTTTAATTTTGGCTTATGTAAAAGAGGGGATATTTTGGGTTTTTACATATTTTCCTACTACTTAAAGGCACTTACATATCGGTGAACAGGTTTTTTAATTTCCTCGTCGTAGAACTCCCCCCCCCCCCGAGATTTAACCCATAAGTTGACACTCTCCTTACTCTGGTCGTTTACAAACTGCTGTGACTCTAGTTAATTTTTCGTGTTAAGAAAAAGGTGGTAATCACTAGTAGCCAAATCAAGGATGTAAAACAGACAAAAAATGTTAAAGAAAACTACGTCATTTATTCTAAATGACTCTTCTCATCCCTTAAAGTATCACAGTAAAGTTTATTGAAGTGCCGCATAAAATCTACGAAGAGTATCATTTTCTGACCCAAAAGATTGCCAGCACTTTGCAGGTTTTCGTGATGAGCGATTGTGGCTCCAATCTATCGACTGATTTCTTTGTCACTACTTTGACAAACGAAACGCGTCGTACCAATCTACGCGCTCATCGGTTTTGTAGTCATCGGTTAAAGTTCAGGCACTCAGGTTCGATAATACCCTAATCCTATATTATTGATGTGACAATTTGTAAAATTTATCAAATTTTTAGTAAAACAATGAGAAAAGAAGTAAGCATTTTTAAGATGAATACAATTTTCACCCCTAGCCTTGTCAACTTATTATTACTAATTGACTTATAAAACTACTTGCGTACGATGGAAGTATTCCAAAATGTGACAGCTTGTAATGACAATACGACAAGGGTGCTAAATATTGTACTCAACATAATTACATAAGTCCTGACAGAAATTTAAAATATAACCAGTAGTTGATGAGCTCTATTGTGCTTACGAGAAGACGACAACGACAGACGGATGGTGTGTCGAAAATCACTTTTCAGGCTTCCTGAGGCCATACAACATGAATATCAGTCAAGAAACGCAGATTGAATTTGTTCCTGATTACCAAACATACCCTATACATCGCAGATTATGTATAAGTAAAATAAATGAAGATCCTTACAATTCCTCAAGAATTTTATTAGCTCACATAAATACGCCTTAAGGCAAAAAAAAACCCCAAAGGAATCATCTCAAGTCTTTAGTGTACATTAAAACAGAGTCGTTAAAAAAGGAAGACATTAAAGTATGAAGACAATGCTCGGTAGCGTAATAGTTTATGTTGGTTTTAAACTCTGGCGTCATTAACCGCGAAATAATAACAACACCGTACATAAAAGTACAGTAGCAACATACTAGACAATTTCAATACGCGCAACATGTTCATTATATTGTGGGAGATGTGGTTATTAAAAGATAATATTTAAAAATAATAATAATAATTTCGAATAAACTCCTAAACAATATGTTTGGATGTTCATAGAAATTAATAACTCTCTAATTGAAGAAGTTATTTCGGAAATCAAAATACCACTTTAATCTACATTAATTTCATGTTTAATATTTTATTACATAAAACCACACACAAATCATAAGGCCTTCGAGATAGAAAATAACTTCCCTCGCAGACATATAAAATATTATTTGTTTCAAATGTTATCAATTTCGTGACAATTCAAAAAGTATAAACAGACAATTTTCCCCCCATAATGTGTGTTCCAAATTTGATTGAAAGAACTTACCAATAACTCATTAAAAGATACACTTTTTTAATAATAATTTTTGTTGGAAAAGGATTTTAGTTACTTTTTACCTTTTTTTACTGTAAAATTATTTATATTACAATCACGATG
Organism: Aphrophora alni; assembly: GCA_963513935.1. Classification (NCBI taxonomy): domain Eukaryota; kingdom Metazoa; phylum Arthropoda; class Insecta; order Hemiptera; family Aphrophoridae; genus Aphrophora; species Aphrophora alni. The sequence continues at coordinate 150,342,780 of OY740766.1, forward strand.
TCAATTTTATTAAACTGTAATTTGACATACATTAAAGACCATTGAATATTCTAATAGCCTCTGGGTCGGAAAAGAACAAGGGTTGGTCAAGATAAACTGAAAAGGAGGGATTTAACCCAAGACTACATGAACAAAGGAGGTGCATCCAACTAGGTATCCTCAGTATTTCCAAGGCCGTACTCTAAGGGTTTTAAGTCTTTGTCTTTACACGCTTTGGTTTCTCTGATATATCTATGCCTTCGTTCGTAGATTTGAAGAAGATACACAAAACCGATCCCTTCCACATTATTATTATTATTGTGTGGTTTATAAATAATTGCGCATAATATATTGACGACAGATACGACTTACGGAATTTCAAATGCAGATCTGAAATCATGAGTGAAAGAAAAATGTCCTTTGTGCAATGGAGATAGAGTTGAAGATATATGTAGTTTCCTTGGAAGAAGTCAGGTGCTAAAGTAAATTGCATTAAAATATGTATACAACCAAAATCTCGTTATATGAAAGGGATTGATTGGAATGGGCTCAGAATATTTTTAAAATGGGCGTAATATTAAAGATGGGATTTCATGCAACAATTAAATTATCAATAACTTAATTTTAAAAGAAAATAATTGAAACTATAAATAAATACAAAATATCTCTCTTTGTTTATTTTGTTTTTGTTTTTTAAAGTCATTTACGTACTTTGGTAATTATTAGTATATCTACTCAACTCTACAAACTGACAAAAGCACATTGTATTACGATGTGATTTTTTAAAAATTAAAACTATATAGTATTTTTAATGGAGCGTTGTTATTGTTTTTATTATAAACAAAAGAGTGAGTGAATAACACAATTTCAAACATATAATTTTTACGTCTTCATCTTTGTTTTCTCTGTTACAGTTGGTAGTTTTAAAGATGATAAGCATTCTCTTCCATTCTCTCTCAAAAGTAGAGAGATCACAAGAGAACAGTTTTGTGGTAATACAAAGAAAATAAATCTACAAGCTATAACTCCATATCCTTTTACATTTCAAATAGCTTAAAAATTGAGAAGAAGACCAAACTAAATTTACAACAAATTTTTACTAGTGTATCTCAAATTATTATAAGTAATTAATTATTTAACAGCAGATACTCCAATACGTTTAATTGGTCTATATGACATGAAGAAGAGATAATTAACATTCTCGGATACATGTTTTGCGTCTTTATCTCAAAACTCTTTGTTTTATCAGTTACCTTCGATCGTAGTGTAGAAGAGTGTACACAAAACTGCTTCTCTTCTCCTAAAAGTAGAAGTATCGCAAGAAAATATTTTCCCATTTTAAAGAAAATATCCTTATCTTCATTAATATTGCGTTAATTTCAGTGATAACATTTTTGTTTTACTTAAAAGGCAAAAATCCAATGCAGTTGTCTCCCGCTTATAACTGAAACGGAAAATAAAACCAACAAATCGCTGCAAAAAAGAAATAAGATAATATTTTAGCTTGATGGACAGGGATCCGACTCTATGCACCGTGATCAAATCAATCTTTTTTTTCACTATTCGTATATAAATTGAGAAGATATGGTATTAAAAAAATACGTCTTAGCCTTTGAATAATCTAATAGCGACAAATTTTGAAGAGAACAACAGTTGGTCAAAAAAGACCTAATGAAAAAGTTGTAAGATACCATAACACGAAACATGTTGAAGAAATGTGTAAATCTTGCTAGAGAACCTTGAAGATAACCACAACCATAACATTACAGGATGTTTGAAACAAGTTTGACCGCTGTTTTGTTCGATAAGTTCATAAGTTCCAAAAAAATGTAAAAGGTAATCACCAGTATTTTTTTGAGTTGAAACTAGACGTAAAACCAGATTTTTATATCGCCCACCATTTTTTTCAATATGGCGGTCAGTTGCAAATATGCTTATAGGGATCTCTATTTTGGATCAAACACGTTATTTAAGACTTTTTATTCTTTTTTTTTTTATTTTTTCGATATCTCTAACTAAGTACTACAAGACACTAACTGTTTCAAAAGTTCGCAAATTCAAGATATTTTCAGAGAAAATTTTTCTTATTTTTTAAAGTCAAATACAGTTGAAATTTACTCTAGAGACAGGGTAAAAGTTGTAATAACATTACTGTTATCGTTATTTGTTTTGTAGGTTGAGGAATAACAGAGTTATCGATAGAAAACAAAAATCATAGTGTTTTGATAATTGTCTAGAACAACCACTGGTTTACACCAGCGCTTTATTATTACTTTGTGAATTAAGGGTAAATTGTTCTATTAAGCACTGTTAATAGATTTGTTTCGCGTATAATATTCACAAGGTGTAATACAACAAGTAATAACTAGAAATTGGTATAAGAGAGTAGGTGTTCCAGACAATTGTCAGAAAAGTTCATTAAAAGGAAGTCCGTAAAATCGCCTCTTTGAAAAATGCCAACATAATTTTTTAAAGCTGCAAATATCTCAAAAAATACACAAGAATAAAAGATTCTTAAAATAACGCGATTTATTAAAAATCGGATTATTTAAATCCATTAAAAATAGTAGTTTTTACAAGAAAATATTGGGAAAATGGCGGGAGATATGAAAATTTTGATAGTACCTCTAGTTTAACCAAAAAATTCTCGGGGTTACTTTTAAAAGTTTTTTTTGTTGTAACTGTTGTACTTATCTAATAAAATAGCGGTCACATCTGTTCCAATCACCCTGTATTTTTTTTAAAGCCTCTCAGTCATCATCACGTTATAATAAAAGAAAGAAAAGAACATAAAATAAAGAATACTCTAGTAGCATAGGATTAAATAAAGCACTGAACCTACAGTTTAAAAAATTTAATAAAATAAATATGCTACAATTGTTTCGCCTTACTTCATATTGGGGCAACTGATAATTAACAAGTTTTGACATACAAAAGGAATAGAACACTGAAGTACAATGATTGTAGAATATTTATGTTATTAAATTTTTGCAACTTAAGTGCTTTATATAATCCTATAATATAAAGTTTCAACAAAAAATTTCTGCTGTTACATTAAATATACTCTAATAGCGTCAGAGTCGGAAGAGAACATGAGTTGCTCAAGAGAGACCTGATGGGAAAGTAAAGCGAGGGATCTAAACCAAACCTACGTGAAGGAAGGTGTAGACCCAGCTAGTATACCTCGTGATTTCCATGCTCGTACTCACTATAGTGACCCCCCCCCCCCTAGAAGAAAGTATTAAATATACTTAATTTTCCGTAATATTACATTAAAGAAGAAAATGGTTTTTAAATACCACAAATCAAGAAAGATAACAAACCAAACATACAACAACTTTCTTTCTGTCGTAGATTACAAATTATTAAGTAAAGTTAATTATTTCAAACAGTTTATCTCAATCATTTTAATTAATTTAATTAGAATGAAAGCTCTATTGAAATAAGAAAATATAAACAGTAATAACAGTTTACGACCATAGAACTGGCTGCCTGTTTAATTCAGTGACTATATTAAAGTTGTAAGGACGAAAAAAAGAGTACCAGATAAAAAAACAAACAAAAACCGAGTCTATAACCAGAACAAGAAATGATGCTATATTTTCCAGTTCTGTTGTGCGAGTATATTTTCCCCACACAAGTGTCCCATCCATTGAATCAATTTGCCCTTAAGTCAGAGTACATAATAAGGTGTGGGCTATTGAAACCCGACAGATTTATAACTGGTCCGGATATAATTGGCGCAAGACGCGGAGCGTAGAGCACCGGAACGCCTTGGCCGAAGCCTATATCGTGAGCGTAGGAGGATTTATTACGTATTACATATTCAATTATTTATATTACATGCAATTCCATTTTTAAAATTTCTTAGGGAGCGATGGTTTATTTGTAAAAAAAAAAAATGAACTGTAATTTATCGGTTCACTATAAATAACTGCTTTCTCATTTTGTAGGCGTACAACGAACGAGTCGAGTAAATCAATAAGTGTGATGTGATAAAGAAGTCGTATTTCATTTATACCATTTAAAGTCCGTTTTTATATCTAACGCAGAAAACCTTAAACTCGAGAACGGCTTGACCGTTTTGGTGAAACGTCGTGTTCTAGGTTCGGAATAATTTATTTATTATTATAACAAATATAAAAATATTTTGATGTTTAGGTGAGAAAATAAGAATGTTCATGGTTCTCCGAGTTTGAGGATTAACATACGAACGTGAATTCCATAGTTGTTAAGTGTTTTGTTATAACTGAATATTTACTTCGCGGATTTGTGTTAAATATAATCGTAGATGTATAGAAATCGTATAACAAATATAAGTCACAAATGTTTAAAGATGTTAAAATATAGCCTAAATACTTTTTCCCAAATTCAAAGAATTCGATGAAATGAATTTTACGAAATTTGTGTTAAATTTATAAATTTATTTTCACTCTCTCTCTCTAACTCTCTCTCTCTCTCTCTCTCTCTCTCTCTCTCTCTCTCTCTCTCTCTCTCTCTCTCTCTCTCTCTCTCTCTCTCTCTCTCTCTCTCTCTCTCTCTCTCTCTCTCTCTCTCTCTCTCTCTCTCTCTCTCTCTCTCTCTCTCTCTCTCTCTCTCTCTCTCTCTCTCTCTCTCTACATTTATAATTTTATAAAATGAATTACTATTTTATAGTTACACATTTAAATTGATAAGAAAGAAAGCTGGCATTTTTCACTTTTAATCTGTAACTCCCTAAATTACACAAATCTTTTTACATATTTCCCTAACATATTGTTGCATTTTACGTTAGTAATCAATTTCAATAATTGGTGTACAGTAGCTGCACTATTAAAATTATCATCTTTGCAAATTTTAAGTAATTAACTTTAGTAGTTTTTTAATAATAATGTTTAACATTATTTGAGGAAAACCCTCAGAAGCTCAATATCCTAAGTATAGACTTTGCAATCCTGAGGTATCTACATCTTTTTCATATAGTCTTGGGTTAGGTTCCTCTTTTTCATCTTTCCTATCAGATTTCTCTTGACCAACTCGTGTTGTCTTACAACTATGCCTCTATTAAAATATTCTAAGGCTAGAGGTTTTTGTATTATTTTTTTCTATAGACAACGATAAGGAGATATTTTTCACCTTTAAACAGCAAGAGAAAAATCGAAAACATATAAATTGTACGTAAGAAAGTTTTGTACGACTATTTTCTCTGTTCTTTGTTTCGCTCCAGATCTGAAACAAACTTCGCTCTATAAATTAAACTCGATCATAAAACGTTTTCAAACAGAGTTGGAATTCGATTGGTAAAATAATTACTAAACCATTATTAATGCATACCATGCAAAATTCAAGGAATACATTAATTTTTTCCCGCAACGATAGAATTTCTTTTCTACGTTCTTGCGTTGGCAGTGCGGAATCATTAATCAACCGTGTGATCTGTTTGTTTAATTACACTCACATGTAACCAGAACCCGAGAAGAAGACGTGGTCTTCCTTAGCTTTGGAGGACTGCCAACATAACAGAGCGAATAAATCAATCCATAACACATTAAAATGTACCCTGTCTACGACAGCTATCAACTATGAATCTGTACATACAATGTATGCATTCGCGAACATGTATATTGTAACGAAACAGTGGAAACGTTCAAACTAGTTTCGTAGTTCTTCGATAAGTAACTTTATGAATATACATGCATTATGAAGTGTTACTTATAAAAAACTGAACAAGATTGACGTTATAATAAAAACTGATCTCACATCCAACCGTGGTTGAGTTACGATACATTCAGATGGAAATTGTTTCAGGATACTTTTAAAGTAACGAATGACGTCATTAAAGGATGTTTCAAGTTTCAATACTTTTCTCATCACACAATACTGTATATTACGACGTGTACATTTTGTATTTGGCTCAAATCGTACAAAATTAATAGCTACATAACCTTGTCCTGCCTTCACGTAGCGTCCACCATCCAATTAGATACAACTATGTAAATAATATGGATTCTTTGCTTGTCGTCAAGCGATATATTTCTTACAGGTTCCACAAATGTCCGCCGACGCAACCAATCAACATAAAGCACAACAACAACAGATAAATGATAACAAGTTTATTGGACAAGTCTCTCTGACTAACGAACTGTCTTTTCGATTCCACAAATTCGGTTCCATCGTGATGTCTATCTTGACTGTTGAATTACGTTCTCGAGCTCACAGCATCATTATGGCGAAATTAAGTTCAAAGTTCTTTATTCTACAGCTTTCTTTTCCGTGATCGGCCTTCGAATCTCCACGATTCATGAGATTCGTTTTAGCGATATGAAATGTAAAATGGCCTGTTGATCTGAAATTACAATTTATTTTGACATTTTAAAAATTATTATATATGGTCAACAGATTTAAATAAGAATTTTTTTTTAATTGTACAACAAAAATCCAGTACTTAAATTGTATCTATTAAATATTATATTATAGATAAGATGGTTTGTGTACGTGAGGGTGTGTGTAAGTGTTTTTTTCTCGTTAATTTGGACATAGCCTAATATATAAAGTCTTGTATTGTTAAGTGTTTAATTTTTGATTATACATTTTCTTCTTTTTTTTTTTCATTCGTAAGTTAAGAACATTGGTGTGATAGTTTAAACCGTCATTTGTTTTCAATGTCTTCTTTTTTGTAAATTTGTAAGGCATTTTGTTTTAACCTCCAATATTTCGTTGTTACTTTTAATATTATTTTTTTTATATTATAGCCTACATTTTATTCTGTTCTAATAGTAAGAATACGGTTGACTTGTGTGCGTGAGGGTGTGTGTAAGTTTTTTCTATCGTTAATTTGGACATAGCCTAATATGCAAAGTCTTGTATTGTAAAGTGTATAATTTTTTATTATACATTTTCTTCTTTCTTTTTTTTTTTTTTGTTCATAAGTTAAGAACATTGGTGTGATAGTTTAAACCGTCATTTGTTTTCAATGTCTTCTTTTTTGTAAATTTGTAAGGCATTTTGTTTTAACCTCCAATATTTCGTTGTTACTTTTAATATTAATTTTTTTTATATTATAGCCTACATTTTATTCTGTTCTAATAGTAAGAATATTGTTTTTTGTACTGTTTTGTTTTGTTTTTATGTTATTAAAGTTCTATAGGAATTTTTGTTATAAGAAATCCCACAAGAATCCATCTATGTGATGCCTATTTATTTCACACAAATTATTACTAAATCATCTTTAAGATAGTGAAGAGTAATTTAATTTGTAAATTATATTCTACTCGTGTATTAGAATTCTACTCGTGTATTTTGTTTGCTGCAAAATAAATTTTAATTCAAAATATTGTATACAACACGGAAAACGGTACTGTCTGATTTCATTGAAACTTACTCTCTATTAAGCAACTTAAAATTAGAATTGTGACATATGTTGTTTATGATGCAAGTAATATTACAGCTGTTATAAACTCAATCATGTTTTTCAAAGTCAGAATTATTTCTATACTATTATTATTTGTAACATATATTTATAATCAAATGTAGTAAGTACTCAGCTTGTAAAGGTGTGAATTGTGAAATAGCAAGATAAATACCACTACAGGTTTACTATATGAAACTCGTAGTAAACGTGTATCCAAATCACAAGTTATTACTAAAATACAAACCTTATTTTCAGTCCTACTTGTGACTTATTTTGATGTTTTTTTTATAAAACCATTACGCGTTTCGGGATTTATATTCCATCATCAGAATAGTTTCACTCCTTAATTAGTTCAGAACATTAAGAACACACAACACAATTCACAACACACGAGCCTAATCATGTAAGCCTTATTTCTGGTAAGTAAAAAAAAGTGTATCGTTAAATAAATATATGTGTTATGTGTTGTTAATACTCTGACGACCTCCTAGGAATGAAACTATTCTGATGATGGGATATAAATCCCGAAACACGTAATGTGTTTATACAAATTATCAAAATAAGTCACTAGAAGGAAAATAAGGTTTGTAATTTAGTATTATATATTGACATAATAATATTATTATTAAGTTAATTCAGCCATTATTAGCATTGTTCTGGATACTGTCCCAATGGGTATATCGAATTCCGGAAAAAAAATTGTTTTTTATTTTAAATATATTTCTTTTATTTATTTGTATCTTTTAATTGTACTTTTCGTAAACTAAAATAGGATTGTGTTTCTCATCCCATCCGTTTATTAGGGTCAGTTATTTTTATATTAATTGTTATTTAACCGTAGAAAAAGTAGAATTATTTCTTTAAAAAAATATAGTTTTTTCAATTTAATTTGTATTTTACACCAATATAAATTGATTTTAGTTCAGATTTTTTAAGGAAAAATTTACTTGCTTTTATATTTTGCGATTTTTTTTGCATTTTGATTCTTCAATAAACTATTTTTATATTTACTTAATAGCAGCAGGTCATAAGACTAAAATGAATATAACAAACTTTCTTAACTATTATAAATTAATAAATTAGCCTACGAGTGCAGGAAAAATAAATTTAAAATGTATAACATACCTTTAAATGATAATCAACAAAAACTGTCTACAACAAAAAATAATCTGGCTTGTAACTAAATAAAAAGCAAATAGTAACAGTCAATCTAAAGCAACATTAAAACTACGGCTCTGTTGGAAAAACTGGTTAAAAGATCCAAAAAAATGTTTACACACTAAAAAAGATAATTTTGATCTTATCTTATTCGTATGTTACTTACATTCATCTATCTCCCCTTCACAGATTAGAAAAGTTGATTGAAGAAATAAATAATCAAATCATGCAAAGCATAACAAAAAAGCAATCAATCCTTAACAAGATATTAAATACATTATTATGCAGGGATAAATCTACTGATAAACCTGTTCTCTTTAATCATGAATCCTTCTCTCGCATTAGAAACCTATCAGAAATTGATTTTACACAACAAGAAATTATTATTCTCAACAAAGGAAATCAACACGATTTGATAACCAAACAAGATTACCTTTACTGAATGCTTATCAATACTGGAGACACTTTAAAATTTACCTAATGATATCCAGAACACTTTGTATTATCAACGACTAGGCTTTATCTAACATCAATTAATTATCAATAATCAAAACACTTTAAGACAACATCTCGCCCAAACCAAACCTAAAAATTCCACCCAGGACAATCAAAACGTTTTAATTTGAATGTGACGGGCAATATAACTGCGAGATTAATTGACCTCTAAATGTAAGAACTAATTAACATAATTTCTAACGGATAAATCGAAAATTTCTGAACATATTTGGTCCGAAAATCATCACTTTAACCTGGAAGAGGTAAGGTTAAAAAACAAAGGGAAAACTTTTATAAATGAAAACTAATTAAAGCCTAAGATATGAAGCTATCGTACAGCCAAACCAGTGTAGAAATAAGGTCATTATGGCTTCTGGTAATAGAAGCTGAATTAAAAATCGGAAATAAAAATTATTCAACTTTAAATAAGATCAATTTTGTTGTTTAGATCCCAAGTGGGATGAGACACTAAACTTTTTAAAGAAGTATAAAAGTCTGTTCAGCCAGATGAATCGTTACTATACTTTCTCTCGGCACACACCCTTTTACAATCAGCTGGTTTTCCGTTCTTTGTATAATGAATTCCTGTATCTGGTGGTTATTTGAGTCTTAGATTTAGCTGATCAAGTCTAGCCTTCTTGCAGGGTTCATTTATTAGATTATATTTTTAGTTTAGTCTCCAACATGGCTCTAAGATATTAGGCTATGTTGGTGTTTCTCACTTTTATATGCTCTACATTTATAACTTGATAAAGGGAGTTGATTTATATTCTCAAAAAGTCATGTATTACTTTGTATTAAGTCGTCTATTGCAAATAATAGTAAATGTCCGATTAAAACATATTAGAGTATGAAAAATCTATCACTTTCAAATAACTTTAAACCAGAATTAATTTAAAACCTGTTTTAAGGAACATTCACCACATGATGGAAATTATTAAGAAAGTCCAGTACAATATAAGAAAATTTTAGAACAATTTACAATAACTATACATTTCAAAGATAACTATAAACATTTCACTGTCTTTCTTACTCATCTATCCCCTCAACCAACCAAAATATTCGTCAACAAAAATACCAGTTCAGTAGTTGTCTATCAAAAGGTCGAATGAACCATGGAGGCCCAGTTAAAAAACGTTTGTATTTAAATAGAGCCTAAACTTACTTCAGTTGTGCCTTAAACCTGTCCTCATCGTAAATCGGATTTGATTAAATTCAAGCTTTTAATGACGATGGTCAAATGGTTTTCGTTAATTATTCCTGAACCTTAATATTTTATTATACTTTTTTGGGCACAGATTTGGGTTATTTGTTTTCTCATTTCACTTAAATATAAACAAAATCTGTAGTACCAATTTTGATAAATTACGTCTTTTATAGTATCCCAATGAGCAATTTTTGTTTAATCGTTAAAGCCAGTTTTCAGCAAATAGTTTTTTCACAGGTACCCATCTAGAATTATATAATAGTCTACATTAAAAATATGCCCAAACTATGCCCACACGCTAAATTTTATTAAAATCTTTTTACACATTTGAGCTGTACAACACTGCACAGATAACAGACATCATTCCACATTTTTCGGGCTTAGGATATTCCTTGTTGTTTAAAGATGGAAACCTCTCGGTTTTCATCCCTTAAAAAAAAGGATAAAATAGACCATTAGCTTTCGATCACTTTAATAGCATCAGGGTCGAGAAGTCAAGAAAGACGGATAAGAAAGATGAAAGGGAGGGATCTAATCCAAGGCTATTTAAAAAAAGGTAAAGATACAGAAAAAAGATCTCCTCAGGATTTCTAAAGTGAGTGCCTAAGGGTAGCGTATTTCCTCGAAACAAATATATCTACTAAACGACTATGTTGTAATTTTTAGTTGCAATCAACACATATCGTCTTTGGATACAAAACTAAAGTAGGTGAGGCGAGAACCTTACAGTTAACATGACAAACTAAAGAGGCAAGTACAATAAAATAAATTTATTATTAACATCAGTTATTTAGGTTTACAAACATTTAAAATATTTTTAAAAAAACGTTTCTCGAACATCCAAAGTCCTTACGATCTTTACATTTTTTTAAAGTGTATTTACCTAGTTTAAATACCGAGTGTCCCACAAAGAAGTTCCTATTTTTGAATTGACGTGCCGAACATAGGTGTAACTGTACAAATTTGAAACTTTGCATTTACATTCCGGAGATATGTAAATTAGTTACCCTCAAGTTTCAACTTTTTGCAAAATGATGGAATTTAAAATAAACATAATTCTTTCATGGACATTATTTTATTTGTATAATTACTAGATTTTTTTTTTTTAATTGTTAACAAAAATGTATGTAAAACTCCTTAAACTAATTTTGTGAAAGAAAAAACAATAACAAATATATAATCAACAAACTGTGTTACATTCATTTTCATTCTGATGCTCATCAACTATCCACTGCGAAACAAAATAGCGTTGTAAGATTATTTAATTAATTTCTGAGGTACCAACATTATTTCCTCTTAATCCGTCTCATTTACTTATCATCTGTTCCAAAGGGTGAGAATTAACCGTTTCTTTTAAGTATTTCCATAAGAAAAAACTCACAGATTGTCAAATTAGACGTTATTGGAAACCCGTTCACGAAGTTGCTATCCAATGGTTGGGAAGATTTTGCATTGACCAAGTTGACATAATGTAGAGAAGTTCCATCTTGCTGGTACAAGGCGTCACTCATCTCCAACTGCGTAAGATGAAGATATACGTCATCAATCGATATTGATGCCTCTCCAATCATTGCCTGACGAGATATGTCATAACTTTGGTGACAGCAATCCAAACTGCTATACCCTTTGCTTTAAAGACTCCTACATGTAAAATATTTCTATTATGTGTGTTATTATGGTTACAATTATTATATCTATTTACTCAAAATTACACAAAAGTCTTATAACGTTGTTTTGTTTCAGTTCATAGCTGCTGATGGGCATCAATTTGAACGAAAATTAATATGACACATTTCGTTGATTATTTTTTGTTTTTAAATTTCTCAACAATTACTTTTTTAAGTTTTACACACCTTTTCTTGTTAATAAAAAAATTAAATAACTTTTAATGATTTTGCAAATGAAAGTAAAACATACAAAATTGAGACTCGAGGGCAGCTCTTTTACAAATCTAATAGTTTTGAATTTGTAGAGTTTCGGCTATGTGCTGTAAAGCAATTAAAAACTAGTAACCTCTTCGTGAGTTATACAAATTGTGTATTTTTTTAACAATAATTTACTTCAATTCTCCAAACCAATCTACACAATATGTGTAAAACTCTTGCATTCGAGTTAATGTATATATGGTTATAAACAATTGAAATAATAGCTCGGAAGACACCATTGTAGGCCTTCTATTAACTAAAGGGTAATAATATAACATATTAATTTGATAGGTTATATTAGTATTTGTAGAAACTAATTAAATGTTTTAAATTCTTATTTTAGTTTGAGCACGTTATCAAAAATATAATTATTTTTAAAGTTATAGAAATAGTATATATAGAAGAAATCATAATGCAAAATAATGAAGAAGTTATTCACACCGTCGACAGAAAACATATTAGCAGTAAGGATATGTTTATACTTAGTTTGTGACGAGCCTCGTCATCTTTGGTGTAAAATCAAGAGAATAAATATGTCGCAACGTCACATTTAATTTAATTCTAACACATGTCTCAGAAAATAGCTTCATTATCTTCCTTACAACAATACCGTAGTCCCCACACATTTCACTGAGTATGCCAATTACCTGCCTACAAACTATGGAAATTAACATTGGTAAAATATCCGACATGGCTTGAAGTCAACGAAACTATATACTTTGTCTTCATTGTAATATACAACTGTCTGCTTTGGTGTACAATTTGATGAGTAACTATGTTATTAGAACAAAGCACTATTTGCATTAGCTATATTTGTTTCGTATATGATTTATAACAGATAAAACATAATTCTATTATTTAGTAACTCCAACGTATTATGGTTGTTTGGGGTGGGGGGAACTTATTAATTAATGTCGGGATTAGCCTATGCTAACTTATGATAGACATTATGTAGTAAAACGCCCTTACCCATTCCACAAAGATCTTATTCACTTATTCCTCACAGACCAATAACCACTCCAGGTAACCAGCTCTTGATTAGTTAATTATAACAAACTAAAGGTAGGTCTTATATTTCATTATTTAAATAATTTCACAGATCTCAAACTGAAATAAGGGTGAGCGAGGGTATACATACGCCTATTCCTAACGAACCCTCTTAAATATATATTTCCGCGTTGCGACAAATACTATTTCGGCCTTCACGACATACGCAGGAACGCCATGTCCCACCTAGCGCGACATAACAATTTAATAAAAAAAACTGGTGGATTAAATAAACTCAATTTGGGAAACTGGACACAAGTCCAGTCGAACTGTCTACACAACACAGACACTAGGGAAGCCTATACGCTACGTCAAAGGCTTTGCTCCCATCAGCTGGAAAAGAACACTCTACACGTTGCGTTGTTAGTCACAACTCGGTAGCAAGGAGATTATTCTAAAGTTCTTACTACACGCTGCTGGTGTATTGGTATTGCTCTCAGACTTGGACTGCAACCAAAGGGGACCCAAATCGGTAACCGTCACAAAACTGTTTCAAGATAATCTGTTTTAATTCAAATTCTGTGATTTTTTTTATATATATTTTTTTTAAAGTAATTTTATTATATTAAACTGTTTGTAACGGTGTCACAAAAGTTCACCCTTGTATAAAATAAACAATTTTTAATTATATAAAAACAGCATTTTCTTATTGTAAAAATTTTGTTTTTTCAATTAAAGTATAATTACAAAAGAATTTTCAAGAAAATATAAAACTATCTCAACATAAAAAAGTTATATTAAACTGTGAGTTATAGTTTGATTGGTGTAGCTCGTGTATCACTGAAGAGGACGACCTTGTCGTTGAAACGCGTCTGTTACTTAGGTGTATTTTTTTTTGTGAACTTGTGTTTTGTGTGTTTGTTATACTGTATAAAAAAAGTTGATTTAGTTTTTATTAAAATGAAGTTAAAAAAAAGAAACAATTCATGACGCTTTAGTTGTAATAACCTTTTGCCAGAGAATAAAAATCAAAACGTAATTAACGCTGTATCTCAAAAACTGTTTAACCTACTACGCAATTTTGTACAAATTTAAAACTCGAAAATATGTTATCATCCTCAAGGCAAATTTTTCTATTTTACTTAAGTAGTATACGAAGTATAGGAGCAAGTTGATAATCGTCAAATATTTCGACGTAAGGTTTTTGACTAATCTTTACGTTTCATGGGATCAGGAAACCGAAAAATTTATTTTCAAAATGGCGTCGCTCCGTCGTCGTTGTGGTTGTCATGTACGTAATCATAAGAGCGGCTACAAAAATTAAGATACGAACATCAAGCTTTCATAGCGACTATAGCGTCCTCATATAGAACTGTATTAAAATTCGGATTTGAAAATAACATAACGGCTACCATTTAAAACAGTTTTTTGTTCATATTTAGTGTTATTCTACTTATAACACACTAAATTACAAACTTAATTTATATGTAATTATGTGTAATTTCGAAACTGTAATGTGACCTCCAAATTAATGTGACATTAGTATAATTACGAGATCCTGTAAGGCCAAATTTCCAGGTCTTATATATAACCCGTTAAGAACTAACCAACGCCAACGTCAAGAAAGTAATGATATACTCAAGTACAAGATTAATAAAAACTGTGTAACAACTTACCCTACTGGAGAAGAGCCCTTGATCTACCAATAAAATTTTACATTTCCTACAACGCCCAGGAGATCAATTTTTAGGGATTACACAGAGAACCTGATTGTATTACATTGATGAGGCTGGTTACCTGGATAGCAATCCATCAACTTGTTTACCTAAGTAGAAATTCTTATTGACCAAAATTAAAAAATACACAAAGCTTATGAAAATTATTCTTTCAGAAAATCATTTATGAGAACGCGTGTGGCAATCCCATGCTAGCTGTATCTATACTTTCGTAGGGTAGATCCCTCTCCTTTGTCTTTCGTATCAGTTATCCCTTAACCAACTCTTGTTCTCTGCCGACCATTATGCTACTAGAGTATTCGAGATTAATTAGTTTATGCCTTTTTTTTATTTTCAAGACGACCGCGAAGTTTTTCATCTTTAAAAAATATAAAGGGTGTTGCAAAATTGTGTTTCCAAACTTCATGTGCTGATTTTCGAAATCGAAACTATGAAAAAATTCCTATTAACATATGTCCGGAATTGCCTTGTTTCCCAAATATCCACCATTTTTTTTCACAAATAATGTTTATCTCCAGAAAGGAATTTAAACTTGGTATAGTACCTAATAAAGTAAAAAACTATTTTGAAAAATAACCAAGCTAATTTTTCATAAAATTTCCTGTTTTTGAATTTGTAGATTTAAAGAAATTAAGCAGCCGCCATTTTGAAACGGGTTATTGGATTACCTTGGTTATCTTTTTTTTTTCAAAATAGTCCTCTAAAGTACCGTGCCAAGTTCCAATTCAATCCGTAAAACTGTTCTGGAGATAAGACATAGTTTGTGAAAAAGTCAAAATCTCTGATCTCTGGGAAATTAAGCAATTCCGAACATGTATTTGTAGGAACTTTTTCTTAATCCTGATTTGGGAAACCACCTGTTGAAGTTTGGAATAGAAATTTTTAAACATCCTGTATATAGGGACTTACAATAGCAACTTTCATATTTCTAAAATTTTAAACCAATTCAACATTAGTTATTATAAACAACCAAATATACAAATTTATTAACATCTGATTCATTAGCGTAACCAAAAAATAAATTTGAAGTTATGTTAACCAACTAGAGCAATAAAAGATAATCATCATTTTTTCTATTGTATCACACACAAATTGTTTTATTTTACTATTTTACATGACAAACATCTTGTGGGGACAAGGAGAACAAGAGTGCAATGGGTTAGTCTACCTGTCTAAATGTTAATGTTGAAAATTTTTACTAACATTGTAAATTTTTTATTTGATTCTATTAATGGAAATTTTTCGTTCGTAAGATTCTATACGTTTAGTGTACAATCAATAATTTTTGTCTACATTTGAAATCAATATACAGAGTGTTGCAAAATTGTGTTTCCAAACTTAAGAATGTGGTTTCCCACAACAAAGGTAAGAAAACGTTCTTATAAAGATATGTACGGAATTTTCCACATATCAGCATTTTGTTTTTCTCACAATAAATGTATTATCTCCAGAACAGTTTGACGGATTGAATTGAAACTAGCCATGATACCTTAGAGGAATATTTTTAAAAATAACTAACCTAATCCAATAACCCGTTTCAAAATGGCGGTTGCTTAATTTATTTAAATTTAATAACTCGAAACGGGAAATGTTTATGAAAAATGTAAAGAGACATTTTTGTAGCTCTTTTAATTTCCTATTGTATATTGTAATTGTCAAAACAATCGAAGGGTTACAGTAGAAATGCGGGCATTATCTTGAAGGACACGAAATCTATGCTAATAATGTAAGTCAGATTATAGCAAGAGTTGGTCAAGAGAGACTTGGTAGGAAAATGAATGAGAGTGATCTAATGCAAGACTACATGAAAACTATGTAGATCCAGCTTAGATCCTCGGGATTAACTAGGCCGTACGCACTGTTGGTGAGCCCCTGAGGGTATGCTGGGTAAATGCTTCAAATTATTATAAAATTTTAACAAACTTATAAACAATACAAAAATTCCCTCCCCACCCCACCCATATCACGCTATATCAAGTTAATAAAGAAATGCTAATTTCTAAACTTTAAACAAATTTTGTAATCCGGACAATGTTATACAAACGTTTACCTTCTAGTGATAAGAACTGTTTCTTGTAACATTTGTTTTCCTAAGACTTGTTGATAAAAGTACTTAGCAATACATATATCTGCTTCCCACATGCACTCGAGCACCCACACTGACCCACTCTCATGGACGATTCATCAATATGTCATCAGACAGCAATCTGTAGGCCGTCTTATCTGTGACAGTGCATTTTTAAGTGTAGTTACAATTGTGGACGTCCTTGAACAACAAGCAATGATATCTACTTCACAAATAAATGCAGTCTCATAGGCGTTGCTTAGCAGAAAATATTAGTTTACATCACATTTTATTACAGTTATTATTGAACATTACTTATGCTTTCTTATACATAATATAGAAACTATAATATATTTGATTGGGAACGATATTACTTTATTGACCTCAAAATCCGCGTGGGATTTATTTTGTATTATTATTATTTTGTCGCAAAATGTATGCAATTTTTTTTTTTTTTTTTTTTTTTTATAAGAAACAATTGCTTTAAGATATTATCAAAACCTTTTCGTAACCAAAATAAAATAAAATTGCATTCATTCACTTTCGCAAATAACGAAGAAACAAAGATAACTGATTAAGTAAAATTGGCAACACAGCTTTCGAAAATTAACTTCTCCGATTCTAAAAGGTTGGCATAACTCTCTTTTCATCATCGAGCTAGTATTATAAGAAGAACCGCTATTGAAGAGCATTTTTCTAATAAAGATAAATAATCAAGATTATAATAAGGTAAGATTATAAAGATAATAAATATTATAAGAGAATTTTTCTTATAAAAATAAATATTCAAGTTTATAATAAGGTAAGATTATAAAGGTAATAAAGATTATTGGAGAATTTATTTTATAAAGATAAATAATCAATATTATAATAGGGTATGATTATAAAGATAATCAAGATTATAAGAGTATTTTTCTTATAAAGATAAACGATCAAGGTTATATAAATAATTAAGTTTATAAGAAGATTTTTTACACACAAAAATAATAACATAAAACAATTACATTTAAGAAGAAAGACTTACAATAAATGTATTTAAAAAAACTAGAAAATTACAAAAGGAAAAGAAAACGTGTAAATACACATTTAGTAATTTTTGCATAAAATGTATCTTAAATATAATTAAATATTGAGCGTGACTTATAAAATAATTCAAATTAAACACTATTTCTCATATATAATTCGTGTATTACGAAACTCGTTTTAACCATAATGTTGCCATCTTCAGTGAACTATAAACTATATAAATGAAACTGCAAATATTCCTACAATAATCAAACAAACTAGATATAGTTTATTTATTGTACCTCATACTTCACTGAAGATAGCGACATTGTCGTAGAAACGCGTTATTAAAAACATAATATTTGGGGAAAATTGTGTTCCAGTTTTATTCATTTCAGAGTACATGTAAGGAAGTTCATGACAATGTCTATTCCTCTCCTCTCAAATCTCTATTCCACTTTTTGCAAATAAGATGTGGAAGTATTTTTTTGCTTGCAAGTTATATTATTTTCTTAGAGTGGTCTTTAATAACGTTATCTGCAAATTTCCTCTAGAATGGTGGTTTTCTTTTGAGATTTCCTTAAACAATTTATGCCACCATATCTTGAAACTTGTGAACAATATTGATCATTAAACTTGTTCTCCATTGATTGTGTGTAAAATTTATCATAGAAAGAAAGCTTCCATAAATTAATATATGAGGAAAATATATTCCTTCAATATCTTCAAGAGGAAAATATAAATATTCCGCAATATCTAATATTATTTATTCAAAGTCTTGAGGTAAATGCATAAATATCAACTACGTTTGTTGTTAAATTAAACATGTTAAAAAAAATGTTTAGAAACAAAATTATAGGTTTCCACTTAAGTTTTTGATGAAGCATTTTTTTGAGGTTGCTTATGAGTACATCATTAACGAAAATCACAATTTGTCACAGTTATCTTTACAAGTTTATATTTTATGGCTTTTGGGATTTTATGAAATAATGTATTACAAGTTGGAGAGTTTCTCAAATTTACAAAAATAGTCCACAAAATAATTTAAATGTTATAAAATTTTTGAGATGAGTGAAAGAACTAACAACAATGTTGTTCAATTTTAAAAACAGAATTATACATTTCCAGTGAACTTTTTTGTAAACATTAAGTTTACTGCAACATTGAATAGCAATTATTTTTTCACAGTTATTTTTATGTCTTTTAAAGTTTTTAAATATCATCCTACGAAATATATTTAAAAAGATATAACTAGTTACTATTAAGGAAATCTCTCAAAATTTAAAAAATTGTCCTAGAAAAAATTTTAAAAAATCATATAAAATTCTCATCTAATAACTACAAAATTAATTTGATGAAGTATACTTATTTAAGGATAAATATTAATTTTTTGATACAAAAATTCAATTACAACTAAATCATAAACACACGGCCCTATTGCCTTGAACTTAAAGGAACACAAAGCTAATACTGAAAAGAGAAAGTTGTATTTACCGAACTTTGTCTTACTAACTAACTCGTACAGTCATAAAGGCTCTGAAATCTGACACAAGCTATAAAAAACTAACCGGACTACGAAAAGTCAATAGTAAACTATGAACTTTATCTGGACTCAGTTCGCAATAAAGGTTTACATGACTATTTCATTAACAATACAATATCGGTTGAGAAACGTGACTATAAGTAGCCAGGATATTGACAGGCTATGTGTTGAAAGCGAATTCCTAGAGACGAGGTGTGAAGGCCGGCACGATTATTGCATTCTTTACAGGGTCACCATGCAACCTGTAGGACGCCAATCAGCATCCATCATTACGCAATCGAGTCATAGGCGAAATATTAGAAATTTTTAACATTATTTATTTTCGTCGATTTTACTTATCATTATTTTTTAGATTTACAAATTCTTGTAAAATAATGTGTATATTGTTTTGCGAATGAAATTAAGACTCTAATTTTCATCAACTTTCATTTAAGAATAACTTTTTAACAACTTACTTTTAATCATAAACTTTATATTTAACATAACAAGATGAAAATCTATTATTTATTTACTTTTTTCTTCTATTTAATATTGATATTTTCCCAAATAAGTTCCAATTATAATACAAGTATCGTACAATTTTTTTTCTTCTTTAAAATAACTTATGACGAACAGTCTAGAAACTTTTGATTTATTTAAAAGTTATTTACACACCATCGTTTTTATGTGCGTGCACACATGTTTGTGCCCAAAGTTAGTATAAGTGGGAATGCGAGATTGTGTATAACATGTAGGCTATACGTGAGTATTGTGAAAAAACGTAAGGGAGATAATAAGATATTTGAAATGATACAAATGGGGCACGAGAAGTTGAAAGAGGAGATATCAAAAATAACTGTTTTTTTTATAAATTGTTTCGATTAACATTGATGCTAGTTTTAAACTTCATATTATTGTCATAGTATAGAACATTTTCATTCAATTGTGTATAGAAAGACTAAAACACAACGTTTCGAGGATGTATCCACCTTCATTATCAAGTGATAAACATTAAAAACTTCTTTTTTTTAACGCCAACATGCCTAATACTCTAAGTTATTTATACTCTCAAACGCTTTGTATTCTTTTTTCTATACAAAATTATCCCACACGTCCGACAAAACTGTATAAAAATAAAATTAATGTTTTCAATTGAAAAACATCTAACCTTAAAGTACAGTACAATTTAACCAAGTTTATCAATGCATTTGATATCATAGACAGACTCAAATATTTTTGTTTTAGAAGATTGCTTTCAAACTTCACAAAAGTTAGAATCTTCCAGGCATCTATTTGAATTACTAAATAGTAAAAAACTCAACCAGAATCTCAATAAAAATCCTCCTAGAGATTTAACAGGCTTTTAATTTTAGACTATTAGTCCATCCTGCGTTCTGTTTCACCTTTGTGAACTCTTCAACGTCGATGTTAAAGAAATACATTCCCACAGTGTCACTTGCAGATAAATTGATTACACACACGACGACACGGTTTATCTGCGATCAAACCTCTAGACTCCCAATGGCGCTGTTGTGGTTTTAATCATCACAATAATTAAACGACTGATAAAACGGATTATTTGAGTCTTCGTTAGTGAATTCCATGCCTGTGTGAGGCGGCTAATGGATGCTGAAACCATCAGAACGGATCACCTAATCATTTTATTGATCGCATATATACAATTAATAGCAATTATTCCAATCGTACAATGATAAACGTGCAGTCTTCGGTAAAAATATTTTCTGTTGTAAAGATCTGAACGGTGCGTTTCTAAAGACAACATGCAAAGCCCAAGGCATGCAATGAACTCTCCATTCATCCATGACGTTATTTTGCATGATTATGGATTGATAGAGAAATGAAACGGATACAATGTTGTCTAGTCTTACTCCTCGACTTGTATAGTTCATTAAAGTCGATCCTTCTTATATTTACATTCAACCAATTTATTACGCGGCTTCTATTTATGTTCCCCGGTGTTGCCATGTATTGTTATAAAATAATCAAAAAGCAAGATGTGCATATATGTTCAAAATTGTACAAACCAAATAGAAAATCTAACTTTTTAACCGAGAGAATTTCCGAAAAAATATACAGATGCCAACACACTATTTAGATGGTAAGTCCTACAAGACTTATAAAACTCTACAAAATAAAGTTATATACAAAACCAATAATTGTCTATATAGTTGTTCTTTAATCGCCCCTATCTACAGCCAAAATCAATAACCTAAAGACTATCCTCTCTTCCAATAAACTTTACATACGACCATATCTATGAATATATCATTTACGCCAAGAAAACAACTAAATGTTGGTAACAGCTAAAATTCAAACAACATTAATGCAAAACAAAAAAATAATTCATCACATTATCCATAAATAATTTTTGAGTGTACATAAATTGTTTTAGAATATGAGTTATTGTTTTTCAAGAATCGATTCTTTCTTCAATGAAGATCAATCTTTTTCCATTACACTTTAAATACAATCTTATCTAGGAATGAATATCTACTGCACCAATACCACAAACAACAATAATTAAATCTTGGTACCAGCTACAATTCAAACAACATTAATGCAAAACAAAAAAATAATTCATCACATTATCCATAAATAATTTTTGAGAGTACATAAGTTGTTTTAGAATATAAGTTATTGTTTTTCAAGAATCAATTCTTTCTACAATGAAGATCGATCTTCTTCCATTTCACTTTAAATACAAACATATCTAGGAATACATGATGAATATCTACTGCACCAATACCACAAACAACAATAATTAAATCTTGGTACCAGCTACAATTCCAACAACATTAATGCAAAACAAAAAAATAATTCATCACATTATCCATAAATAATTTTTGAGAGTACATAAGTTGTTTTAGAATATAAGTTATTGTTTTTCAAGAATCAATTCTTTCTACAATGAAGATCGATCTTCTTCCATTTCACTTTAAATACAAACATATCTAGGAATATGTGATGAATATCTACTGCAACAATACCATAAACAACAATAATTAAATCTTGGTACCAGCTACAATTCCAACAACATAAATGCGAAACAAAATTAATAATTCAACACATTATCCAAAAAAAAATTTTGAGAGTACATAAATTGTTTTAGAATATAAGTTATTGTTTTTCAAGAATCAATTCTTTCTACAATGAAGATCAATCTTCTTCCATTTCACTTTAAATACAAACATATCTAGGAATATGTGATGAATATCTACTGCAACAATACCACAAACAACAATAATTACATCTTGGTACCAGCTACAATTCCAACAACATAAATGCGAAACAAAATTAATAATTCAACACATTATCCAAAAAAAATTTTTGAGAGTACATAAATTGTTTTAGAATATAAGTTATTGTTTTTCAAGAATCAATTCTTTCTACAATGAAGATCAATCTTCTTCCATTACACTTTAAATACAATCTTATCTAGGAAGGAATATCTACTGCACCAATACCACAAACAACAATAATTAAATCTTGGTACCAGCTACAATTCAAACAACATTAATGTAAAACAAAATTAATAATTCAACACATTATCAATAAATAATTTTTAAGAGTCCATAAATTGTTTTAGAATATGTGTTATTGTTTTTAATGAATCGATTCTTTCTACAACGAGATTAATCTTCTTCCATTTCACTTTAAATACAAACATATCTAGGAATATATGATGAATAACTTATGCAACAAAACCACAAATATTATTAACCAAATCTAGTTGCCAGCTGTAACACAAACAATATTAATCATAAGCGAAATTAATAATTCAACACAATATTCATATGTAGTTTTTAGAAGTATATAAGTAATTTTTGAAGATAAAGTCACTCGGAAAGGAGTTAAATAAAAGGACACTTATAAAAGGACACATTTAACTTATTTTCGTCATATTTTATCAAAACTAATTTCTTTTTAATGATAATTTAATTACAAATGTGGTCTTTTTCACAGCTTTCATATATAAAACAAAAATTGCAAACTTACCATATCAAACGGCTAATTTCGGTGTTATAATGTACTCATTAAAGTTAACGCCATTGCCTTAGCACACAATAATTTCTTTAAATTATTATTGTTTTTAATATACATTACTTTAAGGCGTGCAGAGATAATTGTTTTAGAAATCTATATCGGTTGCAACAGGAATAATTTATTCGGTAATATATAAGTAATTAAGGCTACCAACAATTTTACATAAAATGTAAACAACCCATGACTTAAATGATTTTTTTGGTGTTTAAAATACCACAAGAATTATAATTCTTTAACAGTTACTAAGAAAACAAATTAACTCCATATTGGTATTACTCTTATAGGATTTATTTATCATGCTGGGAAGAGGGGGGGGGTCCTGTTTTTCATCGATATTAATTTTGATTTTTTTTTTGTCACTCTGAAGTTTATTTTTTGACTTTACCTAGTTTTGGTTTCAAGATGGAACCAAGAAATGTCAACATTTAAAAAGAAGCGCTAAGAATGGCAGAAAATGGTAAGCAAAGTAATTATATAGATTCTAGGAAAAAAAAATATGGCATATTAATTAAAATTATAGGAAATTTACAGCGCCAGTTGACAAAATGCAAATATATCAAAAGATAAACCATATATCTGATAAATAAAGCTAGTTTCTTATCGAATTAAAATTGTAAAAAAAGAAACGAATGATTTAGTTATTACTGTATTTTTATTTCAGCATCTCCATGATTATGGAGTAGGTCTGAAAATTTAATGTCAACCTCTAATATTAAAAACTAAGACAAAACACAACTTCATAAGTTAAATGTTTATTTTATTCAGAGATGTTAAACATACAGCATGAAGTACTTATTCTAAATAATACTAACAATGATTACTACCAGATTTTAAAAATTGTCATTTCTTCACTCGGACCTGATTAACCACTTCAAAATGGAAATTCTAAAAACTTACACTTTCTAGATCTTTACTTTTGAAAAAAACATTAAGAAAACTAAAAAACGTTTTAATTGACTACTCAATCGTTGAAACTTCGTCTTGGTGGGTTATTAAAGAAGCTGAGTATTTAGGTTCCTTTTATGGAAATTTCAAACCCATCTGCTTATTTATCTTTTATCTTATCCTTGAAGGATATGAACCAAGGATTTCAGGCTATCTTATCATACCATCACAGAACACAACACTGCTCAGTTATCGAATTCCTCAGTTTAAAATGTAAACTAAATAAGAAGTTATTATGAATGCACTATAAGCTTATCATGTCTAATAATTTGAATTGTAAATTGAAAGACTAAAATGGTTTAACTCTGTACTGGATCTTTTGTAAGGACATGTGTAAATTGTCATTACAGGGAACAAGTGCGTGGGTACGCGACACTGACTCCACGTCTTACTAATTCTTCATACGCCTCTACACTGTTTGTGTTCAATTAATTGTCTTTATCTTGTTGTACATGCTGCTATTGATTAGCAGTTACGTCGACTTTCCCTCCTATTAAAAATAAATAAAACTCATTAAGCTATATCGGACGAACGCTTAGTCGATGTGTGCAAATAAATTGTACATCAAAGAAGGAAATAGGCTAATAAATCGACAAATAAGTTCCAATAATAATAAAACAAAGTATTCTTGCTTTTACTTGTATTCAGTCGTAGTCGGATATTATTCAAACTGTATTAAATTAGTGTATTTCTTCGCGGCATATTTACAGCAACGTTTCTTGATCGTAAAAGGCAAAGTTCTTTGCTCTACTCCGACTTATTTATTGCCTTTATTTATGTTATCCGTTAGATTATTTTTTTTACAGTTGATGTGAAATTTAATGCGTTTCCTTTCCAATGTATTCTAGATAAAATCGATCTTATAGAATAGAATGAATTCCGAGTTGATAAGTAAGCGTTAATTAATTGATGGTTTTAATTTAGTTGGACTAATACGTCAGAACAGAAGAAACACTGAAAATAATTTATAAATGATTGTTTTTGGAATGTACTATGCTCAAATATGTGTTATCTTTTAAAACGGAATACTTACGATTTTATGTCAAAAATCCAGATTTGAAGACAAGGAAAATATTTTTATTAGCTTATTTATATTAATTTTTTTATTTACTGTTTTTAAGACTCAGTCAACGTGACGAAAGTGACATAAAAGTACATTATTATAGGAATACAATATAGTCAAATAAATTCGTTAAGTACATCCAAGTGAGAGGATTCATTACCTACATTAATACTAAAGAAAAAAAACAGTCCTATGATAAAGATACTGTCAAATTCCTAATGTAAATGATCTTTTAATAATATTATTTCCATTTTTTTTTTTTTTTTTTATGAGTCTGATTTTAGTTTATAATTCAACCTTTAAATGTTACATTTTAAATTTTATACAATAAATATACTCCAACTACTTGTACATTTTATAAACTTTTTAAACTCTTGATTATAAGTGGAAAACCAAACAATAACAAAATGTTTTATTATTATTTCATTTTACTTTAGATTTTATAATTTATCTCAAACTACTAATTCTGTTGTAGTCACGGTATCTCTAAATTTAGTTTTAGGACTATATAAAAATTTAAGTGGATTAATATAAAAATAAGACCGTTAAGGATAAAATGAATTATTGTGGCAACAAAACAAAAAATATTTTGGTAGGAGTTTTTGCTGTAACATTTAATTGATTAATAGTACTTCATACGTAAAATAAACTGAGGACTGCATTCATAATGACAAAACTAACTGACTGATCTGCTAAAAAAAATAAGTAATAAACTAATTACTGTACTAACTGTGACATTATAGAGTCACAGTTACCCTTAGGTTGCAGTCCAAGTCGATTTCCAATCGTGATTGCAAAACACCAGTGTGTAACAAGAACTAATCCCTTTGCTGCAGAATTGTGACTAACAACGCGACGTGTAAAGTGTTCTTTCCCAGCTGATGAGAGCAAAGTAGATTACTCATAAGATGGGCTTCTCCAGAGAAGTCCTGTGTGGTGTGCCGAAACAGTTTGACGATTTAATATCGAGTCACCCTCAATTTGTTTATTTTACTTTATAGTAGATTTTCTTAATTATTATTGCGCCTAGATTTCGGGTAAGGGCGTTTTCGTGTTATCGGGAAGCCAAAATAATGTGGAGAAAATAGATATTTATATGGATCCTCAATCACACATATTTCAATTTAAGATTTGTGTAATTATTTCAATAATTAAATGTAAGTCCTTCCTTTTGTTTACCTGCATAAGTAAGAGCTGGGTTGCCTAGAGTGGTGATTGGACTTAGAGCAATAGGTAAATTTAAACCACGTATGATTACGCTTTCCTCTAGTTAACCCTATGTTGTGTAGGCTAATCCTGGTATTAATTAATCAGTTGGACCCCAAGCAATCATCACATATTTCAATTGGTACCAGATAGGTTTACTCTACGCTTTTTTTTATTCTCTGTTTGTCAGTACCCTCTTGGCAATATTTTTCAAAATTTGTCTTTGGCACTTTCAGAATATAGTTCAAGTCCAGTATGGACCTTCCTTTGCCAAGATCACGTTTTAGTAAACTCGTCATTTTTTCCAAATTTACTCTAAAATTGAATACAACATTTTTCTCTTCTCCCCCCCCCCCCTTATTGATTGATACTCTGGTTTCTTATTTTATTTCGATCTTATAAATTGGTAAACCTTATCCTATACACACATATATGTCTTTCTTTGGGTGACATATTTCAAGTAAGTATATTTTGTAAAATTTTGATGTAATAACGATCATTCTCAAATTAATTTTTTCCAAGTGCTAGTTTAACTTAGTTTTAAAATGGTATTTTTACGTTACCGCGGTTTTTAAAATTAATTTAAATTGAGTAATCCATGTTTTTTGTACATCTAACAATGCTCCTATTTTTTATTGAAATCTAACCTCTTACAGGTTTAGGATATTTGTTTGCCTCTACTAGTTTGAGACACACTACCATTGTTATTGACCGACTGCTTCTAAAATATATTCCCAGAGGTCCAGTTATACATCACTGATTAGGTTTGATATAATGGGACATATATATATTTATTCAAAAAAAAACAAATAAATCAAATAACACAAAAAAAAACTGTAGAAAAATAAAATTCCTATTTTTTTATCTTCAAAGCATAACAGTTCGAGATCTCCATATATAGCTTTATATCAGTAGGACCTGTAGCCTCCAAGATGACAATTTTTACCATCGCATCTATTATAAAATTAATATTTCCTTTCAGGGTTTGTCAGGGCAAAATTATCATACGTTAACAATAACTATTTCAACATTCTTCTGGCTGATATCTATACTCAGAATAAACAAACAAACTGATGCCTTGTTCAACATTTCTGGTTGTTGTGTTCACATAAAGACAAATTAAACTGACGACTGTAATAACATTCAACAAATAAACTGATGACTTTGCTCGTAAAAATAGAAAAAAATAATTGTCATACTTAAAAAAGACAAAGCAAACTCCTAACTATACTCAGAAGACACGACAAATTTGGTCGTTTATTGTTGTTGTTGGATGGAAAAACTTCCCAATAATTATAACCTTCTAAAAAAACAGGGAGGAAAGAACATAAAAAAGACCTCCAAGCCCTGGAATACTCTAATAGCGTCAGGGTCTAAAAAAACAAGATTTAGTCTAAAGAGACCTGATAGGAAAGATGAAAGATATAGATCTAATGACAAAGTGTAAATCTAGCTAGGGACCTTGGGGATTTTCATGGCCGTACTTATTGTCTCTTTGAAAGATGATAGATGACCAACTACTTGACGACCGTGCTCACAAAAAGACAATATAAATTTATCATTGCACTCACAAACTACAAACAAACTCACTAACGTGATTACAATGAGGAAAAAACATGTAACTGTATTTACAAAAAACAATCTTAATCACACAGAACGAACCAAACTGAGAACATGTTCATTATAAGATAGAACCGACTATACTCACAAAGAACAGACAAACTGATGACCACGAGGACAAACTGACAATCGTGTCACAAAGACCAAGATAAAAAATTTTATTACCGTATTACTCGATAAACTGCTGTTAAACAGTCGCATGCTCATTACACATACCTACGCACACCTTAACATGTCAAAATATAAGTGTATTTTATGACGTGTGCGAAGCGAATATTTTCCCTACACTTCCTGGAGGAGCACGTCAGGACATTGTGTCTCGTCATAACGAATTACCTTTGCGTAAGGCAATACTGAGAAGCGATGCAATCTCTTAGCACGTTCAAAGAAAAGTCATAATTTCTTGACAATATTATTAAGGAAGGTTATATTCAGAGAGGTTACTGTACAGTTACTTTATACGAATGGACACAAAACAACTGTGAAAAGTATAAACATGTCTACATTGAGTTTTAAAACTAATAAATATTTGTTGTGAGAATTACTCAGGAGAAAATACGTACATGTCGCATTACTTTCTCCCGTATACATTGTACAAGAAAGTTATCTGATTGGTAAAAAATGGATGTCGAAATTTTGTGGATATATAAGTTTTGTGTTTAAAGACGTGGTTGACGTCTGTCGTCTCTACACATCCTAAAGCCATGGACGCATTTTAATAAATATTGACACAATAAATAATTCCAGACTTTTTCTATTTTTTCTTCGTTAACTCAAAATTTGTATGTACTGCTATAAGAAAAAACATATAAAATATGATTTTTTTTAAATTGATTCAAATTATCATCAAATAAATATGCTCAAATGAAACTCATAAAGATCAATACTGCTAGTAAACTTTAAAAAATACTGTTGCTTATTACCGGCAAAAACAAAAATAGGCCAAAGAACTGTTATAATGAAGGATTTTTTTCAAAATCGATTCGACTGGTTTTTAATTCCAAAGATTTATTTTCACAGAAATATAAAATCAAACATCTAGATAATATTTAACATAAAAAACCAGTTGTTAAAAACTACTACATAAGGAAAAAATAACAATACTTCTTACAAAATAAATAAAGTGTTAACAAAATCATAATATATAATAATACAAAATCATACTTTGAAAACCTGAGAAAAATACACACACACAGATATCTAACATATATGCCTGAGATATTTAACATTCAATAGACACACACATCAAACAGACTGATCGACAGTGTTTTTTTTTTTTTTTTTTTTTTTTTTAAATCAATACAGACTTATGCAAATCTTTTACGAGCTTATACAAAAAAAGAGAGATTATTAAATGTCAATCTGTTATACTCACACTGCTCATACAAAAATTCCATTTCCATACGAAAACACATCATACCATAAAAACCACAATCACATTCACTTACACAATACCCTCAACTGAGAAAAAAACTTATTTTAAAATTGTGTACATGTTTTCCGATAAAGGTCACAGAAAGTAACCACAATTTTGGATTGATTATTGTGTCAATTTAGTAGTTTATTTTACCTCTAAAGGTATTAATTTATAAAATTTGGGCCCAGAAAGATATGTTTTATAAAAAATGTTGTCGACATTTTAGTAACCGAATTAAACTCTTACCAGCGTCCCATGTGAAAACCCTATAGTCCAGTGTCCTATAATTCATT
The DNA here is from genome assembly GCA_963513935.1 of Aphrophora alni. Lineage (NCBI taxonomy): Eukaryota > Metazoa > Arthropoda > Insecta > Hemiptera > Aphrophoridae > Aphrophora > Aphrophora alni. The sequence goes on from OY740766.1 coordinate 150,372,858, forward strand.
GCACTTTCTAAATTCAATTCGCATGACATTTTAGAAGGGGCACTATGACCACCTATTTGGTCAATTTTTTTTATTCCCATCTATTATTTCTTTGAAATTCTGTATATCTCGATGAATAAACATTTTTTAAGGGTTAAGGTAAAATTGCGTTATTTCCAAATGTTTAGTCATTTTAAAGTGTCACAAAAGACTGTTTTTTCTATATACTTGTTCAACATTTAGTTACTGTTATACTGTTTGTAACTAACGTCAGACATTAAATTTATATTCAAATAATAATGCTCTACCACTGAACAAAATACTTAAATATGTATATTTAGTTGTTGGTTAAAGGCGAAAAAAGAAGAAAAGAAGATAAAATAAAAGTAAAACCCATAAACCTCGAATAACGTAAGAGCGTCCGGGTGTGAAAATAAAAGAGTTGTTCAAGAGAGCCTCTAGACTCTAGAGTGATCAAAGCCAAGATCCAGAGGACTCACAGCTTCGTGAAATAAGCTGTGAGTCCTCTGGATTGACATAGTGAGTTCCAGAGGAGTATTTAAGTAATAAACACACCTCTCTCAAAGCTGGTACTTTAAAATTAGAAACAAAAATCACACCACCTCGTGAATATATTTTCGTAAATAAAAATTCGTCTTATACATCAATGTTCTATGACGATGATCATGGTAAATTATCAATGTGTTACTAAATATCTAATATTGTACTTCGTAACAGTCATACGGCTTAGTGGTAACAAAAAAATAAATCCGGAAAATTAATGACCTGATATTGGAGGTACAAATTATGGTTTTTACCCCCGAAGATATATATCGCTTCATACCACTTCATCATAGAAGATAGACGTAGCGTGAAAGTGCAAAAGTAGGTTTTATTTCCCAGTGATTAATTAAATGGGAAAAAATGAAAGAACCCCCGATAAATATATCTAGCAGAGAAGCTGTAATTACGTAACCTTTCTCGTCTGTGATTAATTAATAAAACATCAGAGTGTATAATATAGCAGTGTAGGCATAATTACTTCAGATAATGAATCAAGAAGAACTAGTGGCTCAGTCAGATAAGGTGGCCTCTTCACGTGCTACGACTTATTGTGCTCGATTCCAGTTTCCAATTGAAAGTTTTTTTGTTTTTTATAAGTGTTTACAATTTGAAAAAAATAAGTAATAATACAACTGGAGGAGATAGCGAAAACGTTTTGTACTATTTTTCAAATTTTGACATAACACAGTATTATATATATTGTGAAAAAAATAATGTGTAATATTACAACACTTGTTCTTTTATATTATATAAAAATTTCTAAAAAACAAAAATCTATAAAAGAATTGTGATGATATGAAACCGAAAACATAGTTTGTAAATGGGTGTTATTTGTATTGTTTATGTTTCTATAGGTTTCACTTGTTTATTTTTTCTCCCTCTTTCTGCTGTCTATTCCTCTCTTTTTTTTATAATGTTTTAATTTCATTGTTATTTGTTGTTGTTGTTTTGTTTTTTTTTACTTTAATTTGATTTTTAAAAGTAGTATTATTTAGACTTCATGTTTTTGTGTTTTATTTGTTATTTCAGTATTTATGAATTTATTATGTTACTCTTACTCCATGTTTTATATTTCTCCAACATGTCTTTATTTTATTTCATTTTAGTTTTTTTTTTCTTTAATCTTTGTTATTGTTATTATATTTTATAATTATTAAATGTTTCTATATTGTGTTTCATTTTCGTTATTATTAATTTTTTAAATCTAATCTTGAGTATTATACTGTGGGTTTTTCTTATTTCTGTGTTCACTATTATTGTTTTTTATGTTATCTGGATTTCACAATATTTATGATCAAATCGGTTTCTATGTTCTTATGGTTGATAAAAAACAATATTATAATATTATTTCACTATTAAAATTCCAATAAATTTGGGATATTTCTAAACTTATTGGACAAACTTACACCTTTAGTTTTCAATACAAGATTGAACGAATTGTATTTTCCAGATCATACAATAGAAAAATGCAAATTTACTTATACAAATTAGGCTCGCATGAGCGAATTTTGTTAGGTAACAAGATAAAATAACGTTTTCCAGAAACAAATTCACCAAACATCTAAGTGTGGAAATTAACTTATGGTAAATAATAATAATTTCACTGTTCAACCTGACAAAAAATTCCAATAACTGATCTTTTAAATACAGGTATGTGTCTTTTTTCCAAACAAACATATGGTTGGAACTTTATATTTAAATAGTCTTTTATGTGTTTATATATATATATATATATATATATATATATATATATATATATATATATCTTGTTTCAAAATGACTATCATTAAAGAAATTTGAAACGGATACCTGAAGGATTCAGTATATTAAGATTAACAAATAATTACAAATTTTATAAACAGTTAAATGTATTTGTTTTCTTGTAGATTTTACAAATTATTTATTTCCTTTGTGCAATCAAAGAAGTCTAAAAACACCAGTAAAATAGGGATTTTGTTAGATATTTTATACTCGGATCATACAACTGTAAATAGAACAAAATTCAGTTATTCAAGACTTTTCATTTTCATTTGATACACTATTTGACATTTTAAATGTATAATATAATGTTATTTGAATTTTTCGAAAATTGAAATTAGGAAATTGGTGTCATTATTTATAAAACAACCAAATATGACACAGATAAATTAATGCTTTTTAATTATTTGTTTATTTAAAAATTAATCAGTACGAATATTAAGAGAAACCCCACATTTAGAGGCCGCCATTTAGAAATAGTGAAAAACAAGAAACGATCTTTATATCTTTTGTTTTAGAAAAGCTTTAAAATGAAGTATTGCTTGACTTACGTATACATTTTAAAATGTCTAGAAACATAATTTTACCATCAATATAAGACACTTTGGAGATCCAATTCGAAACTTTTTTTTTTTTTCTAAATTGTCCATTTGTGAATTAGTAATGTAAAACTTTACACCAAGTTTCAAGCTCAAATCGTTTGTTCGCCAAACTGTCGGTAATAATTTTATCTTGTTTATGAGAAATAATAAGTGTTTTAATTGTGATTCTTGCACATTTTAAATTAACATACTTATCTTATTAAGATTATTGATATTTGAAATTAAGATGCGTAATACATTTGTTATATAGAAATTTCAATTGTTACTTTTACCTAATATTTGTCTTAACTAATTGGCAGTGTTTCTAATTTGACGGATAATACATTTTTGTAAGCCTTGTATAATTAATTTCTTAAAAGACATTTCTTTTAAATAAATTCGTTTAATAAATGTCTTACAAATAAACATTATAGAATTCCATTGCATTGTAAGTATTTTAGTTCCAGTAGTAGATTGTCATAATATAATAAAGAATGTTAAATTCAATGCAAGCTGACCATTTATAAAATTGCACTAAATTAAAAAGTTTCATACTTTATAAAATAATACAAACTAACTATTATGCTCAGTTTCATACTAGGCATGTATCATCTTTTAAATATGATAGAAATTATTGTTTTTAAAATCATAACTAATGAACGAAAATCAATAAAATTGGATTTTTAGTTCAAGTTTTCCTAATTAAACATAAATCAAAAGTTTTGGTTTGTCTTTATATATATATATATATATATATATATATATATATATATATATATATATATAACTAATATTATGTTAATTATAGTACTCATAGCTTCAATATAAGCTGACAAATCTAATAATTTCAACAGATTCAAAAAGTTGTATTCATATTTTTTTAATGCATACTACTTTGCCCATTCAGTCTGAATCGAATCGTAAGATGAGCAATAAATAAAAAGCTTACGTCGACATTAAATTAAACTTAATGAGTTAAACAAGATTACGTACGCCGAGTGATAAAGTAGATGCAAATAGTGCATATACCTTGTCAGAAATACTTGGACATGTCAGGACTCGCTGTGGGAGTATCTACATTTGCTGGCGTTAATGAACACTGCAGTCCATTGGATTGAAACGTCAGTAAAATGCACAGGCGCAGGTGTTCGCAGTGGGAAAGTATAAACTGACATGACCACTGACCTACTGAGTCTTTATTATCAGTTTTATCTGCATTCGTGCGAAATCGTGATGAGATATGTGGGATACAGGTTTAGGGTAACCTTGCCCCGCCCGCTCGCATTGCAACAAACTGTTATGTGTGATATGAAAAGATAAAGTTGCATGCATAACTAGATATTACACATTCTTTTAAACACATTCGTTTCTATGACTTCAGATAGCATTATTGCTATTAGGTTATATCAGTATATTATTTATATATGCAAATTGTGAAAGATAAATGTCGTTATGAATTCTAGACAAATAGATCAGAGAGAGAGAAAGAGACAGAGAGGTTAATAAAGTTAGATATGAATAAAATAGTTTATTGAATTATCGTTTAAATATTTTAATTTGTCAGGTTGTGTACAATATAAGTGTGATCTTTTTAATGCGTTAAAAATATTATCCATTAAACTTACCAACTGAAACTTGAAAATTCATATTTTATATTATGTAAAATATGTGTGTGTGTTTATGGATTATTTATATAAAGTATGTGTAAAAAAAAAAACTGAAAAAAAGTTTTAACAAAAGAAAGAGGCATGTTAATAATGATTTAAATTTACTTTTGTAATTCCAAGAATGTGGTGGGTCCTCATTCTAAACTGATTCTTTTTCATTGTTTCCTAGCTGAAATTAATATTTTAGTTTTATGTCTTCCTGTACAGGTAGCATTAACAATTTATTTCCACAAAGAAGTTTAATTATTAGGAACATTATAGCTTTTTTAACTTTATATTTATAAAATAAAGATTGTTGAATAATTAAACTGAAAATAAAACTTATATTTATACTATTTAAGTCAACCAAACTGGTAAAATGTAAGCTATATTTTAATGTATCAAGATTGTTTTTCCTTTCTTTTTTTAAGGTCATCATATCCTCAAAGTAAAAAGACTCCTTACTACAGCAGTTGTTCCCTTTTGCCTCTTGTCCAACAAACATTAAAAGCCTCTTTTTATCCAATCAATTTCCGTGACATTCTCGGGCCGTGGATTAAATTTAAACTGAATTTTAGTTCTTAGAGTATGAAATTTTCCCCCTCCCTACTTTGGGAAGAAACAATGTAAATTGGCTCCATAGCACTTAACACGGCAATTCCCACAGGAGTAGGACAAATATTCTGGAATCTTATATTAATATGGTACCGGTAAATAGGTTGTAAAAACAGTATTTTGATAACACTTTGCACGTATCGTTAGGTAGGTCAAAACATATGACAGTTATAAATACTGGGCTGGGTAAGCACTATGATGGTTACGGTTGGGTTCCGCTATGATGGCGGAAAATACTTTCTACTTGCCATAAAAAACTTTCTACTTACTACCCCTCAAAGTCTCTAATAGCATCAGGGTCAGAAGAGGAAAATATTTAGTTAAAAAAATACCTGATAAAAGAAGGGGATCTAACCCAAGATTACATGAAGAAAGATATAAATTCAGCTAGGAACATAAGATTGTTACACCCGTACGTATAAGTGAGCCCTTTAGGAATAAAGTATTAGCTTTGTTCTATGAGGAGACTGTTTCATCTTTTTTATGAGCAATCGGCATGAAAAATAGGATAGGGTTCATAGCAACTAGAATGAATGATATATAAATATAAAGGATATTTTTCTTTTTCTTTTAGTTTTAAAATGGCAACAACTCGAAACCGCCTACTGTACTGTTCTAAAGTATAGACCTGGGTACTCCAACTAGAAACAAAACATATTAATAACAGTCTGAACGATGCATAACTGAAATTTTAAGTGTTATCAAAAACTTTTCCACGAATGATTTCTAAGTAACCAAAAATAAAAATACTTCCACAGTGGATACTTGTTTGATATTTTTATTTTTATGAATTTAAAGTATTACAAGTTTCACAGATTTACAAAAATATATTATTATTTACATAACAGTTACACTGTTTTGTTCACTAAGATTTCTTCTAATCAAATATAAGTTTCATGATACTTTAAAGTAAGCATCATTGTACTCAGAGTAAAATATAAACAATAGTTGGATTGTTTATGCTTCCAATAAATTGGGTCACAAGCCACCGAGACTCTCAAGGAACCGTACAAGATTATAGGTTCGTTTTCCAGTCCAGTTAGGACAGTCAGCATTTCAGTTTTCTGGCGAAATATAAGAATTTCCAGTACTGCGCAACAGACGAAAGAAAAAGAAATCCAATACTGTGGTGACGATTTTCGTGCGAGAGGATGAATGACAAAAGGGTACTGTATCACCAACGGGTGTACCTGAGATACAGAAATCTAGCCTTACCCGTGCATGCCGGGCTCTACACCCATCTTATAGCGGAAAACAGGTGGAAAAGAAAGTCTAAAAAATAAACCCATGTGTTTTTGCGACTCCTTGTGCTAGCCTCCGGCAACATCAACATCGATACTAACTCAAGGGCTCAAGGGAGCAGCTCTCTGTGAAATGTAAGAGACCATCTCCTAAACCGTCCTGGACGTACCTCTACTCACAAAGGAGAACCGACATACGCTACTCAACAGTTAGTCTAGTTATCTGTGGAGCAAAAAAAAAGAGAAAAACTAAAGGAACGGCCTTTTAAAGTAATGTTAGCTGAACAAGGCATAAAATTGTAGTATGCTTTACAACACAAATACAGAATCATCAAAGAAGCAGCATCGACTGGAACTGAAGTTCTTGCACTAGATATCAATGTAACTGGGCATTTTTTTTTTTTTTTTTTTTTTTTTTTTTTTTTTCTTCATTCGGTATTCTCCATAAATTAGGTTAACTTCGAAACCGGAGTCTCATGTAACCGTTAGCAAATTCAGGTAACACGTGGTATACACTTAAGCGGAGATTATTTCTTTCCTATTTCTTATTTCTTTCCGTCGAGGAACTCCGCCGCTATCCTAACCAACTCCACAACCGCTTTCCTAGCTTCCCTGTTCTTAATCAATGCGAAACCACTGGCATCCAGCCGTTGCAACTCTTCCTCATCAAGTTCACAAAACCATGTCCTAAGGTCCTCAAGTAGGGGGCACTCCATCACAAGATGTATTGCCGTCTGGGGCAAACCACAACAGCACGAGGGATCCTCTCTAAGAGAAAAAGATGTCAATTTGGCGGCGAAAAACCCGTGTCCTGTTAGAAATTGAGTCATTATAGGTGTTAAGTTTAGATCTCTTATCGCAATTCTCCCCTTTACCGATGGGAACCACCATCTTGTAACTTCTCCTTTAACACTGGAGCTCCATCTTTCTTGCCAGATTTGGAAAGCCTCATCTCTGATGTGATTCTTAATAGCTCCCATAGGAATTTGTCTGTTATGGTACATCCTGCCACCATCAGCCAACAGTAGGTCGCCTCCAGATTTCCATGTCTTTCTGCTTCCTCTTTCCCACACTGCTAGATCCGCAGGTAAAACACCTGCCACCACCGGCATGGCATCAATGGACACCGTCCTGTAAGCGCCAGTGACCGCAATGAGGATGATCCTCTGAGCTCTTAATAAGGAGCGTTGTATCTCAATTCTTCTTACCCTATGGTACCAAGCCCCCGCAGCATAGGTGACTATTGCTGAATATATACCATTGTAGATTGTTCTTAGAGCCCTCCATGATAGCCCATAGTCCTTTCTCACTAATCTCTTTATTTTAAAGAACAACGACTTTACCTTTTCACCCATTGCAGTCACATGCTTGGTGAAGAACAATCCCCTTTCCAAGATCCAATCCCCTTTCCAATGTAACTGGGCAGAAAGGATCTCGATTAACCAACCACAGAAACTGAAAGGAAGAAGCTTAGACAGTTCCAAGACCGAGGAGTATCGATTTCACTTTGGCACGGTGGGACATTCAAGAAAAATCTTGTATAATACATTAAATTTCCCAGCAATAAAGCATATTAATTAACATGTTTTATTTCCCCCTGTATGTGATGTTTTGTTCAGGTGCACAGTATTTCTGGTATTATTTAATGTTACTTTCGAGCCTCTATGTCACGTCGCGCTTAAGAAGAATAAAGAACAATTTATTGAATGACATAAAACTTCCAAGGCTCAAGAACTTCTACTTGTTTGCAGAACTACTATTTTAAATTAGTATGTTTTAACATCCAGCTTCTTCTGCCGTCCAAGCAAGGTTTCCTGGATTTAAGTAGTTTAAATAATTAATCTTAACCCAAATAATGCTTGCTAAGATTACCTCAGCACTTTTATCTTTAACACTAAAGCTTCGAACGAACTCGTACAATTATTCATATTAACACTGTTCCATAATATTATTATTGCATTCATATAATTAACTATCCACGCCTGTTGCAAATGCAAACTGTAACACCGTAGAATTACATTGTATGTTTATGTACAATACTATTGTCACGAAATAAAATACATAATTTTATTCACCTCGTAACAACACACAAGTAGCATTGAAGAAATTTGTGTAAAATTAAAATATGCATGGCATGCATTATTAAATGTCTTGTAAAGTTGCCAGGTCTGGTGTTAAACTTATTTATTCATAAATTGAATATTTTCTTGATATCTACTAATAATTAACTATAGTTTCTAATTCGTGCTTGTTGGTCGCGCAATAGATACGTGCCAACTGTCAAGGTTGTTCTTGTTCAATCAATGAATTAATTAGAATAGAAAACATTAAAAATGTGTTGGCACCGTCCGCCTCCATTCATGCGGGCGCGGTCTAAACGTAGGCGATACTTCCCGTGTTCACTAAACTTACATTGTCTTTAAATTAAGTCCATACGTCTTAATGTACAACATCTTACATTTTAAATAGATTCAGTGTGTCGCATACAACGAGACTGGGAATTAGACAAGCGAAATAGTACTTTGCAATTTAATTTGCAAATGTGTTTTGAACGCACATAAATATGTATACTTGGTTTCTTGTTTATAGAAAATGCATTGCACTAAGAATTCTAATTACATTTTTTTCCAACCTTTTGAATAGAATATTTATTTTTGCAAATTTCTTTTAGTAAATTAATGTTACATCTTTTAAAGCGAAGCAGGGTTTTCTTCGTGCTAGGTGAAAAATCATAGATATTGGGAAACCCTTACTTACAATAGTGTGATTATATGAGTCACTAAAAACCACCTCCCTTTCTGTCAGTATCCTTATTGTAACTTTCTAGATTTAGTTATAGTTGTTAAATTATTATTTCCGGAAACCTGTTAATTGTTATTATTTTTCTTTTCGCTTTCTCTCTCTCTGTTTCTTTCTATTATTCAGTGGGTTTTAAAGTCTCACCTCCTCCTCCTCCTCCCCTCCCCTATTTTTATGTACACTTTAGATCAGATTGTTTTTAACGTATACCACCCATTATAAATCTAAAAACACTAACTTTTTAAGTGTTTGGAAATTTTAGGGGATGACTAAGTCCACGATTTGAGAGTCAACTTCAAAAATGATAATGCGAAGGTGGTCATGCGACATATCGTCTTTCTCTAAAAACAGTGGTTGACTCAAAACTGAAAAAGGTTTTACCGTTTTCAAAATATTAATAGGTTTAAAATTTAGGAGTCGACTTGAAAGTTATAATGAGAAAGCGATGCGACATATTTTTATTATTTTCGAAATATCTGTAACTTTACGTTAGTTTAAGATAGCGTATCTCAAAACTATAAAACCTTTTTTCAGTTTCGATTCCACTATCGTTTCAAGTCGACTCCTAAATCTTAAACCTTCTGATATCTCTAAAATGGTAAAACCTTTTTCAGTTTTGACTCCACCACTCTTTATAGGGAAAGAATACCATGTTGAAGTAAATGTCGCAAGTTGCCTTCTTATTACAACTTACAAGTCGACTTCTAAATCATAAACTTATTGATATCTCTAAAAAGGTAAAACATTTTCCAGTTTTTATTTTTCACATTTTCTTTTAAGTGAGATCGGTAACCTAAAATAGCAAATAAATTCAGTTTTTTAATTGCGAGAGAATGGGGGGGGGGTAAAGGTTACTCATTTTAAATAGCACTTATAGGCTTATTAGATCTCATTTTAAAGGACTCTGTAATAAACGGAAAAAGAGAAAGATAATTAAATTCTTACCATGCAAAACAAAATGGCAGCCAAAAGAGTTTATTTATAAAGCTAGAAAATATCGGAACGATCAACTTAGAAGGGAAGACAATCGATTTTTGTCTAAATGTTGGTTCACTACTTCAAATACAAGACCTGCCGGTTTTGAATGAATTTCTAAAATAATAATTTAAAAGAACGGATAGTAACAGAGCGCAAAGGATGTACACACCAAACGTGCGAAACATGTTTAAACAAAGACTGTACTACTGCATGGAGGTAGAGGGGAGAACAATTTGAACATTAAATATGAGGAGTGAATGTACCGACCCAATCTAGTTTCGTGAATAAAACTCTTTTGGTTGCAATTTTATTTTTGATAGTCAGAATTTAATTTTCCTTGTCCCACAGAAACATTTAAAATAAGGTATGACAAGATTATTCATGCCATTTGAAATTTTGTAGCAACCCACCACACCCCACAATTGAAAATAGCTATACTTTTGATTTTGTAAATTGCCTCTCTCACCTAGTGTGGCTGCAAACAGAATTCATATATGTTAAATATTTTTATATACCAAGAAGTGTCCTAAAAGTCCCACCCCTCCCCCCCTATTATTTTTTTTTTATTAATGGAAATAGACAGATTTTCTTTGGGGAAATTTTAGATAACCAAATGAGGAGTTTTTTGAATTATCCAAATTTTCAACCCGTACCCCCAAAATGGGGTAGTTTGGGGTAAGTCAACAATTTTCAATAGCAACCCCTATTGAGTGATACCTCATTTTAAAAGTCTTTTAAAAATAAGAATAATGGTGCAAACTAGAGGTATCTAAGTTCATCCTACCCAACATAGGATGATAAAAAGATATGGTAGTTTCTTAAGCCACTCGGTATGGGTATCTCCACCATGGTTAGAACTCAACAACTTGTTAGTCATGAAATCAAAGTTGTTTTTTTTTTTAAATTTCGTTGAAAATAGCTATACTTTTGATTTTGTAAATTGCCTCTCTCACTTAGTGTGGCTGCAAACAGAATTCAGATATGTTAAATATTTTTATATACCAAGAAGTGTCCTAAAAGTCCCACCCCCCCCCCTATTATTTTTTTTTTTATTAATGGAAATAGACAGATTTTCTTTGTAGAAATTTTAGATAACCAAATGAGGAGTTTTTTGAATTATCCAAATTTTCAACCCGTACCCCCAAAATGGGGTAGTTTGGGGTAAGTCAAGAATTTTCAATAGCAACTCCTATTGAGTGATACCTCATTTTAAAAGTCTTTTAAAAATAAGAATAATGGTGCAAACTAGAGGTATCTAAGTTCATCCTACCCAACATAGGATGATAAAAAGATATGGTAGTTTCTTAAGCCACTCGGTATGGGTATCACCACCATGGTTAGAACTCAACAACTTGTTAGTCATGAAATCAAAGTTTTTGTTTTTTTTTTTTAATTTCGTTGAAAATAGCTATACTTTTGATTTTATAAATTGCCTCTCTCACTTAGTGTGGCTGCAAACAGAATTCAGATATGTTAAATATTTTTATATACCAAGAAGTGTCCTAAAAGTCCCACCCCCCCCTATTATTTTTTTTTTTATTAATGGAAATAGACAGATTTTCTTTGTAGAAATTTTAGATAACCAAATCAGGAGTTTTTTGAATTATCCAAATTTTCAACCCGTACCCCCAAAATGGGGTAGTTTGGGGTAAGTCAACAATTTTCAATAGCAACCCCTATTGAGTGATACCTCATTTTAAAAGTCTTTTAAAAATAAGAATAATGGTGCAAACTAGAGGTATCTAAGTTCATCCTACCCAACATAGGATGATAAAAAGATATGGTAGTTTCTTAAGCCACTCGGTATGGGTATCTCCACCATGGTTAGAACTCAACAACTTGTTAGTCATGAAATCAAAGTTGTTTTTTTTTTTAATTTCGTTGAAAATAGCTATACTTTTGATTTTGTAAATTGCCTCTCTCACTTAGTGTGGCTGCAAACAGAATTCAGATATGTTAAATATTTTTATATACCAAGAAGTGTCCTAAAAGTCCCACCCCCCCCCTATTATTTTTTTTTTTATTAATGGAAATAGACAGATTTTCTTTGTAGAAATTTTAGATAACCAAATGAGGAGTTTTTTGAATTATCCAAATTTTCAACCCGTACCCCCAAAATGGGGTAGTTTGGGGTAAGTCAAGAATTTTCAATAGCAACTCCTATTGAGTGATACCTCATTTTAAAAGTCTTTTAAAAATAAGAATAATGGTGCAAACTAGAGGTATCTAAGTTCATCCTACCCAACATAGGATGATAAAAAGATATGGTAGTTTCTTAAGCCACTCGGTATGGGTATCACCACCATGGTTAGAACTCAACAACTTGTTAGTCATGAAATCAAAGTTGTTGTTTTTTTTTTTAATTTCGTTGAAAATAGCTATACTTTTGATTTTATAAATTGCCTCTCTCACTTAGTGTGGCTGCAAACAGAATTCAGATATGTTAAATATTTTTATATACCAAGAAGTGTCCTAAAAGTCCCACCCCCCCCCCCTATTATTTTTTTTTTATTAATGAAAACAGACAGATTTTCTTTGTAGAAATTTTAGATAACCAAATGAGGAGTTTTTTGAATTATCCAAATTTTCAACCCGTACCCCCAAAATGGGGTAGTTTGGGGTAAGTCAAGAATTTTCAATAGCAACCCCTATTGAGTGATACCTCATTTTAAAAGTCTTTTAAAAATAAGAATAATGGTGCAAACTAGAGGTATCTAAGTTCATCCTACCCAACATAGGATGATAAAAAGATATGGTAGTTTCTTAAGCCACTCGGTATGGGTATCACCACCATGGTTAGAACTCAACAACTTGTTAGTCATGAAATCAAAGTTGTTGTTTTTTTTAATTTCGAGTTGTTTCGAAAGTTTTGATTGATGATATAGTTCAAACACAATATACATTTAAGGACTTTGATTAACAATCTTTGTAAATACAGCTCTACGAAATTTATGAATTTCAGTATGTTTTTCTTCTAGCATTTAGCTTAACTACTAATGCGATTCAGATGAACTGTATTTTCAAAAACTACTCTCTAATTAATAGGTAAAATAGCTTATGGAAACTGAATCCATCAGAAGAAGTTAAGAAAATTTTAGGAAAGGTAGAAAATGTATTCACATTTTCGTAAAACTGTCCTGAAATGATTATGAACCGAAGTTCTTAAATGCTTCGTCCCTTTGAATTATAAGCTCAAATAGATAACATTAGGCTTACAATATCATAATAACGTTTACGAAATTTGTTTATTACATTTTATTATCAATTTGAAATCAAAATATTTACTCCGATCATTTGTTGATGACAATTTAAGTACCTATTATTAATTTTGTTTAAATTAAAAGATAAAAACTGTTCAATTTTTCCTTAAAAATTCTACATTTCAAGGATTAATAAAATGTGTAAGGTTCACTGCTGTCATTAAAAGTAGGCCTACTCGTCATTCCTCAATTTTTTTTATTTTGATTTTCTACTCTATAATTACCAGAACAAATTGGACAGACCATCTTACTTAGGTATACAAGGATACATATCAGTAAATTCGAATTAATTTGGTTGAAACAACATTTTGTTTCACTGTTATAATTGCATAATTATTGAGATAAAACACAGAAAATTTACACCCCACTACAAAGACGGCACAAAAAGTTGAAAAGAGAGAGCACTATTCACTAATATCTTCACTCAATAAATGTAATTGTGGATTTTCAATGATTGCATAATAATTCTATACAAATTATCAAATCTAAGACAAAATACAGAGTAAGCAAAAGGAATTTCTGTACACCTGATGATTAAAGTTCAGAAAAGAAGCAAAAATTGAAAATACTATTATAGGTTAAAACTACCCACAAGTGTTTAGAATTAGAAATAACAGATGGGATTAATACCACCCCCGTCTTAGCAGGTGGCTTCCAAGTAGAGCCAAGAAAGGCGTGTGTTATCATAATAATAGTATTTTTATGCTAAGGAGCATAAAGTAACTTGTATTGTGGTTAGGTGGACAATATACACAAGATGTTTACAAACAATTCTAGGAACAGTTAGTTTCCGGAGAACCAAGTAGAATATGTTAAGAAAGTTCGGCTGTTGATTAGAAAATTGTTGTTTTCTATGATATTACCAGATCTGGAGAGCTATCGATAGGAGAAAGTAATGGACATCTCTTATCGTATTTTCCATAGGCGAAGAAAAAGGCCCAGCAGCTTGATGTGCCATATAGTTTCCCAGAAAGCATACCTATACATTTTTACAAAATTATAGGAATCCATGAATTAAAAAGAACAGTTTAAAAGGGGTAGCTTACATCAGATGTTTTTTTAGACTTTCTTGACAATTAAGGAGAGCTTATTTGAGATGAGACTTTCTTCACAGACAAGGCATACTTTCATTTGTACTAGTACGTCAATAATCAAAACTCACGTGTCTTCACAAAATTTTCATGAAAATAGCAATCTGTGTGAGCAGATGTTTGGGCTGGACTTCGCATAGGTACATAATGCAGCCCTTTTTTTCTCTCTGGTACGGTCAACTCCCATCAATACTGTAACAGTATAAATATGACAGAATGAAATTGCAGAATATTGCCTCGAACAACTAATGTACAAAGAATTTCTAAAAAAAAAATAAGCTCGAGTCAGTATATTCGAACAATCCCCACAAAAAAACGATGATTTGAAACTGTTATAAGAGAATACTTTCGGAATGTAAACTGTTCTGTCTGAAAATACAGTTCGGTATGTAAAGATTTCTAGAGACAATTATTACTTTTAACATTGCTTGTAACTAAGTGCTTAAAGTAAGGGGTTTAAATTTGATTTTTGTGTTTTCTAAACTATCATCATCAGACGCACAAAGACTTTTTAATCGCCCTGTATTTTCAAATAACTTAATATAAATAGCATAATCTATGCGAGAGTAATGACTAAATAGGAATGTTTGATTGACAACAAAAGCTGACTCAACTGAGAGCATTGATCGATTACATGCTCTTGTTGTAATACAATGCAAAATTATAATCAATTGGAACTAATTTAAATATATAATGGTTATGACGGCGTTCGTTAAGGCTGCCTCGTTCATTGGACTTAATGTCTTTCCCTTCTATTATGAAGGAAGTATGAACTTTGCATGTCTGTTTACACGCCAACAATTCCACGGCGTATCTGACGTAAAAACTAAAATCCTAAAACTTATAAGACACTTATACTAAAACAAGTAAAACCAATATAGTTTTATCTAACCATAATTAAAACAAATAAACCAAATAAGTTGAATCAAGTATAAATATAATTGATTTAGTTTAATTTATATTTTCCACCATTTCCTTATGACTATTCAAGGGATAGGTGTCTTTATTTTATACTCGTTTCTTCTTTATTTTTATAAGGCGACGATGACCGAGAGGTTTTCGCCTTTAAAAAGAAGGAAAACATGACGTTTCGATAGTACGAATCAACTCCTTTATCATGTGATAAACTAGAACATGCGTAAAACGCTAACAGATCCTTTTGGAAAATTAAACTAATAATTTAAGAAAGAAAGCCAGACCTGAACTGTCATAAAAAAATAAGCCTTGAGTTTCTATCTTAGAATACTAAAGTTAATTTTAATGGATATTTTAGCTTTTTACGTGTCTCGTGTTTAAGTTATATCACTTGATAACGAAAGTTGATTCATACTATCGAAACGTCATGTATTAGTTGTTATAGAGGGTGTTCGGAAGTCAGTTTCAATTTGGGGGTGGGGGTAAAAGTATAAACTATACGAAGTACAAACTTACTCTTGAAAAGAAATTTCTCAAGTTTCCTTAGAACTAGAAATTCTTTACAGTTTTTTCAAAAATATTATGACTTTTCGACACAAAACAAATATAATGTTTAGTAAAATGCAACTATTTTTATAGAAAAATAATAACATTATTCATTTTAATGAAACAAAATAAGTGTTTTTGAAATATTAAAAACACTCTTGTTGTTAAGCATAACAGTTGTCAAATTGTATCAAAACTTACCCTAGTAAATAAGCTTTCATTTGATATACGAGATTTCAGTTTATTCTTTTAAATTGCAAGAGAAAACTGAGCTAACATTTTTTTAAAGGTGTTTTGAGTAGGGGGTTACGAGTAAACCAAGAGCATATCTGCTTACTCTTCTATTCTGAACTCCATGGTTTTACTTGACTGCTTTGGTCAGTAAAATTATACAAGGATATGATTCATGTATACTGTAGATAGGTTTTCGTGATTGAAATATTTCATGGAATGTACCGTGAACCAGGTAAACTTAATTACATGACAACTGATAAGATAAAGGGATGGAGTGAATCAGAATACTACAAATACTGTTATAAGAATATTTTGTAATTTTCTTGGTGTTCTTCGGCAAATACTTCAAGGTCAACGCCCTCTCAAACTTTAAACTGTCTCAACTATTTTCCTTATCGTACTGTCTCTTAAGTTCCGTGTTAAAACAGTTAATTCTAAAATCTATTTCACCAACGTATTAAAGCTAGGAATTTCTTACAATTTAAAAAATATACTGAATTCTATCTTATATTAAATGAAATTTTTTGATACGATTTGACAATTGTTCTGCCCAACAAAAATCTGACATTAATGTTTCAAATATTTCATTTTTTTACGAAAACCCTATTTTTTTTGTTTCAAAATAAAGAAATACACTAACATTTTTACTTTTATTATATTGGAATAGGGAAATGGTTGCGTTTTACTCAAAATTGTATTCTTTTTTAGAAAATAATACCAAAAGTAACGATTAAACTTTTTGACGATGTCACAATATTTTTTGAATAACCGTAATGAACTCATAGTTCCAAAGAAAGTTGAGAGAAAAATTCTTCAAGAGCGAGTTATTACTTTGTGTAATGTGTACTTTTACCAAAAAAAAATGTTGACACTGAATGCCATTGACTCAATAAACACAAATGATGTCAAATATGCGATTTCTGTGGCAAATGTCTGTGCGCACGGTACCCGCTCTACTAGCGTCCTTAAAACAATGTCGTTTTTCCTCTAATTGAGTGGAAAAAAATTTATATCAGCTAGAAAAGGAACTTTTATCAAAAAACTGTCCATTATTTCATTAGTTTGATTGTTAATTTGCTTAATCCGTTCTCACTGTCATATAACACATCTGTTCTGGCTGATTCACAGTGTTGGAACTGCTGGTCGATACTCTACATAGAGAGTATACAGTGGCCGATATTTAGAAAAGTACCCTACCAAAACTACACAATTACAAAATCATATTTCGTTTGATCACCCATCAAGAAATGTACAGTGTATTTAAAACTACAAACTACTTGGTATAGTCACCAACTGATGGTTATATATTATGCAAACTATTTGGTATAGTCAGTACCAAAGGTTATATATTATACAAACTATTTCATATAATCACTACAGAAGGTTATATGTTATGGAAACTATTTGGTATAGTCGCTACCGATGGTTATATATGAGAGAGTTATTATTTTAGTAAATACAATTTTCTGCTGCCCTTATTTACTTCGTGGTGTAAGGTAACATAATTACTGAATGTAATTTTCAAGAAATGTCTTTTGTTAAATATTGTATTAATCTATTGTTTAACATGTTTCATTAAATTATAAAACTTTATTAAATTTGTTAACATACTATATAAAGTTTTATTTCTATTTTGTCTATATCAAAGCTTTTTTAATTATGTTTTTGAACATACTAAACTTATTACATATATATTTGGCCATGTATTTTTAGGGTCAAGTTATGATCTAACCAGTAACCGTTGTAGTATCTACAAATCACAGTACATAATGTAGACTATACTCTGACTGTATAAAACGCGTTTTTGTCCTAAAAATAAGGGGGAAAACAAAGTACCTTCAACTGAAGTGCCCACACATGTACGCTCTCACACCACAGATTCATAGATATTATAACTTGTAGAAACATGTCCTTCTCTTAATTGTTGTACTGTAAGCCACTACAATTCACAAGTCGAAACTACAGTTAGTTTGGCGAACGATCCTACTAACATAGCCACGCTGCTCCCCTTTTATTGAAGTAGAAAGTATAGAAAAATAAAACAGTAAAAACTGTTTTAACACCTGTCTATACACTTGTTTATAAACCTTAACAAGACGAGGTTTACACATAACAAGTAGTCTTTTGTTTACAACCTTGTAACTCTGTGAGAGAAAGGATACCCCCATGATAACCATTATCCTGTATGCTACACAGTCCACATCCAAACAAATCAACAACCTAGACAAATTCCGAACTACGGATTTTATGATACAACGCTGAAACAATTTATTAGTTATATTGAAAGTAACATAACATCCTCAATAAGACAAGAAGAGCTAGGGGTCATTCCCCCATAACAGAAATGTGTAAAATATAAAGAAATTCGTTTTAAATAAGCTGCATTTGTGTAAACGTCAATCACAAAAAAAAAATAAAACATTATAGTAAGTACTTACTATAACAATACCTTGAAAGCATTAATTGTTGTAATTGATATAGGGGAGCGGCAGGTTCGATCCCGGTTAATAGCGTTGTGTTTTTCAGTGTTCTTGGTGCTTCACCGTCTTTATAAACATATAAAAGCACTTCAGTCCATAGAGTTAAAACTTTAAAAAAACTTTTGTTTTATCAGTTTAGAATTGGGTTGTTTTTCACCATTCTAGTTGAGTTTATTATTAAAAAAATTAGTGACATTTCCATATACACCAATATGTCAACAACAAATGTGAAAAAGACTATGTTTCAATGGATTTTCAGTTATTACATGTACACAAATGTTGTATCCCTAAAATAAAATAGGTTAAGACAACGTTAAGAGGAAGTGCAGTTAGTCTCTTTTGGTCCAATGGAACAAACATTTACATATAACAAGTAAAGATGATGTGTAAAACGAAAAAAACAAAATTGTATATGTAAGCAATAATAGCATTAGACTACAATTGGTAATATAGAACAAATTGGATATGCTTATCAAATAACTGCTTAATGTGTCACTTCCGCCATCAATCCTATTGAAGTTTTCTTGAAATTAAATGCGTAAAAACATTATTATTTTTACCCAAGTGCTATGAATGTTGTTGTATTGTTTGTTTTTCGTGTTGATTGTTTGTAATTGTGTGGTTTTAATCACCTGACGAAGAACGAATAATGTCTGAAACGCGTGTAGTGAAATTAAGAATTTAAAGGATTGCTGGACGTAAGTGACATCAATTAATAATAGTATATAAATTATTATTGTATGTCTGTATGTGTTATATATCAATTTTTTTTAACCTTCAGGTAACCCACTAAAAACGCAACGAACGTTAACCAGGCTCGAATTTGTGTAACCTTTAACGGTTCACTAGCTCTCTCAAATAAGATAAGCTGCACCGCTCTGTTACATCAATTTAAAACAAATAATGCCCTTGATGGCTCATTACAGTGAGTACGGTGTAGGTGTCCCTTGAACAACTCGTATCGTATTGTATGACTAGGAGTCTTTATTTTATATTCATTTCTTCTTCTTTTATTGTAAGGCGATTATGATCGAGAGATTATTTGTCTTTAAATAACAAGAAAAAGTAATGCAATTATAACGTTTAGGCCTAAGTATTTTGTCATTTCCATTTACACGAACCACAAAAAATGCATACAATCATTTGAAAACTCTAGAGAACAATCTAATTAGAATTCAGAATTAGACAAGTTTAAAGTCTAATTTTAAAATGACAGCTAAGAAAATAGTTTTCACTTTAGTTATAAATCTATTTTTTAAATAAAAGTAAACATTTTCATTATTATATAATTCCTAAAAACTAGTCTACTTTATCAATAGATTAAAAGCAATATATGTCAACGAATCAAATATTCTACACTTATAGTTGATTAATGTAGTCCACAATTTTAATATGACTTTTGAAATTAAATGTAGGCAAACGAAATGAAAGAAACACTCAGACACGTCGTTTCAACAAAAGTAACTAAGTCATTATTCTGTAGACAAGTTCAGTGCAACTGAGCTATTAATGGTGTTCAGTACTTCCTATGTTAATTTGATCAACCTAACCAACCCCTTCAACTTCTACTCAAGCCAATCACCGTTTATAAGCCCTCCTCCACCCCCACACGTTGGAAAGGAACAAATTGCTCGGAAAAACCATGTTCATAGGTGGAATTAGAACTCCCCATCCTTCGTCACCGATGCTTGATCAGAGGATTGCCGGCGTCCCTTGGTCCGCCCCCGATCGGGAAAATATTCTGATTCAGTTTTTTTGCAGAATCTTACTCGAAATGGTTCCCAAAAGTGGGTCAAAAATCTTTTTAACAAATTCTAAAATATCATTTTTTGCTCCGGAAAACATTTTTAGGTACATTGGACTATTCTAAACAAAAAACGTCTCTTGTGATTTTTCTTAAAAATTGATATTTTTCGAATAAAAAATTATATAATGTTCTGAAAATCGCAAAACAAAATGTAGGTTTGACACGTAAAAACTATTGTAAAAATGACCATTTTTGATGTTGCCAAAGCTCTTAACTAATCTTTTTGAACACCCCTTAACAAAATCCTGAAGAATACTGCGAGATTATTTTATTTTGAATCTATCTTTAATTGTTAATTAATCGCTTTTTGGCGGACCCCCGCGCTATATAGCGCCCGCTACTACGACTCGCTTCAAGCGCTTAGCCGCGCGAACATGGACTTGGCAAAATGCAGATTCGTTAAAAGGGGATCAATTCGAGTAAGTTTCTGCAAAAAAAAAAAAACTGAATCAAGCTATTTTTCCGAAAGGGGGCAAAGATACCCGGACTACTTAGACACTTGGGCAAGTCGTCTTAACATAATTTGAGTGGTGCAGTTAGATTGCCTATTCTACCCCTGGCCAAAAGTTTTATTTGTCACCCAGGTAGCGAGCATCCAATCAAAATTATTATAATTTTGAAGGGTGGTTTTTGTCTAATTCTAACTTATCATTCATCAAAATCTCTATAATCCATCTATAACAATATATAAAACACCAAACTTTTTTTCGATTCAGCTACCTTATTTTCGATGTCTTAAGCCCCAACCAATACCTGAAGCATACTGATGTCTTGCTAGCGTCCTTGCTATAACATAGTTGATGCCACTATAACCTATTATTGGATTAACGTTGAAGAAAGAGGAAAAAAAACAAGTGTTGAATTGGTAGATCCAATAATTCAAAGTTAATAATTTATACACATTACCTACGTACATTGTGTGTGGGGTACGTTAAACATTATTTCAATTTTTAATTAAAACTAGAAACATTATATAAACCGTAAGCAATCTCTCCTTACCTTGGTTATTGCATGCAACAGGAAATTTACTCGTACTTTACCACACGTACTTTCATAATGTAAACCCACTTATTTTAATAAATCTTTGATGATTTGAATCTCCTCAGCAACACACTGTATAAAAATATAATTACTGACATGGTGGTAAACAAACAGTAAATTTCCTAGGCATAAAACTACTTAATAAATAAAATCTAGTCTAGACGGATGAGCACCGTAGGCTGTCAATGAAGAAGTCTGACTTCTTCACGGTGGCATGCAAATGAACGCCAATTACACGCCGTGATGTACGAGTCACAATTATTACATTTGTCGAGTTGTCACACTTGTGATGTTGAGAAAGACGGCCTTTCCAACTGCCTATATATTATTAAACTGGCCATGTAAATAGTGTACACACAGGTGGGTTTAAAACTAACCATCAACTTTACAACGTCACAAAGTTCTCTTGTAGTAACAAACTTTATCCTATTAAATGCTTCACGATTAATTTTCTAAATATAGAGTTACTCTACCTGACTTGGATCAATTGTTTACCTTCACACCATTTAAAATAGACGACAAGAGGATTTATGAAATGCATAATAGATTTAAGCCATATTCTGAGCAACAGAAATAAGAATAGGACTTTCAAAGGCACTTAATTACACAAGTTTTGTAGATATAATCATCTGTAGTACTAGGTCTTTAATTTTTTTTTTTTTTTTTTATATATAATTCAATATTACAACTACTTAGTTACATACTCATGTACCCATCTAGCACTTTACACTTCATACATTTTTACACTTGTAAGGGATATGTCCCAATGGTTATTCCCTATCACTCTAGTCCATCAGATCTGAAGGCTTGGTCCTCTTCAGTCTTCTCTCCACTCGATTGACATCCAACAGTCCCTGTACCTCATGGTGTTCATGTTGAATGATGCGTTGTTTGTTTTTCCTTGCCTGTTTTTTTTTTTTATTTCATCACTGACTAGGTCTATCTGTAGGTCCATATGTAGATTATCGTTCCTGAGGGTCTACAATTTGACATGAAATTGTGTTGTTTGCATAATTGTTATAAATCTTATGTAAATCATATCTACGGATGTACAGAAATTAAGGAAAATATATAAACTGCAAATCGTATTTAACATACTTCGTAAGAAACATAATACAGCATGTTTCCATACTAACGATTACGGTTGATTTAAAAACTAAATAAATCATTTATCAAGGAAGCTTTTACTCAATAACGCAATAAGGCCCCTTACTGTGGGGTTGTACAAAAGATACAATTTTTAAAATACAGAAAAAAAATCTGCTGTTTGACCTTAAAAAAAAAATTCTGTAAAACTTTATTAAGAAGTTGGGAATATTGACACTTCCATCTGTGTATAATATAGAGTCTTTTTGTTCATTAAAAGTAATTATACTGAGATGCACAACAAAGAAAGGAAGAATACTAAGGAAAAGATAACTTTATGGTGCCAAAGTATTGCCTAAATATAGCATCAAAAACGAATATTTATTTTATAGGTCAACGATTTTTCTAATAATCTTTCGATACATATAGATTGTTTCTAATCTAACCTAACAAAAGCTTATTATGGTTTCTAGTAGTATAAGTATTGCATTATAAATTTGTATGTATAGTAACAGTAAGTTTTGTTTTGTTTTTTGGGGGGTTTAGGGCAATGTTACCAGTGTTATAGCTTTTGTAATTTATAAAAAACTATGTGATAATAAACTAAATTAAACTAACTAAACTTAGTTATAAGATAACATTGATTAAAGAAAAAAATTCTTTGTTGATAATCCATCCATGTTCTGTAACTTTTTTTTTTTTTTTTTTTACTAATACTTAATATCTTTGGATGTAGGAAATATATTGAACTCAAATTTTGTATACATATTTGGTATAACATCTTTTACCAATGTACAAAAACCAAAACGTCCTTTCATCTCTTTTTAAAATTGTGGGATTTTTAAAATTTTTAATGTCATACGGTTTTTTAAATTTTTTCTGTAACTTGAAAGTTAACCGAGTTATTGGCTAAAATCTAAAAAAATTGTATCTTGGTAGTTGTCCATAATATCCAAAATTACTCCAGAACCAAATTATGAGACTAATTATTTAAATGAAGTCCATAATAAAGTAATGCAGACTTAAACTGTCATTAAAAATTTTATTTCAGTAAAATACCATTTACTTTTAAAACGAGTTTTTGGCACAAGTGTAGCAAACTTAGGTTCAACTAAATACAAAACCTAAGATTCAGGTATTTTTTTTATTTTGTGGAGTTAACTGTAAGACAGGACCTGGTGGTCCTAACGTCGTCTTTAAAAAAAGATTTATCTATTCGGTTCTATTAGAGTATTTGAGGGTTAGGAAATTTTATTTTATGTTCTTTTTCTTCCTTTTTTTATAAGGCAATGATGTATTTTAAAAAATTTAAAAAACTTAACAATTACGAAATAAAAAAAATTGTATAATGGTGTTGAATATTAGAATTCGAGATATTTCAGTATACAGGTAGTTGATATTTATATATGTTTTGCTGTGTAACTCTTTCTTCGACTCAATCTGATTAACTGATTGAGCTACTGATATGTATTTACACAATCAAGTTAATTAGTGTTACAGTCAGCTATTGGTTGTGTTTCACATATCAAAATGAATTGTCATTGTTGTACAATAACAGTTAATTAATTTTGATTTATTGTTTAACTTTTTATTAATTATTATTCAGAAATTATTTATCAGTTGTGGATTAAAGTGAATTAAAACGTTTGTCCTTCCAAGTAATTGACGTTCTGTCTAGGCTAGGCCTGTAACTAGACATAGTTCAAATACTTCTGTTAATAATAATAAATGTTCATTGCTTAACAAAAAACTAGGTAATTCAATAAATGAGTTGTGTGGCTTTAGGTTCCAGCAGAAATGAAAAAATAAAAAAGTTAGTGATAAATATTAATTCATTCATAGAATATCCAAGTTTTCAAAATATTCCAAGTTATTATAATCTCTCAGTTTCACCAAATTCACTTCTTTAGGCCGGTCGTACTCCAGAGCTCTGTTTTTGTCGTATTTGGACAAAGGTCGAGTGTTTTTATTCACGACGCGACGGTTTGGTTGTAAAAGAAACACCAAACAGTTTCTTGTACTGAGTGAAAACTTTCATTTCTTATCTTTAGTTTTAATTTTATTATTATACATTTTTTGGACATTTGCCATCATTTGTGTGTTAAAAATCAAAACACGACGTTTCGGGAATAAGAATCAATCACCGTTATCAAGTGATTAAAAACTAAAGAAACATGACACTAGAAACTAAGCCTATGTAAGAAGTAAAATTAAATAAGAATACCACCAACTTATTAAGTTATAAAACTATAGTTTGAGGTGATAAATGGCGAGAAAGAAGATGATGTTTTTTATTGTTAAATTTCTTATTACTGCATCTTGGTCAAGATAGATTCCATCTATCATCCAAAAACGGAATAGTGTTAGGTTTATTCAATAATTAAGACCTGGTCTAGCAATGTTCTACAATTATAGTATAATGAGTGTTGCTATATTTTATTATGTCCTACAACTAATGCAGGAAATGATAAAGAAACAATACTCCAACTACAAAGAAAGTGTAACTCCGGTGGAGAGGATTCTTATGATTTAAAGCTAAATCAGATAATAACTTTATTCTGATTTATGCATGATCTACACTATCCCTGAACATTTTTAAGTAGTAACTACATTAGGATAGTAGTCTTTTCTCTATTCAATTCAATTTTAAGTAACAACCAAGCTAATGGCATAAATTTATTTAGAACTGTGGTAGGTAGTTACTCTTTTTCTATTATTTACCAAATTCTGTTTTTGGAAACATTTATAATTCGATTGGTCGCTATGTTGGATAGGATGAACTTAGAGACCTCTAGTTTACGTCATTATTCTTATTTTAAAAGGCCTTTAAAATGAGGTATGACTCAATAGGAGTTGCTATTTAAAATTCTTGACTTACCCCCAAACTACCCCATTTTGGGGGTAAGGGTTGAAAATTTTGATACTTCAAAAAACTCCCCTTTGGTTATCTAAACTTTCCCCAAAGCAAATCTGTCTATTAATAAAAAACATAATAGGGGGGTGGGACTTTTAGGACACTTGGTATATAACCACCTTATTTCCGTCTTGTGACTTGGTTGTTTGCTTAGCTTATGACTTGTTTCGAAACATATGTTTCAAATGAGTAAAAACACTTTTAACGTTTTACGCATCTGATGATGAAACACGTGTTTCAAAACGCGTCATAAGCTATGCAAACAACCAATACACACGACGGAAACAATATAATACCAAACAAATATTATCAGCATAATATTATATTATTAAATAATAGGTATAAATATTATGTTCCATAATAATATTAAAATGTAGTAAAAGTTAGATGTAAAATTTTATTTTATTAACTCTGAACTAAATCAAATCCAGCTAAATTTCAAGGCCAATTTTTATTGTTGATTTAAACATAGATTATAATCATTTTAAATAGGTATATAATTTATAATAGTTTGAGGTAATTACATAATTATTATTCGATAAATCAATGTTAAGCAATAAAATGTGTATTCATAAAAAGAAATTTAGAAACATCTTATTTATCACTTAAGATTGTAATACATCTGTAACATAGTTATCGTAAAATTAACAGCTATATACATAATGCTTCCATTTAACCAATCATAGAAAAACCATAGACTAAACTCTAAACTGAAAGATATCTACTTTCGATTTCACAACAGGCAAGATATTACGGTGAGTAATTGCAGGTAATATAGTGTGAAAGCTGTACCTAAACAGATAATAGCTTTTGTAATTTCTCCCTCTAATAACTTTAGGCTTAAAACTCTTAGAATCAATTATCAATAATAATAAATTACAACTAGACTATATAACGTAAGAAGCAGATGGGCGTTGGTTTCCAGACACTACAATAGGTAGCAGCATTCAATTTAACTACCAACTAACCAATTTTGAACAGCAGTTAAGTATCTATCAAGTAGGACAAACGTTCCAGTCCATGTGTGTACATAATATCAATTATTACATAAATATTATAGTGTGTAGGCAGGAAATCTGTTCTGCTTATGCAATGACTATATTTATTATTTTTTTAGATCAAGTGACATGAAATTGGAGCCAAGGCCCAGTAGCAGGATCTACTCCAATACTCAAGTCTATTACTCGCAATTAATCTTTCCGCGTAGCCTCCAGTCTTTACAAAGGATCATTAGTACAATTGATCGTATATTAGTTGCGACTTGCGTAACGGACTGGGGCAGCCCGGAGGCGCTGATTCAGAAGCGGTTCATTACAGATCATTATCGAATTCGATACGATTGAAATTCGATAAATTAGCGAGTCGATTTTTTGACAACCCACTTTGGGGGCCACGCATTAAGAATACGAAAGGCGAAGGAGGCTTATAATTTATTGAGTTACCGGGTCGCTCGTTTATCTTCATGTCCAAAATAAAGCGTACAGTTTGTTTTAATTATTGTTTATGTTCAGTGAACTCGTCGATTGATAGGTTATGTTAAAGCGGAACAAATAAGTACATCAAAACAGTTCGTTTACTACGACCTTGACAAGGCGATGATTTGCTGGACATCATTAAAGCGGGGGGGGGGAATATATTCATACTTAATAAAGTCGGTTTCCGGGTTGAAGCCCACGCCTCTGAGACCATATATTATAAAATCCAAAATTATACTTACTAATTTAAGTCCGATTCCAGTCTATAGATAAAGCAAATTAAAATATTAAATATAACTAATGGTCTATTGACCAGTCACGGAGAAATTATTATTAAGTAATGGAGAGACAAATCAGAATAACTAACGTTCTACGAAACCGTCACCGCCTAGTCACCGCTGAAATTATTCTTTATTGTAGCCTTCTGTTTGACCTAGTCTTGTGTGGCTTTTCTATCATTGAGTTATCAAAGGATACTATTATGAAAACTAAAATGTTGTGATAATTGCTACTTTATAAAGTCAAGTCACAGTTATTATATGGAAGGATTACTATTATATAGTTTGTATCTCTGACTTTACCTACTAAACGCCAGCTTTAATGAGAGGGACTTTAATTAAGTCTTACACCTATGAGAGTATCATGGATATGAGTACTTAATGGCGGATATTGGTCATGGCAACAAACTTTCCTATCGATGGTCAAACCTGCCGAAAAAGCCCTGAAAATTATTGTTATTATTTCTAGCCTATAAGATAAACTCGTGGTAATCACCTGCGGACGGTTAACTATAGTAATTATATTTATACTACTAGTAACTTTTATGTTTACAGTATAACTCTAAAGCAAATGAAATTTAAAAAATGGAATTATTAGGCTCGCTGTTGGTCTTGGACTTCCGGGACTGAAATGCTCATTTGATCCACTCAAAATTGTAACAGTTTGTCGTATCAACAGATTCCAACTAAAACCTTCAATTTGAAGTAATAGTCAATGCTCTCCAAGTAGACTTAGCAGGACACACGATCATTTAAGACTCAGCTGCTTTTGTTCTATACTAGGATCAGCATCCTCCCATAGTTGAGAAGCTCCAAAGAGACATCTTCTCCGTAACATTTCACTTCAATAGTTGAGCTATTTGTTACAACTGCAAAGTCTGAATGTCTCAGTAACAAACAAAATTGTCGAGTACGTTCAAAACTTAACGAAAGTGTTTGTATTTTGTGGACTAAAACAGGATTGTGTGATAATTAGGACCTTAAATCTGTACATAATAGATCTGTTCGTTTTCAATTAAATTTATTAAATGGAATGAAAGAATTAAAATAAGTGTAATTTTTCAACAGGAGGAGTGGCTCCACATTTCAATCTTGATGTCCTTCGTGTCCTCAGGTTTTCAAACCAATGGAATGGTATCAATGGTAACCCAGAATGGTTGTTCTCCAAGAAACCCAACCTGACGTCATTAGACTTTTTCGTATGAGTTGTGTGAAACACTTTGTGTATTCTGTGATGATTCTGTATTTCAACTATCTAGAGAACCGAATTATTGCGATTTAACAGCTATCACAAAGAGTTAATTCAATACAGATGCATGGAGATATATTAACACTGATGTATATATACCAATCAATTGTACTCATATTGAAACGCGATATATACGAGTAGCTGAAATATTTCTAAACTTTTTTCGGGAAAAAAATGTTCAATTCCGTTGAATTTATAACTAATAAGAAGTCCCATAGAATAATGATAATGTGAGGCTGAATAGTTCTAGTTTATGGGTTCAGGAATGCACTAGTGTAAAATGTGTCTAAGCATGCAATACGGCATGCTGTCCTTAAGTTCCACCAGTTCGCTGTTAGATGCCAACACTAGAGCCTCAGATTTCTGAGCTTCATAGCATACAATGGAGATGGGTAATCTATTTAGTATGTAATATGCTCACTATACTCTTTTGCAGAACCCAACTTAAATCTTTTATTTTTAGGCAAATTAGCTCAGTTGGATTGCTTATTATTTTTGCTTCCAGACTTGATTGATACGTCACGAATTGAAGTTATGAACTACATGAAGAAGTCATTGCAAACTTACATATTGCCAAGATTTGTATATTATTATTTTGTTATTATTATTTCACTAAAATGTAAATGTGAATACATACAAATACATATTTGAAAGATTCCCCCCCCCAACTCCTCGTATGTGTGTGGGGACGATCTATAAACAGGCAAAATTAACCGAAATTACTACATTAAACAGATCCAAATATCTTGACTTCACAAAATCTAATTAGAGAAAGAAAGAAAAAGACAAAACATAACATATCTAAATGTAATGGAAGCAGTGAAAGTTATTTTTTAAAATTATTTTGTATAACAAAAATATTCATGAA
The DNA here is from genome assembly GCA_963513935.1 of Aphrophora alni. Classification (NCBI taxonomy): domain Eukaryota; kingdom Metazoa; phylum Arthropoda; class Insecta; order Hemiptera; family Aphrophoridae; genus Aphrophora; species Aphrophora alni. The sequence continues at coordinate 150,402,263 of OY740766.1, forward strand.
GGAACAACAAACAAAGATATAATAAATATCATAAAATTTTTGATATTTGCATATGTATAGAATATAACAATGTCACTCTACAACTACGTCCCCAATGTAAAACAACCCGTCATCAACTCTGCGCTTGAAAACGGAAAACACTTTAATATTTCTGAAGGTATATTTCGATCAAGCAAGTTTGCCAGATAAAAGAAATTATATAAAATAGTATTATGGTTTAATCTAACGTTAAAATATTTCAAGTTAATTTTATTACGTGAGAGTACTGGTGTTGGAGTTCTGTAAAAATTTTGTTTTCGTTATTTTCGTAAAATAAATTTCGTATTTACAATTGTTAAGACTTAAAATAGGAAATAAAATAACTGTGAAAGGTACCTGATGTTCTTTCTTAAGATAGCTTTAATTATAGCTCTCTGTGTAACCCCCAATAACTTTAGGACAACAGATGAGGTCCCGCCCCACGCTAAGATACCGTAATGTAACACCGACTGAACGTAAGAGAAGACACTCTCCTGCAGCAATCAGCTGTCAACAGGCTGTAGAGTTGTGAGAATGCGTAGATAAACTTTCGTAGTCTTTGGTTAACAAACTGAACGTGTAGATAATCATATTACTCCTAAATACTTATTACTGATCCACACTCTCGATAATACCACAGTCGCAGACGACAGACCGCTGATCACCACAGGAATGCTACGCAGATCCTGGATCTTAAAACGCTCGATAGGTATTTAGTTTTGTTTACATTAATTTTAGAAATATTTGAAGATAGCTGGTCATAAGTCACGTCCCAGGAATTACCGGTAGATACCAAGGCCGTATCCTCCACGAAGAGTAAAACGCAACCATTGATATTAATTTCAGAGATATTATTTATATAAATGAGAAATAATAAAGGTTCAAGAATACTTCCTTGTACTGTAGTGTAATACAAGTAACTCTCGCACCCATTGATTGAAACCATTTGCGAACTGCTAAATAGATAACATTATTTCAATTAACAACATTATATTCAAGAAAAAGTAACACTCAATTGAAAATTTTTATGTTTTTAAGAGGAGTAAAAATAGTACTTTTTAAATATTACAACTCTTTCAATTTTTATAGTGAAACTGTACAGTAAAGAAAATTATCGTAATTGTTTACATTTTTGATAAAATTCCTGAAGAGTGATAAATAGAGTTTTTAGAGTTATGCCTTTCTGTAGTCTGTCTTCAGTGCAATACCTTATAACCCAAAAATATAGATTTTTTTTTTTAAACAATATGGTACGAAAGGGTATTTTATACATATCTTCAAGTATTTTACACGATTTTATTAACATGTATTACACAATGTACTAGATAGACTATTTGTAAATAAAATTGTACATTTTTGTAATTCAAATTTTTGATTTATTCAAATTGTCTTCAAACGTCATTTTAGAAATAAATAACATATCTGCGAAGTAAAATTTATCTTCGAAAATTTGGATTAAAATTTGATTGATAAATTTCAATTTTTTTTTTTATATTTAATAACTTGTTTATTGGGCAAATATTCGAACAAAAGGATTTGGCACAAACTCTTAGGAAATAGGCTATATGTTATTAATTAATATACAACAGTATGGTGTTTAGGAAAATAAAACAGTTTTGTGCAAACTATGTACCCACATTTGTTTTATAAAATAAAAATTGTGTAAGAAGTGTAGACCCTACACGTATTAAACTATCTTATACTTTTATATAATAGTTATGTAGGATTGAACTTGTCTTGTCTATTCCACTGCTATATATCGGATAAGCAAAACAATTTACATTTTTCATTAATAGAGTTATTTAAAACTAACCGTTAACAGTCAGTTATTAAGCCCGGAGATGTTTCTTACCCCACACACGTCTATGGACTAAATCTATTAAAGTCACGCCTCTATATGATCAATGTTATTGCCTTGTACATTTCTTTTAATAATAAATAAATATAAAAGCGCTTTTTTTCAGAGCACATGTAAATTGTTCAATATTTAGTGTCTTGCCTTGAAATTAAAAGGTGTCTGTTTTCTTTCGCATGATGATTTCATGGAATTAACATACATATGGGTATATATTTCAATGCAGTGTTGTAACTTGTTAGGCTTAATTGAGTTGTTCAAGTAAATAATGAAGACGGTGACAGAAGAATCTTGTTGCTGTTCATAACGCCTCTAAAATATAGTCCATTTATAGTACCTAATGACCTTTACCAAACCTATGTATAATAAAACCAATCATAAGTTTAAATTGTAACTTGAGCAAGACACTTGTAAGGGCTGGCAAATCAGTTTATTTTACATTCACTTTTGAGTTATCATTATTGCTTTCCGTAGGTCAGGCTTATGGCCTCGTTTAACATTATAGTTGTCTTTAAAACCGATGTTAACTCCCACTTTTAATACTAGAGATTTCCCTTTAAAAATAATTCTGTGGCCTGCATAATAATTCTGTTACAAAATTACTTCATACGCTGTTCGTTCTTTTAACTTTCTTAAATAAATAAGACCTCCCCTTGCTCCGCTCGTACCGATGTCTCGGGTCTAATTGGCCTCGTTCCGTATATTTAAATATAACCTCCAATTACTACACTCTTGTTATTAGCTCTTGGTGAGTATCATCGTTCATTAACTGGATGAAGAAAACAATTGCAACAAACATAGGCACGCTTCACGGAAGAAGTGCAACTCTACGATAAATTTCGTTTACAATGTTTACACTAGCGCTCCTAAGTGTAAGCACAGACATTATATGAACTAATGAGCATCTGCACGGAATAATGTACCAACGTTTTGTATTCTTTTAATTTTATCGGGCTTAAAAAAAAGTTCAAAATATGATTTTTCCTACTTTTAGAAGATAATCTGATTTACTAAATCAATAAATAAATTGACTATGAAGTATTAAGAATATGTAATATTAAATTTAATATCAGAAACAAGTTTTTTAACATCCAGATAACAAGGTTATAATCGCAAATAATACGTTACCTTAATGTTCTTGTATTAATATTAAAAGTTGAACTTTCATTTAAAAATAACATCAACGTAAATTAAATTTCGAGTATTTAGAGAAAAAATACTCTTCAAAGAATTATAATAAACATATCAAAATTACGCGACAACAGCGCATTCCATTATTAGCAAGACTTTCTATCAACTTATGCTTATAATATGAACGTCTTTGGTTTTTATGTCCACTAACGCGCTCCAGTGGCTGTTTGTCGTATAACGCTATAAATGAAAGCGGTAAGTTACATCTCCCACTTACATTTAATAATTTGTATAGTTAAACTATTTAATATATGTTTACTAACTAAAACCCAACTTCAATCTAACCTTAATTTGATTTGATTCCAAGTATAATGACTCAGCAGTAAATTAAACTAGATTTTTAGGGAAACAGATAATATTATTTATACATAAAACAATATATCTGATAAGTTTACTTTTATTATGAAACTTGTCTAAATATTCAAATATATTAAATGATCACTGTTTTTCTTAATATTTACGGACGATTTTAGTAACACCATTTTTATAATAACAAAATTCGTTTTAAGAATTACATGCTAAGAGAGCGATAAATGATTTACTTAAAATGTTAAAATACTTTTCAAGTGACACTTTTAGGCACTGATTTCCATTCTAGAGAATGTTTTGTTTGTTTAAAAAAACCAGAAAACTTTATGCACAACTTCATTTTAAAACTCTAAGAACATTGAATTAAATATTAAACATTTACGTATTAATGCAGATTCTTTGAATTAATTCTTAACATTGGTTTTAGTTCATCTAGAACTTTCCATTTCCTTCTATATATAATCTTTCAGTCTTAATGCAGTTTTACTGTTTTTCACTTTTTTAAACACAAGATTTTTGTACACAACGCCAGTTAAAAATAGAATTTGTATTATTGGTCAGTGTTTAATTTATCCGTTGAATTATTGAATTAATTTTCTTATTCTTATCAACAAGCGAAATATTTGGTGTAGGAAATAATTGTTTCACCTTAATAAAATTAATTTAATTGAATAAGCGAAGATTGGTGCTGTTTTATTTACCCATTCATGTTTTTTTTTTCTCTCTCTCTTTTTTATGTTTGGTAAGCAGTATGGCCAAAAGCTTGTACTAATCATTGTAAAATAAAAGAAGAAGATTCTTTGCAACTAGACCGAACGATGTATTCACAAAGTTTAAGAAAATATTATTTTTCATTTAAGAATGGTGGTGTCTGAAACAGTTATTGCGCGTTTCCAAGACGCGGACACTGATGCTTCGACCAGGAATAAAAGATACAGGTGCTTCGACCAAGAATAAATAACACAGGTACTTCGACGAGGAATAAAGGACACGGATGCTTCGACCAGTAATAAAAGATACAGGTGCTTCGACTAAGAATAAAGAACACAGGTACTTCGACCAGTAATAAAGGACACGGATACTTCGACCATTAATAAAGGATACAGGTGCTTCGACCAAGAATAAATAACACAGGTACTTCGACGAGGAATAAAGGACACGGATGCTTCGACCATTAATAAAAGATACAGGTGCTTCGACTAAGAATAAAGAACACAGGTACTTCGACGAGGAATAAAGGACACGGATGCTTCGACCATTAATAAAGGATACAGGTGCTTCGACTAAGAATAAAGAACACAGGTACTTCGACCAGTAATAAAGGACACGGATGCTTCGACCATTAATAAAGGATACAGGTGCTTCGACTAAGAATAAAGAACACAGGTACTTCGACCAGTAATAAAGGACACGGATACTTCGACCATTAATAAAGGATACAGGTGCTTCGACCAAGAATAAATAACACAGGTACTTCGACGAGGAATAAAGGACACGGATGCTTCGACCATTAATAAAAGATACAGGTGCTTCGACTAAGAATAAAGAACACAGGTACTTCGACGAGGAATAAAGGACACGGATGCTTCGACCATTAATAAAGGATACAGGTGCTTCGACTAAGAATAAAGAACACAGGTACTTCGACCAGTAATAAAGGACACGGATGCTTCGACCATTAATAAAGGATACAGGTGCTTCGACTAAGAATAAAGAACACAGGTACTTCGACCAGTAATAAAGGACACGGATACTTCGACCATTAATAAAGGATACAGGTGCTTCGACCAAGAATAAATAACACAGGTACTTCGACGAGGAATAAAGGACACGGATGCTTCGACCATTAATAAAAGATACAGGTGCTTCGACTAAGAATAAAGAACACAGGTACTTCGACGAGGAATAAAGGACACGGATGCTTCGACTATTAATAAAAGATACAGGTGCTTCGACCAAGAATAAAGAACACAGGTACTTCGACCAGTAATAAAGGACACGGATGCTTCGACCATTAATAAAAGATACAGGTGCTTCGACCAAGAATAAATAACACAGGTACTTCGACGAGGAATAAAGGACACGGATGCTTCGACCATTAATAAAAGATACAGGTGCTTCGACTAAGAATAAAGAACACAGGTACTTCGACGAGGAATAAAGGACACGGATGCTTCGACCATTAATAAAAGATACAGGTGCTTCGACTAAGAATAAAGAACACAGGTACTTCGACGAGGAATAAAGGACACGGATGCTTCGACCATTAATAAAAGATACAGGTGCTTCGACTAAGAATAAAGAACACAGGTACTTCGACGAGGAATAAAGGACACGGATGCTTCGACCATTAATAAAAGATACAGGTGCTTCGACTAAGAATAAAGAACACAGGTACTTCGACGAGGAATAAAGGACACGGATGCTTCAACCATTAATAAAAGATACAGGTGCTTCGACTAAGAATAAAGAACACAGGTACTTCGACGAGGAATAAAGGACACGGATGCTTCAACCATTAATAAAAGATACAGGTGCTTCGACTAAGAACAAAGAACACAGGTACTTCGACCAGTAATAAAGGACACGGATGCTTCGACCCGTAATAAAAGATACAGATGCTTCGACGAGGAATAAAGAATACAGGTACTTCGACGAGGAATAAAGGAAACGGATATTTCGACCAGTAATAAAGGATATGGATGCTTCGACCCGGAATAATCGATACGGGTTTTCCGAAATATTAAATATAATGGTGCACCGTTTTGTTCCTTGAAACTTCCACTAACATTTTAAATATTTGCATACATTATTGTGAATTAAAGTAAAAACAACCGTAGTCAAAATGTTTAATCCTCCAAGGAACTGGTTACCGGCCATCGAAGCACACTATTGGTGGGGACGAAAGTTCTCTTTCAGAATTCGGCATGCCAGAATGTGTTTATACATGAGCACTCCTTAATATTTAATACATGTAATCCTGATTATTGTAAAGCACAATTACAACACAAGTAACGACTCATCCATGTATTATTTCTTCCTTTGAGATGTTTTGTTCAAGTGTACAGTTGTTTTACTATTTACTGTTACTTCTTGGTATATGAAAATTGATTGAATTTATTAAAACATCCATGGGGGTGAGGTCTACTGTGCTCAGAACCACTAGTTTTTGGCTTGGTTATAGCTAATAAATTAAAATAATTTTAATGTGAGGACAACAAAATTTCAAGACCAATAAACATCTGTTTAAACAAGAACCAACCTCGGCGATCATTTCAGAATCTGGGTAAGGTTTTATTGCCGACTGTTACAACAGCCATGTTTCAAATACTCGTATGTAAATTATCTATAAATATGCATCCCTTACTCTGCATCCACTGATTATTGGAACTAATACTGAATATAGATAAAATGTATAAAATTTTAAACCCGACGAAAGTAATTATTCGTTTATTTACAATTGTTAATGTCATTTATTCCGTTAGGACAATGCAATATTCCCATGTACACGTGCAATCCACTCCAATTAACAAAAAGGGAATAAAATCGGACATTGGTTAGGGAACGGGGACGAGTTTACAGAACCCATTTCATCATCATTACCAAGGGAATTGGAATACTCTGGTTAACATGTTAACAGACTCGCTGGCCACATTTCAGACTGCCGCTGTAATTAAAGTCTGCATGCGACACTCCATAAGCTAATTGTCACTCTCCACGTGCATTATATAATTGGAAACCCTCCCTAACGCTTACAACGTAAACTCCGTACATTCTAACAGCACTCCCGAGAGGGTGTCTTGGAGGTGTTTGTTCTTTTCTGCTTAAACTGACTGCATTTAAAGATTTGTTTTCTATTATCAAAGTAAACTAACTTCAACAGTGACTACTAAATTATATAAAACAATTCTATTGATAACCTCGCTCAAGTTGAAATGTTGTGTGTAGTTATTAAAGTAGGAATAAGTATTGTAGGTAAATAAAATGGAAACAAATTATTAAATTTAAAAAATAGAGAGTCAAGAGTATGCTAAAACTACACGACTTTGTTTATGAAATTGTAGGCATGTAGGGACAGTTATTTTTATAAAGTCGAAGTCTTTTAAACGGTCTAACGCCAACGTATTAATTTCTTCGTCAAATAAACACACATATTCGTAATCAGAATAATTTCAGGTTTTATTTGATAACCCTCACATAAAACATTAAATAGTTTTGCACCTTAATTACCACAAGGTTTTTTTTTCCTTTCTTGTTACCCCTATATTTCTATATGTGGGACAATACAAAGAATATAAATGTAGAGTTTGAAATAAATTGTATTTATCGTTGTGTTTGTGAAAACTGATTACGACTTACGGACAGACACGCACTAGAAATTATGAGTCCTTAGTTTTACCTACAGACTCTAATAAAAAGAAGTCAATGAAAATGCAATATTTTAATAGTTACTGAATTTTTTGTCTCACATCTCACAAAATAAGCTTTTACCGTGCTCATTTCTCATTGTGTGGTTCAATTAAGTTGTATTTGTCATACAAAAATTTTAATATATAGATATTTATTTTCAAATTCAAATTTTTTTAAAGATTTGTAGGTTAAGTTGTGTTCTAGAGTGGGGGGGAATGAAATATGACACTTTAAATTTGGTCTAGAGGCTACATATTATTTTTGTCGCCAAATAAACATACATTTTCGTAAAAATAAAGTTTAGTTTTATTTAATATCCCACACGTAATATTTCCACAATACAATTTTTTAAGTAGAAAGTTTTTGCCCCTTAAGTATTTTTTTTTTGTTACCACAATATTTTTCCTATATGTAGGAACAATACAAAGAATATAAAAGCAATGAAATATATAGGATTTATCGTTGTGTCTGTGTAGACTAATTGCGACTTACAGAGATACACAGTGACGCGCGTGACATTATGAATCAATGGTTTTACCTACGGACTTAATTAGTTAAATGTAATTTTAAGAATTTTCCATGCATTTTTTAACTTCATATATTTTGAGGTTTACATTTTTCATTAGTTCTTTGTCGTATTGATTATACTATACACAATCTGTGTAGATCCTATAAAAATAATTAAAGTAATGAATTTTATAATCAAAATTCAAAAACAATTATAATTTTTAATGTTTAGAGAAAATAATTGCAAATGTTAGAATAATTTTGAAAAAATTAGAGTTAAACACACAAAACACTTTTCAGGAAATTAAAAATTTTATCTCTTAGATACTCGTACATGTTTGTGTTCAAAGTTTTAAAATTGTGTTTTATTAAAAGTAGAAATTTTCAACACTGTATATTCACAAACCTTTCCTTTTTTCGCCCCCAGAATATTCAATGTATTACCTAAATATAAAAAACATGAAAGGAAAATTGCTGTATTTTTTTTTCTTATTGTAAAAAATTGGCTCTTCTCGTAGGAAAATATTATAAGACTTGGTTTTTGCATTCATTTTATTTTTGAATGTTTTGTAAATTTATTCTATTATTTGATTTTTGTAAACTTATTATTATGGTTTTTAATGATTGCCGATATCAATAGTAAAGTACATCTAATTTAATATATTAAAATAGGACCTGTATGTTTAATTAGTATGAACTAATTTTTAATTTTACTAGTTAAGAATTTTAACAGTTTTAACGTGCAATTTTAAAATAATCTCAAAGTCTGAGGTTCATGTTGACATCAAAAAGTTAAACCTATCAATGCTCTTCGAACTCTGTCATTGGCATTTTCTCGTTGACCAGTAAGTGTTTTCCATGCTGTCTTCCCGCACCCCCATATCTAACCTCCCGCGTAATTGTCACTCTTTAACAATAATCTATATAAAACGTTTACATTTGCTAGATGTAAACAGTAAATCACAAATAAATTAATCACTATACAGTCGTTAATTTTTGCGATACGAAAAATTCAGACCCAATTATCACACATTTAACATCACAACGTAAATCTCCACACATAAATTAAGCACTAATAAGTTATATAAAAATAATTCAAAACAGCTGTTATAAATTCTAAAATAAAACAGCAAAAAACTATTTGAGTATTTATAACAGCTGTTTTAATTTATTATTGTTGTGAATCATGCTACTCATACCAGGCATGTTATGTAAATGATAAATGTATTACAAAATAAGTGTATTCAAGTAATATGAATTTTTTTCGACAAATCTATAGGTAACGCTGTTTAATTTGACACCTCAATCATTAAATCACACTTAAAGTTTATCAAAATTAAAAGCTGCTTGTACGATTAGAATGATTTTTTCTTCTCATTTCTTATGATAGTTACGTGGGCTATAATGTTAAACCTAACGACTATGACAACAATAAGTAGTTGTAGTAAGGAGAAGGCGAAGTTCCATTCCTCCCGCGCAAGTGTCAATAGCAATGTCAAACATTAGTCGTAAAGGACACACAAGCAGCTGACAAATCGCTTGGCCTACATCTGTCTACATTATATATAATGTAATCAAAGCTCTAAACATACGTCGTTTAAGATTTGACATCCAGTTTCTTTCATTGAATCTTGTACCGATTTATATTATTATGTAGTTCTTTTTCATTTTTAAAAAACAATTGCTAATTATTCGGTTTCTAGTGGAGATAAAAAGTTGCAGAAGATTTTCAGAAATATATATATTTATTTTAATATAAAATTGTATTTGTCATAGTAATTTACAACTTTAGGGTAAACAAACCCTTAATTTAAATTAACAGTCATAAGACATACATGTTTAACTTTTTTTCTTCTTCTTTAAGACGAAATACTTCTCAGTCATCATCGCCTTATTTAAAAAAAAAAAAAAGAAAGAACGAAAAGAAGTTCAGAAGCCTAGCCTTCGAATACTCTAATAACATCAGGGTCAGAAGAGAACAAGAGTTGGTCAAGAAACCTGCTATGAAAGATTAAAGAGAGGAATCTAACACAAGAATACATAAAAAAAGTTGTAGACCCCTCCATCAGCTAGGATTTCCACTCCCATATTCATAGACCAACGTGGATCTTTTTGTCTACACACTAATTGATCATCACCTTCGGAACTTACTTGTGACCCTGAACAAGTTCATGATTACCATTCTCTGAGGATTTATATATGTTGGGTTAAACCTTCAAACCCAGCTCACTGAACACGTTAATTACTGACCACTCCTTAATCAATTATTAGATATTTTCAATCTGCCTGTACCTATCTCAAAATAAGTTTTGTTATGTTCAGATGACTTTTCAGGGATAAACAGATCCCTTCTTAACAGACCATCCTAAGATCGGCTCTGTTCAATCTGACGAGCGTCCTTCAAGCCTCACCTCTTACCAGTCCCCTTGAATGTTTATATTTCACCTGCCTTAATACTCTTTTACGAACCCCTGGTACAAATAGTCACCTGCACATAACTTCTGACATAATTGACATCTTTACTGGTTTCCTCTTGTGTCATGTGTATCGGACACTTGTTTCCTTTCTACAGAATGACTCTGAATCCATACAAGACTTACTTTTTTCCTTCCCACAATCATTGATAAATAAATTTTCAACTATGTACGACGTTAGATGTTCCAACGCCGTCTAACAGATTTAATCACCACCTCACTAACCCCACCACTTACCCTGAGTTCATTTAGTCGTACACACTGTAAGATATTTTATAAATCTGATTGAAAGACTGTAGTGTATTTTCCCAAATGGAAGGACCTCACCAGTTCATCACCATAAGTTAAAAACCTACTCCAATATTTTCTTTGTCTTCAGTTCTGGAACTACCTGTGTAATACAACGCCTTATCTATATCGCTGTGGTATCCAGCGATTCCTACAAGGTTTCACCACCTCGAAGACCTAGGACGATGATCTTCACCCACCACCAACAAAGTTAGATCCCGGACTACAGTTCGTATCATACTCACTTCTTTTCCACTGATCTAAAGTTAACATTAAGCAGCGCGTCATAACCTCCTTCTTCAGCTCAACATCCATCATTCTGCCTCATTATCCGCCATGTTGTTTTTTTAGAAAAAAAGTATTACAACTCTAGAAATAGATAAGGTATTGAGTTCAGATTTGGTATGACAAGTTTGACTTTACAAGTGTACCAAACACGAAGAGTTAAATTTTGTAATTTAAAAAATGAGGACAGTTTAAAACTTTTAAAGTCGAATATCTCGAAAACCGTTATCGAGAGAGAGAGAGAGAGAGAGAGAGAGAGAGAGAGAGAGAGAGAGAGAGAGAGAGAGAGAAGGCGAAAAAAAAAATTTTTTTTTAAATGCAAAGCCTACAACAAGACGATGTTTCGACAACTAAGACGCCATCCTCAATTACAAGTAACACTGCAACATCGATGTCTGAATAGTAAAATAATTTGTTGTTTTAATTGAGTCTTTCCTTACAGTACTTTGTTTACGTTTTTTCTCCACTAAAGTGTCAAAACATGAAAATTACAACATGTTTTATGGTTGAAAGGTTTTTATGATATTCGTTTGTCATTATTGGATGAAACGTTCCGGAACATCACTTTTTGTGACAAATTATTTACTTTCAAAGAATAATAACTTTTAAACTGTCAATTTTATTTACAATTCTAATAAACACGACAACTGATTTCTTGACCTAATTACCAAAAAAATAGTTATTTGTGCAACTAGTGAGCAAAGTGGCACTTTTTTAAACGAGAGAAAAATGTTGACGTACGAAGCTTACCGAGTGCGTCAATTTTATCGAGTTTAAAAAAGACCCTTTGCTCACGAATTGCACATTATACTTTGTCTACAGTTGTTATTTTGTGATAAAAACAGTTCATACTGGCGGTCGTACTTTTTCCTTGATTTGACAGGAAGGAGATTTAGTTCAACGTTGTTAGCTTTTTCTACTAATTTAGGCGGGGTATTTGACAGGTTTTCATCCTCTGAACTGTCCATATTGTAAAACTAACTACACAAAATATAGCAGTAGTGCTAAACAACACATCAACACTGAGTAGAAGTTTTCAAGTCAAAACTGAGGTTATTCATGAATATTACAAATAACTTAGGTGTATTGTTGAGGAAACGGGATTGCCAACTTCAAAACTCGGCAAACGAAAAATACTCTTCGTGTACATACACTGTCAATCATCTTCATGAATAATTACTTCCTTTTTCAACTTTAAAACGTCGTTTTGTTGTTTGTTTATGTTATTTTACATGTAAGAATTAATCTAACCTACATACGGGACATTTCCTGTATATTATAAATCAATTCAAATAAACTTAACCTAAATTACGTTTTGTTCGGTTGCCATTCGGAGTGAGCAAAGTAGTGGGCAAAGTAAAACTGTTGAGAAATCAGCTGTTTTGCAAACTAATTTAAACGAACAAAATGCCACTTTGTCAACAACTGTAGACAAAAACTATTTTTTACAAATTTTGTGAAAGCACACAAAATCAACTTATTGTTTGTAGTTAAGGAAGACCATTTTTAGGGCCGTAGGTAAAACAAATGACCTTATAATTTCACGCTCGTGTCTGTTCGTCTCAACCAGTTTACAGAGACAAGAAGATAGATATATATTTCAAACTTTGCATTTATATTCTTTGTATTCCCACATATAGGAAAAATACAGCTGTATCAAAAAAGACCTTTTGGTAGTTAGGGGGTAATAACTATCGAGTTGAATTTTCCTTCTTAATATTATTACGTAAAGAAGGGGGTAATATATGTAAAGTTATTTTGATTACATATATATATATATATATATATATATATATATATCTTTATTTGACGAAAAATGAATATGTTGGCACTAAGATTATTAAAAAGTGTCAGATATCACGTTCCCCCCCCCCTCTCTAACTTGAACACGACGTGACCTATAAATCTGAAAATAATTATTTGGGTTTTAAATTAAATTAGTGTGCGAAATCATATATTATAGTTATTTGTATGACGAAAACAACTTAATTTCACCATACAATGATAAACTCAGTAGATAATAAATACTAACCTTAGGGCCTACTGAGTAGATATGTAAGGTTAGATTTAGTTTATAAGCAAGACCCTCCGATGATGATAACCATGTTATCGAAATGTACATCAGGGCATTAAGTGGAAATAATTAATAAAGAACAATTAACCAGAATAATTGTGTTTTATTAAATGTCTAGTGATTGTGGTTAGGGGCAAATTCGAATTATTATTGTGAATTTCACCACAGTGCTCAACTAGATTGTAACTGTTTATATGTTTACAGACCCTAAGTTGTGTGGTTTTATCACGCGCTAGACCCTTTCATTAAAACATACAAATTACTTATGGTTTTGTTCACAATCATTCAAATTTTAATCAAATCATTTTCACCTACAAGAACCATGGTAAATATATTAGTCACCAAGAATCAAGGGAAAACTGTTAGCCTAAATAAAGTAGGTTCAAAATTCAAGTAAACCTAATTATTTTTAATAAATCAGAAATATTACTTTTACACGAAGTTACTAAAATATGAACACACACATTACTTCGAATATGCTCCAAATAATTATTAGTTTTAAAACTTTGTTGACTAACTTCACAAGTGGGACTTTTAATGCTCCTAGAGTAACAAGAATGCTGACCCATCTCTTATAAGATGATCTATAAGAGTAGGAAAGTTTGAAAACTCCTTTAATTTAATGTTTACAATATCTGTAATATTAACAGAACTTGCAGACTAAAATGCATTACAAAGCGACCGCATCAAAGCTTGTTAACAGAACTAATCTCGCTCCCGTCATAAGCAACTTTGCCTTCATTACCATCGTGTGATTGCATTGTTGCACTGCTGCTGAATACGAAACGTTCCAATCGCAATCTAACTCCCATGTTAATTTGCATACAGAAATGTTGTTACATTTACAACGTTAGTTGCTAAGTAATCAAACTCTCGATGAATACCTTTACAATAATTAAGTCTGTAAAATATAAAACAAACCGTGAATATTTCCTAGAAAATTATTAGATAGAAATGCCATATCTATTGGGTTTTGAAGGGGTTTTAATAAGAACTGAATTAATAACGATTCAATGAAAATGTTGATTTCACAATAAAGTTTTAAGATATTATGATATAAACTATTTATATTTTCCTTCCCCAAGAAAAGTACTCTAACTTTTAAAAATTTCAACAAAAAAGTTAATACTGGATCCTCGTCAGAAATATTAGAATATCCTAAAACCAAACCTGTGTTGGATCTTCTTTCATAAAACTAAACTAACCCATTATTTTACATACTAATTAGATTGACCATTGTATACAATTTGAAGCTCTAGTGTTGCCAATTAATGGCCCACTTCTGGTTAATACAAGGACAGGATACCGTGTTGCATGCTCGGACTCCTCTCACACTAGCGCATTCTGAACTTGAACCCACAAAACTGCAGCTGTTTAACCCACATATTGAGCTTCACATTATCCTATGTTATGGGACTCCTTTTTAGATATAAATTCAATGACTAACCTACATCATAAAATTATACAAAACGTTTAGAAAAGTAAAATCTTTTATTAAAATAATTTCTAAACTGTAAAGTATAAAATTACAATTAAAATAACTATATTAACTTCAACTAAATATTTTATTAATTTAATTGTTAGACTATTAATTATATTTTCGTATTACTTCTCTCCTTTACTTGTTTTATTTATTTATTTGTTTTTTTTTCTTTAATTAAAAACAATAAACTTATGTAATATATTTCAAATCATAACAAAGAAAATAACAATAACAAAATTATAAAATCAACGCAATGTACTTTTTTTAATATACTTCAATATACACAAGATAAAAGTTAAATTTAAATTTAATTAATAAGGTTCAATATATTTCAATATTTTACAGGGACATTTGGTTAAGTAATGTAAGGTTAGATAGGATTCTAAATATATTTTAGAAAAATTCCAAAAATACAAATAAATTGATTTGGATATAATTTTAAGATAACAAAGGAAAATTGTACCCAAAGAATCTATGAAAGTAGAATAAAACTTGGAAGATCAAAAAGAACTTCAATTAATGGAGGCATTGGCGGCAGAAAACTCCGTATTATTGAGGATCCTCAGGAAGCTTTTGAAGATGTCATGGGAAAGCGACAATAGACTAATTCTAATCCAGAAAAATAATACTCATCCTTTTAAATCTATATAATGCATACTGACCTAGATTGGTATTCAGTTTAAACAGCAAACGGAAAGAAATATCTGGACTCTACAAAACATCATCCCCAGATTAACAGATTTCCCACGGTACGTGAAAAACGTAGCCATATATTTTTATTATAATAGTCTCAAATTTCCTACACTCGAGGAATTTATCATATAATTTACAAAAACACTATCATCTCTAGCAGAAACCTCATCTGTCAACAATATTGACAGAATCCGCCTCACCCCATCAAAAATTCATAAAAAACATCTGTTTGCAACATGTTATGGTTGCTGTAGGGATAATAATTAATTAATACCGTGATTAGTCTCTACTAACCTATGATAGCCATTGTGTAGGAATACGTGCTTGTCGATTCCTTAAATGTCTTAATTTACTTATTCCTTATATACCAATAACCACTCCAGGTAACCAGCTCTCAATGAATTAATTACAATAAACTAAAAGGGAAGACTTACACTTAAATTATAAAAGTAATTACACACAAACTTGCCTTAAATGGGTGGTCATAAGGCTTAGGCCTATTTGCATGTCACCCATTTCAAATTTATAAATACCGCGGCTGGACATTCATTTAGGCCGAGAGGCACTTGAACGCCATTTCCGAAAATTTACCGACATAATAATTTAGAAAAATACACTAAAATAATTAATCTAAAGTGTTCAGTCAATTCGTGACAAATCATGTGAAAGTACTCCTACGTCATGGCTTCTTGTGAACAGCTGATCCACTGTCATTTCAATTGTCGAGGTATTGGCAATCCTGTTGAAGAATCTCCAAGCGCGATAGAAGATTCATTCATACCCAACCTGTACGAGTCAGGGTGACTGTCACATGTTCGAATCCTTATAAATTACTTAAAATAAACAGTTTATTTGAACTATTCCCAATTACAAAAAATTAATTAATTATTTCAAATTAACTTAATAATCCAACGTAATCTCATAAAGCCAGGTCATCACAAACAACATAAAATGACTTATAGCAGAATTTGATATTTGTAAACGGCTTTCAGCCCTACCATGTTCCAGGAATAATCACAAACTAATCATTTTAAATTGATTTAATTTAAAAAGAATAATCACGAGTGTTAGTATTGTCTAACAAAGTAACTAATAATAAATTTATCAATCTATTAAGTTTTTATTTAATTGATGGTTAGTTTAATTCAAGTTTATGTATCATATGTTGATACACTTTTCCCATTGGTTCGGCCCACTATCTCCCGACATCTGGTCACAAATTCTCAATCCTGTTTTAACCAACATAAATGTCCAAAATGTAACATATCAATATGTAAAATGATTATTAATAACTAAAAGTGAACAAGCAGGCAACAGACTGCGTGCTGTGACAAGGACATTGAGTGGGCAAGAGTACGCCTTATCTCTTCTCCCACATTCTTAGGAAACATTAGTCTATTACATCAACTTTACACCTGACACAGGAAACACGTAGGCCTTCTCTCTCTCTCTCTCTCTCTCTCTCTCTCTCTCTCTCTCTCTCTCTCTCTCTCTCTCTCTCTCTCTCTCTCTCTCTCTCTCTCCCTCGCTCTCTATAAATCTTTATATATTGGATACTACCAACTTGATTACAATCTATAATTAAATTGAGTTATTACGATAAGCTTGGTTCACTCATAACAGCTTACCTGATTAATTGCTCAATTATAATTATAACTAATTGTGATTAACTATGTAATTATATAAACAATCTGGGAATAAGTGTTAATAAAAACACAAATGCAGTATATATATACACATTGTGTTAGTGTCTCTATTCTTAATGTATCAGTAACTAACGCAGCATGAAATGGGAGTGATTCATTTCTGGTTTTATCCTGGAAATAAACAGCTCTAGTTGAATAACTGATATAAATTTATAGAACAACTATTATTGTTATTACTGTTTATGTACGGATTTGTTGAATTATTAGGCCTCATGCTACCCATTAATTCTAAAGTAAATATTATTCAGATTGTTCAAGTTTAAATTCAAGGTCCCATTTTTTTTTTTAAGATTTTAATTTTATTACAATCCGATCACTAACACTGATGAATGAGTCATTTTTTTACAAATTTATTAATACAAAATGTATTGTATTAATAGGCAAAAATTATTTATAAATTTGTTTTCAACATCACAAAAAACATAAAATTATTCAAAATCTATATTATATATAATTATATATATATATTATGAAAACTCTGCTAAGATTTTGAATTTTTTTTTTTTTTTTTACAAATTTTGAACCAACGTCGTATTAAGAGTAAAATAAAAAATCTGTGAAAAAACAAATTCAATTTCAAAATATTGGCAACAAATTTCGCTTAAAAATATTCTTTAAATGGTTTATATTAATAAACGTTAAACATTACGTCACCATTTTGATTTTTTAAGGAATAAAATTTTAATAATATAATTCTGAATTATATTTATCGCCCCTGTACATATGGAAATATTAAACAAAATGCAGCTAACACAGGTAGGGTAACACTAGGGAAATATTATTAATTCACTATCAATCTACCACACATGCGCACCAACACATTTGCAATCTGCGCATCCCTTGCACTACTTAATGTCTAATAGTATCTGTATTAAAATTGTATAGTTGTTACATTTAACGTAAGTCCATGTTAAACTTTAAAATAATGTATACAATTCATTAAAATAATATTATTGTACGACATTATTCGTAACAAAATGATAATTTCTCAAAACAAAAAACAAATGTCAAGATTGGAAAATCGGACACCATTTTTCACTGGCGTAAACGTAAACATCGATTTATCCGTCCAGACTCACGAGAAGATTGTTTACCCAAAAGTTAAAATCAAAAAAGAACAAAATAGGTCAGGTGACTGATTTAACAGGTAAGATAATTTTATTCTATTAAAATTCAGTTGTGTAATGGTGACCTCTGAAAAAATGTTGTCCACATAAAATAAAAATGTTTGACTCGGAGACACGATATCTTTCAAGATAAAACACCAATATTTCCCCTCGTTAATCTGAATATACTTGTATTTCAATGTGATTTAAATGCAAAGAAGTAACCCACTTCATCGTTTAGAATCAATTTACTGCCAACAGAAGATATACGAAAAGAATTTAAATGGTTTTTAGAGTAACACAGCAAAGAACATGGATCCTTATTAAGGAAATGACTTTTTAATAATTGATGTTTGTTTACGTTGCGTTAAATGAGTTAGGACTCCATTTTTCTAGAAGTAAAATCATGACAAATAAGACCTCGGGCAGTCTATTCGTCTTCCCACCGGGTAAGCTTGAGAAATGACACAAGCCTCACGGCTTGGTTTCAACCTGTTTCTACGGGTCGACCCTTGGCCCTGCCCAATTTATGCAAGGAAAACTAACATTTTTTCACATGACCAACATAAATAAGCTCTTAAATTTCACCTGACCTTTGTACGTTTCTTCCAACATTCCAGTTTGCCGGTTCCAGTCGGTACTTAAATTGGACTGAATTTGTTGTGTTTTCAAGTGTGTTATTTAAACAGTGTTGGTCGTTTCGCATTCTTTACGTAGCTATATAAAGAGATGCAACAAGTGTATTAACGAGTAACAAATTTAAATATTTTCATTATGTAAATATCAAATTTACAGAAATAATAATTTTAAAAAACTGTTTTTATTTCTAACTTATTTTATTATGGACAACAAATAAATTTATGAAGAGCGTCTTTCCTTTTGAACAATTTTTTTGAGAATTTTTTAATTATTTTTTGGACGGTTTACAACAAATAATTCACCCCTCTTTCGCGTTTTCTTCCTTTATTTATAAGGCGAGTTTCGTAATGTACACCTAATCTACCAAAAAAAATAGCGAAAATAGCACCAAATTTAGCCCAGATGTTTTAGCTATAGAGAAAACGCAGACCTTAACTATTAGTACATAAAAACTCTGACACAAAAAAAAATGTTTTTCTACGATGAGACTCTGAAAAAAATGTGGCACGTGCATTTTTTTTTTTTTTTTTTTTTTTTTTTGTTTTACTGAAGAAAGCTACAGCAGTTTTTACATCTATGATTTTACATATAACGTGATAATATCCTAACATTTTCAAAAAAGATTTAATCAACTAATTCGGGACGAGCCTTATAGCCATTCAGTTCGTAATAATATAAACAAAAAAAATTAAGTTTAATTAATAATTTTATTGTTTTGTAGATATATAAAAGGAGGTAGACGGTTTATAAATTGTGTGTTTACATTTAGTAGACCGAAATAAAGATAACAGGGTATACTATCTTGTCTGTGGCCAAACCTTCCAAACTTCTATCAACACATTCCCGTTATCTTCTAGTCCAGTCTACTTAGAGTCCCACAAGGAACCGTCCTTGAGTATATCATTTACATTCTGTTCACAAAAACTATCTTGTGTCTCCTTCACTGATGTGCAACGTTCAATTTTAGTTGCTCAAATATCGTTTTTGCCATAAAAATACACCAAGAAAACCTTCATCACCTCTGTTTATATTTTCAGAAATGGTGTATCGTTATTAACATCAATAAGTTTGAAGCTGTTACATGAGAAAGTCTACAATAGCTTCATATGAAAGTGCAATAAATTAGAAGGGCAAAGTCAAACCACACAGTCAACCTCTCAGCTCATCTAAAGCAATACTACAACAAACACACATCACCCTCTATCGTATAAGGAAACCTTCTAGTCTACTTAGTGAGCACACATTGACACTTTTATTAAATAATTATACGTCCAGCACTTCCACATTGCTATCAAACTCAAATAAAGCAAATTTATAATCATTCCAAACAAAATACTTCAATTAATTTCAAACAATCCATCACAAATGTAGACGAAACACTTACAAAAACATTAATTAACTTTTCTCAATTTTTTCCTTGTCGTTTAAAGGCCAAAAACCTTTCAGTCATCATCGACTTTAAAAAAGTAAGAAAGAGAATTAAATAAAGACCCCTAGCCCTGGAATACTCTAATAGCGTCAGGGTCTGAAAACAACAACAGTTGGTCAAGAGAGACCTGATAGGAAAAATATAAATCAATATTGAGATTGACTTGTGAGATAATATTAGATAAAATAAAACGCGAACACAATATCTCACAAAAATTACGTTTACTTAATCAAACGCGTTTCAAAAGACTACACGAAAAAAGGTGTAGATCCAACTAGACGTCTTTTAAATTGCCAAATTTGTACTCAGTGTAGTGAGCCTCTGAGTATACTTTCCGTAAAATGTGCTTTATCAAATCAGGAAACATGCAATTGATCTTGGATCTGCAGAAGATATTTAACAAGGCCAAGGACAAACATTACTGATTCCCCATGACCTATTGTACTTAACCAGCACGATCATAAAATATACAAGCAGATCTTCTAAATGTAATATCAAAATAGTTGGTTTCTTGGACTTTGTAGAGGTCAAGCCCTGTAGGGTAAGTTTGTTTGAAACAGTAGTTACAGAGGTTTTCTGAACACAGGTTTCTCGTAATTACACATATCACTACTGGCAATGACTACATAAATACTATAAGACACGACATAGGATAGGGAAATAGTCTACGCTTTACGGTTGCTGTTCGTCACAAGTTTGACACACAGCTATCAGAAAGCGCTAGCAGCAGGTGCTTGACTGTACGCATCCCACTTGGTTGAGACTGTACAACTGTTGACCTCTCTCTCACAAACCTTCTCACTTACTTCCGTCAGCATAGTCAGTGTTGTCAGTTCGTGCGCTGAGATAAGCGATTCTCGACCTTCCCTCGCATCTCTGGTCCCATATGTGGCATCAGTGCGTTTTCTCTTACCCGCCTGAAACATTGTTTGACCGTAAAGCCACCTAGCGCCAGTCACATCAACTTCAGATTCTCTAGCAGAGCGACCTAGCGGGTATTGGTCAACTCAAGAATAAGCGTAGAATATTTAACATGGCCATGTCGTGTCTTATAGTATTTATGTAGTCATTGCTACTGGGCACTATCGAGCCTCAAAGATGTATATATATTTAAAAAAATCTCCGCTTTGCTCATATCTGAATCTCGACTATGGCTGGCCTCGAACCTGTAGAGACTTAAAGAAATTGCCACTCTGAAAACTCGTGTCAGTATTTCGGCTCAGTAGGAGACGAAACTATTTTCGTGGAAGGGCAGTATTCAAAATTATATTAGTGTAACAATAACTTCGCTATTTGTCATCGTAGAAATTAGAGGTTACCATTACACATAGATTGAAATCTGCAACTTTTTATCTAATTTTTTTTTTAAGTTGAGTAACACCCGAGTTATAAGCAAAAACTGTTTTAAATTGCTGTCTTTTTTTAAATTTTTAATTCTATTTTAAAAATTTTAATAGGTTTTATATAAGCACGTTATAGTTTCTTATGCCAAATTTCGTGTTCCTATCTTAATTATACTGTGTAGATGACAGTGATAACGTATGGATGGCATTGAAAATCGTTTTTCCGGTTTCTTAAGGGTATGAAACTTTCAGATCAGTAAAAAAAATTAATTTTTTGCATTTACTTTGTATACTAAATTTTTTTTAGTTAAGCAAAATTACATTATCAATTTCAATGTAGTTCATCTTGAAATAAATTATTGTATTTATTTTTTGTCAAAATGGTATATTCTATAGTAAATATATTAAACGTCCTTGTACTATTCATTATTATGGGACGGGTTGGTATTCACTAAAAACCTAAAATGAATTAATGCAATGAAGCTATTCCAAACGCCTAAGTGTCGAACCCATCTTCATCTCATCAAGATTTTCCTCGTATATTGCTGGACAAGCAGAAGAGGTGATTTCTTTTTCAACAAGTACATTTATCTTAGATGTAATTTTTACACAATCAATGCCGACATATACCTTGCTTCAAGAAATAGTTCACCTTGTAGATTCTATTATACAGACTTCATTCAACAGACAGTCAACTTCCGGTCGTTTATCATTACTTCCGCGCTTATCCTTTAGTCAGTTCCGACTCTAGGGAGTAGCGTAATATGTGATAGTACGTGGGAAAATAAATCACTTCTTAGAAGATGTTCGTTTATAAAGGATCGCTCACATTGTAACAACTTTTAATATTCCAGAAGTAAACTTGTCCCTCAAGCCAAGGACAAGATGGTATCACACAGACAAAAAAAATACGATTTACAGTGAATAACAAGTGATGTCATGCTAGTGTGAATTTATGAATACAAGGTAGGTGAAGGGAGGGAAAAGTGATTGAAGTACATTCACAACGTTAAGAGCTTTTACATATTACCAGACAAGATAGTCTCACTGTGATATTCATTTATCTGTGATATTAAAAATCAACTTGTGTTTGATTAATTATTAATGCCTATTGTAGCTCGTTCATTGCTGATGATGACGAATTTGTAGTTGAAACGCGTCTGAATAAATAAACGTATTAATTGTGAGAATTTTTGTTCAAGTTTTATTCTATCAAGTAGCCTATAACATCTCACAAGTCTAGCTCAGTATTTATGTATACAAGGTAGGTGGAAGGAGGGAAAAGTGATTGAAGTACATTCACAACGTTAAGAGCTTTTACATATTACCAGACAAGATAGTCCCATATACATTTATCTGTGATATTAAAAATCAACTTGTGTTTGATCAATTATTAATGCCTATTGTAGCTCGTTCATTGCTGATGATGACGAATTTGTAGTTGAAACGCGTTTGAATAAATAAACTATTATTTGTGAGAATTTTTGTTCAAGTTTTATTTTATCAAGTAGCCTATAACATCTCACAAGTCTAGCTCAGTATTTATGTATACAAGAGTTTGATTACAAAAATGAAAGATACGTAAACAAATTTTTCAAATATTTCTATTTCAAATTTGACGGAATTTTGGTTTTAGGCTGATCGTATTCTCCAGAATAAAAAATATATATTGTAGCGTCGTCCATGGTTCTTTTATTTAATTTAATGACCGATAGTTACCAAACTAATATTCTTTTAGAGATTACAAACAATATTTTACGTTTAGTTAGCATTTAATTTTGTTAATAGACGTGTGTGAAATTTTTACCATGTTTCTGTACAATTTATTGTTTCATGCTTTGGGTTTAAATCTTAATCGAAGAAAGTTAAATAGTAACATAACACATTTAATCAAGGCTTAGATTAAAGTTAAGGAATAGAGAGTGAGATGGTCTCAACAAAACCGTAGAAGAGGTCAGAAGGCAAACGACGTGAGTTTGCTTCCAAAGCATATCGTAAACTGAAATCAACTGAGGCCGAAGGTCGATGGAAGCAAGTTGTCCTTATAGACGCAGTGAGTATTAAATGTAGTTTTTTTTAGATGCAGCATTTGCATAGCTATTTTGTACATGATATTTGAAATGTATTAAAAAAAAACTAGATACATTTTCGTTTCGTATATATATCTATGAACAAGTCCTTACAAAAAAGAGGATGTCCTGATATCCGGATGTTACTGCAACTGAAATGATAAAACTGATTTGTCATCTCTTCCTTGAGCAGTCTGGTTGTGCAGGATGAAGCTCGATTTGTGTTTTAAAACCCCAATAAATGGTGCAAAAACATTGAACAAATTTTCTCGCCTAATCTAACCGAACCAACCTCAAAAGTAACTATAAACCAAAAAACTGTTCGTCACCAAAACTTTAATTTAGGATGACATCGATAAAAAATATAATGAACCATGGACGCTGTCTATGGGAAAATATTATATATTTAAATAGGGTCTAAAACTTGCTTTGCTTGTGCCATAAACATAAGAATTTATTTCAGGTGTTTTCAGGTGGATTATTTAATATACAGGGTGATTTTTTGAAAACTTACCTCCTCTATTCTTTAAAATACGGAAGGAGATATGCTTAATCTGTTCTAGGGACTATTAGAGATAATGCACATTTACAAAATAAAAAACCCTCCTCCTCTCCTTCCCACCATCCCATCTCTAAAATGTATAACGAATATTTATGGCTTGTGATACCTCAAATTAAAGCCCTTTAAAAAGTATGAATTTATGTTGTAAGAAAGTAAAAATCGGTCAACGCATTCATCCCCAAAGCTCAAAATGAAAATATCATTTTGAAAGTTATTTTATAACAATAGCACTATGAAAATAGTATTTATTACAAAGTTCAATATTTACGATTGGACAAAGTCAACAGCATTTAATGGACAAATTTTATCGTTTTCATGATAGTAAAACTGAAACGAAGAAAAATTTAGGTAAATCTATAATATTTTTCGTGTCACTTTTACTTCATTTTTGAGAATGTCTTTTCATTTAGCCTGAACTTCCATTCCTAACAATTAACCAAAATATTATTTCTTATGCTACCATAACAATAATTTATTAAGGTTGTTAGAACTGATATAGCAAAGTTATTTTTTCAAGAAAGTTCCGTTGAAATTAATTAATGATAAGAAATTAACTTTTTTAGTACCAATGTGTAATAACATATTTTAATAAAATTCTAGAAAATAACTTACAAAATAACATTTATGAGCGTTTGAGCGTAGTGAACGAAGGCGTTGGCCAATTTTTATTTTCTTACAACGGAAATTCGTGGTTTTTTAAAGGTGTTTAATTTGAAGTATTACTAGCTATATGTATCCATTACACATTTTTGAGATGAGGTGGTAGGAAGGGTGGGTTTTTTATTCGGTAAATAGATATTTTAAGATTTCCCTATAAAGGTGAATACATAAATATGCATATCTCTTTCCGTCTTTTAAATAATAAAGGTTATAAGTTTTCACAAAATCACTCTGTATGTTAACGTTCTAAGATGTCATTCTTAAATGATTTTTAACTACATCCATTTTGAAATTTATGAACAATTAATAAATATTTAACAGACTAATTTTTAAACGAGGATAGTTTAGTAATTGGACTGCATTAAGTAGAAAGGACCCCATCTTCAAGTGTCTAAATTTCTGATTATCAAAGTTAAAAAAGCTACTTAACTTTCATCTCTCATGGATTATTGAAGCTTATTGTATTACAATTTTCCAATAGATTATGGATTGTTTCCATTTAACAGAAAGTTCACTTTCGGTTAGTTTAATTACCTCAATTTTTCATAATGTAGTTGTTTGCTTCCAACTTAATTTTGTATATTTGATAATACGCTTGACATTAAGAACTTGTTATTCTCAATCAGCTAATTCGTTGAAAAACTACCATAACTCGACCTAACCTCTGTGCAATTATCATAAAACGAAATATCTGAAGCTAGGTTAGATTTTTAGTTGCAACAACACCTCGAACAGGTTATGTTAGGTTAGGTCAGGTTTTATATTCAAGAAGACTGACTATAATTAATTACTTCACTTGAATATATAACCGGATATAACCTGTTCTCGGGGTAGCAAGTGAAGCGAGAAAGTGTTGTGGTGGTTTTTCATTCAATTACAGATTTTACTGATTGAACCTACACAGTTGTTTATTTAATAACCACGACACAATCCAAGGTCTTCAGAAAACATATCCTTATTTTTACCAGTTTGTTTCAACAAATTGTGAAACCAACACATATTGGATACCACAAACAAATTTTAGTATACACCCAGAAATCAAGTTGTTAAAAAGACATATACTAAATATACTATCAAAATTATAGTGTACACAGAGACCCCCAGGTGAAAACATACAAATATACTAAATATCGTATTAAAAGTCTATTATAACAACGGACTCCGAGAAAGCAAAAAATGACATCAACAAATAATAAATATCGTATCAAAAGTCTATTATAACAACGGACTCCGAGAAAGTAAAAAATGACATCAACAAATAATAAATATAGTATCAAAAGTCTATTATAACAACTGACTCCGAGAAAGTAAAAAATGACATCAACAAATAATAAATATAGTATCAAAAGTCTATTATAACAAATGACTCCCAGAAAGCAAAAATGACATCAACAAATACTAAATATCGTATCGAAATTCTATTATAGCAAATGAGTCCCAGAAAGCAAAATATGACATCAACAAATACTAAATATCATATCAAAAGTCTATTATAACAAATGACTCCCAGAAAGCAAAAAATGACATCAACAAAATACTAAATATCGTATCGAAATTCTATTATAGCAAATGACTCTCAGAAAGCAAAATATGACATCAACAAAATACTAAATATCGTATCGAAATTCTATTATAGCAAATGACTCTCAGAAAGCAAAATATGACATCAACAAAATACTAAATATCGTATCAAAAGTCTATTATAACAAATGACTCCCAGAAAGCAAAAAATGACATCAACAAAATACTAAATATCGTATCAAAAGTCTATTATAGCAAATGACTCTCAGAAAGCAAAATATGACATCAACAAATACTAAATATCGTATCAAAAGTCTATTATAACAACTGACTCCCAGAAAATAAAAAATGACATCAACAAATAATAAATATCGTATCGAAATTCTATTATAGCTAATGACTCCCTGAAAGCAAAATATGACATCAACAAATACTAAATATCGTATCGAAATTCTATTATAGCAAACGACTCCCAGAAGGCAAAATATGACATCAACAAATACTAAATATCGTATCAAAAGTTTATTATACCAAATTACTCCCAGAAAGCAAAAAATGACATCAACAAATACTAAATATCGTATCAAACGTCTATTATACCAAATGACTCCCAGAAAATAAAAAATGACATCAACAAATAATAAATATCGTATCGAAATTCTATTATAGCTAATGACTCCCAGAAAGCAAAAAATGACATCAACAAATACTAAATATCGTATCGAAATTCTATTATAGCAAACGACTCCCAGAAGGCAAAATATGACATCAACAAATACTAAATATCGTATCAAAAGTTTATTATACCAAATTACTCCCAGAAAGCAAAAAATGACATCAACAAATACTAAATATCGTATCAAACGTCTATTATACCAAATGACTCCCAGAAAATAAAAAATGACATCAACAAATAATAAATATCGTATCGAAATTCTATTATAGCTAATGACTCCCAGAAAGCAAAAAATGACATCAACAAATACTAAATATCGTATCAAAAGTCTATTATAACAAATGACTCCCAGAAAGCAAAAAATGACATCAACAAATACTAAATATCGTATCGAAATTATGTTATAGCAAATGACTCCCAGAAGGCAAAATATGACATCAACAAATAATACTAAATATCGTATCAAAAGTTTATTATACCAAATTACTCCCAGAAAGCAAAAAATGATATCAACAAATACTAAATATCGTATCAAACGTCTATTATACCAAATGACTCCCAGAAAGCAAAAAATGACATCAACAAATACTAAATATCGTATCGAAATTCTATTATAGCAAATAATTCCCAGAAGGCAAAAAATGACATCAACAAAATACTAAATATCGTATCGAAATTATGTTATAGCAAAAGACTCCCAGAAAGCAAAAAATGACATCAACAAAATACTAAAATATCGTATCAAAATTCTATTACAGTATATAAAATGATTCCCAGAAAGCAAAAAATGACATCAACAAATAATAAATATCGTATAAAAATTCTAATTTACTCTGGGACGCGCAGAAAATATACAATGCAATCAACAAATAAATAATAAAATCGTATCAAAATTGTAGTATACACCACTACTCACAGAAAGCAAAGTATGAACAAACAAATAATACATAGCGTAAAATTGTAATATACACTCCGACATCCAGAAAAAGGTAGTGTAATTATAATATTCACCCAACCTCCAGAAAGCAATAATTACAGAATAAACGTATCTAAAAGTCTTGTTATTTAATACCCACTTTCAATTATGTAGATCTTAACAGACAATGAATAGTTTGCATGAATATAACGTATTTACCTTAATTAATGTAAAGTAGAATCTATGTATATTTAATGTAGCGAAACATTATTTTTCCTGTTTTACATATCCTGGAAAATATTACCAAGTGTTGCAGAAACCGATGCCACGAAACGCCTTTCTCCTCAAAACACAACACCAAGTTTATTTCCTCTATACATGTAGGTACAACAAAACAGAGGAAGCTGGAGTCGATCTATGACTTCGGTTCGATCCTGTTTCTGTCGACCGTCGATACATAACGTTATTTTATGACGTACAAAGCTCTTGTTCTCTGGTGGCATATGGACGAGTGTCAATGGCTTCATTTCAACAGCCTCTCTATACTGCTTTAGATCCGATCTCGACATATTTACGGCAGATGCAACACCTTCGATGCTGTACAGAACTTATTGAATGCCGTAACGAGAACAAGCTAGTGTGGGGTATTCTATTATCTCAGCTGATAAATTATTTTAAAAAATCGAAGGTCTTAAAAGAACACTTGTTTATTCGTTACATGAACTGTAGGTGTTTCTATATTGTTCGGATGGGCTTGGGAATGGGATCTGTACAAGTAGCCAATGAACGAAGGAGAACCCGCGTGTTCATTTTACTAATATGAGAATTTAACATCAGTATCAACCTGTTATTAAATATTTCAGTTCATTTAAATACTAGTAATTTAAACAATACTTATTTGATGGTAAAGTGAAATTTGTCACTTAATCATTAATATATTACGACTGTTTTGAATGTGTTTTAATTAAAACATTTTAACCATTTAAATATTAAAGGTTTACCAAATTAAGTCAGTTAATCACAGCAACTAGAAAATATTTAATTTTAGTAAACTACAAACTTCAAATTGAAATAAAAATTCATTTTAATAAACAAATTGAGCATTAAAGAATGGTACTTTTCTAACTCCATCATAGAGATCCACTAAATGTAATGCTCAACAGTTGGTATCTTCGGCCTTGTAAGGAAATGTTAAACTGTATTGGTAAGTGGTATGTTTGTTCAAACCAGTTGTTACACAGGTTTTCTGTACCTCGTACATTACTACTTTTTTAACTACTAAGCCCTTACGAGCTTCGTAGACGTGTATATATTACAAAATCTCCACTCGTATCACTCGTGTAAATGTCTAGGCCCTTGGGACATCGAAACTGAACATATTACGCTCGTGATGGTGATTCTGTCCTACCAGATCTCGTAACTAGACGAATATGGCGTTTTTTTGGGAGGTTAGATACCGAAATTTCATTTTTAATAATAACCTAACTATTTTTCATCGTAGATAAAGGGTGTTGAAACTATTACAGAAGTGAAATCTGCAAATTTGTATCTAATTTCGGAAGTTATTTCAAACACTCTATATACAGGGTGATTCAAAAAGAATGGTGCAAAAATAACGTTAATTTATTTGCAGACGAAGAGTAAAACAAAATCATGAAAACTGCATAAAACAATTCGATATATTAACAAGTTTTAATGCACAATACAAAAATTTTAATCTGCACTACAAATGCTAGATATGAGCACCGTACGTTATCTGCAAATATAAAGGCGATTTTAACTCCGCCCAGTGTTATGGATTGCATTTCTTCTGTTATGCCCTGTCTTAACAGTCTTGCAGGTTTTGAGGCATAGAAGGGTAGTAAACTGTGTCTTTGATGAACCCCTACAAGAAAAAATCGCAAGGAGTTAAATCCGGAGACCGTGGCGGACAACGCAACAGAGGTCTGTCTTCATTTCCAGAGCAACCAATCCAACGGTCTGGTAACGTAACATTCAAAAACTCGCGTACCTCAGATTTGTAATGTGCAGGAGCACCGTCTTGCTTAAAAACTACGTTTGGAATATCTTATATAAGCTGAGGAATGAGTCATTCTGACATGGTATCTAAATAAACGATGCCAGACACAGTGCGTTCAATAAATAAAAAGGGTTCATACACTTTACAGTTGCTAAGACCACAAAAAAAGTTTATTTTTGGTGGAATCCCTTTCGTACTCAATAAACTCCCTTGGGTTTTCTGATCCCGATATTTTTACGTTGTGGAGTAAATACTTGTCTACTGAGGTGGAAGATAGCCTCATCGCTGAAAACTAGTCTGTCAGTAAATCCATCTTTTTCAAACTGTTCAATCATAGCAAGGCAAAAATCTCTGCACCTTAGCTTGTCAATAAGCCTTCAGTTTCTTACAGCTTTGCGAGTTGATGTTTTAGAACTACGCGCATACTTAGTTTAAATTCTCTCCACAGCGTCCTCCGGGGTCTGTGGACGGCCCGAACTTTGCTTGACACCCAGTTGTTGTCGCAAACTGTTTCACCCAACGAGCTATGCAGGTCCGATGAGGAGAGTCCTTTCTGAATTTTGTTCGAAAGTTCCGTTGAACACTAACAACAGCATGAGTTCGAGCGAACTCCAAAACACAAAACGCTTTTTCTTGCTTTGTGGTAGCCATTTGATAAACGGTTTAGCGTTAGTCACCAAGCAACCAAGACAAAACATAACCTTATCAAAACAAACTTATAAACATGCACTTTCCATTGTTGCAAACAATCAGCTGTTTTAATTCATGCAAACAGAAGTACCAACTGTTTAGTTTTGCACCATTCTTTTTGAATCACCGCGTATGAACAAAAAAAATTTTTTAATGGTTGCCAACTTGACATTTTCAAATCGATTTTTCTAAACTTCAACGACGCTAACAAAAACAATCAACTGCGGACGGACGGCATATCGGACGTCTTTCTCTGTTTCCTGAGGCTATGAAACATGACTCAGTTCAAAAATTTAGATTAAAATATTTTTCGATTGCCGAACTGGCCGTATACTGTGCATGTAAAAAAAAAAAAAAACCTGGAAAAATTCTGGTTTGAGACAACGTTACAGCCTCTAGCAGCTTCCAGTAAATACCTGACAACATTGGAGTAATAATTAATCCATTGAATAAGGTACATAATTATTTATCTCCGTACATTTATTTTATCCTTTATACTACTCAATAATCAGAGAACAACATATGTACTAATCAGTTTAAGGAATCAACCGATGTATTTGGCCGTATCGGACGTACGTCTAGAGGTTATAAATTAAAGACACGTTATCGAGCCCTCCAGCTCCACTTGGAATTCAAAGTACGAAGCGAAGTAATCCATAAAACATAGTAAACACTCCAATGCAATTGCAGGATAAAGGCAGTAAAACATAATCTACAGTGGCGCTTTCAAACAATACGTTATTTAGACTTCTTGACAATCTCTTCACATCGAAGTTCCGCTTGATTCATTGCAGCCCACACAATGAGGGTAGTTGTCACTCCTTAGAGTTGGTTCCAGGCTGGCGTTCTTAGTTTTATTTGTTTTTAAAATTTTGTTTTTTTAATACCAGAAGATGTGCGAAATTTTTTTCTAAAATCTTGCTAATTTTAATTATCATACGTATATGGTAAGTTGGGTAAGGTCATGAATCTCGACCTCTGGTTTTATACTGATCTTCACATTTCATTGCCTCAGAAAACTGAAAAAGTAATTGTCGACACTCCATCCATCTGTCGTCATAGTCGTAGTTGTCTGTAAATAGCGGCCACAAAAATGAAGACAAGAACGTGAAATTTGGTGTAGAGAACTATAGTGTGCTCATAAAGAAAAACAGTTGAAATTAAGAAAAATATATTTCTAAATATTAAAATAGCGGCAAAAATACTTGGGAAAAAAATTATAATAATTTGAAATATGCTTTGTCATAAGTATTTTTTTTTTTTAATAATATATAAATATACTTCATCAAATTATTTTTTATTATTATATAAACGTACTTTATTGTATATTTTTTTTTAATATATAAACACACGTTGTCATATGTTTTCTTTTCATAATAAAATGTAAATATACTGTGTCAGTTGTTTTTCTTTTTATAATAATATATAAATGTAGGCCTACTTTATCAATTTTGTTGTCGTTGTTATTAATATACAAACATACGTTATCAATTTTTTTAAATAATAAAGAAAATATACTTTGTCGAATGTGTTTCTTTTTATAATATTACATAAATACCCATATTTTGTAAAATGTTTTCCTATTTATAATAATATATAAATATACGCTGTCAAATTTTTTCCTTTTTATTAATGGTAATTTACTTTACCAAATATTTTTTCTTTTTATTAATATATAATTATAGTATATCAATTTTTTCTTTTTATTAATATATAAACATACTATGCCAAGTATTTTTCTTTTTATTAATACACAAATGTACTTTGTCAAATCTTTTTCTTTTTATTAATATATCAATATATTTATTTTGTTTATTTATTTTTTTTTTATTGATATATAAATATACTTTGTCAAATGTTTTTTTTTCTTTTTATTAATATATAAATATACTTTGTCAATTGTTTTATTTTGTTTTTTAGTACATAAATATACTTTGTCAAGTTGTTTCTATATAAATGTAATGTGTCCAGTTTTATTTTAAATATGTAAGTAGACCATGTTATGCATTTTTATTGTAAATGTACTTTTTAAAGTTTTTTCCTTTTTTCCTGATATTTATAATGAGCGACAGCTTTGTCAAGTTTGTTTTTCCAATATTTATTTATTTTTACTGTGATAATTTACCCGATCGCCTACATTGGCTGGGATAAATGACTTGCTGCAAGTGGCTTTAAAAACAACTAAATTGCTTCAAAATTAGAAACTGTTGCCTTATAAGGGAAGGTGGAATATTAGACGATAGGTACATTCTAAGTTATCATATTTTGTTAAAGAGGAAAAGAAAGACAACATATAAAAACTCGTACGATTTGTTTTTAGTTATATTTATTTTGACTAGGAAGGAAGGCCACTTCGTATATTATCAGACTTGATTTATGAATAATTTCATATAATTCTATTAATATATAAGTGATTATAAACAAATTTATTATACTCACAAAACAATAACAACTGTCTCTTGTCATACGTAGGCGGTCAAATTCAGGTTAATTTTTTTAAATAAGTAAAGAAACAAAAATCTTTAAAAGAAATAAAGCAGTTCAATTAAAACTAATTTTGTTTATTTCTAGTCTCACGACACTAAAATACTGAAGGGGGCCAGTAGTAAGGAGTTCTACATTATTTTCTACTTACATTAATTGCATTTACAACTTCTGACCTTGCACTAATTTACCGTTTTTAATTAATATCAGTTACATAAAACTAACCACGTATTGGTGCACTGGGCGAAAATGCTGTTAAATTAAAGTTTGTCAACGACGACATTGGGCTACGGTATAATTGTATTTATCTTTTTTCTTATTATTTTTTCTTAAGTATTATATAACAGTATATGTAAAAGTAGCAATTATCTTCAATTAATTTTGATATATTTAATTAAATATAAAAAGTAAGATTTATAAATGACATTAGGAATGTATTGCAATTAGAACAGGTTTGAGTGAGCTCCCGCCCCCACCTCACTCCAACGTGACGGACATACGCAATACAAGATCTCTTGGATTTATAGGACATTGTTCCCCGTCAATTGTAAATACTGCAGACACAGTGGTAATTATATTCCTTTTTTGTACACAGAAACAAAGCCATCGAAACCCTTCTGATTGTAATCGTTTGCGGGTGTGTTCCATGTTTCTTTTTTCCTCTCTCTCTCTTTTTTTTATTCGACCATTCGGAATACCTGTCTACATATCTGAGATCTCAACATTGACCGGTGTTGCTCATTCACCGTCTATCTAGGACTAGACCAGTTTCACCTTTAATAGGAGTTAAGGCATCAACTGCATTTTTTTAACTCGAGTCTTAAATGAACGCAGAATCTTTACTACTGCTAATGCAGGCGAAGATGTGAAGAAAAAACCAGCTGTTTATAAGTTGAATCATTGCCAATTAAACAGCGAATGCGAGTTAGATTACGCGTTGTATAAATGCGCCCATGGATATGACGTATTACTATTTTTAAAAAAGCAATTGCGATCTCACTCTCTCATGACAAAAAATAAGACTGCCGTCTATACATTTGATCCGTATGATTTCGGAACTAATATCTTTTCAAACAGTACTTACGTTTATATAAATTATTTGAAACCCTGAAAATAAATTCTAAATCGGCCTCTTAAAGTTCAAACTACTTAAATAACTTTTTAAACTTCGATCATTTATCAAGAAATCTTGGTAATTGCCTTGGCATAAATTTACTAATTGCTGCGGATTTCCCTCCACTAACCTTAAGGGTATCCCATAGGTAATGTACAAGTTCCCCTCTTCCTAGACTAAAATTTGATTGCACCAATATAATGATACAACTATTATTTTGATTGATCTAATAATTCCGTTATAGTTTCAAAATGGCAATCGATCAAATAGCGATAAAACACACAGGAATTTTAAAGTAAATTCCTATTTTTTTTTTTTTTTTACAGAATATAGAAAATACTTTTGTTGTGACGAAATTGATATGGATATTGTTAGATAAAATTTATTTTACAAATTCTAAGCATCCTTTCTTCTTCTCCGAATAACTTCTAGTTTTATTTTGTACCCTACACATAGGCCTAATATAGATATTTAAAAAAATCAATTATAGTTTTTGTCCCTAAACTACCCCAAGGTCTATTTTTTCTTTTTTTTTATTGTCTGTGTAGACTGGTTGCGACTTAGAGACAAACGGATATACACGAACGTAAAATTATAAGGGTCTCTGGTTTTACCTACCGACCCTAAAACACCTTTTTCATCTTCCATTTATCCCAAAAGTTCCGTATCTACTCAATTATGCTCTCAAATCCTAAACTAATATTCAATAGGTTTGTGTTTAGAGAACTTACAATATTTAGATTATACCTTTCACATTGAAGTTGCACTGGGAGAAATTTATATTTCACAGTTCCAAGATTTGGTACAAATTATAAATACACATGAGAGCAAACTCCGGAAACGGAAATAAATGCTCAATTCTAAGATAGGACGTTACTAAATTATCAAAGTTCGCAATACTCTCTGGTATTAGGTTAGGTTAGGTTAGGTTAGGTTGGGTTAGGTTAGATTAAGTTAGGTGAGGTTGTATATTCAAGTGGTCTATATTACACAAACAGGTTTTATATTACAAATATGGAGTCCGATTGAATATTAAACCTAACCTAACAAACATAACCTCTTCACTTTTTTTTAACCTTTCGGTCATCATCGTCTTACTGTTTGTACGTTGGTGTAGTTTATGACAGCGTCTTAGGATTTATAATACTACTGCTTCCACTATTTAAACCAAAGTCAGATATGACAGTAGTTTTCTAACTTCGGTTATTTAAATTGTCCAATCTTAGTATTGATAATTAATTTATTTCGCCGAATGCATATTTCGTAGTTTGTTCCCAGCATACATTATTTATTTTATTTGTCCCGTAAGACTAATAAATACGACCACGGAATAGAGTTTAAATGCAACGATAACAATAAGGTTTGAAAGCTACTCAAGTACAAATTGCTGCGAACTAGATGTCTGACTAAATATTAAAATCGTCGCACCTCCACCATATACAACGTCGTACTCCACGTTCTAAATAAATATGTTCTTCTTGATTTATGTGTTTTTAATGTTGTATCTTTGTCAAAAAACGTCGCGGTCATCGTCGCCTTAAAAAAAACGAAAAAAAGGACATGAATTAAGGATTCCTAACCGTTGAATACTCTCATATCGTAAAGATCAAAAGAGAAGGAAAGTTGGTCAAGAGAGCCCTAATAGGAAGGATGAGAAAGATTTTACCCAAAACTACATAAAGAAAGATCCATCTAAAGTCCCTCGAGATCACCAAGCCCGTACATACTAAAGTGACTCCTTCGGGGTGTATATGTTTAACATCTTTTAACTTTACTTAAACTAATCTAGATCAACAAAGTATTGTTTGCATCGTTAACCGTTAAACATTTATAAATTTCTATTCTTATACGAACTAATTAAAATTCGTAAACTAACACATGAAAGTACAGGTTAAGTTAGGTTAGGTTTTCGTTAAAAAATCTACCTCCAAGTTTTCATAAATCTTCGCGTTTCTTTCATGTCTTGACTTTAGATCCGTTAGACTAATGAAGACTGTGGAGTAGCGTAACACACGGAAAAACGCAATACCATCAACCATGCTCAAACCACTGTTACTGTTGATGATCCGAACTGCTTTGCGTGAATCTACCAAAGTGACAATCATCTCTTTTTTATTACTGTTTTATTATGTTTCCGAGTGATAAAGAAAATTAAAAATATTTTAAACTAAACTTTCACTCGTAATACTTTTCAAATAGTTTCTGATTCCAACGTTTACCAACTTTATCCCGGTCACGGCCCCCTCATTACAACCACATCTTGTTATCAATGAGTTTTATGATAACACAAATTATTTTATAATACATTAATTCAACCATTACACCTTGTGGTGTAATATGCACATTTTTAAAATCCTAAGAATTAACTAAACGTGGATATTTATCAAGGCATATTATTCATATGATTATAGCATATATGAATGTTTTTACTTAGTCAAGTTTCTCTGGTGTTGCATTACTGGTGTTGCACGAATCCCCAGGAGTAGCTTGAAAATTCAACTGATTACACTTTTTTCTCTATACGATATAATAAAATGAAATCCTACTGTTTCCTAGTGGTATGAGTGATTTCCTAGTTACTATAGTTTATACAACATTGTCGATTAAACCCACTATCAAAAAGAAATCTTAATTCAGGAGCTCTGAACCCGAAGAAGGGGGCGTTGCAAATATTCTAATTTTACCTTCCATTTCGAGACGCATGCGCCAACCTACCAATTAAAATATACAATCAAGCCATGGTCGCCACACAGATAGAATAATATCCCCTGTCCAATCCGATCTCTAACCAGCCACCGCTCCCTATTAAATATAATTAACAATTTCATATTTCTCTACCTGTTTTTACTAATAGCTGTCCAGGATGATTTACCGATGTAATGATCCTTATTTAGTCCTGGCTTTGATATTATTAATATAAACGTGAAACAAACGGTCTAATGGTGCTGACGTCTTTAATGTCCCCTATGATCTATTATTACAAGCGTTATTTTAGTGCAGCTCGGGTTACGCGCACACAGCTAGGCGTATATATTAAATAGTTATCATAAATGATGCAAAACAATTATACTGGCTTTCTTATACACCTATCTACAAAACCAAAAATAATATTTGTCGTTCTCACGGTCAAAAATCTGCTCTTCTTTTAAGTGAGGAAAAACCATTTCAGTTGTTTATAGGGGCCGTAGGTAAAACAAAAGCCCTTATAATTTCACGCGAGTGTCTTTCAGTTTGTCTATCTGTAGGTCACAATCAGTGTACACATACAAGAAGATAATTCCTATATATTTTAAACTTTCCATTTATATTCTTTGTCCCATATTTAGGAAAAATATAGCGGTAACAAAAAATACCTTGATGTAGTTAAGCAAAAACTATAGAGTTGAAAAAAAAAATTTTAAGTTATTATAAGTCCTGAATAAGTATTATTATTTGACGAAAATATCTTGCCAAATTTAAACCAAATTAAAAGGTAAGCAGAATTTAAAGAGTCAGATATCATACCCCCACCCCTTCAAAGTTGAGCACGGCGAGACCTACAAATCTGAAGGGAAAAAATCGATTTGAAATTAAATTGCATTATTAAATCGTATATTTTAGTTTTTCTAAGACGAAAATAACTTAATTTAACCACACAATGAGAAATGCGTAGTGTATAAGTTTCAAAAGCAGTTTTTGTGAACTGCGAGACAAAAAATACAATTGCCATTAAATTTGGATTGTATTTTCATTGATTTCCCTTTATTAGGATACGAGGTAAAAGCAAGGACACTTATAATTTCACACGCGTGTCTGTCTGTCCATCTGTTAGTCGCAACCGGTCTACACAGACAAGACGATAAATCCTATATATTGCAAGCTTTTCATCTATATTTTTTTATATTGTCCCACATATAAGAAAAATATGGCGGTACTAAAAAATGACCTTGGGGTAGTTAAAGAGCAAAAATTAAAGATAAAGAAAATTTTATTTTTGGAAATATTATAAAATGTGGGATATCAAATAAAACTAGAATTT
This sequence comes from Aphrophora alni, assembly GCA_963513935.1. Classification (NCBI taxonomy): domain Eukaryota; kingdom Metazoa; phylum Arthropoda; class Insecta; order Hemiptera; family Aphrophoridae; genus Aphrophora; species Aphrophora alni. The sequence goes on from OY740766.1 coordinate 150,440,803, forward strand.
ATTCTGATTACGAATATGTATGTTTATTTGACGAAGCAGTTAATATGTTGGCGCTAGGCCGCTTAATACAAGGAATATCTACAAACTACTACTCGCTGTATAGAGTGCCGCGTCGCGCCTGGAATCGTGATTCTTGAAGACGTGCCCGCTTAACGGTTCCTAATCAACCTGTATATTCCTCAGTAACTTGGTAAATATCAAGGGACCATAGCTTCATCTACTTTTGTTTTAATGTAATCTTGGGTTATATATCTTTCTTAGATCCTTCCTATAAGGTCTGTTAAAGTATTAATGACTAGGGGGAGGGGGTCTCTATTTTATTAGTTCTGTTCTCTCTTTTTTATAAGGTGATGGTGACAGAAGTTTTTACCTTTAAACAATAAAACAAAAATTCCATACACAGTATAGACTCACACAATATCTCGTAGGTTTCATTTAATGCCCAGATGTTGGTCTTTTGGGCCTTGTAGGAAATGTTAAATTATATTGTTAGATCTTGTTGTCACACAGTTTGTCTAAACCTAATAATTGTGTATATCACTTACTTGACCTCGGCAAGTCCCTTACTATACGGACCTGTAAATGTATATATTAAACACACCTTGCGGGCATCGAAGCTCTACATTTGTAAAGAACCTTCCACTCGTTGCGCTCGAGTCGCTTACTAGGCACTGCCGGATCTCATTTCCTTGGAAGTCCAGAAGAATTACAATTTCGGCAATAACTTCGCTATTTGTTATCGTAGAGAGTTGGGGGTTATAACATTACATCCAGAATTAAAATGTTTATCTAATTTAGTGTCTTATAAGTTGGATAACTCGAGATATGAACATAAAACCCGTTTAAATGACTGCTATTTTGATATTATCAATTCGATTTATCTGAACTGCAATATATAGTCCCCTATACCAAATTTCACAAGTTATCTTTCGTTCGAACTGTCAGGGAAGCAAGAGTTGCTATCAGACAGATGGAAAGACTGGGAAAGACGATCCATTTCCAGTGGGTGCCTTCTCACGTGGGAGTAATGGGGATTGAGATGGCGGATGTCCTTGCTAAGAAGGGATCCAATCTGCTTCATTGGAACAAATCCTTGAACTTGGATTCAGCTAGAGGACTAATCAGCAATGGAACACAAGAGGAATTTCTGAAGGAAGCACGAGCCTTGGGAAGTGAGAGGAGGTGGAAGTGCATAGAGAACGAATGGCAACACAACAAGAACAAGCCTAGGAAAGAGGCTGTTGCATATCTACGCCTTGGCACAGGACATGATTGTTTGGCGGCCCACTTGAAGAGGATCCATGTCCTGGATTGCGATCTTTGTGTGTTGTGCCGACAAACGAGGGAGTCAATGAATAAGGAACATCTTTTGAGCAGGCTTGGTTCTGAGCACCAGATTTTGAAGAATTTTCCTAAATTGTACTGGGATGCCAGGAGACTCATGGGTTGAGTCTCACATAGTCTGCCATTGGAAACAACAACAACAACATCTTATTTTTTGTGGCCCCTGTCGTACTTACATGCAGACAACGAACGGATGAAATGTCGTAAAAAACTGAGGTCAAAATATTGAACTATTAAGATACTTTTACCATCGTATACTGGATAAATAAATAAATTTTAACTGGCGTCGGCTTCATTTCAATTTATTTCCAATGTGTAATATCCTTCCACTTAGTGATTGGTACACTTGTTTCTATCATAAAATTTTATATTTCAACAAAATTGATATATTCATAATACTTTTCCACTTGTTGATCTCCGTAAGATAACGAAAATCATACCCAGGCTCGAACACTCAATCGGATAAGCGCCCAATTTCAAATAAACCTCTTTCTACTAGACCTGAAAAACACGAAACACAAATTCAACTACTTAAATAAAACCGTCTTCTAGTAGATGTTTAATTATCAGCATTTAAAAACTGATCTACCTAAATCAAAAATAGTTCCCACAGACAAATTTCGATGTTCAGATCTCAGCAATTATACTTTTAGTAAAAACTAAACTCTTCTTCAGTTCGAGAAAAACTAAAAACTTTGTTGTTCAGAAAGAAATTGATTACAGTAATTAAACAGATTTAGTATTGGTTCGTCTAATATAATGAAAGTACAGGTATAGTAAATCAAAAGCAAACGTCATGCAAGTGTGGCAATTAGAAGCACTGTGGGTTGAGGCAAACGCTTTAATTACTGGGGCCACTGGTCTATTATTTGGGCGAGGGAGTGCGCCTGCGTCGGTATTTGCCTCCAGGTCACACTCACACCCACGGCGCCCACTATGCTTTGACAACCGCTGATCAAAACTAATTTTTATTTTAACGTTGTGAATGTTCTTTTTACGTCTAATAATTATTGGTCTCTTTACGGACTAATCTTTTTGGTAGACAGTCGCAGGAAGTTTATGATGAGGGTTTCAGTATAGTTTGCTTCATGAGGCACAGATCTCCCCAGCTGATACGCTGACATGATACAGCGCGAATTTCTTTTGTTTTTCAAGTAGTATCCGCTTGTTTGCCTTGGTAATACAGAGTGGAATAAAATTATATTTAACTTCTAAATAGCTTAACTTCTATTTGAGAATTAAATATGTAAGAATCGTCGTTCTAAAGGCCTCATCTACTCATGCTTGCTACAGGATGCTTCAAATTTTGTTACTATATAAAAAGTTATCCGAAAAACCTTACAAAGTATTTTTTAAAACTTTTTATAAATACAAAGTGAGCCATTATGGGCGTGTAAAATTTCAGGGATGGGTTCAAGGCACTAAAATAAAGAGGAAGTAAATCTTACAAACATATGTGCTTGTCTTATCTTTTAACGCTACCTACAGAATACTTAAACTTTTGTTACTAGATAAAAAGAGTTCCGAAAAACCATAAATAGTAATTTTTTAAACTTTGTATATACACAAAGAGAAATTTCAAGGATGGGTTAAAGGTAATAAAAAAAAGAGAGAGAAATACTTATAAACATGTGTCCTTGTCTTCTACTAACACTACCTACAGAATGATTAAAATTTGTTATTATATAAAGAGTATTCCGAAAAAACATAAAAAGTAATTTTTTTAAACTTTTTATATATACAGAGTTAGTTATTAGGGGCGTGCAAAAATGCATGAACGACTTCAAGGAACTAAAGTAAAGAAAACAAATTCTTATAACCAAAGTTCTTAACGTTTTCTGTCTTTCTGTGTTTTTTTCCCGCTATGTAAACTAATTAATAAATTTGGAAATATATGAGATATTGAGTCCAGATTTGTTATGGTATTATATTATTCAGAATGTGTAACAAGTAATTTGACCAATAATTATAAGGGTTAACTGGGATTATAAACGTTTGAGTAATCAATTACCAAGATATATTACTTTCATCAATATCTTGCTTGTCCTTGACTTATGATAAGAAAATAATATCACCATGCTCATTATTAAAAAGTAACTTCCAATTTAGCGAATGATAAGGAGTCACTCACTGTTCGTATGGTTATTATCTAAAATAAGTACAGACAGTTAATTTTTTTCAGAGTTCTGTAAATTTTACGTAAACAACTTATTTGTCGGCTTACCCCAAACGTTTTAAAATAGATAGTCAAACTGTTACCTATTTCCAATTTTGAAGTATACTTAACTGAAATAGTCATTCATGCCATTACCTACCATTTCTCATTTTTAATTTCTACCCTTTTTTCACCTGGTTATATTGAAAAAATAGTCAAACCTATTTTCCATGAGAAATTTAACCAAATCCAAGTAAAATTCCGACTGATAAAGCAGATTACGGATCTTCTTATTAATTTTGAGGTTAGTTTCGTAAACATGTTGAGTGTTAGTAATAATTTTGTTTTTTGTTTTTGTTATTTTTTCTTTCTTTTTTTTTAATCGTATAAAATATATTGAAGCATATTTAATTAATTAGAAGCAGGACAAAATTAGCTATTGTTTCATTTTATACAACACAGATAAAAAATATATATTTATATACAAAATACCCCATTTTAAAAAATAAATAATCAGCTGTTGTTTTTAAATTGACAAACAAATTTTTCTAGAGACAAGTTATGTTCTCTCGTAAAACCGAATCTACATGCTAAATAACCAAAATTACGACCTCTAGTCAAAAGTCTCACTAAAGTTGGAGAAAAAAGGGGGGAAAAAAGATCTTTTATTAACTCCATTACTTGTCTGTTCGGTACAAATTTTGCAATCGATTTTAAACTAACTTCCCGATGAGCTAGAGACTTGAAACTTTTAACATAGCTCAGAACTGGATGACATTACAATATGAACTCGCTTTCTTGTCTGTTCGATACAAATTTTGCAATCTATTTTAAACTAACTTCTGATGAGCTGGAGACTAGAAACTTTTAACATAGCTCAGAACTGGATGACATTACAATATGAACTCGCTTTCTTGTCTGTTCGGTACAAATGTTGTAATCGATTTTAAACTAACTTCTCGATGAGCTAGAGACTAGAAACTTTAAACTTAACTCAAAACTGGATGACAGTGCAATATGATTTCTCTTTCTTGTCTGTCCGTCAATCGCTGCTATGGTAAGAAAGCAGTTAAAGTCGGTGCACTGACCGGTGTAGCGGCACGACTTGGTGAAACAATGCTGCACACAATATATAAAAGAAATGGTAAAAAATTTGGAAAAACTCATTGCTATTTGAAGGTCTTGCAAAAAACAGTCGAATTCCTGTTCGTCGATGAGATTTCCATAGTTTTATACGAAATATTTTGTATGATCGAATCTAGATTGAGACAACTGAAAAAAAAAAAAAAAAAAAAAAAAAAAAAAAGGAAAATGAATCATTCGGTGGCATCGACTTATGGTTTTTGGAGCTTTGTTAATCTCATCAAGGCAAAATTTCACACACACAAGACTAAAAATAATTATTTAAATAACAAAATTTTAACCACGTTTTTAAAACGGACTAAAAAGTCTAAAATGATTTCTCGTAGCCCCATACATATTTATAACTCCATACAGATTCCTAACCCCAAACGCATTGTCCTGAAAATATGTGATTGTGGATTTTTAATAGCCGTGAAAATACTTGTAAGATTTAAAAACAAAAAACGTGGGGCGCATGCAATAGACTACAAATATTTTCATAGCTATTAAAAATTCAAAAACAAAAATTTTCAGGACAATCTGTATGGGGGCTGCGAGAAATTATTTTACACTTTATAGTCCACAAAGACCAGAGCACTGTGGTGACAATATATACAGATACACTTTCAAAAGTCCCTTACCACACTTGGGAATAAACAAAAAACAAAAAAAAAATTTTGTCAAAAGTAAAATGTTTATTCCTATTAGACCCTTATTATAGCTATTACAACAACAAAGTTGTCACCTCTGAAGATGACAACTTTGTTGTTGTAATAGCTATAAGGGTCTAATAGGAATAAACATTTTACTTTTGACAAAAAAAAGAAAAAAATTATTTTTTGTTATGTTGTTTATTCCCAAGTGTGGTAAGGGACTTTTGAAAGTGTATCTGTACTTTATAGTCCGTTTGAATTTTTGAATTATTATTTAAATAATTTTCAAATTAACTATGGTTATTTTTTTAAATAATAATATTTAAATAAATGAAAAGCCTAATATTTAAATAAATAATTTAACCTGAGAAAACATAGTTGAATGTACAAAATGGTAAGAAAGATGTGTCGGAACAGTTACAGATAGTTATTTTCTGATAAAAACAGTTTTATCCAAATCGTAATATTTTTTTTTTTTTTTTTTTTTTTTTACGTGACACCATTCATTTTTAATTATTAGTATTTCTAACTGAACGTTTATTACAATTATTGCAATTAATATTAATTACGATGAAAATAAAATCAGGGAAAGAGATAGAGATTGATGATTTATTTATACATTCAATTCAAGGACAAAATCAATAGTTCGTACCATCATAAAACTTTCTTCGTAAGATGGAAAAATGTTTGAACTTGTATAGGCCTACACATGTTTTTTCTTTTGCCATTTAAATAATTATGAATGAAGTATTTTAATATTCTATTTTTCTGTTTATTTATTTTAAATGATTAACTTTTAAAACTATAATTCATATCCGTATTCGTGTTAAGCATTTTAACTATCACCGTTTTTGTTTTTGTTTTTTTTTTTTCGATAAAAGGGTAGAATTAAAAATAGTTAAAAAATAAACATGGGATTTTTTGAGTGACATAAAAAAAAAATCTTCAATAAACAGAACTGAAAAAAGGGAAATTTATAAATCAAACAAAATAGCTGTTGTTTGAAACATATAAAGTTAAATTTTTAAGAAGTAATCTACATTAAATAAATCTTTCTTAGTTGTAAAAGTATAGGTTTGGTTTTGACTTGTGGAAAAATAAAAAAAAATAAAGAATATATTAATCAATTTAATATTTTTAAAATAAAAAATATTATCCGGATCATTTGAATTCCAATATTAAGAAAAACCAAGAATAACAGAGAAATACAATCGGGTGACTCTATGGTTCAGAGCATGTCGTGGTGATATTTCCATTGATGATGGGTGAAACTCCAATTTCATTTACATTGCTTATGTGTTTCCCTTACTGAAAGGTGAACGTAGAACCATCTGTAGTTTTGAAAATGCATTGAAGAGTTTGATTATATGCACTTTCTTTCCAGGGAGTATACCTTTTATTATCGATTGATTGTAATGAAAACTTTTAAAGATGCTCATCTTTATTTGTAAATTGAATGGCTGTGAACATTTGAAAATTGCATATTATAGTTCTGCAGTCTATAGCTGGACAAATGCAAATTATAGAAAGCTTTTATTTGGGAGGGTAAAAAAATAGCTGCCACAGGGCTGTGCTTGTTTCTTTACCCATTGTAATAATGTGTAAGAATTCTTTCTGAAGATTGGAATGATTTGAAGAAGATTTATTTGTAATGTTAGGGAGGATGTGATGCATTTGAAATTTCAGTTAGTCATCATTGCTAGGGGTAAATTAAGGTCTAGTTTTATCATTAATACTGGTGAGTGGAGATCAATCAAACCTTGGTGAAACAGTTGTTGGATATTTGCTATATATGTGATTTTTTTTTTTTTTGTTTTTTGTTTGTTTTTTTTCTTTTCTTTTCTTTTTCTGTGACCAATATTACTATGTTTAACTCTATCAGTTTGAGATAGACTGGAGGTGTAACATATAATTTGTGTATGAGTTTACTTATTAATAAATAGTGCCTTGTACAAAGTGAATGAACTGCAGTTTCTGCCTGCAAAGCTATGATAGGTGTTGTCTTAAAGACACCCATTGATATTCTGAGGGCTTGATTTCACAATCTAGGCTTGTTAACCTGGTATTGGAAGTGTGGCCAAATACAAAACTGCAGTAATCCATTTTACATGTCTTCTAATCAATGATTTGTAAATCTGTATTATAAAAATCGGTTGAGCTCCTCTCCTTCCACATGCCAGGGCTTTAATAACATCAATGTTTTTTTACATATAAATGTTATAAACTGATTTATATGATCATTAAAGGTTAGTTTTTGTCTAAAGTAATGTCTAATATTTTATGACCATCACCATAAAGGACTGCTACTCTACTAACATTTATTGGTAAAATTCTGATTTCATTTTTTTCTATCAAAATTAATCACTTTACTTTTGATTTGATTTAGTCCTACACTACTGATTTAATTACAGTGTCCATGTTGTTTAATGCTTGTCGAATTGTGGTTTTTGCAATACTGTTTTCCTTATAAGAACTACAAAGTAGCATATCATCTCCATATTGTAGGAAGTTGTTGACTAGGCATATTCTTGTGAATACTGATGGTGTAAATAGCAGAGGACTGAGTACGCTATCTTGCAGAGGATTCCTTTGTAAACATGTCTGCAGAATGTTTCTTTTGCACATATGAAACTTATTTTCTTATTACATAAGACAGGTTTGATATAGGGGAAGGAATGGTAGGGTAAAGTGGAATAGCTTTTCAAATTTCCTACTTTCAGCGGGAACAGATGTGTATCAACATTAATCCTCTTTGTGTGTAGTTGGCTAAACTGTCATAAAGTGTCATGGTAGCTGTTTTTCTCTCACAAGGAGTACATCTTGAGGGAATGCCAAGTTTGAACATTTCTATTAAAAGCATAGGAATTGAGACTGATCATAGGCAGTTGATATATTTAGAGATGCTACTAGAGTTCTGTTATTCTGGATTGACCCTAATCAATTGTATATTGGTTAAGAAGTGTGGAAGATAATCATATTATGTGTGAGGTATAATATTTTCTTTTTTTATGTACGATTGCAATCTATTTTTGATCATGGTGTTTCGATGTTAAGGATTTTAACAAAGCACGGAACGAGATAGGTCTGTATGATTCGGGGTCATTTTTTGTTTTTGTTAAGTTTTAAAATTCCTATGAATTTTAAATGTTTCCACCTGGGTTGGGATATTATTCCCATACCAAAATTGTTATATATTATTAGTAACTTTTTCAGGGCAGTGTCCGGTAGGTGTTTTATGAAAGTATAGTTTACACTGTCAAGACTGGTTTTAGATTGTTTACCTATTTGTAATTCACTGAAAATAAAATTTTTCTCTTAAGTATGTTTGCTGGGTGTTAAAAAAGTGGTGGAACTAATTGTTGCGCGACTAATATAGTCATGAACGTTCTTTTTAAGGAAGTGATGGGTTAGTTCTGAATTATTTAACAAATAGTTATTGTTCGTCTTAATCTCTTTACTTTTTACAATGTTTATTATGTCCCATGTTTCTGTATTAATTTGCAACACAGTTGCTGCCAACCAGAAGTCTTGGCTTGTTTAATTATAGTACTCATGGAAGTTTGAGATAAATGTATTTTAAGGAAATTTAGAGGAGTCGTGTTAATTTGGTTTAAAACAGTCTTCTTATTGCAATAGCTTTTTGAGCATTCAACATTTTGGAATCCAGTTATGATTATTCGGTGAGTCACTGTAGAGTAGCTCGATCTATTGAATTTTCAATTATAGTGTTCAAGGAATCTAAACTTATGTCAGCATTTGTATTCTGAACTATAAGGTGTTCTACTTCAACTTTAAAAATATCCCAAAAGTTTGTAATGGAATTTGTGAAATGCTGCTGCTTATGGTGTAAATGATTTGAGATGGATCTTTGGTAGGGGTTATGAATTACATGAGGAAATAAACACTGTCCACAGTCATTTCTGGCATCTCAATTATTAAAAGAGAATTGTGAATAGGCCTGGTTCTGTTGTTGGAGTGTTGTCTTAATATTATGAAATTGGAAGTGCTATAGGCATGTAAAGTCCTCGCAAAGTAGGAATAAACCATCATCCAGAGAAAAAATATAATTGCTTCAGATTGTATGCTATATGTTGGCCTTGACACAGTAAAAGTTGTAAATTTTGATGGATGTTGAAATTTTTAATTTGTATGCCTTGAAGTTGCAGTGATTCTACATGTATTGTTTATAAGTTTTAAATAATTTTAGTTCCATATAGTGGAATTGTGGTTTTATTAGAATTATGCATGCATTTCCACCAGACCTATTTAAATTTAGAACATTATAGTTCATTGTTTTGTTGTAGCCATTGTTTAATCGTGGTTCTTGGATCATCGAATGTGAATTTTTTATTTTTTTAAATATGTTACAGTTCAGCCCATTTTGGTTTAAGGGTTTTAAATAAACCTTCGTATGATTTTTATTTTTCTCTTTTTTAGTTTAAGTGACTTTTGTCTATTTTGTTTCAGACATGTTACTGTTGATATTTGAGTTAATTCTCGGCCTACTACTAATTGAATGACTAGTTTTTGTTCCAACTTCCAAACTTTTTGAGAATATATTTTGACTTAATTTGCTTCTTGTATTTTTATTGTGAGTGGAAGTCTTGTTATTGTGAGCTTACCTTAATTATAATCTGCGTTTCTCCAGGAGTGATTTTAAAAGATCTTTGTATGGTTTGGGTCTGATAAATTTTTCAGTGGGCAATTTGTAGTCTGGCTTGGAATTATCTACTTTGACTTAGTCTGAAAGAAAATTGAGTTTTATATAAAGTGTTTGGTTTACTAGGTTTAGGTTTTGAAAAAATGATGAAGATGGTTGGGGGTATTAGGGTTGTGTTATAATTGTCAATAACCTCCTTGGGAGACCCAAAAAATGATATCTGTTAGTAGAGTTGGATTTTAGTGATGGACTAGAATGACTATTGTTATTATTAGATTGTAGATTTGGAAAGTCTTCGTTATTCTATTATGTCTGCTGACTATTTCTGGAAAATGATTTCTTTTGAAATTGATATATAAAATGCCTTTTTGTTTTGTTTTTGATGGGAAAAAATGTTCTAATTGATATGTAATCTACTTTTTGTTCTCCCATAAAAGTCTTAATGTCTTTGTTTCATGTACACAGGGGACTGTTAACTCGGGCTTCTGTGGTTTCCATGGCATTGAGTTTATACATGAGTTCTGTCACACTCATCATGGTGAGGGATACCACATGATCTATATAATATTCAATTTTTTCAAGGACTGTTACCATATGAAATACATTTTGAAATCATTACCTGACAAGCATAATGTATGTATTTATTGGGATTATAACATAATTTGGTTTTATGTAACCGGAGCTAGGTTCCTGAAAAAAAATATATATTTTTTCATAAAATAAGTTTTGTATATACTTTAACACTTTATGGATTTTTGTGCGATTTGGTATGCCTCTAGTATTTTATATTGGCTTAAGGGCTCATGAAATACTTCATCTGAATTCAATGTCTGGTATATAAACAACCCCCACTGTCTCCACCCTAAAAGAAGGGACAACCAGTTCAACAATTTCCAGTATTCGGTAAATTAACTTTTCATTAACGACAAATGCATCTTTATTCCATCATAATATATATATATATATTGTGGTACAGTTGATAAGTGTATCATTGATAAACGTAGTATAATACATATAAACATAGTCAGTTCATAAGTGTCTATCTTGGTCTTAGTATATAGAACGAGATGTTCATATTTTTAAGGATTCATGCTTCAATTTATAAATACTTTTTATTACATGAATATTATCTATATGAATGACAAATTTTATTTTAATGTTTTAATAAATGTATTGTTATATTATTCATTGGTGTTAATCTGTAGAAAAATATTGTTGGTTTTGTTTAATTTACATTCCTCAAATGAAGCATGGAATATAACTTTTTTAAACTTAAATAAAACATTTTATCCTTTAGCTGGTATCATGGCTTTTTGTAACACTTAAGGTATCGTGGGGTCTCACAGACCACAATTTTTAGGTAAGGTAAAAATATTTAAATGTTAATGCAATTAATATACATTTAACAATATAATAATATGAACATTTTATTACAACATAAAGATAACATTTATTACAAACTATCAAATGTTGACTATCATATGTTTTAGTGTTGGCATCTCTCATGGTAACGGAAACCGATTTCTTACTAGCAATTAATTTTCGTGATCAATTTTTGGAAAAACAAGAGTGCAAAACTGTTATTATAGTTAGGCGGTGATAGTGAAACTAATAATAAGAACAAAAGAAAGGAGTGTAGAAAATAAAATACTGAGTTCAAGACTGTTTAATGGCTTACTTTGTCATTATCAAAGACAATTTTTGTAAATAATGTATTTCTGTCAAATCAATATTTTGTTTTGATCCAAATCAATATTTTGTTTTGGATGTCCTGAGTAAAAAGGAAAGACCATTTGTACATATGGTTCTTAACTTAACCAGACCTTCTTAGACCTAGAAGCTAGGTTACTAAGTTATGTTCCCTTATTCTAACATTCGTCGAAGGTTGTTCCTTTCACCACTTGATTAAATAATAGTAGTTATTATTGACTCCAGTTTTCATCATCTTTAACATTTCTGTCTTCAAAATTTTTTCATCATTTTCTTCCTACAGGTTCTCTTTCGTTTTCAATCACTGTGTCACTATTTTCACCATATACACTTTGATCTTCATTATCAATGTCCTTCACAGAATCAGTACCATGAACGCTTTCCATCTTGTAATATGGATCATTATCACTGTCAAAGCTGTTTCCAAAATCTTCCAGTTCACATTCCATTTCATCATCCAGCAATTCTTCCAATGTGGATAAAAAATCTGGTTGTATACTATGCACATTACAGTGTGAACACTTTGTTGTAGTCTTGTCTAGATCCACTCTACCAAAGATGATTTAAATTTACACTTTGTACACTATAAAACTAACAGTTTTATAAAATATCACCATTTCAGAACAAAAAATGAAATAGTTTAAAAAAAGAATTTAAATTTGATAAGCACATATTGAATGACAAAAAGTTATGCAACAAGTATCATCTGTTTCTCAGACCACTTCCCTATATCAAAATGTTATAACTTTGAGAATCTGGACATAAACTTAACCACACTTTCACAGTTGAAGTTTGACCTTGTAGCTGGAAGGTGCTAAGCCACATGAGCTATGATAGCAAATAATAAGAGAAGTGGTGGGGGAGAATTTCCACCACCATCTAACACACCTATGACACCAGGTTAATGATTAGGCATAGAATTTCCTGTGAAATAAGAATTCAAGTTTGTGTCAACTCGAGTATTGTTCTTCTAACCATATGGAAATGACCATTAACACCAAAAGAGATAACAAATCTTTTGCTTGGCTTTTTTAGATACATTGTCTGATCATTTAGATCATATCATAAAGAAACAGGTCCAGACTTGATTTAAAGTATAATATACATACATACTATAAAGTATACATTAATTCTATGTACAACTTTACTATAAGCTTCAGAGTAACTTTTTTTTTTTAATTTTGTAGTATTTTTAATGGATGAACATATAATACATTACTGGAGTATACAAATGCAATAGATAAAATGCATAAAAAATTTAACAAAACAGGAGTGTAATATATTATTAAAAACATTCTGCATTTTATGTATTGATAATATATATTCTGCTAATTTAGACTGTAATTGGACCATGTTTGAATAGTTTGAAAAAAAATTTCATTGAAATAAGTTTTTAATGACAACAGTCAAGGTTCAGTTTTGTTTCTTGTCAATCATTTCCAAAATTTAATTTAATTTACTTGCGATTTGGCACACTAGTTTTCATTTAATCTTCACATTTTACCAAAATTTACACAAAATAAGTATAACCGGTTTTTTTTTAATTAGGTCTTTTAAAACAGCTACAATGATGATTAGTGATTTTTTAAATCGAAAACTCCCAAACTGGGTTTATTATAATAGTTACACTCAAATTTTGAGTTATAAAATAAAAATGGAAAAAAGTTCTGAGATATGCTCACATACTGTTTCATTTATTTTGATATGTTCAATATTTCATACCGGTATTTATAAATTGTTCATATGGTTCACAAAATAATTGTACTATATTGTGATTTATATGTTAAATTAAATACTTATTACTTTATATTATTTGCATTGTTAAATATTATATTAGATTTTGTATTGCTTGTTTTTTGTATTCTTTATTTTTTCTACTAGCATTCTGTTTGTTCAGATTGTTAAAAATTATATTTATTTAAATGTAGTATTCTCACAACATTCATTTATTGTATGAATGTTTGTGTTACATATTTGTTATTTATATATTTTATAATCGTAATTTCTTTATAATTATTTAGTTTTTTTCCTCATTGTTAAATTTTTATAATTTAATATATCCTTTTTGCGCTGTTAAATATTTATTTATTATTTTATTTTGTAGTTGTTTCATTCTATTCCATTGGAGTATTAAAAATCTATACTGTTAGCATGACAAAATGTCATATTGCATTGTTGCAGACAATCAGTTCCTGCAAATTAAATCCTTTTCATATTCAATATATAATCAGCGAATAAATCGGTTCTTTTTTTAATTTTTCAACATTCAGCTAAAAGGCAACAAGAATTAAAATTAAAAACTATAACAGAAAACTTAACTTTGATACATACTTGAAAATAAATACTATTTGAGGCATATATATTTATGCAAACAAAATCAAATGAAAAAGCACAGAGATGAATTTTTTTGTTTATGGTATTGGCTACGAAAAATATGTGTATACTATTTTTTTAAAAAACTAAAAAACTACAGGTTATTTGTCATAGTCAATTATTATAAAATCTAAAATCTCGGGGCATGAATAAAAATATATGATTGAATGTCAAAGAATTCCGCTTCAACACAGTGCCACATTAACAATACTTATGTCATGTGTGTCAAACAAAACACACGGTTAAAATGTAAACATACAGTATCGGTACAATCTCTTCTCAAGAAAGTTATTAGAGTAATGGAATTGAAAATGAACACAAACATAAAACATTTGTACAATCCATTTACAGAACAGGAGCATCAACAGACATAACAATAAAGAAAAAAATTAATCGAAATGTTGGACAGACTTATAAAAAAAATTTAATTTAGCATATTAAGCCTACACATTCTCCTATTTGTGAAATACAGAAATTAACAACATTAAAAAAGAAATTAAATAATGCTGTAGAAAGGATGTGGTTACAAGCAATTGCAATTACGGAAGAAAATAGTAAAACAACTGACTGCAAACTGTGAGAATTACAGTTATATAAAACAAATTAGGACTGTTATTGGCTACATTATATCAAGATAGAAAAAACAACACGCATGTCTTAATACAAAACACATTGAAAATGTAGGCCAACTGGATGACTGCAACAGAAAAACTTATTATTACTGTGCTGACAAGGTCACAAACTCTGCATTTTTATTACCTATTTTATCATTGTTTATTTTTTATTAGTCAACATAAACACCATTAGAAGAATGCAATGAGCAGTGAGGGGGTGAGAGAGATATTGATAGGCAATAAACACTCTTATATTAATACAAACTGTTTCTTTCCTTCAGAGTAATTATCTTGATTATTGACTAGGCCTATTGCAATAAAGGCTTATATGGAAAAAACTTCAGGAAATTATAAATTTACCAATTGCAGTGACTAATGTATTAAATTGTTATATTTATTGTTTGTGTGCATTGGTAAATACAATAATTAGCTGTAACTATGTCTATACAAAATTAATTCACATTGTATAACATATTCTTAATAACAGTTATTAATTGCCCAGCCGTTTTAATGTTCAATTCACTTTTTAAACACTAACTCTCCATCAGATAAAGGTATAGTGTGGGTCCCTAGGGATTTTACTTGAGCAAAATTTAACCAAAATCTTTAAGAGGTTCATCAAATATTATGTGTTCATATTTTTTAAATATCCTGTTTATCTACTTGGAATAAAATCTGTGCATCATTTGGCCTACAAGAGGTAAAATTAGACAAAGACAAAAATTTTAAAACAAATTTTAATCATTTTTAAATACAAATATCCAATGAGCCTTGTGGTTAATTTCAATATGAAAGAAATAATCCCCAAACCAGAAATAAAACACCAACACAATTAACGTTAGAAAGTTTAATAAACCCTTATTTAAATCTTGGTAATATAGCAACCATCCTCAGAAGGATATAAAGCAATACTCAAACAGTATTGAACTATATCCCTCTCAGGGTGGTAGCTATGTTACCGAAATGTTCATAAGGGTTTGTAACTTTCTAATGTTCATTGTGTTGAGTGTTTTATTTCTGGTTTGGGGATTATTTCTTTCATATTTTTAAATATATAAAAGAATAGAGAATTTGTCATAACATAAAATATAAGAAAATCAGAGAGAATACTAAGAAACAAATCCAATTAATAAGTATATATTTAAAAGAAAACAACCAACAACTGGTAACCATATAGCCAGATACAGTATATTTTATCCTAATGTCAGATGTCCTTATCAATTTTGCGGAAGAAAATATTTTGTTTTAGTAGATAAAAATATGATGTGAGTCGTTAAGGAAAGCAGTGACCTGGAGTTCTTTCTTACTTATACTATATTAAGCTATTTATTTGATGTAATTTCATAAAACAAAGCGAAGAAACAGAACAAGACCTATTCATAGTGAAGCATTTAAATATATAGAGAACATCTTAAAATGTAAGCAATAACAAGCTGAATGTGACGCTGTATAAATGTTTACTGTGAAGCTCTTTTGAGACATGGCAGAGCGAAAACGAATGTCATCTTAGAAGCATAGAACTCTCTTGGATAGTTTCAAATAAAAAAATGTTCTTACTTATGTACAGGTATTTTGTATTTTAAGTTAATGTATTTTATAATATGCCTACATATAATTTAGTTTTGTAATATAGCCCGCTTTCATTATGTCTACAAATCTTCGCAAATGTTAATTTACTATAATTTCCAAGTTTTTTGTTAGTACTGTACCTTCAAACCCTAATATCCACACCAGCTCAATCTCCAATGAATCTGGATAAATGGAGTTTCACTGTATTTACAATTTTACCAAAAATCAATGCTTACCTTTAAAAAAGTTAATAACATTTACAAAAAGTTGTTTTAAATTTTTAATAATATTTATATGCATTTTCTTCTATATACCAAATTAAATTTTTTAAATGTTGTATTTAATATAAAGTTATTCATTTCTATCTAGGCCAATACAAGTTTTCTTATAATGCTTCAGAACAATTGAAGATAAAAGGAATTTACTGAACATTAAAACTGATCAATATCTTTAATTGCTCATTAAAGGTGTTCAATAACATGTTTAGTAGTATATATAAAGTTTTCTTGTTACCTATTAGTATAAATTACTCATATGTGCTAGGAAACCAGTAATTTCACCAAAATTGGTTTTTTATAGTTTAATCATTTGTAAATGTTACTTTTTTCTGGTTACCAAGTTATTTGTAAAATAGTTTTATAATATAATTGATAATCTTATACTTTAATGTGATATGTCTTTTAAAATTAGAAATGAACTAACACAAAGTGTTTATTTTAACTTAAGATATTTCCTTTTACCCAATCCGAAACCTAAACGAAGTTTTTCTTTACTTGAGCTGAAAATGAACACCTTTAATCGCAAACCCCTATATATCATCTTATATTTTTCCTTGCAATTGTAGATTGTCACCGTTTTAAAATAGTTCATGTTATATAATCTTGTATTATTATTCTTTGACACTGTTTTAGAGCCACTGTTTATATGCCACATTTATTAAGTTAAAATAACAAAATGTATCATTAGTGCCTCTACATTTTTGGTATTGTGTGGTAGTTTTTATTTTTAGTATGGTGAAAAAGAGATTTTTCGCATTACTTTACTTTCAATACGGCAGCATCACCACAATTCTTACTCATTAGTTATGATTTTAAATCATGAGTTTAAGCAAAGAATGGATTTTAAAATGTGTCTACAAATGATACAAAATATTAAAATTATTTCAAAAAATGCAAATATGTAATTCTTTGTGAAATGAGTGGAATGATGGTTAGCTGTTTTAAATTTAAAAAATCAAGATTGCTTGGTGTATTTCATTTTATTTATAATGGTTGGTATAAAGACCATACATTTCTAATTAATTATATAAATACATTATTGCTATTAACATATTAACAAAAACAAATACATAGTTTAATAGTATTTAATAATGATCTATCTTTAAAAGAAAACTAATTTGATTTTAGTTGTACAAGGTGTGGAAAAAAAAAAATCAGTCAAATTTCCAAGTAAACTTTTGTCGATCAATATAAAAATAAAGTTTAAAAACACGCAAAAAAAATATGTTTACAAACAAGAATGCAAAATTTGAATTCTGCAACTAAATTTTTGTTCATTTTTCTTACTGAGAACTAAAAAAATTAATACGTTTTTTATAAACCTCTGTAAAATTAAAAGACATATTTTACAATCTCTAAAATATATATATTTACAACCATTAATATCTCCTAAACTGTTTTTTGAACTTTTCATAATGATAATCATCTGTCGCCTTTTCTCCATTTTCTCTATTCCTCTTTTCTACAACGACAGGTTTCTTTTTGTCTGGTTCTATCCTGTCTCTTCTCCTCGGAGGTCCAGATTCTTCAATGTTAACTGTTAATATTAATAAACAATCTATTAAAAAGTAATCCTTGTATTTCAGTTAAAAAATAATCTATTTCTATGATATTCAAAGCAAACTAATTGTTATTTATTACATATCTATTATCAACATGGCAATCACGTGTTACTAACTATTTAATTTTATAAGTTTAACATTTTTTTACTCATGTACTGATGGGACCATTTGTCTGTGTGCGTGACTTGCTATGGCGCGGCGGGGAAGAGGGGAGTGGTTATCTCTCATTTCCAAAAACATGTGGTCCTGCGCGGCGCGCCTAATATAGTAGATAGTAGTATAGTAGTATAGAGAACGTAGATTATTCACCTGTCTTCAATGTAGCTTCGAGAGCATCAGGTCATTAGCAGAGGAAAAATTCAACCTCATTGGTGCAAAAGAATGGGAGAACAAGTGTGAGTATGTAAAAACTATTGAAAATAATTATGCTTCAGCTGAGCCACGGATCGACGACCTCGTGGAATCAATGATTATATCAGTAGGAAACAGCGACAGCAGTGAGGATGACGACGATGATTTGAGCAGCATTGAAGAGCTGGATTAAAATGTATGTAGACAATCAATAAATTTAATATTGTAAATCAACTTCTAGTATCACATTTTTTAGATGTTACCTTTGCCAGTACTGATATTTTAAAGGATGTAAAACAATAAAATTTGTTTGTAAACATCATGTTTCTATGTGCACTACAAATCTTGTAAACTGTAATTATGTCTCGCGAAAGGTAGACAAACATAGTTGGGTGAGCGAGCCCTACTTTAACAGAACGGCTAGTAGCGTCAGAGCTATTAGCTATTATTATGGGTTGATACTGGCAAACATTAATCAACATGTAAGTGAACATAAGCATGTAATCATTTTAAGTAGAGTTCTATAGAGTTTACTTTTTTTTTAACCGACTGGTGAAATACTTGTCTCCTTACATTTGAAAACAACTCCCTGCACATGTGGAGTGATACTAATGACGATGTCAATAAACAAAAGGTGAATGAATTGAATGTTTAAAAGATCAAATATCTCTTTCCCAATAGGCTACATTTGTGCGTCGAAAAGACCAATGAAAAATATTAGTAGGGTTGAAAAAAATGTGTGTTTATTTTGCCAATGTCCATGTATTCATTGGAACGTGAATGCAATGGTAGCAGCACTTTTTTAATGTAATAGGCGGTGTTAATTTAGGAATATAGTAGTTTCTCAGTCCAGATATCAACAAGGCAGTGATTAGAGATACGATTTGCTTTCTATAATATTAGTGGCTGTTGGCTGCCGTAGGATTTTAGTTCAGTAAATAGTAGATATAGTGTACAAGTGAAGTTTAACATTTACAAAATAGTTTTGTTAGTATTCATCTCAACTAGCAACTAATAAATCGCCAACATGGAAATATTTTATAAAAGTTCTCAATACTACAAAATGTAACTACTGTAACCTCATCATTTCTATAAAACAAGCAACATTACTGGCTTAATTAGACATAGAACAGGAGTTAACAGGTTTTTCTGACTTCAATTGTCCAATGCTAGGGGGGAAAATGGTAAAGGAATCAATTGGAAGAATATTATGTAAATGCTATCTACCTTTCGATTTTGCAGAATTGAGCGGTTTCACAACATTAAAGAAAGTTATTGAATCTAATTATTCATCTTGAACTACTTTTTGAAATAAATGTATCTGTAAATAGTAGTTTTTTTTTTAATTATTTCTATTGGTTACCACAAGATAGCACCACTGGTATTACCAACAACAAATCTAGGGGCCATTGGATGTACTGTCACATGATGTCCAAAGTATTTGGGTAGTTCACAGCTTCGTAAACATGTCGTTTCCCCAAGAGCAAACAAGTGTTCATTGTTGAACAGTATTTTGCCAATTGTTCATATGCATTTGTTGTAGACCAATTTCATGTGAAATATCCAGATGTAACAGTGCCTAAATTTGATGATAACCAGATTAATCGTTCATTTCTGTGAAACCGAATCAGTTGCAGACAAGAAGAGAACTGAGCAACCAACCATTTTGACTGACTGAGCTGAGATTAGAAATGTGATGCTGCTTTAGCCTTCAAAAATCTTGGGAAGACTATCAACACATTCTCAGATTCCGTATGGTAGTGATCGGAAAGTGATGAAAAGTTAAAATTTTGTGAATATCATGTTCGTTGTGAGGAGGAATTGAGAGAGCTGGATAAAAAAAAGCGTACTATACTGTAAAAAAAGCGTGTTCTGTAGATAGTTTTGGTCATTCGTCGACAACCATGGAACTGGAGAGCTCTTGAACGTGTTTTCTTTAGTGATGAGGCTTGGTTTCACTTTAATGGATATGTAATTAGTCAAAACTCAAAAATTTGGTGAACCAAATATCCTCATGTGTTTCATGAAAACCCCTTGCACTGTCAGAAAATTGGAGTGTGATGTGCCGTATCATGTCGTCAAATAGTGGGCCATATTTTCTTTCAAACTACAGTGAACAGTGTTGTGTACCAAGATATCATTACATAGTACACATTTTCATTGCTTGAAATCGATCAATGTAGTTGGTTGTAGCAGGACGGTGCCACATGTCACACATCCAATGAAACAATGTAGTGATGTGTGAGTTCGAATTAAAATACTCGGTGCATCCGAGTATCAAAATCCTCGGTAGAGTCCGAGTATTAAAATCCTCGGTTTCGTATTAAAATACTCGGACAAAATCCTCGTAACTAGGAACAAGGAGGAGGTAATGTGCGAGTATCCTCGGTGTACGAGTATCCTCGGACAACGATATTCGTTAGGGCTGTGTCAATTCGAAATAAAATGCTCGGTGTTTCTACTTTGGTTATAATTAGTTTGTAAGCTGATTTTTCACTACACATTAATAATTAAACATTACGATTTTGAGTTATAATGATTTAGATTCGGTAACAAGTTCAATTTAAAATAACAATAATATTCATTTATTTCCACATTAACAAAAAGTAAATTAAATTATTATTTAATTGTTATTATTTATACTTAAATAAATATTAATAGGTTACCATATTTTATTTTAGCTGATTTGTTAAAAAAAATCCAAACCACGGACTTTTTACCAGACGACATTATAAATTATAACAATAGACGAATATTATAAAAATATATAAACATAGGAAAATCACAATCACTTATATCACTCACAATAATTAAGACTCACATATATAAACACTAGAGAGAAAACCGTGAAAAAACAGATTAATTATTAGGAATGGACACCATACACAAAGAACAAAACCGTGTTGGGTCTGCAGGTGTGCGTCTAAGTACAGACTAACACTACAATGAAAATAAAAATATTTATAATTCGTCTTCTAATTCCCCTGTGTTTGCAAACACAAAGGGAGGGGCGCTGTTTTAGTCTGTAAACAGAGACAGACAGATTATTGAAAGGTTGTATCATAATAAATCTTTGACCTTGGTTATTCTACTATAGTTTCAAAAAAACATTCGGTTATATTAAACACTAATGTGTAGGTTTATCTAAATGATCTGACTGGGAAAACTGAGTTCGAGTCCGATGCGCATAATCATTGTGCGCAGATACTCGATTTTGAAATAATAATACGAGTATTGAAATCATTCGAAGCCAAGTATTGCGAGTATCCATTTTACCCGAGTATCAACATCGCTAAAACAATGTATTACTTATGCTAGTTTTTGGCAAACATATCATCTCTAAAGGATTATGGCCCTCACATTCTCCCAATTTAACACTTCTAGATTTTTCCCTGTGGGGTTACGTTAAAGGGTATGGTTTATAAAAACAGGCTGCTCACACTGGATGAACTGAAGATGAACATAACAACAGAGACTAATATCAGTGTGAGCATACTCCACAAAGTGGCCACAAACATGGTAAAATGAGTTTGTGCCTCCATTAATGAACAAAGTAGATATATTGAATATATGATATGTAACATGTAAATGTTAGTAATTAATATTATAATATTTTTATAATAAAAGGTTATAAAATATATTAATGTGTGGTTATAATATTATCTTTCCAATGTGCGCAACTTTTCCATCATTTTTCGATGTGTGTGACTTTTCTATCACTCTGTATATCTTTCACTAGCCATTATGCAGGTGAAAATATGAATACAGTGAGAAACAAATTGAATTGTAGTTATTTCCCAGAAAACGATACGGGAGAAGCCATCCTTAATAAGGTAAGTAAATAAATAAGTTCTAACCGAGATAAGATTTACTTTTTTTTAAATCCAAACAAGCCATTGTGCTGTTAAACCCAAGTCTTTATACATTAGATAAATTATTAATTTATAATTTCATTATGAGTTTTTTAAAGGGTGAATAAACTTGAAACTTCTCTTAATCAGAAAATATGTGCAAAGTTAGGTTTTAAATTATGTCTGATTCTTTGGTTCACATTCACAAATTTTTTTCTATAAGGTTAGTTAGTCATAATCATTTCATATTAGTTATGTTTATATGCCATTCTTTAAAACTACCTCTATTATTTGGAGGTTAAATATATAACCAACCTAACTGGTTTGGAGTTCAAAACATTTGATATGACTAGCTATCACATACATACAAAATTAATAGTAGCCAATTTTTTTTTTTTAATTGTTCTAAGGAGCTAAAGCCAAAATAAAAATGTTTGGCCCAATCATTAATATTTACACCCTTACTTTGGAAAGAAAAAATAATGTTTTTTTTGTTTTTTTTTTAAAGACACTATTTACTTTTCACTGTGAAAATTGGAAATAAAAAGTACTTAGGCTCTTAGTAGAGATTTAAAAAATATTATATTATATAAATATCAACCTACTTATGAAACAAGATACTCCTTGTGATCTTTCCATAATATGTTGTTATATAGGTTACAGTATATGATTTCAGTAATTATGCAGAAAAATGGTATGGGACATTTAATGAATAGATTAGGTTAGCTTGATTTTATATTTAAAACATCCAAATGAAGGTTTAGGGTTTTAGTGAGGGGCCCAGATAATGTATGGGAGTCCCACACATGAGAAGCCCATGTTTTGTATGGTGTATCAAGCGTTTCCCACCTCCTCGGAAAAAAAACAAATATATATATATATACTAGCAGAGTACCTGTCCTTCGTACGGGGTTAACGTATAGATAATTGAGTGTTGAAAGATGAAGCCTAATAGCAGAATCTAAAAGCAACAAAGAAGAATAATATAAGCAGAATAAGGTTTAAATATCTCTTGTCAGCGTAGCAGAACAAGCAATGGCTGGAACAGAACTAAGCAACTCCATCGGTCAAAGAGAAATGTTAGCCACCATTTTGGTTTTTAGTGATTATTTTAGATCTTGTATTTAGAGCCGATTTTTACCCAAAAACATTAACCTTTTGCGTATTTTGTATACCATAAGCATCAAACATTTGAAAAGAAGGAATGTAAGAAGCCTCAGCTCGTTTCACCTTTGTAGTTGAGAAAAATTTAATTTCAGATTTTTTTTTTTAAATATGCTTAAACGCAAAAGTTTTTCAAAATATTTCTTAGTGAGCACCTATTACCTATGGGAAAGCTATGTTCCAAGTTTCATTGCAATCCGTTCAGTAGTTTTATGAGAAATCGTGATGAGTGAGTGAGTCAGTCAGTCAGTCAGTGGTATTTGGCTTTTATATATATATATATATATATATATATATATACACACATACAGAAATCGTCAACTCGCTAAAAAGAATTACGTTACAATTATTTATATGGTATTACCTCATAGAGTATTTAATTTTATATTATTTATGTATTTGTAACTTTTCAACTGGAGATTAAAGAGGACCAACTTATCTTAATACTGATAATATATGCCATTTTCTTGTATTCTCTTTCAGTTAGAAATGGGAAAAAAATTTAATTTACAATATACGAAAATCAATTGAAAAATTTTTAACCAGGGAAAAGATAGATATACAAAACATGGCAAGTTATCAAATCTACTGAAAAATTGTCCTAGAAACAGATAAAATATATAGAAATTAAAATCAGTTAAGCTTAGAATGTTAACACAGCCTCCAAAAACCATGTTTTAGCTAATCGTATCTTTGAAATACAAGTTAACTAATACATTATATATTTTTTATAATTTTATTTCTAAAACATATTTTCACTGATTCTGTATTTATGTAATAAACTATGATACTTACATCTATTATGTTGTACAAAATTGACTGCCATATTTGTAGGAACGAATTGAGAAGGCCCATCTTTCTTACTATGTCTGTCCCAAAGTAATTTCAGTTTTGCATCCTCAGTAGCTTCAATATTTCTTATTTTAGCTCTAAAAACAAAAGTATTTATCCATTACCATCAAACATTTTTAATAGTATAGACCATTTTTTTGTTATAAATAACAAAATATTGTTGCCATTGTCGCATGGAAAAATTGTAACAGGTTTATATATTTTATTTTATTTGAGTTATATGTCTAATTATTAAAATGTTTTCATTGTATTATGTCTAAGGCTTTCACGGTTTCATTATATAACCAAAATAATAATTTTTTTTTTAATTCTTGTTGTTTAAAGAAAAGAAACTTCTTGGTCATAATCACCTTCTAATGAAAATAAGAAAAGAGTATAAAATTAAGACCCCTAGCATTCGAACACTCTAATATAGTGTCAGGATCAGAAGAGGACAAGAGTTGATCAAGAGAGACATGATAGGAAAGATGAAAGAGAGAGAGAGATAACTCAAGACTACATGAAGAAAGGTGTGGATCCTGCTAGGATTCCTCGGGTTCACCATAACTGTACTTACTATGACTGAGCCCTAAGGGGATATCTTTTTTTTAAATCTGTATGTATTACGTATTGAATGATTCAGATTTATTTAGATTCCGATTATCTGGAAAATGTCAATTATTGATTTCATCAGTTAGATTTTAAAATGTTTCTTCTTCATTTCTTTATTATGTGTTTTTATAAATTATGTAGCTAAGCTTATGTTTTGACTATTAATATGAAGTTGTAAAACATTATTTATATGATCCAAGTTGTAAAATTGACTATGTTATGGTTAGTTATTAAAGTGAAACCTTGATAACTCTGAGCTCGATAGCTCAAATTCCATATCTTGAATTTTTTCATCCACTTTCAACTTAATCCAAACCCTAATGCTAATTTTCCCTCTGCAAGAAGAATATTTTAAAGAAAGAACGGTGATAAGACGAATTTTGTTGGTTTCCTGGACGTGATGGTTAACATCTATAACCTCTATAAGGTAGGTGAGCTCGAAAACCTCAACAAGTCGAAGTTTAAAAAAAAAATCATCTCTATAACTAGGAGATTTTGATTAGCAGAGCTTTGTAAGCCGAAGTTGAAGATAGCCATACTGTGCGAGATGACAATGACAATATTTCATGTTAAGATATGAACTTCCATGTCTGCATTTTCCCACATTTGGGTTCAGTGGCATAAATAACACCATTGCAACCCCTGCACTGTGGAGTAAACACATTATCATGAAAATAAATTTCGCAATGAACGACATTTCATTAAGATATCTTAATAAAATTGTTCCATAAATAATATAACCACGGATCATAAG
This sequence comes from Aphrophora alni, assembly GCA_963513935.1. NCBI lineage: Eukaryota > Metazoa > Arthropoda > Insecta > Hemiptera > Aphrophoridae > Aphrophora > Aphrophora alni. Next base: position 150,466,406 of record OY740766.1, read on the forward strand.
TCTGAAACTGTAATCATTATGGTAGCGCAATCTGTTTACTAGCAGTTAACAATATTACCGCCTCGTACAAACTTTCAACTTATTTGAGGAATACGATGTCTAACTCCAGACTGAGTTCTTTGGCAGTTTGGAGAACTGAACGTGAACAGGCTCATGCTATCGGCCTTAACACGTTAGCCGACAAGTATTTTCACATGAAGAAAATAAGAGGTTTTAAATAATTGTAATTATAACAACTTACAAGATTTTTGTTAATAATAAACCTTGATGTTTAAAGTTTCAGTCTTTCTTTCCCTTTTATAGATGATAAATTAGTTCAAACTTAAAGCTTGCATGTTCTTTTGAGTGTGATACTCCATAGCATTGGCATATTTAAATACAATGCTATCAACAGATAGTTTCGTTATGTAAAGAATGTCCTATAAGTAAATTAGTTTACTTTGATTTCAATTTAGAGTAAAAATAATATCTAATTACTACCAAGTAGTAATTACATATATGACCTTTAAGTAGGATTGTTTACGGTTGAAGAGGGCTCATCTAGAATCGACAAGTTGCGACTTCGTTATTTTGGGGGGTGCCATTCTTGTACCTGTGTGGGTACCAATCAATCCACTGATAGCTATATTGTTATCCCTGTGTATAAGTATAAGCCAACCGTTCTGTATTCTATTACAGTAATGTGGAATGGTTTTGTTAACTATGTACAGACTGTAATTCTCTTATATGTAAATGTGGAAATTTTTGATTAAAATAAAATTAAGAACTGTTTATTAAAATAAAATACTTGTACTGTGGTGTTTTCTTTCACTTATTACTTATTACAGGAATAAAAATATAATCAGAAAACACTGATAAGTGAAAAAAATTCAGTCAACTTGGATCCACTACAACACGAACCTCGCTATCTCAAATATTTGATAACTCGAACTGTAGTAATTCCCTTTACATTCCAGTTATCTAGGTTCCAATGTAGGCTATATGATATTCTGTTCTATTATAACTTCTATTTTATAAATAAATACCACAAAACAGTTATTTTGTAATTAATTAATTTTTAATAATAAAAACTTTAATCTCGTGTTACTCATTCCTGTTTGAAACATATATATTATCCAATTACATAAAAATTTAATATTAAACTAATAATTTATTAAAATACATTCATTTTCATTATATATCATTCTTCAATATAAACACACAACAGCAATTATTAGTGTTTCATTAAAATCCTTTGGTCCATCAATGGACACATTTGCTCATTAGAAAAATTATTCGGACATATCTTTTCTTTATATTTATTGTTATTCACAATTTGTACTTTCAATTACTTTATCTATTTACCATTCATATTTCTCTAAAAAAAAAAAACTTTTGAATTTCACTATTCTTCTTCCTGATTTAAGTTGTCTCATTTAGATACAAACTCCTCAACATGATCTCCCTGTTCTGATCTTAACAACTTGACGTCCTTTTTACAACTATCTCTTTCTTTGTATTTCTTGTAATGTTCACATCCCCACTTCCTTTTTATTAGGATAAATTGTATTTCATTTCCTTCACTTTAATTTGTGTAATTTTATTTAATAGATTTTAGTATTGATTACTATTATTATTATTAACATTTATCACATTTTTCATTTATAAAATCCTCTTTTCAATTTTAAACTTATAATATAAAAGGCTATTCCACATGCTCTTCTTTACAACTCAAAGCTATGAAAACTTGATTTGATAGCTTATTTTATTTCCTAGTCTTTCATGAAATATTATAATGTTACAAATTACATTTAAGACTAATTCAAAACTTCTTAACTAATCAAACATAGTCTGTCCTAAATAGCAAATATTGATTATTTAGCCAAACTCTGTTTACTGAATGATATAGCTTTCTATTTTAATCTTTAATTATATGGCCACATCTATTACTAATTTCTATTAATCTTGATTTGAGTTTAATTATATGTTATTCTGTGTTAGGTGTTGTATTCAGTGTAACTTTTAAATCTGTTCCTAACGAAGCCAACTGTGTATGGTCAGACACCACCGAGGTCTTTTAAAAAACTAGAAAAATTGGAATTGCACAGATTGTACAAAAAACACACACAACAGTTACTTCAATACAAATTTTGAAGAAAGAATATAAAGGAAATATAATACTCCAGTATGACATACGTATAAAAATACGTACCAACAAAATCATGAAGAGAAGGTGTTTCAATTTTCAAAGAAAATAAGAAACATGAAATGACAGTTATCGAGTGGAAGTTAAGCATTGAACGTCATTGCAAAATATTTTAAAAGCCAATAATATATATATATATATATATATATATATATATATATATAATATGTTAACTTTATAAAATTTAATATTTAGATTTAGAGTATAGATTTAATATATAACAATTATTTAAATTTTGTACTCACTCAATACCAAGATCAACTTCTGGAATACCACTCAACATTTGATTGGACAACATTTCTTCTGATCTTTGTGTTGATGAAGCTCTTAAATGGTTTGGTACAGCTTGTAATGCAGCTTCTTCAGGAGAGCAATACTTTGTTTCTACAGATGTTCCTTCTTCATTCAATTTGGCTTTACCTTTTCGTTTCGACAACTGGTCCTCTATGTACTTCATCCTACAGGCAAAACAAAGTTTACAAAATGCTATAATTTTTATTTTAACTAAATTTAATCCAAATAATACCATTCAAAACCTTTTGGAGTAGCTATTTTAATAAAAAATAATATATAATAATTACTTCTAATAAGATATTTTCTATATGACTTTTTCACAGCACAATGCTAGTATCTTATAATATTTTCACATTCCAAAGTTTGTTGGCAACTTTCAAATTTTATTATGTCTAGAGAGGTAAATACAATGAAGCACTAATTGCATGTCTATAATTTCTATCTGGCTTATTAAATTAAATAAAAACAAGCATAATTATTAAAATATTTGTTTTGACTCAAATATTTGTAGAAAGAAGTACAGTACATAATATGTTTTTAACAATTTTCAAACAATTTCTACAAAATATAGCATTTGCACGATTTTTTTTATCAATGTTTATACAATCTCCTCCCAGTGAAAGAGTACTCTAATTTGTCAAGATTAATATAATAGGCCTATATGCTATTTAATTTACTTACATTTCCTCATCTTCATCTCGTTTATTTGTTTCTGCAGAAAACTGTGTACCAATCCCAGTGTCATATGCATCATCAACTTTTTTAACTTTTCCACTCTTAAGTGCAGCCATATTTATTAAGCCTCCAGATTTCACTTTGAAGGGATCTGCCTAAACAGTACAAAACTGGTGTCTACAAAACATTAAAAAAAAGGTTATCTTACATTTCAATTAAAAATAATTGTATAAATTAAAAAACAAATAAAGACAAAGTGATTAAATATTCAATTAGGATATTTAGAAATCTGCACATACTGCATTATTTATTTGTTCTTCATGACTATAACACCAATTTTTTGTTTCACCAGTAGGCAGTTTTAACTACGAGTTTTAACCTTGTAGTATCATTAATAATGTTCCAATACAAAATTTTGAAGACTTTAAATTATATTCACTGAGTTATGTGTAAGAAATAGCATATTTTGAAGATGTATGAGCACTATATACTTCTTGGAAACTGTGATGTATAAATAAAAAGTTTAAAAAATTGCTTAAACCTTTCTAAAAACTAGTTAGTAAAAATTGATGGATCACTCCATATGCCCAAATGTTTATTAAAATGTCATTTGTTTTTACAGCCTGAAGTAATTTAAATCCAGTTTTTGCTATTCAATTTCTCCTCTAAAACCAATTTCAATCTAGTTCTGAACTGAAAAACCAATTTGAAACCAAACATATGAAAGTCAAATTCTGCAGTCATTTCCTTAACTCGAATGACTAAAGTTATTTTAATATAATTATTAATCCTTTCTCTTTCAAATTTTGTTTTACTCTATAAAAGATTTTCATTTAGAAAAAGAAAAGGTTGGAAGATTGTGACTCCATACCAGACTTCTTAAAGCCTATTGAGCAACTAAGCTCCTAGGTTATAATCTAGCAGACTAGTTTTAATAATTCATGGATTACCCTATCTCGGCACCGTCTAGCTGACAAATGGTGAATTAGGCGTGAGGAAATTCAAACTTCCCAAGGTTAACCTCAACGTCACTTCGAGTTACGACATTCACTATAAGAAAGCTGTTGTATTACTGAACTCTGTGTTCACTTGCGATTGAACACTGCCCTTTTTTTTCATACTGAACTTTCAATTATTTTTTATTTTTTCTCTATTTTTAAATATAGTAGTAGATTTTTAGTTTACTTAGAATTCTTGAACTTATCAAGTTGTTGTTATCAGAGAATTGAAGATATGTGGTGCAAAGATATGTGGTTTTCTGTTGAATATTGTGGTATGATTATAAACCACAAGCAGTTTTTACTTCTGTTTTGATAAAGCTGAAACAAGAGCGGCTAGGAAAGGCTCTGCATAAACCTATGTGAAAAGTTTTTGAAAAATATTTCAACAATATGTAAACAACTACAATATTAACAAATTCATCGCAGTGAATGAAATGGTTGAGCCATTTCTTAGAAAATGCAGTTTTAGGCAATATATGGTAAATACACGACCATGTCCTGAATATAGAGGTCTATTTGTTTTTAGCAAAGTGTGTAGATTGGTTTCCTATGTTCCAAAAAAGTATAATAGTTCTCACCCTATATACACGATTTAAATTAAAACAACGTGAACAGATTTTTTTTTGATTTTTTTTTTATTTTTTTTGCCATTTCATACTATATTGAAAAATATAAATTATACATTAACAAATTTTATTTCAATAATTAAAAACTTTAAAAAACCATGAAAAACAACAAGTTTGTTAATAACTAGTAGGCCTACTGCTAGTTAGAGGCCTACAAACATGTGACCGCTGCGCCAACCACAACCGATCACATCATTATTTGACCACAACCGATGAGAAGTTAGAGATTAAATGACCAGAAGTTTCATTTGATTTTGGAATATTCGACCCCATCTTTAACCTTATCAATCACAGAAAGTTCTACTTCAGTTAATGTCTCTGGCACTTCCTGAAATTAAGAAGTGGATCCAGTGAGGTTAGAATTAGCCACAACATACTCCACATTCATGTTTATTTCATTCTTTGCTTTTTCTTCACTTGAGTTCCCCTAGAGGTTGATTTTGTTACCATTGTATTGCCACGAATAATTCAGTGGAATTATGAAGTAACCTGAACAAAGCCCTGCATATCCACGTAAGGCTAGATAAAAATTGGAGGTCACCCAGTATCAAGAACTCGCGTATTAAATATTAAAGACTAAGTTAAGACCCTTAGTCACATAGTCATAGGTATATCCTGTTCCACCCTTTGACTTTGGATGTTACAGCCTTTTTCCCATTAAATAAACAAAAATTTAATAAATATCACATTTAAAATATAGCACCATTTATCATAAAATACCCAAAAAAAGCAATAAAATTTCATTAAAAATCCAAAAACACCACAAAAAATAGAGGCTTAAATAGAAAATTTTGAAGTTAACTACCATATTGGATAATGGCGGTCATTTCAAAATTTCCAAAACAGATTTTTTTAATTCCATGAAAAAGTAACAAAGGTCTCCCCTTTTAAAATTTTTCAATAGTTCACGCAATACAAATTAGTGCTCATGATAAAATGATCATCCTGTACATGAAAATTTGGTATTTTTCATTTTCAGTTTTTAAATACTAAAATACTATATTTCTTTCACCTTACTGGAGAGCTTTTAAATAACAATATGTTTGTTCTACTTACGTCTGCTCATCCAAAATTTCATCCAAAAGGTCAGTACAGATTTAATCACAACCGGATACGGTCGATTATGTAAAGTTATTTCCGTATAAACTAAACAAGTGTTTTTAAAAGAAATTAAAAGTGTGTAAATGTGTTAGTGTAATAAATGTGTGTCAAATACGTACTAATGTTTTAAATGATTTTATAACAATGTTGATGAGGTATATATATATATCGTCAATATATACCTCGAGTATATATAACACGAGTATACGACGAGTATATATATATATATATATACCTCGTCGTATATATATATATATGCTATATATAGTACCGAAAATAACGCATGTGACCATGGCTGAATAATTAGTCGAAACGGCCGTAATGCATTGAAACAATTTTGGATGAGCAGATGTAAGTAGAACAAATATATTATTACTATTTTTCCTTTTAATGTTAAGGATTGTATTGAATGAATTTGGCTAAAATTTGTTATTTATTTGTATGATGTGTTTTTTACTTTTGCTTTTACTGGTAAACATACAGTAACTGAAATATTTATTAAACATATACATACTCAATTTTCTTGATATGTCTATACATCTAAAATAAAAAGAAAGCTGTGATTTATCTTGTTCAATAAAAAACAGTTATTTAGAATGAGAATCGAACCCAGAACTTTGGCTTTATGCGCCAATGCTCTACCAACTGAGCTAGCCTTGGTTGCTTACCAGTACAGGACCTCTCACTTGACTTTGTTTACTACAATTTTTAAGTTATTAAGTCAACTAACTCGTTAGAACGACATTGAAATTAATCTTTTACTCGACTCATAGCTTTAAGTAACTATTTATTGATTGTAGTTAATGATTATAATGCTTATACATTTTTACCATACTAGAATTATTAATGAAATAAGTATTTCAAGTTAAAATGTGATAAGGGATGTAAGGGTACTAGATTGTTTTTAATAAACAAAATTATACAATAGAGGCATAAGGTAGAGGGAGACCATCTTTGTGAGCCCTACAATACCCTACCCCTTAAAAAATATCTAGAAACTAGACTTACAATAAGGCATTCCTCTTCTTCTGAAACTTTCTGACCAAGCGCTAAGCTGACAATGTTTACTCCATTTGGCCTGTGTCTCATTTTCTGGATCAGCTTTGTTTCTTCTAATTGTGCACTGAAAACAGAATGATTCTTAATCAATGAAGTTAATTATTTATATTAAAATAAACTTAAAAAATGATTACATGCTGCCGCCTACCATATTCTGATGCCTACACGTCACCATTCAATGGTATCCAGCGGTCGATGTCGGCCGCCTGCACAAAAGCACTCCATTTTCGTTAACTCTAGCCCTGATCTAACCAATTGTTTTGTATGAAAATTGTAACACCGTCTGTTTGTTTGCCAATTATATATCAACCCATCTATAATATCAGTGTCAATCAATTCAGTACTCTTCACAAAATAAATCGAGTTACAGTATAAGCTTTATCAGTGTCTATGTCTGTGTACGTGTGTGTGTGTATGTGTGTTTAGACAGTTTAAAATTATCATCAAACCGTTCTCAATGTAAATTTGAAAATTACCAATTAGTATCAACAGAAATACCAAAAACAGCTTCAAAAATAGCAAAAACAGAATGTAAGAAAAATTAAAAGTTTTTCATAAATAAGAAATTAAATTCAGTAATTATTCAAATTTCAATGTTTGACTACACTTAATTAACAGCAATTAGAGTCCCTATACTGTAGTTTATGAAAGAAAAACTATTAATAAAACATATCTGTTTAGATGTAAAAAAAAACATGATTATAATAAGCATTATAAATCAATGAATCTATGTTCAAATGTTGAAAGAAATTAGGATGTATAATATACGGATTCACCTGCCTTAATTGGAAAATTCTTGTCGGGAATTGAAATCTCCATAAGACCCTATGTAAAAAATTTAAAAAGTATAACTTTGTAAAACTTTTTATATATTTATAAAATAGAGAAAATTATATAAACAACTTTTGATAATGAGTAAATTTTAGAAATATTAATCATTACAAACTTAGAGACAGTATTAAAAGACGAAAAACGTCAAAATTTTGAAAACATAAATTTTGGAAAAATTAAATTAATAAAAAGATAAGCCATTTTGAGTAACTTAATAATAACAAACCATAAAGCCAAATAATAATAGCCAAATCAATGACAGTCGTGTAGCTCAGCAAAGAAGACACCTAGGAATAAAACGAAACCAAGAGGAACAAGAATCCATTATCATTCATTGAAAAAAGCAAAAAATGAAAAAGTTAGAAATTTAAAATCATCGATTTCTACAGGACGACACAACTCCAAAACTAAACATCCTACAGACTCCAATCAAGTTTGTTTACAACCACAAGAAGAGAGGCTTCAAAATGAAACAAACATTTCAAGAATCGAGCAAAGCATTCGAGAGTTATGAAGAATTGAAGAAAAATCCATATAAAATCCCATATTTCCTGTACTATCATGAAAATCTGATCAATATCGGTCTGCGCAGAAGAGGGATGAAGAAACTGACCGCCACCTTAAGTCCCACAAACAATTAAAGAAAATTAACAAATAATTTGAATAAAGTAACTTATATAACTAAAACAAAGAACTACATTAACAGTAGAAACAATTTCAGCCATGTAGGAGTCCACCGTACTAATCTAATTAAATAAAACAAAATGAAATAAGCAAAATACAGAATTAATTTTTAAAATAGGGGTTACTAGAATTTGATCTCCCATCCCAAACGAAGTTATCCAGAAAAACTGGAGACTCTTGAAAGATATCCACGCTTGAAACTCCGAAGCTGGAAAATTTCAGTTATTATTGGAAATACATAGTGTTACAGCGTCTTGCCGGGTTAAACTGTTTATATATTTATTAAAAAACAGAATTTATAATTTAAAAAGAATTTTAATATCTTGGGATAGGCACTCGGCCGGTCATGAACAAACTTGTAGATGGCACTTTCATAATTGTGAATTTAGAAAATTGTTCAAAGTTTGTATACATTATTTTTAATTTGTTATGGTTATTGTTCACTGCATTTATCTTATTGACAGAATATACCAAGTTCTGTTAACACTGAATTTACTATTTTTGTTCACTTTAATAAAACACTTTAACTTGGAGTAACATCAACTGCATTCTTCAAACGTCTGGACGGCACTGTTGTAAGGACTCTATCTCGTACTATTCAAATCTTGGCTCCTTTTCCCTTCTATTTACGATTTTATTTGCGTAATGGTTGACTTGTATTCTAATTGGTTAGCTGAAATCTCAAGACTCGGGTCAAGATTATGATACATTCTTATAAAGTTTTTCTTTTTATTCATTCTTATATATTAAACAATAAAATTGTTTAATATGTATATTTCTATTTATTTATTCTGATTTATCTAATGTTGAAATATTATTTACTGATAACATTTTGTTATTTTTTCCAAACCATTGAATAACTTCTAAGTTCAAGATATCATTGCATATGGCAGAGTTCTGTCATCTGATATACAGTTCTAACATTGACTTATTCTAGTAATTATATACTAATAACTAGTCATTTACCGATAATTTAATTGTAATAGGCCTAAACATATTTTATCGCACCTACGATTAAATTTTAATAATAATAGTTTTTAACATTTAACTGTTGTCACTAACTGATGATGTCATGCATTCAAAATGGCTGTTTTGTTTACATCCCATATCTACAACAATTTATTAAGATTGGAATTGATTTATGGATGGAAACATCAACTTGTTTTTACAGTGAAATAAATATTATTTAAATAAATAAATGATATATCTAATCACTGTGTGCAGTGGTTATTGTTACATCTTTGTGATAAGTTCTGTTTAGGTAGGTGTTGTTCCTAATTTTGTGTTGTTGTTTACATTATTTGGCCTAAATTTACATACCCTACATAATCTGCAGGTTTATTATGCTAGCCTATTAAATTTACATTATCTAGTTTGGCCTATATTCATCTTAATACAGTAAAGGCATCTGATTATTTACCAAAGTCAGTTTCTTTCATACTTATAAATATTATTGGATTTACTTTAAGTTTGTTGGTCTACTTGTAAAATATTTTGTTTACATTGGTGTGTTTGGGATCCTTTAGCCTATATACTTTTGAGTATAGGCTATTCACATAAATATATCATATGGCATTTGTACCATTATACTTCTAAGGTAAAATTCACTTACAAACCTATTTTCCTATTTTGGTAAATATCGGTTGTACCTCGTCCTACAATGTTTCTATAAAAAATTAAGTAAACAAAGTATTAACTTTGTAATCAAAGGAACAGATCATTATGTGTCACAATAAACATTCCAAGTCCCAAAATGCATTAGATTATTAGAAAATAAAATTTATACAAAACTATGAAATCAAGCTATGTAGGTTAGGAATGCCAACGTTAATACTAATTAAGTTCATCAAGTCACTGAATCTATGATCGCTTGTTCTCAAGTCAGGTGGCTATATATATATAGCAACCTGACTTGACCTCGCCTATGTAATTTACGTCCCATTTTGTAACTTATGGAACTTAGATGCTACTAATTGTGAAGTCAATTTCAATAGATAGAATAAAACTCAAACACAATATCTCACAAAAAATATGTTTACTTAATCAAACACATTTCAACGACAAAGTAGCCATACTCAGTGATACATGAGCTACAATAACTAAAATACTAGTATCACTGAGAATGGCGACTTTGTCGTTGAAACATGTTAAGTAAACATATTTTTTGTAAGATTATATTGTGTTCGAGTTTTATTCTAGGCTATCTAATATTATTTCACAAGTCAAGCTCAATATTTATTTATCGATTTCAATACATTAATATTCCTATTTTCTAATAAACTAATGCATTTTCTAACTTTAAAAGTATCATAAATAAATTATCTGATTGTTTTAAAATAAGGTAGTCATAACACATACACTAACTTCACTAACATAGTCATACATATTAACATTGGCTTTCGTTATAAGACTTTAACCTAAAGCTGTATTCCCTTGTTTTCTATGTGTTATAATAGTGAAGAAATACATTTGGGACTTGAAATGTTTATTATGACACATAATATGATCTGATCCTTTGAATAGCCTACAAGGTAAAATACTTTGTTTTCATAATTTTTCTATAAAACAATCCTAACCTGCCTTACTTGCCAAGTATTCATTGTGTAGTTCAAACTATATTTTACCATGTTCTTAGGATTCATCATGACCACCAATTATTACAAATTGTTCATTATTGGTACACTTAACTAAGACATTTGTCATCATTAGTAATAAATAAGACATAATCACACTAACTTGTTGATGTTAACCTAAACCCTCCTCTTAAGGCAATGAAGAAGTGAATGAACTAGTCCTAAACCTGTGTAAATCAGAAAAATTTCATCACCTCGGGAACTATTTTACATGTAAAACGACAAAATTAAACTTACTTTAAACAGTTGTCATCTTCACTGTGGCTGCTTTCATCCGAATTTTCTCTCTTTCTGAACTGCTTCTTACCCATTTTAAACTTTACTTTGGATGTTTTAACCTCTGTGTCAGACATTATATAAAAAATGAAGACCAGTGAAGCAAATTATTTAATTTTTTTTTTAATTATCTCAATACATGGCACATTCAAAAGAAAACTGATTACGTTAGTAGCTACAGAACTAGTCTTTAATTTAACTAACCTAAATTTAAACAAAATCGATCATACATACACAACAACACAACATTGACAACATTAACACAACTGTTAATTGAATTGACACTCAAGCGCTTAAACCGCTAGTTGATCTAAGAGAGGGATTGTACACTAATTCAACTTCACGTGCTTATTTCGCCATCGCCGCACCCACAGTGTGTCAAATCAACAATCTAGTGGATTTAATTATAAAAATTGAAGTGGTTAAAATTAATATTAGTCTGAATTATTGTCGATGGTTACGCAAAATCTAAACAATGGCAGAATAAGTATTATCCTTAGAGTTAGATTTCTTTTTATAGAAATATAGGCTGTATGAACTCATGCGTTTGGTATGCAAGGCATACCGTCATTTAGAAGATTGTAAGATTGTCACTATTGTCAGTAACATGTTATATGTCTGAGATTTAACGTCACTTCACTTCCTACTATTCCTTCTCTCATTCTGTAAACTCCTTTACTATTTTAAGGTGAGTTTGTCACAAATATTTTAATATGTTTTCTGAATATATTTATATTTATGATTTTACTTTATTCATTAAAAGTGAAAAATACTGTCAGGTCAGATACACCATTGTTATTTTTAAATATGATTGACGACAAGGTTTACAGATAAAGAAAGGTGTTGATCCAATAAGGTACCTTGGGATTGTTCCCTCTGAACTCACGTTGTGCAAGGCCCTAAAGGGGTAAACAAATATTAAAGAATCTTCATTTTGTTTGTCTATACCCATATCAAGCTTTAAAAATACGAGAATTCAGATATATAGCATCTTTTGGCATGAAATCTAATGATCAAATACGAAGCCAAAAGGTTAATTGGGAGCCAAAAGTATACAATGTTCTAAATATGTATTACTATTAGTAATTTAATTCCAAATGCTGCAACCCTTCTAGGCTATAAGATGTGTGTGTATCGTGAGCTGCTGTCAATTTTAGGAAAAACTTTTTTTAATCTATGCATATAAAAAGATTTTTTGGAATTCGCCTAAAGGCTTTTCTAATACCTATACTAATTTTTTTACCTATATTCTTCTAACTATTAAATCATGTCTGAAGAATCACTGAATAATGTATAATTTATTTATTTAAACAAAAAAATATATACTTCTAAGATTACCAAGAAAGGGGTTAATCTGCTTTATTCTGAAATAAATACATAGTCGGGATAATAGAATAATTGAAACAACGAAATATGAAACATAAAATATAAAAACCCTGACGTTTCTAGTTTATAAGAACTAGACACATCAGGACTTTTACGATTAACTATTGATATCCTGACTTGGTTAATTATTTGTGTCGTGTTTTGAAAGTTGTATTCCTTTATTCAACAAAAACATAAACAAACTTCCTTTTCTGCAAATTGTGTAAGCTTAAAAAAAACAAAAATTAGAAAAATGCTAATCGATACATTAGAAAACAATTATATATGAAATGCGGAACAATATATTATAAAGGAGAAAATTCTTTGTTGAAGACTTCTTATATTTTCATTATTATCATGGTACTAAAATATACACTTATACCGGTACTATATAAAACATATATTATGAAGTCACATCGTAATTTTTTCCCATGAAAAATTAAAATTAACTACACAGTGTACGAAGTTTAAAAACAATTTACCAGAAATCCATAAAACTAGCAGAAATAGAATTAATTATTAAATAAAAGTTGCAAGGTTTTAGTAGTCAAATGACTTTTAATATGCTACGTTTTAAAATTCTTTTTATCTCTGTCCTTCTAGAACATTCTGGAAGAAAGGTGGAGCTTAAACCGGAAAGAGGTAAGCACATTTCCATTTCTATTGAGCTTAAATATATCCTGTATCCGCCTTATTCGATCTCAGTCATTACATTTAGCTTCAAAGAAGAGTTCGGACGAAGCGTTGTATTCAGATCACAGCTAGACTTCTAGAAGTTATATTTTGTGCAGTTGTGTTATTACAGACAAAAGCAGGAGAAAGAGTTCGTTCAATGTACGTATTCTTTATTTTCATAGTATTGAAATCTTACAATTTATATTTATCCACGATTTTTTGTCGCCATGAATTTAGTCTAGTCATGTATCTTAGGTCAGGCGTCCATAAAGCCGGTACACAAAGAAAATCAATATTTTTTCCAAAGAAAGTTGGACATGGGTAAAATATATGTATTACAATTGTTTGTAAAATATTTTACTTGTTTTATGTTTTACTGTACTTTAGATGTTTTAGTTTATAATTAATGAATAGTTGAACAAAGCATAGGTAACTAGGGTAGCCCTTTTTTGTTGGCAAGTTGGACTAGGCTGGTATTACTCTTTGTTTAAAATGAACAGATATGATAACTAAACTCGTCTATTATATTCGAATATATATATATTTTGTTCTTAACGGTAAGGTATGCTATTTTTCTGTTCCCAAGGTTAAAACTAAAAGGCCATGATCTGGTGATTCATTCTTCCTTAAAATGTGATAGATGAACATTTTAATGTAATGTAATGAAACTGAACAATATAATGAGCATTTTAACCCTTTAAATCACAAACCTAGGCTACTCTTATGAGCTTGATTTGAATAATTAATATTTTTTTGTGGTTTTAAACTTTCAACATACAGGCATACTATTTTTCTGTTCACAAGGCTAAAACCATGATCTGGTGATTCATTCTTCCTTAAAACCTGGCCGATCTTTGAAATTTTTTAATTTTTTAAAATATCCTAGCGTGAAACAATTAATATGAAATACCGGTCAGTAAAAGATATGAATTGATCACATTTTGTATTACAATTACATATCCACCTTTGATATTTTCAAAATTCGTAAAATCTTGATTTTTATTTTAGAAATTGCTAACTTAGGGATTTTTCCGTTGAGGCGAGTTTGCGAAACGTGACTTTTGCACCCACCATAGTCCAATTTCACCAACTCGTTTTAGACGGAAAAGATTGCATTAGACCCATATTTTGACATTGTTCTTTTTAACTAAAATATAGCTACATACAATGGATTTCCGTTGTAGTACAGTCGGTCGAACGTAAGCTAGCACTTTGGTTAGGTGAACCCAGGGCGAGGGAAGATCGAGTTGCAGATATAAATACTTTCGTAATATATTGGCCAGAAAATTAAAGTTGTATTGAAACAAAACCAAGGAAAATTAAAATATAAGCTATCAAGGAAGGTAATTAAAACACCTTATTGTATTAATCTACTTATTTATTTTTTGTACAATTGTATGATGATTTACTGTATTTCATTTGCTTTAAGTAGGTACATAATAATAAAAATTATCAAAATAAACTAGCTAAACTATATTTAAACAACTAAAATTATATAAACTTTTTAAACAGTAACAATTAAATTAAAGAAATCAATTAACAGGAGTATTTGTGTTTGCTTGAGGAACAGCTCTCGCCCCGCGGAAAATGTGGTTGACAGTAGCTGATGTTTTCAGAACAATGAATACAGGTTTTCTACCTAGCAATCTAAGCGCCACCTTATGTTTGGCCAACTGTAGTAAACAAATTGAACATTTTTTAAAAACTAATCTGTATATATGAATGGTAGAATGTTGATTTGTCCTAACAATTCCATTCAAGCAGTTTATGGGGATAATTCTGAATTCATTGCTCGGGTATTGTCTTTTTTACGTCACTAGAAAATTAATGATTAAATTAAAAATATTTCGATTAAATTATTGCTGAACCTCTTTTACTGCCCTATAATATTATATTTAGTTGTCTATTTAATTTTAAAGATTTTATCCTTGTTAACTCGTTGAAGAAACTTTCTTACTGTGTTGCAGTGCCTCTTAACATTGTTTTGTAGTTTATTAAACTTTATCAAAGTTTAGAATGTTCACTAGTTTTAGTGTACTTAGCTAATGATGTTGTTCAAGTTTTATGTTACCGGTACTATTTTGTGAAGGAGATAAGAAATATAATTGTAAGATTGTTTTCTAAAATTGATTTTTGAGTAATTCACACACAAACAATGCAGACTACGAGACCAGAACACAAAACTCAATTGCAATACATTAGTTTTGTACTTTACGTTCATTGTTTATACCATTAATAATTATGGCTCCTGTTGTCCTAAAAAAACATGTACATCATTTTTATTTATTTAATGATTTTTATTTTGTCCTTAACAATTTTGAAAATGGCATTCAACACAAAATTATAACTGATTTCTGTGGTATATATTTTGTAATTGGGTAATTCCGATAACAAATTTACATTTACTCTGCTTCATGTTACAGTTTTTCAGAACTAAATTGCTTGAACAAATTAAAATTAAAATTAAACTTGTTATATTTTTAAATGTCCTAAACCTAGTTTTGTTTTTTCAGATGCCAGAAGAAGTACAAATGCAAGATGGGGAAGTTGAGACCTTCGCATTTCAGGCAGAGATTGCTCAACTTATGTCCCTCATTATCAACACCTTTTATTCCAATAAGGAGATTTTCTTACGAGAGCTGATTTCCAATTCCTCTGATGTAAGTACAGCGTTTATAATATATGTGTATAAACATTTTCAGAAAATTTAAGTTTGTTTTGTTTCTCTTAGTTATGATCCTAATATAAAGAAAGTTGACTTTAACTAGAAAATTATTACTTATTTAAGAAATTTTTAAAATTAGAAAAACAACATTAATTCTTTGTATATATACATTTTATTTATAAGTTATTTCATTTTGTTGTATTAAACAAAACTTTAGCTGGAAGAGCACCAAGTATTATAATGGTGAATTCTTTATTATTTTGTTGTTTGGAAATTTCATTTTTGCTGGACTTTCTCAAGATTAATTTTTGTGAGTTGGGGGAATCCTCCCCCCATTACAATTTAGTGATTTATTCTTACAGGCAATTGTTCTAGGGATTCGGATCATATCTTAATTTTTTTGTTTACGCCAAGTGTAAGATCAATATTGTATTATGGCGAGATGACAAAATGCAAATAAATTGTGTTTTAACCCGGCACAGTCGTTGGTTCATTATCTGATAACCCAAAGACATTGGTTTGATTCAATCAACTGGAAGAGACAACGTTGGCAGTAGATAAAATTATCATCCCAATCTAGGCATGGTACCAATAGAGGGGACAAAAATTTCCGCACTACTCTACACCTTGCAAGCATTTTTGTCATCTCACAAAGTAGCTACATTGTAATTGCTTCGTAGATGTAATCTTTTTATATTTAAGCCTGTAATATTTTAGGTCTTGATATTAGTTTTTTTCCTTCCAAATTTATAAACGAAATTAACAAAAATATAATATATATTTTTTTAAATGTTAATATTTTAAATATAAGAGAAGTGGTTATTTCCAGTGGCTACTCCATTTTTGAACAATGCATGTAATTTTTCAATATAGAGTTACTGGTCATGGAGTAATTTAAGATTCTGTCACTTGTTTACATTTTGAATTCTATTATAGGCATTGGATAAAATCCGGTATGAATCATTGACGGATGCTTCCAAACTGGAAAGTGGAAAGGAGCTTTATATCAAGATTATTCCTAACAAAAATGATCGCACACTGACAATAATCGACACGTAAGTTGTACAAGTTTTATCAACCAATTGTTACCTACAATTTTCAATTTAGGTGTATTAGCATTGTGTGCAATTTTTTCAACAGGAACAAATTTGGGCTATATTGCTAAAATATTAAAAATTGGTTTTTATTATTTTCAATTATATGCTATTAAGCCCAACAATATAGGCAATAGGCATCGTCAGATACAATAATAAAATTATAAATTATTACAAGGTGTCCAGCAGCCTTGAAAATCAGGAATTATGCTTGAATTTTGCTGGCCGTCTGGGATTTTTCCCAGGAAGATTTATAGTTTAGATTTTGTTAAACAAAATTCACAATGAACAAGGAAAAACCCCCAACCACAAAATAACAACTACACAAAACTGTGTAATGCGTTAATATTACCTTATGTACATTTCGATAGCTCTATCATCTTCAGAAGTGTAACTCTAAAGATGATTAGATAGCAGAGCTAACGAAATGTACATAAGGTAATATAAACACATTATACAGCTTTGTGTAGTTGTGTTATTTTGTGGTTTGGGGTTTTTCCTTGTTCATATATATTCACAACAGTGCTCTAGTAATTTGTTTAAAATTCACAATACAAAAATTATTTCCACGATTGAGCTATATATACTAATTTTTTCCCCCCTCGTAACAGAGGACAAACATTGCTTGCATACAATAATAGTATAGAGCGCTCTGCCTGTACTGCGGTCCAGTTAGCTTGACTTGAATGAAAGCAAACTCTTTATATTTATATCGACAATGTTAGCCATTTTATCTTGTAGTGTGATATGGTAAAAAATAGATGATACATAATCCTCTAAGAATACATTTTATGCTCATCGTCCGAACTTTTGAATCGCAATTCTCCTTGGCACAGTGTCGTCTTGATCCTTGCTCTATAGGAATAATAAAATTTCCCAACTGATCATAATGAAGGTCGGTTATATGTTGATTCCCCCCTCCCCATATGACCGGGTCTAGATTGTGGTATTCCGTAGCGTTTTAGGCAAGATGGAATGATCTTCCATCGGAATTCGAGCTGTTGAATTTTTTGTTTGAAATTTTATATAATATCTAGGCATTCTGTACGGCTCCATCTATTAACCATGTGAAATTTGCCCACCATCACTTTTTACCTCTAATGGCTATGCAATGTTGATTCACATTTTCATCACCTTGGTCAGTACCGTCCCATATTTTTGTTGTATACCCCTACTAAATTTGATCTTGTAACATTAAAAAATCTTTACATTAGAAATCCGACGGACGTCATATGAGGCAATGATCATACTGATATGACAGAATTATCCATCCAGTGGATATATTGTGTGCCGTTACTTTTGTCTAGTGTGGTTTTATAAAAGCCACGATATTTTGAAAATGATTTTTTTTTTGTAGTTAAAGGAATGTTTTTTGGAAGCCGATTGTCTCTTATCAGTCCACTACCATTGTAACCACTCTTTTAAAAACTGAAGCAAATTTTGCCTAGTAACAAAGTTTTTGTTATCAACAAAAAATTTATTATACAGAAATTTGCGTTTACTGTCCCGGTATTTCTATCAGCATTCTGTAGAAGGGTTGATTTTCCAAAGTACAGTAGGGCCTCGATTATCCGAGCTCCGATTTAACCGAGTGTTTTTACACTGTACAGTACCGTAGCAAACGAGCGGAGTGGGGTGACCGCTCTGTCATTTTACTCGCTATTTTACTGTGCTGCAAAGAAGCGGGCCAAGTTCAGTACCAGAAGTAGGCTGGTTTAAAATTCAATTTTCATTGGTAAAATACCAGTACAAAACAGTTTTCAATACTGTAGCTATTTTCAACTGTGTTTTCATATTCACCATTGACCTTGTTTTAGATTAGTAGGCTAGAATTTTGATTTACAAAACCTGTACTTTTATTTGCTGTTCAGTACAGCATATTTCTGTATTTTTTATATTATGAACGTAATATTTAGTACAGAGCAGTACTGTGGGTATCGTAATAAAATGAACTCAATATTTCAATTCAATTTTACGTCTTTATTTTTTACTGTATCAACCCCAAAACGTCTTTGTAGTAACGCCCGTAACACAGACTGGCGGCTGAAAATGCACACGCTATCATTGATTTCAATGGCGGCCGGGGGACGCTCTCGTTCACCGGTCTGTCTGCCCTTGTTATCTGAGTGTCTTCTGGTCCACATTAGCTCGGATAATCGGGGCCGATACAATTAATATTACTGTAGTTATTAATATTGTGTGGTATTTGTTTATTTTTTCCAGCATAAAAATCAAAGTTTACAATTAATATATCCATTTAATAAATTGATGCACCAAGTCTTATAACCGAATCTGATGGGCTTATTTTTTATGAATTGTTTACATGAATGATGTTCAAAATACTTTACCATGCATTCATCGTAATTCAAATGTCATAAGGACATAACATTATTTATCAGTCATTCGAGATTATTATTATCTGCGCAGTGAAGGAATTTTGTTATCTCTAAAAATCTGTCTCTTTTCATGGATGATTTTATCAAATGGTCCGATATCTTCTTCTTAAATATCAGTAAAATCTTTTTCCTGATTTTTCATTATATCCAGACAATAAAAATTCCAATATAACATTTCAAATCTTCAGTTTTAACTTTAGAATTAGCTTTGTTTTTAAAAAGAGCATACTTTTCAATTTCATTACACAAAAATTGAAAAATATTGTCATCAAAGACTTTTTCAAACATTTGGACTTCTGATAGATTTTTGAAATGAGAAAAATCATTTACAAGGAAAGGAAGTCAACATTTGTTTACTGCCAGCATTATTTTCTGGTAATTATGTTTCTGAATTCATCTTGCCGATAATTTTCAGTCAGATCTTGTCAAAACAATTCATCATCACTACTTCTTACATCTGTTTGGGTAATTTCATAATTACAACTCCCAAACAGACGAGCTTCAACATTTATCAATGATTGGTTTCTCGCCAAAATATCAATATAAGCAACATCCTCATCTGTAAATACATTGGGATCTGGAGGATATATACAGTAGAACCTCTGTTAACCGGCCTCGGATTTACCGGCCTATATCCATAGTATACTGGTTGGATGAGAGTTTCCGAAAATAAATTGTAATTGAAACACCAAAGCGGCGACGAGTCAAACGATTTTGTCGATAGCGGTATCCCATTGTTGGCAGCATAACACCGCGGCATTGGCACCCGTCGTTATAGCAGACATACACCGACAAAAACGTTAGATGGGCCGCTTTTTTTCCACAAATCAATTTAGTATACATTATGGAAAATATAACATTTCTTTTCAGTTTTCTTCTCGTCTTTGACTGGTTATGATCTGCGTACACTATATACAGTAAATAAAAATGAGCGAGTTACGAAAACGGAAGCGTGTGTTGGTTTCGTTTGAGATGCGGTTAAATGTGCCAAAAGACTTGACAGGGGAATCTGTAAAATAGCTTTTTAGTGTTTAATTTTTTCATGTTTGATGTATAAT
The DNA here is from genome assembly GCA_963513935.1 of Aphrophora alni. NCBI lineage: Eukaryota > Metazoa > Arthropoda > Insecta > Hemiptera > Aphrophoridae > Aphrophora > Aphrophora alni. The sequence goes on from OY740766.1 coordinate 150,487,024, forward strand.
ATACATAACATTTTAATATATACGATACATTTATGTACAATAAAATGAGTTGCATAATTCTTAGTGCTACCTGATTAAATAAGCTTTCTTTGAACTAAAACCGATTTTTCACGGGAACCTCGGATTAACTTGCCAAACGGGCAACCGGCCCGGGTGTCAGTCCCGATTAGACCGGTTCTACTGTATATATATTCAAATTGACAATTTTCTTCATTTAAAATATAACTAGTTTGTCTAATGTTAGACCTTCCCTAAAAGAAAGAAAAGTAGAGTTTTACTAAACAGAAAAATAAAATGTATACCGGTTTGGCTGAGTAGTGAACCTTATGGTACCAGGGACGTAAACTTCTTGATGTAGCATGAATAAAATACTCTGAAGTAAACTAAAGAATATTATATTCTACTCATTAGTGTTTAAACAAAATCATATAAAATGTTATACACCTTAAATAGTAAAAGGTTTATTAGTTACTCGAATAATATATGAGGGTTGTCTATGAAATAGACATGTAAAATCAAAACTCAATATAATCAAAGAAAACTAACAGTTCTATACAAAGTTTATTCTATACTGTAACAGTCGAACCGTTTAAGCAAGTATGAAGGTCATCAGGTTTTCCACTATAAATAAAAGAAAATATAGCATTGCTCGCCAGTTATGGGTTTACATTCCAGTCAAAATATATAATCTTTTCCATTACAAGATACAGTGTATTCCCGATTATCTGCGAAATTGGTTGGTACAGATGTCGGGGATAACGAAAATCGCAGATAATTTGCAAAAATGTTTAAAATAAAGGGAAACTACTGTAATAAAAAAAAGTTTTGACAAAAAGACTTTAATCTACTCTATATAAAACACTACTTAGTACACAGGACAAACCTTAAAATTATAATTATTTTAATGTACATTTTACATGAAATAAAAAAGTGTAATAACCGAAAAGTTATTGTAGTAAAACAAAAGAATAGTATAGGAAGCACATATACACTTACACTAGTACAGTACTGCAATTGTAATTACCTGACGGTTAAAAAAAAAAAAATCAAACATTGTTTTTTTGTTTCTTACTGAGAACACCGTCTCTTGATTCTTGACTAAACTTTTCTTAGCATCGGTTTTTCAGCTAACTGTGTGTCGTCTAGTTTCTCTAAATACTGGAGCAGTGAACAGTTCGTTGTTGTGTTGCAAGGCTACTTTGTGTGTCATCACGCAACATGTTTGTACCTTTTGCTTTGTCTGCTATTTCTTGGTCCGTTAGTCGATCGAATCCCAGCTCATTAGCGTCACAGTCCAACCACTGTAGACAGTAAGCTTTTCTCAACAGCACAACTTCGTTATCATAGTTTTACTGGTTGTTACCCGTACTAAACAGGTAAAGAGAACTGTAAAATTTTTTACTAATTTTTCCCACAAAGCTCGCGGATCAACACTCGCAGATAATTGGGAGTACACTGTGTATCTAAAGGATTTGAAATTAAAACTTATGTGGAAATATCTTATTTGGTGCTCATATACATAGAAAGGGTTTTCACGAAAATTGTCGTGTTGAATTGTTATAGAGCAATCAATTCAAGCTGCTAGAGCCTTAAATTAGTGTTTAAGGATATACATAAAATATTTTTAAAGCTATCTAAATAGTGGTTTTCCAATTAATAAATTTCCAATTGTCATAACATGACAATTCTTGATGATTATATTTTGTTCCTAGACATAATTTTTCATTAATTCGGATGTTATGTTTATATTTTGTGTACAGTAAAATTTCTTAATCGACACTTTACTCTTTTACAGATATATGTCATATGATTGTACAATGTAATGTACCAGTACTACAATTCTTAATCTTTTTACATTTTTTCTTTTTAATCCTGATGTTATTTTAAATTTTATTAAATTTTCCCCCTGATCTGTAGTTAAAAATTTTAATTTGTTTTATGTAATATTTTTTTTACTTCACTGAAAAAGTCTACCCAACGATCCTTAACTATTTCTTTTTAATACAATATTTAAATATTGAAAAGTTTTCTGATCTCTAGAGGAATGACACAAGTCAAATTATATTGTTAAAGAAAGAAGACAAAAAGTTTTTATTCATTTTGTGCTTTTGAGAAATTGTCTAAATCCTGTCGTTTACCTTTGGCACTAAGAGCTATGCTTTTGTTTATGTAATTTGTGAAAGTGGTGATTAACAGAATAAGACTAAATTTAGACTGAATCCAAATAGAATTGACAGATGTCTCGTTTCAACTATTTTTTTGAATTCACTGGACTGAGTCCATTTTATTACTTTAGCATTTTCCAACATCAGCAGAATTAGAATCTCTTATATTTTTAGTAATATTAATTCAAATTATATATTCCTTAGGGCTTATTTCTGTTTTATTCATCACACTCAGAACTATACTGCTCAAAACCTAATCCTTCTGTAGTACTCTTACTTTAGGTAATTTTTGGACCATTCATTCCATAAATAAGCTTTATAATAACGTTTCTTCATAATTTCACTTTTACCGTTTATTTGAAATTTCATCATTGACAAATCATAAAAAATGCTACTAGAAAATTTTGCTACCTTATATGAATTCAATAGTATCCATCATACTTTTCTTCTTATATAGTAAATATACAATTTTTATTTTTAAATAATTGTAACTTATTTATTTATTTGTGCAGAGGTATCGGTATGACCAAAGCAGATCTGGTGAACAATCTGGGTACAATTGCAAAGTCTGGGACCAAAGCATTCATGGAAGCTCTACAAGCTGGTGCAGATATATCTATGATTGGACAGTTTGGTGTGGGTTTCTACTCTGCCTACCTGGTTGCCGACAAGGTTACAGTAACTTCAAAACACAATGATGATGAACAGTATTTATGGGAGTCTTCTGCTGGTGGTTCTTTTACAGTGAAACTGGATCAAGGAGAACCTCTTGGCCGTGGTACAAAGATCGTATTGCATATCAAAGAAGATCAAGCAGAATTTATTGAAGAAAGGAAAGTCAAAGAGGTCGTCAAGAAACATTCTCAGTTCATTGGCTATCCTATCAAGTTGGTTGTTGAAAAGGAACGTGATAAGGAACTTAGTGATGACGAAGCAGAAGACGAAAAAGAAAAGAAACAAGGTGAAGGAGATGAGGAAGATAAGAAGCCAAAGATAGAGGATGTAGGTGAGGATGAAGATGAAGATAAGAAAGAGGAAACTAAAAAGAAGAAGAAAACTGTCAAAGAAAAATACACTGAAGACGAAGAACTGAATAAAACCAAACCTATATGGACAAGAAATCCTGATGACATCAGCCAAGAAGAATATGGAGAATTTTACAAATCATTGACAAATGATTGGGAAGACCATCTTGCTGTTAAGCATTTCTCAGTTGAAGGACAGTTGGAATTCAGAGCTTTACTTTTTGTTCCCCGCCGAGCTCCGTTTGATCTTTTTGAAAATAAAAAACGCAAAAATAATATTAAGTTGTATGTACGCAGAGTATTCATTATGGATAATTGTGAAGATCTGATTCCTGAATACCTTAATTTCATTAAGGGCGTAGTTGATAGTGAAGATTTGCCTCTTAATATTTCTCGTGAAATGTTGCAACAAAACAAAATTTTGAAAGTAATCCGTAAAAACCTAGTTAAGAAATGTTTGGAGCTGTTTGAAGAATTGGCAGAAGATAAGGATAATTACAAAAAGTTTTACGAACAATTCAGCAAAAATTTGAAATTGGGAATTCATGAAGACAGCCAAAATCGTAAAAAGGTATCAGATTTATTGCGTTACAATACCTCTGCTTCTGGGGATGAGGCTTGTTCCTTGAAGGATTATGTTGCTAGGATGAAGGAAAGTCAGAAACACATTTACTATATTACTGGTGAGAACAAAGATCAGGTCGCCAATTCATCATTTGTTGAAAGGGTTAAGAAACGTGGATTTGAAGTTGTTTACATGACAGAACCTATTGATGAATATGTAGTTCAACAGATGAAAGAGTATGATGGAAAGCAACTTGTGTCTGTAACAAAGGAAGGATTAGAATTGCCGGAAGATGAAGATGAAAAAAAGAAACGAGAAGATGACAAAACCAAGTTTGAGAATCTTTGCAAAGTAATGAAGGATATTCTGGACAAGAAAGTAGAAAAGGTAGTTGTCAGCAACAGGTTAGTAGAATCACCATGTTGTATAGTAACATCACAGTATGGTTGGACTGCAAACATGGAACGAATTATGAAAGCACAAGCATTGCGGGACACTTCTACAATGGGTTATATGGCGGCCAAAAAACATCTTGAAATTAACCCAGACCACCCTGTAATGGAAACTCTTCGCCAAAAAGTAGAAGCTGAGAAAAATGACAAAGCTGTCAAAGATTTAGTCATGTTACTATTTGAGACAGCGTTGTTATCTTCTGGCTTTGCTTTGGAAGATCCTGGCGTACATGCTGCACGAATTTACAGGATGATCAAGTTGGGTTTGGGTATTGATGAAGATGAGATTGTTTCCCACGAAGAGGAGAAGGCTGATGCTGAAATGCCACCACTTGAAGGCGATAATGAAGATGCATCTAGGATGGAAGAAGTTGATTAATTTTAATTTTGTGTTGGAAAAAAAAAGACTTAACATTTAAATTTTAGATACACCATTGTTAATTTGTGAATATGATTTCTTATTTTCTTAATTTTGTGTTTAATTCAACATTTCATAAAATTGCTTTATTCCAATAATTAAAACAACGTTCCTTTTGTATATTTATGTGTAAGTACTTACAAAGTCAGTTATTAAAAGAATTTCGTATAAAAATGTTTTTACATTTTATTTTTGTCTTATAGTCCTAAAGATTTTATCAGAGCCTTGACCAGGTTAGTCTGTTGTAAAAATGGAACAGGAAAATCACATTCTTATTAACTTACTAATAATAGTTAGATTATGTAGAATTGTAATTATAGTTATGACTAAAAATGACGCTAATTTTGGTAGAAGAAGTCTGCATGGTTGGAGAAGGCCTGGTTGAAAACCTATGGTTTCCAGCATTGAAGAAAATAAACTACGGTGTTATAAGATAATCCTTCAAATTTGATTTTCAAGTGATAATTAGAAAATAGCAAAACCAAGTTTGTAAATCATGTGAAAAATCTTTTTCTAGACATTTATCATTCGCAGTCAAGTTAAACATCTAATTTTATATGTTTGAAAGTAGTCTAGGAGGCAGTATAGATACAGTTCATGAAGTGATTACATATTCTCCATTTTCAACATTATTTAATGAACCAAACTAGATTTTCATTTAGTTATAATTATTGGGACATAATCTAAGATTATTTAATTTTATTTGTGAACATTTTTCTTGTTTTTCAACCCCACTTTGGGAGAAGCCACCATAACCCCCTCCCTGAGTTAGGAAGACTAATACCAAATATTTATAAACAATCTGAATTTGTATATTAATATTTATGAAAGTCAATTCATTAATGAATTAATTTTGTTGTATGATTTTATTGTGTAATATATATATATATATATATTTTTTTTTTGAAGTCAAGTTCCAATTTTTTACTCTTCAAGATTTAAAACTTATCATTTCATGAACTTCTCTCCAATTTTAACTTTGTTGAATCTGATCCTTGTTAAAATCTTTTGTTTAACCTTATTTAATTCATTTTAGAGTGCAAGTTTCAAAATAGCTTCCCCTATGTATAGCTTGTCTGTCAATCCATTTAATAAAATTTACCATGTTGCAAAATGGTGTTTTGGAGGTGCCTAAACAATATTAGGAATTTAAAAATTGAAACAGATTATTTTGTTTTCTTACACATTTCTAAATTTTGTATTGTTTTTAAATGCACGGCATATAGTAAGTAAATTGTTCTTGTGATTTCAACTGAACAAATTTTGAAAACCAATTCCTAGTCTTGAAATTTTAACTTTAAAAAATTTTTATTTCATAAATTTAATGAACATTAAAAAGTTTTTTGTTTTTTTTTATAGAAACCTTTTGCATTTATTGAGAGAGAAATATGTATTTAGAATATACAAAACAGTTTATATAAAACACTTAAGATTATTCCCTTAGCGAGCAATTGATATTCATAGATATTTATTGACAACTACTGTATGACAGTGAATGAAGGTTATTTATATTTATTGATTATTATATATTTTTTAATATTACCAATAAAGCTTTGTATGAGTTTAAAAAAGAAAATTTGTGTATATTTGACAAATAAATTCTAAGAACTACATACTAAAATATCTAGGTATCCATTGTTAGCCAATATGGAAACAAAATTTGCTATAAGTTTACAGTAGAAAGTAAACACTGTGGACAATAACTTCATTTCAGTGTGCTCATTGGAAAGCCATAAAGGTTTTCCATTAAAAAAAGCTAATTAAAGGAAGACAGTAAATTTTTAATTGAATAAAAACATTTAAGAGTAAAAATTAAATTTTATCTAAAAGATAAAATGGATCAACATTTCTTTTTATCAATGTGAAATGTAATGATTCTGTAAAAAAAAATGTATTGTAGTTTGTACATTATGGATTGTGTAAAAAGTGTTTAGTTGAAATTTTTAAATGTGGAGTTGTATTATTGAAATATAAGTGATATTTCAAATTGATCTGTCACTTAATATTGATTTTATTTTAAATTGTTTAGAAGATAGGAACTCTTAAAACTTGAAAATATACAATTATCAGCATTATAGTAAAAATAAGTTGGGTATATTCTCCTTTATCTCCTAATCAATTTTGTTTCTTTCAACCCTGACACTTTGTATTTCAAGGGCTAGTGGTTTTTTTTGTTTGTTCCCCCCCCTTTTTTTATCTGGACAATTTTTCACTGTTAAACACAAAATAAATATCAATCTAAATTTATTAGGTACTCTGAGATTTTTTTTAGGAGGGATGTGACAGACATGCCAAGAGAATCTTGAACTTCCAGTCATTAAGGAGTTTTACATTGTTTTTTTAAATTATAATTTATACACTTGTTAAACAATAGGTTATTTTTTTAGTGTAGTAGTCAATATTGATCTCTAGTTAACTGAAACACTATTAGCATAACCATTAGTTTTATTTCAAGAGATATTTAACAGAACAGTAGTGGCATGCTCAGCTGCAGGAAATTATATTTCTAATTCTTGCTTGACAGCTAATTTGAAGAATTAGTACCTTTCTATCCCGCTTCAGTCTGGCAGAAGTCAATTTCTCTAGACATGATATTGCTATTAATAAAAATGGTTAAGAACACTTGCTTATCCTCTTACTTTTCCTGAATAATATAGTGGGTTTCAAAAAGGACTTTAGAATTTTAAAACCCACTGGAAATTTATTTTGTAACTTAGAATCATGGTTGAGGTATCATTTTAGAACAAAATGCATCAAGTTTGACTTACGTAGTGGCATAGTGCTTAATGCAGTCTTTAGAAGCTCCGGTTAAAAATGGCTACTTTCACTGGTGCCGAATATATTTTGTGTGCTTTGGTTTCACTCACTGAAATTTTTGTACAGAATATGATAAAAATCCTCCAAGTAAGCCTATAATTTATTCATAGTACCAAAATGTTGTGAAACTTGTTGCTCTGTTTGACATGACAAATCACCAGATTAGATTCCTCATGACTTCTTATAGCTCTAAGAAAACAACACATCATGCATATCATGAAATTGGGATGCCAAACACAACTGTTAGGATCATACTAGAAGCCATACAAACTTAGGTACCATTGTCATTAATTAAGAATTCTATGCAGAAACCTTGGATTTTATAGGAAACAAAGAGATCTTGAATGACATAACTTTTGGTGATGAGTTGACATTTCACATCACCAGCAAGATGAACTCTCACAACTGCAAAATCTGGGGTCACAAAATCCATATGCATATGATCATGTTCGCTACAGAAATCCAGGTATTCCTTAATAAACGATTTCTAGGTCGGATCGGTCATGCATGGCCATCTAATCAGGTTTGACTTCTTTCAATTTTTTCTTACCTATCTCCCTGATCTGAGAATTCGAAATTATACTGCAAAAGTGAAGGCTGATGTACTGGCTTGAGTGTAGCAAGAAATTCAATTCAGGTACAGTAGTATGTTTGACACACCACAAATAGTAGTAGTCACATTGACCCAAAATAACTATACTGAAAAACTTCATTGCGATTTGCAATAACACCTCAACTAATTGTGTATGGTATATGGATAAATTTTTACATGCTTAAAGTTGTAAAGTCCATTTTAAATACCCTTTATAAATGGTTTACTTTCATTTTTTACAATTAACAATGTTGTTTAAAAAGGCAATGATAACCGAGAAATTTTTTCATCTATAACTACAATAATTAGAGGCATAATATTTATGATTGTTCTGATAGTTGCAGCATAATTTAATTAAATGAGTTAGTACAAAGAACTATGTATTCAGCAAAAAGTACATCTAAGTCTGCCAAATATGACATAAATATTTGCCCTTTATAATTCAAAACTATTTTTGACATCAAATATGAATATTAAAAAAAAATGGTCTTGCTATACTGTAGGTTGAGAGATTGAAGCTATATATCAGAACCATTGCAAAGATTTCAGTGGATACTTCTTTTGTAGAGTGTGATATTTTATCCTTGGACTGAATTTTGTTTTAATGTTCACTACAAAATTAACAAAGATCACCGACTTTTGTTGGTTGTAATCAGGGCCGGAGTTGGGTGTTTGCTGCCTATGTGGAAAGAAACTGCGCTCCCCCACCCCACTCCCAACCAGCACCATATAGTTTTATTTTTGACAATGATGTTATTAATCATGTACTTGCTAACTTATTTAACTAGCTAAACAAAACAAAAATTAAAAATAGACCTTTGCTTTTCATACATAGGAAATAAAGCAAAAACCACAGTTTAAATTTATAGATACAATATTTTGTTATTGTACTTATTTTTAAAACCATTGTTAACTTACATGATTTTTTTAAGACTAAAAGTTCGTTCAAATAATGTTTCCTTCTTGATCAGTCTTTAACAATGGTGTTGATAATAACTTCGAAATCCAATGGTACAGTATTGTCTGATTCAATGCACAACACTGCTCTTTTGAGGAGTCTATCTTGTCCTTGACTTGATCTTAAGTAAATCTTATAGCCCTGCGTAAAACTGAGAAAGAGCTTTCAGCTAAACAACTTGTAGCTATTGTGAGGTAATATTTTTTAGGGCAATATAAAGTCTTCTGAAGAAGATTCTTCAAAATATTCTTCCTTTTTTCGTTTTCTCTCTGGAGCTGATTCATTCTTTTCTGCCAAGAATACATTTTGTGATTTCATGATTTCTTTTTCATTTAACTTTTTGGCTCTCTCATAATATTCTTTAAATGATTATTCATTTCTTCAATGTAGCTAACCAAGGAATCGCACAGTAACAAAACTCGAGAGACATCCATATCTTAATTTTGCAACTTTGTCATTGTCTTGCCATATTGTGAAAAAATAGCATTCTATACTATAGACATAAAAGCAGTATCATCTCTTATAAGTTGTTTCAAAATTGCTTTGGCTTGGTTCTTATATGCATCTTTCTGTCTGTTATAATTTCTAAACTGTTTCAAAGCCATGCATATTGTTTGCCAATTCTAGCTCAGGCTTCTTCTACAAGCATCCTCCTGAGCACTCCAATGTTTTTAAAGTCAAATTTTTGTTATTAAAAAATGACAAAAACATCTTTTCTGTGAACATTGAGAAAAGGTTATACAAACTTTGAAGAAATTCAAAATATTGGCAAGATTCATTAGAACTCATTGTTGCTTTACAGCCGCTTAAGTTTACTGAGTGAGCAAAACAAGGTACAAAATATACAAGTGGATATGCACTTTTTACCCTAGCTTTTGAACCAGAGTATTTACCACCTGTGTTTAACCTATTGTCATAAGACTGGTCCCATAGAATTTTCAATGTCTAAACCAAACTTGCTTAGCTTTTTGAAAACAACATCTGCTAGGATTTCTCCAGTATGTCCTGGGTTTGCTATAAAGCACAGCAATCTCTTCAGCGACTTCAGCAGTACAATTTTCATTCACATAACATAAAATGAAACTGAGTTGGTCAGTGTATATAAAACTAAATAATCAATGTTTCAGCATTAATTTCCCCATTGTATGGGTCATTACTTGACATAAATATAGAATCAATTATGTGGGTACTGATAGATGATGCAGGCCTATCATCAGGGCAGGATTTAGCATTTTTGCCCCCCTAGGCCCAATAATTTTTTCCGCCCCCTAGTCTGGTTAAAGTTACTTCCCCAAAAACCTTTATTAAAAAATTATATCAAGCCTATGTTGTAACGAAGTTGATGCGTAATTTTGAAAAATAGTTTAACTTTACCAACAATTATTTGTTCCAATGAACTTCAAAATCAGAATGATTTTTTGTAATCAATTCAAAAATATGTTAAGTTATGGCTATTTATTTTTATTTCTAGATATTAAAAAAAAAAAAAAATCTCTCGGCCGTGCGCCCTCTGGTAGCTTGCGCCCATAGGCCCGGGCCTTCAGGGCCTATTGTGAAATCCGGCCCTGCCTATCATCAATAAGTATGGTTGGAGTTGGTAGACCTGTATCTTTGTGTGATTCGTCTTCTTTGGGCGAAGTAATATTAATACAACTGTTAGTCTTACTATCACTGTTGTACTAGTTTTCATTTGCAACAGCAATAACAATGTGCTCACCTTTACTTTCATCTCCAATAGTATTACTTTTGCTAAGGTCTAAATCTACTCTACTTTCATTGGAACTAAAGAAATTGTAAAGTTTTGGTACCTTTTTAATTAGTTCATTTTCTTTTTTCCTGGTTATTTTAAAGTAAGCCGCTCCACTTTGTCTTTTCCTTTCATCCAGTTCATCACTGAATTCAACTCATTTGTTTACTAATTAAAATACTGTATTCTACACTCGTTTACAGTAATCCGATCTATTGAATCACAAGTTCCAAACACGCTCTTGTTTCACATTAAATAAAGTTAAAACAAAACACTAGCCTTCTATTGACAGCGAGTAGAATGAAGGACTGAGACTGAGGCTCACGCATGTGTAAAAGCATTGCCAGCGTGTCAGAAAGAAATTATCGTACACGCAGCTCTAAATTATCATACACTAAGAAATGTTCTGAATTCAAGGATGAAATAGGTATCCACTGAGATATATGTATATAATAATATATTGGTGAATGATGTATGTATGTTCAGTTGTAAATGCAGAAAAACAAATATACATTTGTAAATGTAATAAAAAGGTTTACCAAAATGTCCGTGAAAGGCATAATAATATTGATAAGGAATAAGTTTTTTTAATAAATGAAGACAATGCCTATTTACTTTCATTCATAATAATACTGAAATATCACCACTGCTTGTATCACTAAAGAGGAAAAAAAAATTTAGAAAATTTGCCACCTTGTGCAGATGCACATGCAAAAATCTGGCCCTGGTTGTAATATATTTGAGTTTCAAATTTTTGGATGACGTCATTACCCCTTCCCTTAGCCATACATGCCAGTGCTAGTCTGTTGGTTCATCAGTCCACCATGAATCTCATTCAGTATCAGAGGGTCACATTGTTGGAAATTTACTTCGCAGTAAAATCTTACAATCGTGTCACGTAGTTGTTTTTTTTAGTGTTTTGTTATCATTCGCACAATAAGAATAATTAACTTCATAATACTTTTTTTAGTTTGTTCGAAATGGATGCATTAACAGCCAGAACACACATCTGGGCTGCTGCTATTCCTCACGTCTTGCAAGAGGTTCCACTTCTCCAGGTGAAAATTGGAGTCATGTCTAGAAAGTTAATTGTTGGACTGATTTTTTTTTTTAAACTGTTAGTAGTAGTACAATATTTTAAAAATTTCACTTCTCCGTCCTCAGTGAATCTTCATTATTTTTAATCTCTTCAAAAATGAATGTTTGTATTAAAGTAAATTGTATAACATAATTTTTTTTGGCCCAAATATAATTAAATATTCCACCCATTCTGTAAGTGTATTTTTGTTGCACCTAAGATATACACATATTTTGTGTACAGATCGTGTCAATGAGTTTTGTTTGATTGTCAAACAGATAAATGAAAATAAGGAAAGAAAAATTTTGAATATTTTTTGTGATTTTTTATTTATTAAACTTATTCATTTGGTAATATTTTATTGATATCAAGATCGTTAAATGCAGTATTAAATATTTCGGTAAATGCTGTGCTGACAAGTTCATTTATGAGAGGACGAACTACGACGAAGCCTGGCTGCCATGTTGCATTGATTATACGATCCAGGATGTTTTCTGAAAAGGAATCATATTTGTTAATAGTTTGCAAAATTATTCCTTAACTTGAAACTATTAAGTACTTCAGATTTTACTAGTTGATCCATCTTTACTTCATACAATATTTATAGCATTATGGTATTTTTGAGGTTTCAAATTTCAAAATAAAATATTTCAAAAGAATCAATAAACAATGGACAAACTTGCCATATAAACAATATGCACTACTACTTTTAGTAATAATTTAAACAAAGATATATTAGTTTATTGTGGTTTAATCTGTGGTTTATTTTCTTAGAATGACTCAACCCTATTCATTGAAACTAAACATGTGTATTTAATTGAGTCAATAGCACAAATGAATTTGCAAATGAAAATGAAAAAAAAAAAAAAAAAAAACATGACCTGTTTCCTAAGTTGCTTAAAATTGTTTTTCATTAGTAACATTTTACAAACAGATATTTTTATGGTTTTCTATAGCTTATTTTATCCAGATTGATATTCTTTTTCTATGATACAAGTTGCTATCACCTAGAAAAATAGAGCAATTTTTCAGAAAATTCCTTTTATTGACCTACAAAATATGTAAAGTATCTAGCAGTCACAATTATATCATAATTTTATTAAAATTTGGCAAGTTAACCTAATACGGATATATTTGAGGAAGGACTATGTCCATTTTATTCATAACTGTATTTTTTATTTGTTACTTTATTAGTCATTTTTAAGATTTGTATATAGGTCTAAATAAAATGTCTGAACTTTAAATGAAGGAGACTATTTATAAAAACAATTTGTTACCCTTTTTCAAGTTTATGCTTTAGAGATTTTAAGGAAAATGCATTTTTTAATTCAGATCATGTATGAAAATTAACATCATTTCATGACATAGTGACTCAATTATTTTATAAAATACAAAAGGAGATTGGAAAATTTATTAGCGTTTAAAGCAGTTGCATTCCAACTCACCCATGACTGCTCTCCCTCGAAGTAAATTGCTGATGTGGAAGTCCATGTTTCCTATTTCTTGGACATTAACTTGTACTTTAATTTTATTGCTATTTTTTGGCCTGGTCATTGTAGTTGTCTGGATTAAATTATCTAAAATCAAATAAATATTATTTAATTACATTTTTTACAAACATGTACCTTAATAGATGATGTGACAAGAAGCCTTATATACCTCAATAATATCCTGAATAAGCACTTGTTTTATATGTATTAAAAATTTTATTTCAGCAAGTGTGTTTTGATTTTAATAAAATTGGTAAAGTTATTACAGTTTAAAAGAAAATCAGCCGATAAAATCTAACGATATTTGATAAATTTATTTTGTACCAAACATTTAATTAAACTCTTGTTTCACAGTATGTGTGTACTTAAATATTGACCCAGTGACTGTGAATACTACAACACATTATACTGACTGGGACAGCATGTGCAGTAATGTCTTTGTTCACAATCAACTAAATAAGTTGACCTTGTGTATTAGTCAACAAGAAATAGTTCATTACATTATTATGAATACTACAGAGGATCTTTTTGACCCTACTGTATTTGAAATTTACAAATAATTTAGTCTAGTAACCAATTTTGATATTAAATAGTATTTTAAACATATCTGAAACCCTCTCACTTTGTATTGGTTTATAAATCAAGTTAAACAAATTTATTTTACATTTTATCATTTAAAGTTCCAAGTATACTAACATAGTGTCATATTCCAAACTCCTCTATTACTGCGAGGTGAGATTACAACTTGGCCACCAAACTCATACTCGCCTTCGAGATATTTCTCAGGAAAGAACTGCGTGTATTGTACCAAATTAGGAGTACTTCTGCACATGTCAAAGACAAAATGAATTATTAACAATAGTGAAGTGTCAATTTAGCTAAATTATTTATTTGTAAAATATATGATGTTAAAATAAATTTTGTATTTAAGAAATTTAACAAACAATGGAAACAAAGGTATTGTAAATAATTGCATAATAAATCAGAATAATAAACACCAAGAAGATCTGTGAACAGCTGAGATGGGAAAGATCAGCTTGAAAATTTATCGAGGTAGAACCATGAAGGTACTATACATTTAATATGGTATAAATTGCACTTAGGAAACCATATTAGGGATAAAAAGGTGAAACATAAAAGACAATGTTAATAAATAAATGTAGTAAATTTTATGTAGGATAGATTGGCAACACCATTAGACTAAAACCTTACTACGAGGACTGTTAGGAAAATAAGCTCTGTACCAATAGAATTAGAGTTCCACATAATTTCCTACTACATTAAAGCACATATTGGCGAACAAGTCTTTAAACACTTTTTGTAGAACTCTATCGTTTGTGTAATTAGTAATCAATGGGAGCCAAATCAGGGCTGTATTAGGGATGGACAAACTCACTTGAAACTGTACAGTTTTTGTGGTACAATAACGACAAGTGTTGTCATGAAAAAAAAAGAACAATATCAGAACTCAACATGCCATGCCGTTTGTTCTGAATGACTATTCTTAATTTAACTTCCTTAAAGTGTGACAGTAAACCACAGAGCTTTTTGTAGTGCATTGTTCTATATACTCCATCAGGAATACACATTTTCTGCCACAAAAGGCAGTTCCCATGTCAATTTGCTATCAATTTAGAAGTTTTGGGGGTAAACTATTGTGGCCCCAGTCCAAGGGCTGATTTTGTTTTCAAGTGTTGACATAATACACCCAGGTCTCATCGTTCGTCATAATGTGACTGAAGAAATTACCTTTCACATCGTAGTGGTAAAGGAAAATTAGAGCCTCACCCATCCTCTTGGTTTTGTGGTCATCAGTGAGAAGTTTAGGCACCCAACAAACGTGAATCAGTTACCACTTCTTACAAAACTGTTCATAATTCCTGAGGAAAAAGGTCTGATAATTCTGTAAATTTGAAACACTGGTTTTCTCAGATTTTTTTATTCACCTTTTTAACAAGTTCATACATCACATCATAGATGATCTTCCATTTCTTACTTTGTCATGGATGTTAGTCCATCCATCCCGGAACAAATTACACCATTTTCTAACAGCACTATCACCCATAATGTTCATTCACAGACTGCAAAAGTTTGTGATGAATGTCTACTTTCATGAAGAATGTAAGTTTCATGGATTTTAAATGGTAGCAGCCATTTTGAACAACAGTATTGGTGCAAGAACAGGCAAAATGACCTTCCCACTTATAAGGAGCCAGGTTACACAGCTAAATAAAAACCATACTCCTACCCCCTTTCCTCAACAGAGAGAAACGGAACTTACATTCCAATCAGTTCTTATAGTTTTCTTGAATGCATAAACACACAAAATTTAATATGTCATGAAAAATTAATATGAAATTTAATAAATTAATAATTAACGAATAACACCATTTTCCTCAACAAGGAAATGTCTTAACAAGACAGATTCAAAGACCAAGTCATCATCCTCAGTTGCAATCGGCACTTCCTGAGTTTTGAGGTGTTTTCTTGTTACTGAGTATATGTTTGTAATGAATTAATAATTGCAAATGTTCCACAAGTTTTGCTCAATATATTTAAGTGACTATAAAGAATGTTCATTCGAGCATATTTAAGTTGTTATTGTGGGGTATAGCTAAATATATTTCACAACTTAACTTCAGAGATTAATGAAATGTTCATAATTTTATATCAGTATCTTCACTTTTGATAAAACAACTATTTATGAAAATCACTATTTTTTCTCAGAATATATTATAGTCAATTAAAAATTTAGGTTGGTTGTTCTTTATTAGTTCTATGAAGTTATTTGGTTTATAGATAAATTATGTCTAGACTCCTGGAGATATTCATTCCAAAATTAATGTTTTTAATAGAGTTTTAAATGTAAATAACATATCTTTTAAAATTCTTTCTATGGATATTTCAAGTTATATAAGCATTGCCTTTCCATTTTCCAGGCTACTAAAGCAATAGTTCAGACAACTTGCAGAGTGGCTAATCAGAATATATTATATTATAATCATTCTACATTGAAATAAATGTAACTAAATAAATGTACATATAAATGTAGTTGTAATTGCAGAGTAAAACTTTGGCTGCATTCTTCTCTGAAAAATAAAATAAGGAATAAGAGATTGGTCCTGAGTTTAAGAGTTTTAAAATGTATCCTGTTAGAGTAGAATATAGCATTGTGTCTTTTCAAGCTCATGAAAGAGATATTTATGAGAATTTCATCAGATTTAATTAATATGTAATTAGATTAAACTTATTATTATAATTTCAAAAGATATGGAACAAGATTTCACCATAACAAATCAGTTTTATTTTAAACATTGCTTTAATTAAAATAATACGGTAGTTATATTAATCGAAAATAGTTTTAATGGGTCATGGTAAAAACATAATAGCCTGATCATTGTTAGCAGATACATTAACATAGAAACAAAGACAATGCAGTCACATTTCCAGTTGGTTTTCAAGGTTAAGGTCATTATGTAAGTATTTGATATAGGTACTAGTAATTATTGTCATATATCTTTGTAACTATACACACCTGATATATTGTTTGGTTGTTAATAAAGGTGTGTGTTATAAAATGTAGTAGGATTTTTGAAGTATAAACTACTATAGGTGCACCATGCACAAATTCTGCAGAGGGTAAATCGGATTCTGGGTTTCACACTCTTTTTTTTCTAACACCACGCTCGACTTTTCTTGTTGTTTAAAGGCAAAAATGCTCAGTAAGCGGCTGAAAGACTGATTTGATAAAGATAGGCCTATGCTTATAGATAACACCTTATTTGTAGACACAAAAATTAGGTCTACATTTTATCTTTAGCCTAAATTTTAATTTAATATTTTCTTATAAAGACTATATAAAATTTCAAGCACCAAAAAGAAAAAAGTACAATTGGAAGTAGAAATAAGATTAAAAATAAAAATTTGGATTAGATTGAGCTATGAGTGTGGCTAAACAAGTATAACCTACAATATTATATGTTCTCAAAAAAAGCAAGAAGTTCAAGCATAACGTTTTTATTAGATATCATTTAGAGTTTCTTTCGATATTTAATGTTTATGAAAATTAATTTGATTAAAAAAAACTACTGTGAATTTAAGTCTTTTTTTTGTATTAAAATTGTAACATTATTTGAAAAAGAGTAGTCAAACAGTATATTGAAAATGGCGCTCTATGGATTTATATTTTAAAACAACTGCACTAGACAGCAGCATCTTACAGAGAATTAAATTCAAATTTGTCAAATAGTCATTTGCACATTTTTTTACGCCAGATAACGTCACTTGCAGACATACAATGAAATATTCTTGCGTTTTGAAATAATAAATCTACAATAATATTACCGACATATATTTTCTCAGTGAGGCTGAACAATTTACTAAAAATTTTGTCAAATTGTCCCGTCTCACTTAGGGAAAGTCGGTAAAGAATATTACAGATTAATTAATTATTTAAAATTCACAATCTTTTAGTTCATGTAAATAATGCTAGAGTGCAGGTAAGTAGAAAAATTTATTGTCATCGCCGGGGACTTAAATTCAAAACATACACGCTGGGGCTGCAGACATACAAACTCAAGTGGGGGAATCCTTTACCGCTACATCGAATCAAACAATGCCATTCTACTGGCTCCCACTGAACCAACACACCTTAGCACTCACAACACAGAAGACATCCTCGACTTGGCTATTGCTAAGGGCTTGACGGTATCACCGCAGCTGCACGTAGATAGGGATTTGAATTCAGATCACTATCCTGTCGTAATGGCGGTGGCTGGCAATCCTATTAGCAAGGAGCCAAGAGAGGTGCTGAACTACCGACTTGCTGACTGGGAGATGTTCCGTCAGCAAGTGGATGGCTCATTACCTAACTCTGATGAGGTTCTGTCTCCTCAGGACATTGACAATGCTGTTTACAAACTAACAGCAGCCATACAGGACGCGACGAAAGCCGCAGTCCCGATTAAATGCCAGCCTCGGCATCACACGTTCATACCACGACACATACTTGCGCTCATCAAGCGTCGCAATAGGCTAAGAAGGGCATTACAGCAGGGAGTAAATAGATGTACACCACGTACACAACTAAACCGTCTCAAGAGACGAATTAAGATAGAACTAACTCAATTTCGAGCTGAAGGCTTCCAAGCCGAATTGGTCAGTCTAGATGTCAGTGAGAAACCCGTATGGCCACTTGTAAAACACTTTACACGTTCACCTATGTGCTATCCCCCACTAATAGGCCCTCATGGACAGGTGGGGGACCCGGATGATAAGGTAAATCTATTTGCTGACACCCTGGAACAAGCGTTTCAACCAAATACTCAGCCCTCTGACCCAGTTTTCACTGACACTATTGAAAACAACACTTTACAATTCGCCTACTCTCCTCACCAACACTCTATACACAAAACAACCCTCACAGAAATTAAGTGGGCGATTTCACACACAAAGGCCAGGAAAGCTCCTGGGCCAGACACTATTGGAAATACAACACTCAAAAACTTATCGGAGAAAGCGCTCAGGTTCTTTACAAACATATGTAATGCAATTCTCCGCACTCAACATTTCCCTGCTGCTTGGAAAGAAGCTAAAATATTAGTTTTTCCCAAGCTGGGGAAGGACAAGCATAGGCCCGAATCCTACAGACCCATTAGTTTGCTGAATACAATGAGCAAGGTCTTTGAGAAGATCCTGCTCAAACGTATCAACAAACATATACACACACACAACATCTTGAGGCCGGAGCAATTCGGTTTCAGAACCAAACACTCCACAACACTTCAACTGCTAAGAGTTGTTGAATACGCTACCAGGGGTTTCAATGGTAATCAGTCGACCGGGTCAGTCTTCCTGGATATTGAAAAGGCCTTTGATAGGGTTTGGCACAGTGGTCTCATAGACAAACTTAGGCAATACAACTTCCCAGACGGGCTGATACACCTCATTAGGTCTTACCTAGCAGACCGCAAGTTCAGGGTTGATGTAGACCAAACAACATCCACACAGAGGACAATACAAGCTGGCGTGCCTCAAGGTTCGCTCATCGGGCCCGTATTGTTCAATATCTACATCAACGACATTCCAACACTTGATAACACCAATGTGGCTATATATGCTGACGACACCGCGATATCCGCACAGTCATGGCAACCATGTATGATCTACAGTAGGTTACAAACTTCACTAAACAATATAGAGCCATGGCTTAGAGCCTGGAGAGTAAAGGTAAATGTGTCCAAGTGCCAGGCGCTTTTGCTCTCTAAAAGAAACTCACACACCATTAATACTCCTTTACGGTTATTCAATGAAGACATACACTGGCATGGCCAGGTCAAGTACCTCGGGGTCATCCTAGATAGGAAACTGACTTGGTCTGCCCACATATCCGACACAATTAAAAGAGCAAACATGACACTGTCACAACTATATCCATTGCTCAATAAAACAAGTTCTCTTGAATTGAGAACAGCCACCATAATCTATTTATCTATACTTAGAAGCGTCATTACCTATGCAGCGCCCGTCTGGGGACACACTGGGGACACACACATGCGCAGGCTACAGATATTCCAAAACAAGGTTTTGAGAATAATCACTAAAGCACCAATGTGCACCAGAGTTAGGACCTTACATAAAGACTTAAATGTGCCGTTCATCAAACAACACATTCAACAATTATCAGCTAATCTCTACAAGGGGGCACATGCACACCCAACATCAACACTAATCTCTTCACTAGGTACATACGACACAACATTTGACAAACACAGACGGCCGCTGTCCTTATTCGCACGACCGACCTTGATCTCTCGTTTGGGCCTATAAAGCCATGCATAGCCTACTTCATACCTAAATTTCACCTCTTTGCTTTCTAGCTCTGTTTCAGATCAAAGGGTGCACCGCAGCGGCATGAGCCAAGCTGTCGCCACCAGGATGCAGTTGCATGCAGTCTAATCTTGCACGCTTATTTCAGTAATCGAGTAGGCAGCAGAAGAAGATGTAGCTTGTATGTATCTCCTCCAATAAATTCACTAACAAGGTATTTGTAAGGTAACTCCCATCCTTCACCTTGCACGCCACATCTACCAAACCTGGGCTCCTGCATGATCTGTAGCGAGGTTTTACCTGACTGGACTCTGTCAAGTCAGGTCTTTACCTCGCCCTTCGCGCGGACACATAAAGTTCTGCTTTCTTCCACATTTACAATCTCGATACGCCCATGGAAAGAGCTTCTCAGCTTGGTACATGGAAAACCTTTCCTGTTTCCTTGTCCCACGCGATAGGGGTACTAACAGGAAGGAAGGTGGTTTTTAGTGAGTAAGAATCTCACACTATTGGGAAGAGCGGATTTCTCCCTTTGTCTTTTGAAGATTTTCCACCTATCCTGCGAAATTAAAAAAAAAAAAAAAAAAAAAAAAAAATTATTTTCAACATAAATGAAATTTGAAAAGACAGTATTAATGACTTTCTTTTTTTCTCAGTGAGGTGATACAAAATTTTGAATATTTATTTTTTGAGTGAAGACACTCTAGTTCAAAGATTTACTATCATTGTTGCTGAAATTTCATTTTCCCCCTGTTAAATCAATGAATGATATTAATGAAGTCACACATTTTCTATAGACATGTTGATCTTGGGCGTTTAAATCAATGCTACTGAAATAACTTATAGGAGTATATAACATATTTATTAAAAGAACCTTTCTTTTAATAAAATAAAATGTGGCATTTAAGATGTATTCAGTATTTGTATAACTTTATACTTGCCTAAATTTTGTGACTTCAGACTGTGTCCAACCTCTTTCATGTACATTCCTCAAAATAAGTCTATAGTTTAGGCCTGGGAAACCTCTTTTTTGTACAACTTCTTTGGCAAAGAATGGATCAAATGGTGGGATCTCAAGCTCTGATACACCTGTGAAAAGGAATTAATTAATCCAGTGATACTGTAATAAAATAAAATTGTAATTAAGTAGCATTTTAGGAATTACTACAAATTTTAAAAGAAATGTTTGTAGATTTACATACATCTAACTTAGGCATATTATATTTATAATTGCTCAAATTGCTTTAAAATAAATAAATATAAATATTGCAGCTGTAGAATTGTAGTCATCATCTGGTAAGTCAGTTGACTTATTGATAAAGCGTTGATTCCATTTTCAGACATTCGAGCAGCATGTATGCATCATGGTGTGTGTTTATAATAGTTAGAAAATTGAGATGTCTGCTACATGTGGTCTGTTTTTTATGTGAAAAATATTAAACTAGCTGAAATTCACTGTCAAATTAGTGACATATTATAAAGAACATGTGATGAGTAATTCAATGGTACAGAGGTGGATGTAACTTTTTAAAAAGAATGCAAAAATGTATGCAATGATAAACGGAAGAGGCAAATGTCTTTGCTGAAGTTTATTTGATGAGTGCTTTAGAAAAAAAGATTAGAGAGAACAGATAATTTACCATTAGATCAATTTCTCTACATGTTAGACAAATTCATTTTCAATTCTTACAAAATTGTGTCTGAGAAAAGTAATAACAGAAGTTGTGTGCACTTTAAATGACAATGACGCTTTCAGAATAGTACAAAATGAAATTGCAAGTCAACACTTTGACATTTCAGGCATGATACATTGAGCAAGGTGACAGCTTCTCTAGCTGTATAGCCCCGCAAGGGGGGGGGGTGTAGACTAGCTGCACCTAATAAGAGGGGATTGGCGTCCCTCGCGGTCCCCAGTCAAACACTCACAACATACAGACTATCATCCATATAAACATACATCCATTTCACCTACATACATTTTCTTACCTTCAAGTTTACTTAGGGTTTTTATACTATCTGCACCTATTGGGAGGGGTTTAGCGTCCCTCACGGAATCCGAGCTATACACGGGTGGTACAATAAAACATCTTCTCTGAATATACACACACATACAACACTCATACATATTTTACAATTCGTAGAGGCTGTTACACTGCACGATTCACATAGGATACATAAACACTATTCATTCATATATAAGGATTAGCTATTTTTTTTTACCGTGCAGAGCCTTAGCAAGTCTGGGAGTGTTTACCAGACCAAAGCGTGACAACCTTTGAATCTGGTAAGCTGATGAGAACTTGCTCTGCCGAAAACGTATGCACGGTTTTTTGTTTAGTAGCCAGCCACTTCGGTCCTTGGTCAGGAAGTGTTTCGCGATGGAGTAGGTGTCTGAGACTCCTTCTCTAGTTGTGGGTCTGGAATGATGCCCATCCAGTCTGGTTAAAAAGAATACTCTGAGCCCCAGAGATCTGGGGTATGGAAATGATCGAAAATCATCCAAGGGTATACCCATTCCCAGAGTCTCACCTGCAACCGCCCAACACGATGCGCTGGTTAAACCTTTTATGGCTTCTACTTATCAAACCGTCAACCCGGGAAGTGAAAAGAGACAGTTATCAACTTCGTCCAAGAAGTCTGTCTGTGTTGAAGCGAAGAGAAACAATTTGAACATAAGGAGTCCGGTACCTGCTCCCAGATTCCTTATTGTACGTAACAATGCTGAAGGGTCACTGTCTAAGATCTCTCCCTTCATGATCAATAAAGCCGTAACTGGTGCTGCAGGAGTTGTACATTCTATTAGGAAACTGCGAAATGGGGCTTTATTTTAATACAGACTGACTCTGATAAACAGAGTTACTCTCTATGAAAAATGAAGTCCTTTTTTGATGTCGTTAACGTATGTGTTGAACCTCACAAGTGTTTAAATTCTTCAAAAGGTGTTATTTCTTGTTGTGACCTCTTGAATAAGAGTACAGAGAAAATATTTAAAGAGCTTGCTGAACAACACGTGATTTATGTTGATAGTATTTATCAAACCGAGAATGGTGATGGAAAACCAACTGGTTCAATTGTCTTAACTTTTTCTATTCCAAAAGGTTCTTGCATGTGATATATCCTCTTTAGTCATTTGCATGCAAGAGACTCGCCTCCATCAAGCCCATTCCTTTATTGTGAGAGGGTTTTCAGTTTTTAGAAAGGACTATGTCACTGCAGACAGAGCTATGGGTGGAGTAGTAATACTTGCCCGCAACTCCATCTGTGATACGTCTGTGAACCTTAGGGCTTCATTACAAGCAGTAGCAATAATGATCACTACTCTATTCAAAATGACAATTTGTTGTTTGTATCTGCCACCTAGTTACAGGTTTGAAGAAGTGGAACTGGTTGACCTGATGAAACAGTTGCCTGCCCCATTTCTTTTGGTGGGCGATTTTAATGCTCACCACTATACTTGGGGATCAAACACCTGCTGCCCCAGAGGGATTCAATGCTGCCCCTGTATTGATGGGATTCGATCCAATTTGGATTTGATTCTGCTCATGACGGTTCACCAACTCATTTGGTGGCTTCTATAGGTGGTTGGACAACTTTCGACTTGTCATTTTGTAGCTCTAGTCTTGCCACTAAATTTGAGTGGTCCATTCTATCTGACACTTACAGTAGTGATCATGCTCCTGTGAAGCATGCATTTTCTAACTTCTCACACTGTAATGATGGATTTTACATCATTAAAGACACTAAGATGGTATCATAAAGTTGCAGTACATTTACTATTTGGCACCTGCATTGTAAATGCTTGGCTCGCTTACAAAAGCAATGTAGGACCACGACCACAACACCAATACTTGTCAATAACAGATTTTAAATGCTTTCAAAATGCTTTCATCTTACAGTTTAGACAGTAATAATATAAATAAATGATTAAAAAAAAACTTATTGTAAATAAATAACATTGCTAAACAGTTTTAAAAATTGTTTTCCAATTTTGTAATTGTTCAATGTTTTATACAAAAATATGCAAAATTTATTGTTTGCTTACCGTAATAGTTAACTTTTATATGTTTATTTTAAAAAAATATAACAACTGTAGAATGTTCAAACTGTATATTACTTGTTTTAATGCATTAATACATAATTCCAACTGAAAATTTCACTGCCGTACCGATCGGTACGACGAAATTAACATATTGATTTTGTATCGACAGTTAAAATTATTTTGCTTAGGAAATTGGAAGCCGAGTGGACAAATACAGCGCCAAATAAGCTGAGGGAAATAAAAGATACTGTCCGTCTGTGGAATTCATCCATATGTGCCAGTGATCGAGAGGAAGTGGTGGTTACCCGTGTTTGTATCAGTCATTCCATGATCACTCATGGATTTCTGATGGAACAGGGGAATCCACCACAATGCCCATTTTGTCAAGGTGTGTTGTCAATAAAGCACACCCTCATTGAATGTGTTATGTTAAGAGGTGTGCGACAAACTTTTGAATTACCTAATTCCATTCAGGCGATGTTGGGGGATAATGCTCAAATCCTTGATCGGGTATTGCCCTTTTTGCGTCGTCTGAAAATGTTTGATAAAATATAAAGCAAATTTTCAATTCCATTATTACAGAGCCTCTTTATAGCTGTGTAAATTTTTGTGTTTTATATTTAAATTAATTTTTGTCATTAAAATTCTACTTTTCCATAAGTCATTGCAGGGTCCTTTTACACCACTGTAATATTTGTTTTAATTGTTATTAATTATAATTTATTGTAGTCTGTAATTGTAATTGTTAACTTCTTGCAGGGCCATTTTACAGCCTTGTTGTTTATGTTGTTGTTTATTTTTTGTTATATAGTTTTTGTTTTGTTATTGGTTTTAATGTTATTTCTAAGTTTTTAAGGTAATGGTATCTTTTTGCAAAAATTTTGAAGGCAATAATGACTAAAATGGTTTTTCACATAAAACACCAAAAAAAAAAAAAATCTAGCTGTATAGCGATGTGGCATGATTACAAGTGATGTGACAAGCAAGCGATGTAGGCTTTGTGCTGATTCTTGACAATGCCCTTTAGAAAGGCAACAATACCAATGTATGGAAACCTTCGGTTGGGACCAATTTGATCATCCTCCTAATACACAGAACTCACACCAAGAGATTTTCATGTATTATAAAACCTGAAATTCTTCCTTGTTTGCTGGTGTTTCACGAATACATCAAAGTCAAACGAGCCATTAACATGAACATGTGGTTTGATAACATGGGGTATCTGTCTTCGATGAAGAATTATAATTTCTTGTGCCTTGCCATGACAAATCTCTCAACAATGGTGAAAGCTATGTTGAAAAAAGTGCAAGATAAGTATATCAAATGAGAATAAAAATTATTTTTAAGTAGCGTGTGTTTGTGTCCTAGGAACTTATTTTCTGATTATTCATCATATATATTACAGGGAGAGTTTTTTTAATGAAGCAAGAAAAATTTATGTTGTTATAGACAGAAGTATTAATTTATCCACTGAGTTTTAAAAAAATGGTGTAGGTTAGGTTGGGACATATGTCTCTCTGATGCCTGTTTAGTGCACAACAGCTCAAATGTGGACCGAAATTTATTCAATTTGATATAAGACTGTTTTGGTTAAATCTCAAGGTTATTTTTTTTTTTCCAAATAACTGATAATAAATTAGTAAGACCTAAACACAAATGTCTTATTAACTTAAAATCTGAATATTTTGATCAAATACTGTTGAAATCTTGCATCCAAAAAAGAATGTATTGATTGTCATATAAAAAAAAGTAATTTAGAAGGTACGAGTTAAAACGTGATTTAAGGATGGCATAAAAATTATTTCTCAAAATAAATATGGATAGTTTCTTAGAAGATTGAATATCTCAAAATGATCCCCGGTAATATGTAGGTGTATAACCCAAGTCAATTTTGGGGAAATGGTGATGAATTTTTTTTTGTTTAGTTTTGTGCATAAAGTTAATGCAATTTTGTCTTTGTTATTTTTGGCATATAAAAAAGGAAGAAAAGAGCATAAAATAAAAGCCTCTAGACCTCGAATATTTTAGAAACTGAGTTAGAAAATGGGTTAGAAAGGAACAAGAGTTAGTCAAGATAGACCTGATAGAAAAGATGAAAGAGAGAAAAGTAACCCAAGTTTACTTGGAAAAGGTGTAGATACAGTTAGGTTCCATCAGGATTGCCAATCTCATACTCACTAAAATGAGCCCCTGAGGGTAAGTTAGTACAAAATTTACGCACAATTTATATTTATTTCGATCATAAAAAAAACAGGACATATGTGTAGAAATATAAAATAATTTACCTGTTTTGAAGTATGGCCTGACTGCATTCAATGAATCTTTTATACAGTTGTCAAATTCAGGCATGCTGCGCTTGCAGGAAGAAAAATTGTCAGCTGAAAGAAAAAGAGTGATGATGATATATTTTGTTAATAGATACTAATAAAATATATGTTCAATAATACATAGGTTCTACAGCACTTGAATGCCAATACAATCTATAATACAATAGGTATGCCTACAGGTTCATAAAGTCATAATTTTGTTTAGTACAACCATAATTAAAATGTATCTTACATTAGTTGGAGAAAGAATGAATCGATGAATAAATAATAGATTTTTATTTTGAGACTTTTATCTCTTCTACTTAATTTCTTAAAAATAAATACATCATTTAAATAATAAACAATAAAAACTTTAAGCTAAAGTTAAAAGATAATGTAAAATTGAGAAGAAAAAACAATTAAAAATTAAAATAAATCATAATTTAAAAATGATTGAAACATTTATTGATTTTGAAACTATTTAAAAATACAATAATAATGAAATCAATAATTTATATGGATTCTGTGATTCTGTTCAAGATGAAGACCGCCATTCATAAACAATTTTCTATTGACATAAATAGAACAGACAGAACCTGATCTGACAGAAGAGCTGAAATGTTGTTGGCATGTACTAAGGGCAGTATTTTACTAGGAACGGAAAGAATGTGAACCAGTAAAGATTTGTTAGATTTATAATTAAGTGAATTCTTGTGGCGGCATAGGAACAAGGATGAAGATCTGTTTGACAACATCTGGAAGGACATCAATTTATATTGGGCCCCAGAACAATAAAGTGTGTGTTCATATATTATGTACGAATTTGGTTAGGTTTGAAATTTAAATTTTAAACCTTCGGTGCCACTGTTTGAACTTCTTGAACAGACTGATTTTTAATTAATATAAATTAGAAACTTTCATGCTCACATTCAAGCAACATACAATCTACCCGGCATACAAAATCCTTTAGCTCACACACCCTAATCATCAGTTATATCTTTGCCATTCATGTAATAGAAATTAAGAGATTTTGCAAATTGGGCTATTGTTGGATTTAAGAAGATCTGAAAATGAGTTACATAAATGGCATGCTGATACAGTAAAATATTTGTTATACAAAGCTTTTCTTTGCTTTATTATAATTAACTTTGTTAACTCCTTTCGTGTAATCTTGTAGTCTTATATTTGAGGCAAAAACAAATTTATTTGCCAAGTAAGTCGGTACTAAAAAAATAAAAAAAAGATCTGAAATCATTAAGTTTTAATGGAAATATCGGTTTATAATTTGGACTAACATGATCAATTAAATCAAAAATAAATTGTATACAATCATTTTGAGTGTGTTGCAGAGACAGAAAGAGAGAGCAAAACTAACACACACAATCTATTTATTTAAATCTGTGATTAGGATAATAATAATATAATACATTAATAATCATAATGAGATTGATCCTGCATATATGTTTTTAAATAATTTTGATTATCCGAAATTGTAAACTGCAGAATACAACCTGGGCTAAATGCCAATGTAGAGTAGAGTCTATAAATAAAAGTAATACCTAATTAAATGAAGATTTGTGGTAATATCTTGAAATTCTACTATTGTATTAACCCACTATTTAAATCATAAAGGATAAACAATTGGTTTATTATGTGAATGGAAACTATACTCATTGAAGACTCTTAACTAATAAGCCATGCAAAACTATGATATTAATCAATAACAGTTGACAATGTTTAGTTCCCCCTACCAATTTTAAGAATTTTTACTATGTGTCAGTGTTGCATATATAGTTCATATTACTCTGACTTCTAATTTTATCAAGGAGATTGTGGTTTTGTTGTGTCTTAAACACTTTGTAATTGTCAGGGAAAATCAGACGTTTTAATTCTTGTAAGATTACTGATAATTTTTTAGATATTTAACAAAACAACAAAAATGATAAGATGTTCTCAACATTTTATCAAATAAAAAAAAAAACACTGGCTGTAGAACAGATTCCATAGTAACAGATTCCAGAGATTGATTGACATAACCAGGCCCGATTCTATAACTGGGCAACATGGGCACTTGCCCAGGGGCGCAAGGGTTTTGGGTCATAAATGTTTTTTTTTTAAATTGACCAGTATTAAGGCAGTACATGTCGATAAAACTTTATAAATTTAAAGAACTATAAAAAATTATAGAGCTGAAAAATCAAAATTTTAAGGTAGCACAACCATTCCTCAGATCTTTCTGAACAATTTGGTAACATTTCCATGCTTATTGGTTAGAAAATAGCGTCCGAAACAGAAAACTCGTTTTGCCCCCTCTTCACCAGCGCATCGCAAAAATCACCTCGTTCGTATAAATTTATTCAATGGTAGTAAGTGTAAGGCCTCGATTTGCCAAATCTTACTGAAACACGATTTGAAATTTTCAGCTCTCGTAGAGAAAAACAAAATGACGATATAAGAGAGCAGGCTCAAAGGGTAGCTCAATGTTACTCCAATGACATTTACAAGGAGGACTTTGTGTAAGAGTGTCTACATTTTAAATTTTATATGGAAGCTGAAAACATCATAAAAATTAGGGAGTGCTACCAATATATAAAATAACACAGCTTAGAAAGTACATTCCCAAAGTTGGTGGTAGCTATTGGAATTTACTTAACATTGCCAATCACAAATTGCACAGCTAAGAGGAACTTTTCGGCCTTGAAAAGAATAAAATCTGAAAAAAATTCTACAATATAAGACGAAAAGCTGAATAGCTTAATGCTGTTATGTACGCAGAGTGACATTACACTGAAGCTTGACTTCAAAGATATAATTGATAGTTTTGCTACATCAAAGATCAGTAGAAAAAAAAGCAATAATGTAAATAGGATATAAGGAGAAAGTATGAGGAATATGTATAAATATATATATAAAGTACAGTAATAAGAGAAAGAAAGTATAAAGGAAATAAGAGATATTATGGTTGAAGTATTAAAGTTGTTTTACAAGACTCAATTAAAAAGTGAACATACAGTTGAAATAAAATGAGCTATGGTGATGTATAGAAATAAACGTTTGCTATAATTAAGAACTATTTTTTAGGGTGGGTGGGTGGTCCGTGATACTGTAAAATACAAGGTTGTTATGTTGTGACGTCAATCATTACACCTACGCCTGTAATTGCAGTAATAATACTTGCAAGTTTTTACAGTAGCCGGTTGCCAGTGTCTGTAACACGGCGGGTCCATAGGTGGTGGATAATGGAAAGACTTACCGACTCACCAAATAAAAGGAGTTCGGTGGAGTTAAGGGAGAAATCCCTCCCGAACCAAAACTGGCAAAGATGAATTAATCGGGGGGGGGGGATCTCTTTAATTTGCCCAGGGGCGCTAAAAGGGTTGAAAACGGGCCTGGACATAACATACAAAAGTTTTTGAATCCAAAGACATTTGTTATTATAGATATTCCCACAAAAACCTAGAATTTTACTTGTTATTAACCCATATTTTGGTTAATCTAGACAAATCTTGTTCTATTATAATAATCAGAAATGTGGCTAAGACTTAGTCAATTGGCAGTAGATATCATAGGCCTGTGTAATTGCACCATGATGAGTCTTGAATTTCATCCACTCTTAGTTGATCTCAAACTACCCCATCACTGTCAGCATTTTTTATTAATAATATGTGCACTTGCAGTCACACATAAGTTAGTTACTATGCTAATAAGGTATGGTATTGGTTCTATATTACTATATTCAGTGTCTCAGCCTTTTTATTCCATAGCATAAATAGCAAGTGTATTTAAATGTTCAATTACAATTTTTAAATACACATAATGTATGTCAAAAATACAAACTTACATCACTTTCTATTCAGGATAAACTGCTTGTAAAACAAAATCTTGACAGGGGCATCAATGATGTGTACAGTATGAGATTAAAATTAAAGTGTTATCAGAGTCAATGCAAAATTTAAATAGTATGCTCAAGCACTACAGATAATGGCAATTTTATGAATTACAGGGGAAAAAAAGTGTTTCATTATACTGTATAATTATAAAAAGGATTGAATTTTGTGAAAATGCAAGAGTGAAAAAGAAAACTTGTAAAAAAAGACATTCCCCCCCCCCCCCAAATATCGTTACGATGTATTGTTCTGAAGATATGACAGTTTGTAAATAGCATTTGAGAATTTAAATGATGAAATATGAAGTTCCAACCTAACATTTCTAGAAAACTACAAGCCTTATTAAAAAAGTGCATAGGATAATAATTGAAGCTCTTGATATTTCAATAAAAGTCAAAGTTACATAAATCTTTTATCATTGAAACTGACAAAGTTATGATAAAAACCATATTTTTTTTATTATTGTTTTTCTATAATTACCCATTTTCCTGCTGTAACATATAACAAACGGCTTGTCCCATAAAGTACGCAAGATTTAATAATGTAGTAAAAACTTGTATTTATTGGAAAATTTAGATGTTTTAATGTTAATACAAAGTATACTTATTATGGTTAAATGTGGAACACAATATCAGCCTAATGTTCTCTGCGTCTCTGGTGGCACACTGTTATACGTTGATTGAAATTTTCCATGACCTTTCAGCACAAATCCGGCTCAATATCACCAATAACTCATATAATCTATTCCTTGAGTTGATAAATTGTTCGTTTGTTGTGGACATAAGTACATGATTTCACATATCCCCAAAGAAAGAAGTCGCATGGTGTTAAATCACAAGACCTCGTTGACCAGTTCTGATATTTTTCAGATGACTGTTTCATGGGCAGTAGCATAGTTGTGCTGTCGTGATTAAACCACATGTCTTCCAATTCCAGACCTTTCAGTTCAGCCCACAAAACTCCATCATTTTGTTCTGGTAACATTTGCCAGTCACTATTACTGCATCTCCAGCCTCATTCTCAAAGAAATATGCCCCAATCATGTCACCAGTCCAAAATCCGCACCAAATAGTTGTTTTTTGTGAATGCAGAGGCTTCTTGTGAATGATACGAGGGTTCTCTGTATCAAAAATACAACTATTTTGTTTGTTTACATACCCGTAGAGGTGGAAGTGTGCCTCATTGCTAAAGATTTACAAACTGTTTCCGCATAACATTCATCATTCTTATAATGTGTTTTCATAATAAAAACACACTGTTCTTTCGTGTAACGCTCCATAACGACTAATGGTGATTAGGCAGCAACAACAATGCAGCAGTTGTTGTGCTACCAACCTAACAAGATGAAAGGAGCACGACACTAAAATATTGCAACAATTGGAATTGTGTAGGAAGGTCATTAAAAATTTCAATCCACGGACAACAGTGTGCCAGCAGAGTCGGGGGGGGGGGGGAGACATTTGTCTGATATTGTGTTCCACATTTAACTATAGTAAGTGTACATTGTATTAACATTAAAACAACTGATTTTTTACAATAAATAAATAATTTTACTACATTATTAAATCTTGTGTACTTTATGGGACACCAGTTATATTCTGATGTGATGATTTTATTTTACATAAACTTTGACCTCATATTCATAATCAATGACCTCAAAAACATAAGTATATGAATTTCTGCAATAAATTTATAATAATTAACCTACAAGAGATTTAAACAAAATTAGGGTTGTTTCAAACTCGTGGGGGGAAAAGCAGTCATTGCGGCTATTTTAACTTTGATTTATATACCTTTCACTATATATTGCTGAAGGATTTATGAAAGTAAGTTTTATTAAACTCTACTGCGATTTTACCATTTTTACTAACAGTTTAATTGACTCCATTACATGTTGGATGAAAAAGAAACAGTTGACTTAATTCTTAAGTATAAAGAGTGTAAATAAACATCTGCAAAAAAATCAAAGCTTAAAAGATGAAAAAAAAAAAATTTCACTATGACTATAACAGTTAGACTGTTGAAAATAAAATACTAAAAATGAGTTAAGAATGCTGGAGCACGGAATGATGTAACTTTTGAAAGAAATTTCAATGGAATCTTGGTTAAATATGAAGGTTAATAACTGAAACCAACAAACTAAATCATACATAAAGGAAAATTGTGATTCTAAACTAATTTGAAAATTACCAACATTTTCTTGAATACAAAAAATAATGCTCTCGTCATTTTGTAGCCAATTCCTACAGTTTTATTTAATAATGTAAGACCACGAGAACTAGTAAAAAAGATACATAACTTAAAAAGAAAAGATTTATAGCATATTTATTCTTTTTTAATTAAATCAACAACAATCTCATTATATTGTTTTCCTGGGTAGAAAGGGAAGTCTTCAAGTAATTAAGTTTATAAGATATTTTGAAGACAGTTATTAACTATCTGTTACAAATAAACTCCTTGAGTTTTGGAGCTTGAAGATCTTTTCTTCCAAGTATTTAAATGTTTCCACTAAGTTGGCTACTGAGTGAAGGAGAACATTATTGTCAAACAGTGTGTGGGTTCCTTTATTGTTAGCATTTCATATGGCTCCTCGGTCCCTCCCACAATGTCAATGATACTTGTCTGTAAAGTGACTCCATCATGCAAGAGGACTTAAACAATAATTTAGCTTGGATTATTTTTTAAAGAATAGATGTGTCATCTAATAACTTTTCTCTGTGTTGTTAAGATCAAATTATTGAGTCTGTTTTGAAATTATCTTATTTTTCTAGCAAGGTGAAGATTCATAGAAAGCAACGGTTTTTTTTTTTTACTGATGACTTGTGTACAAATTTAGTTTTTTTAATGTTTTTTAAATGTTCATAGCTTGCTGAGTATGTCTTTTTTCAATGAGTTTTACTGTCTGTTGTTACCAAGAGAATTACCAATCAGAATTTTAAGTTGGTATTAAACCCCTAATAAATGAGCAGATATATTAATGATTAGATATATTAATGAGACTTACCGTCACAATAGTCTATATTTGTATATTATACTAAGTCTAATATATATATATATATATATATTAAGTCTCATTAAAGGTATATATTAAATCTCATTAATATATCTAATTATTAATCAGTAGTCGGAATGGCGAAAACAAATATGTATGAAATGAGCAGAGCCCATAAAGCAGAAAATAATGTTAATGCCAAGTAAAATTATTTGGAAAGTTCT
The DNA here is from genome assembly GCA_963513935.1 of Aphrophora alni. Lineage (NCBI taxonomy): Eukaryota > Metazoa > Arthropoda > Insecta > Hemiptera > Aphrophoridae > Aphrophora > Aphrophora alni. Next base: position 150,520,607 of record OY740766.1, read on the forward strand.
TTCAGATTTATATACCAAGTGGAATAGAACAGAATAATTATAAAGTACGTCAATAGATTTTGCATTGAAATTTAGTCAAAAGTTGTGTATATAATCTTGGTAAGTTTAAGTTTCTAAGACTGAATTTTTCGTCTCTGGCTATTAAAGCAGCAGTAAATACATAATGCCCTAGCCAGATGAGCACTCCTTTGCAACTGGATCAACAATACTGAGCTGTGCTTTATATGCTATCTAAATGGGATTCTTCCCTTAGACAGAATCAAAATAATAGCAGATTGTTTTATATAACATATGTTTATGTTTAAAAAAGACTAATCTTAAATTTTTATTTAAAAACAGTTTTTTTTTGTGCCCATCTATTGTAGGAAAAATTCATTATGTCCATTATAAAATTAAATATCTAAAGCAGCACTCAAACAAAGGCTGACACAGTATATAAGTCATTATTTTTCTTCAGATTCATTTGAAATTATAACCAGAAAGTTAATTGGATTACTAAAATTAATGAAAAGGTATCTGTTTCTAATGAGAATGTGCATGTGCCTGTATACATAAGAAAGTTTTTAAATGCCTGTATATCTTTTGTTTGAAAATTATTAAAATATACTATTACATGTAATCGTAAACCATCTTTCAAAATATCTTAATAAAATACAACTTAAAAAAAGGGTAGGGTTAACCTTATGAAAATCAATTATTAATTTTCTAAATCAATTCAATTATTTCTCATTAACATAACATTTTATTGAGGACAATCTGTCATCATTAAAATGTAAGCATTAGTTGGATACAGGGTTAAAATGGAAATGGTTCTTGGAAAATTCTGGAACAATGTATAATAAAGGGTCAAATGACCTTATTGACATATGTTGCATAGGCCCAAATCTCATTTACACAATTTTAAATATATGAATGTGCACTTACTTTTGTATCTTTCTACAGAAATTAGCTGAAAAAAAAAAAGATTTATTTGAAGTTTTTACTTGAATTAGGAAAACCATTTTGAGGCTCATGGAGTCCATAATGTGACTTTAAAAAATATTTGTGTTATAATTATTAATTATACAAATAATTATAATTATTAATTTTTATTATTTTTCATAAATCTTTTACATATATTCATAATTAATTTTCAAATATTAAATCTTTAATCAATAATAATTAATTTAATTTTTTTGGCAGTGCTTGAAAAGAAGACAAATAGTAATAAATAAATTCCTTCAGTGACATTTTCATAATTGTTCAATGTGTTTGTAAGTATTACTCGAAGAATCTTATTTTTACTACAGTTTGAGTTAATTTTTATAATTCAGTGTTAGATATGAAAACACATATTGTATAACTTAATGGTATGTTTTCCCTATGCAACATTTGATTAAGTCATTGAACAATGCTGAATAAAATAAACAAGCTTAACTAAATTTTTCAAAACACCTTAAGTATTAATATAAGTCTTAACTGTGTAGCTTTTGTTGTGATATATTATAAAATGTTACTTTTTTGTTTACAAAGATTGGCTTTCAACCTTGTTATTTGGTTGTAGTCTTTGTTATTTATTTTAGGGGCAAACAGATTCTGGTGATTTGAAAATCTTTACTTAGTTTTGTCCTTACAAAGAAATCTTATTTTATTTTTATAATACTGTATTTTAAATAAATATGTCACAATTATATGTTCTAAATTCTAAATATCTAAATTTTAAATAATGGTTTGAATATACCCCTAACCACAATCACTAGGAACAATAAATAAAACACAATGATTGTACTTTATTTTGTTTATTCCTCTACAATAATTGTGTTTTATTTATTGTTCCTAGTGATTGTGGTTAGAGGTATATTCAAACCATTATTGTGAATTCACCACAGTGCTCAAAAAGATTTTATCTAAATGTTATGTAAAATAATAAAAATGCAATAAAAGAGGTTAGGTTAGATATTAAAAAATGAAAAAATAAAAATAAAATGAAATTATACTTCCTAATATAAGTAACATGTAATAAGTATGAATGCACAATCAATCAAACCTGCTCATAATTCTATTTGATGCTGGATGGTATTAATCTTATAATATATACTTTAAGATTATTCAAATAAGTAATACTGTCATTAAATTAGTGGCAAATAATACAATTTTTTACATTAGTTTGTACTTCTGCAACAGTCGTGGGAAGTTGTGATGATGACGACTTAATATAAAACATTTTGTAATTAACTGCTACTTGTAACTGTGATAAACTGTGTTTTTCTCACACGTTGCGTTTGCTTGAAAATTGTTAGTACAAATGTCAATACAAAGTCAAATCTATGATGACATTATCCAATCCACTTGTAAATAATTTCAGACTAAAGCACAAACTTTGGATAAAAGTAGAACACCAAAAAAGTTGTATGTTACAATGTTATATTTTGGAATTTGAATCAGCTAAAGATTATTAGTTATAGATGACATGTGTACCCTGGAATTATTTTAATCATTGCATAACTTATAAATAAATGGCAATGGTACTAAATTAACAATCTCTTATACACTCATACAGAAAGCAAAGCCAAAGCAAAAAACGTGTTCATCACAAACCCATCATTACCCTAAAAATTCAGGGTTGTTCATTAAAAAAAAAAGGAAAAAAAAAAAAAAATGAAAAAATGGAAATAAACCATACATTGAATAGGCTTATGTGATCGTAGACATTTAGGCGAAATGTAAAGATTTATGTCCAAAATCAATCTGTCAAACCAGAAAATCACTGTAAAAAGAACACAACAGCAATTCCAATTTACTAGTAAACCTTAAATCTTAAAGTAAGAATTGGTACACTTATTTGGGTCACTAAATTTGATTGAAAACACATGGATAAATTTTGAGAAATTTAACCTTTTAAAACTGTCTCTACAGAAAATTTGCATATATTGACCGACTGCATGCAAATAAATACTTTTGGGTACAAGGCGACCAATATGTTTTGACTCCGCCTTAGGCGCTATATTTGTAAAAATTATATCAAAATCGTTAAATGTCATGATACCCCAAAAGTAGTTTACTTTTAACAATTTCGTTTTTGACGCATCATTTACCTTTCTTTATAGCCTAATACATATAAATCGGGTGTTTTATTGTTTAAACTTGCATTTTAATTTATTTAAAAACTTTAAAAAATTTATTAAGTATAAATTAAAAATTGTGAAATATTTTGAGAATAGATTGGGGGTTGTAAAGAGTGTGTGGTTGAGTGGGAGGGTTTTTTAGATTTCACAAAACTAGTTCCCTTTGGGTGTATTAAACTATACGTTAATCTCTTTTTTAGTTTTTTAATAAATTAAGATGCAAGATACAAAAAAACCTGTCTATGTTGGTAACAGTGTTTATTTTGCATTTTATTGATAAATTAGTAAAACATTAGTGATTAACTGTGAATAATCACAGACTATTATAATTAATAACAGTGAATTAACTTTCAATTAATCTACGTGAGGTTTTTAATTACATTTAGGCAAAATTAGTTAAAAATAAAAGAAACAGATGATAATGAATTCATTGACCTGAACTCTAAAATACTTAAGAGATTGAATAATTTTTAATTGAAGGGGAGAAGAGGTTTTAAATAGTTAAACAATCGATTTTATTCTATTGAGTTTCATTAAAGTTATCTTTTCTATAAAACAAAATTACCCAAGTATTTTATTTAAATACGATTTATGTTTATTTTTAGGTTAATTGAAACAAACATTTGTTCGTTACAGGTAAACTACTCTACTTCTTGTTTTTTAACCTTCGTAAAAAAACAAAACGATATAAGCTCGAAAGTAGGCAATAAGTATAGGACAATCTATATTATATAAATGGAAATTATATAAAACGAATATTTGAACTTAGAAAATATGGATAATAAAAAGTTTCACGTTGGTCTGTTAAACCGGTAACTTGATGCAGTTGTGAAATTTGGTTTCCTTCAGCTCTAGACCGGACGGTCAGGCAATGACCTCTACTACAGAGGTTATGCAATATATTGAATCTAAAACAGTTTCACTTCCAGCTAACCTTACGACAACACAGAGATGTATCACGTAAGGTAGAGGTAGAAGTCATTGGACTATTGTCGACTTTCTGCTTCTGCTTTTCATATTTCGGGTTTTCTTCCACTAGACAGAACATAACCTACCAGAATATGATAAATTCCGTTTTATAAAAGAAATTTACTTGTTTCCGCCAGAAGTTTTAAATTCTTATTATTTCGAGCTTGCTATTACGATTACGCATTCCAGCAATACAGTATTTTATTAAAATTGGAACAAAGAAAGGGTAATTACATTAACGGTATTTTATGGACGAGTTAGATTTTTGGTGAAATAAAATGCTTAAAAGTTTGTTAAATTTAAATGCTGGGCTTTGATGTTGGCTTATAAACGTTGATATTGTTTATAAGACTGTTTCGTTTATAAAAGAAATTCAGTGCAAGTTTATAATTTTAAAAAAACATATGTAAAATAACGTAAAATAATGGTTAGTATATTTTAGCAGTATTGTAATATTTTCCTTTCTTCTTAATTTGAAAATAACTGAAATTGTTTTAATTGTTAAATGAACAAAAGTGTTAGTGTTAAACACGATTTCTCTAAACTGATAGGAAAACATAAGTGTTATGTTAGTTTCATTAGACTTTTCGTTAAAAAAATGCAAAAATACGCAAATCTAGATGCAACTTATACAAGTTAAAAATAAAAAATATATAAACGGAAACCGAGTTTCATTAAAAACACTATTAAATCATAAAATGTACACATTTTAAAATCAGTTTCTGTCTTACAGTTTTAGAGTGGATAAATTGAAAATTGTGTAATTAATTATTTAAACCTTCACTGTTTAAAATTGGAGTTATTACATTAATTTAAAGTAAGTTAAGCATGTTAATAGTGAAATGCGAATAAACAAAAAGTTTCATTTAAACCCACGTTAATTTATGTAAGAACTGCATAAAGAAATGAACAGATTAAACAAGAACGAGAGACTATTCAATACTCCGAGAAATTCACTTTAACACGTGAGATCACGTGTTTTAGCTAAAAACTATTTCCTTCAAAAAATTCCCATTTGGAGCCTTAATTAAACAAAACGGTTTGGGAGTGTACAATACCACTGAGTTAATAAATATTGGGAGTGACTTGTAATATGGTTTACTTTATAGACACAAATATTACGTTTATTTATTCAAACGCATTTCAAACGCTCAAATTTGTGAAAATACAAAGTTCGAGGCGTTTTCAGAGGTCCATTTTCTGTACCTAAAACATTTGAACCGAATTTAAAATTGTCCATGGATAGACTTTAATGTATAAAAAATGTTAAAGTTCGAAAAGTTTAACATTTGTTGTTTACTCTCTTGGCAGGACTAATAATTATTTCTTGGCAACATTTTTGTGAAATAATAATTATTTTTCTGTATAAAAATAATGTTGGCAATACACTTTATAAATATTAGGCAGTTAACTGATACTATTTATTCCTTAAAACGTTGTTACGCAAATTGCACAATGGAAAGCAGCTCGAAAATTATGTTGAGATACTTTGAAGAGGCGATTTTACTGACTTCCATTTATTGAACTTTTCCAGTAATTGTCTAGAACACCTACCGGCTTACCCCAGTTTGTATTTATTACTGAATTTATTAGATCTTGTGAATAAGATATTATAGCCGAAAAAAATGTACTAATTCTGCTTAATAATACAATTTGTCCTTAATTCACAAGGTGTATTATATTTATTAATAATAAAGAGCTGGTGAATGTTCTAGACAATTACTAGAATATTATGATTTTTGTTTTCTGTCGATAAATTGGTTATTTATCAGCCTACAGAACATTAAACAATATTTTACTGTTATTGCACTTTCAACCCAAGCTATAGTTTAAATTTCAATTGAATTTGACTTTGAAAAGTAAATAAATATTGTGCTTGACTTTTTTTAGATAGAATAAAACTGGAACACAAGATCTCACACATATTACGTTTACTTAATCAAACGGGTTTCAACGACAAAGTCGCCATCCTCAGTGATACATAAGTTATAGTTTAGTTATTGTACCTCATGGATAACTGAGGATGGCGACTATGTCGTTGAAACGCGTTTGATTTAGTAAATGTAATTTTTGTGAGGTAAAGTTTGTGTTCTAGTTTTATTATCTTTGAAAAATAAGAAAAATTGTCTCTATAAATAGTTAGAATTTGCAAATTATTGAAACATTTAAGGACCTGTAACTCTTAAACAGTTACAGATATAGAAAAATACCAAAGTATAAAATAGTTTTAAAATAATAAGTTTTATCGAAAATAGTGAGTTTTGAAAATTTTGAGCTGACAGCCATATTGGAAAAATTAAATATGAATTGGAATACGAAAAATGGGAGGTGATATAAAAAAAATTGTTATACTTCTAGGTTTAACTCAAAAAATCCTGGGGTTACCTTTTAAAGTTTTTTTTGTAACTTTTATACTTATTGAATGAAACAGTAGGCACATCTATTTCAATTAGACCTACACTGACTACTAAATAATCTAGAATATATTGTAACGTTGAGAAGCCCTAAGTAAAAGCTTTGTCCAATTCAAAATGTTTAAACCTTGTCAGTTAGAAATAAATGTCAAACATAAACGTCACTCCAACACATAATAAATTTTGTTAAAGGATTTCTAAGGAAACAATACTTCGAAACTACAAAATTATTGAAAGGGCGAGGGCAGCGTGACAAATTAAATAGGAAGAGTTGAGTTATGTAATGTGACAACATGGGAAATTAGAAAGTTTGTGTACGCCCAAGTTAACAAAAGAAAAAGAGACAAAAAACTAGGCAGAGGTACGTTGAACTCAGCTAAGAAACAAGATTTAACGAACTTTGAAAGACGGTTAGAGTTTGAAAAATCAAATCCAACCAACCAAAAAGAAGCGTCATCCAGAAATAAGCGAAGAAGGGGTAAAAACGGGAAAACTCTGCGTAAGAATTCAAAAATCAGAAAAAGCAGTGAAGAACGAGCGTCGCAAGGGAGAGGAACTAGGAACAGGGCGAAGTTCGCCAAATCGTCGTAAAGTGAAGAAAAGTTTTAAGTCATCGAATTATATTAAAATCATCGTAAAGTTAAAGAAGAGTTTTGATTAATTGACCAAGAATTCAAGCAACAGAGTGAGGTAGTTCAAGCTTCGAGATCGTCAAAGTGCCTATAAATTGGATTAAGTTTCTTGTGATATCTGCCATAAGTTCGAGGGATCATCTCACCTGTAAAAACTCCAAGAAGACATCATTCCATGCTACTGAACCACGATAAGTTATCTGATTAGTTATTGTAGTTTTTACTTCAGGTTACCAAAGAAACCACGCCCCACTTTAAATAAAATCTGAGCTAGGCCGAGAGCCATTTAAACTTAAATTTTCAAAGAGCAATCAAAGTAACTTCATTATATAATTGGTAAATTATACCTGGCGCCCAATAAATCAATAAAGCAATTGAGATATTAAAATATAAAGACTAAATTAAAATTACAATTAATGATACGATTTTGATGCACCTAATAATAATAATAAAATTGCTATGTTCTAGAATTAAGTATTTCATTGTGTTATAAATGTTTATGTCTAGTTTAAGTTGAATGGATGAGATTTAGTGATAAGATGAATAAATTTGAATACTCATATGTGCATCAATTAATTTGAAGATTTAATTAATTCAACTGTTATATATTGGCACCCAACTTTAGGTGCAAATTGTATTTTAAAGAATAAATAATTTTAAATATGATAACGTAGTTGTGTTTTAATCAAAGTAATTAATTAAAAATAAATAACAAAGGTTATAATTGGCGTCCAACTCGTGGTTTAATTAAAATTAAAATTTAGTTCACGTGGTGTAACCTGAAGGTAGCATTATAAGATAAGAGACAGAAAGACTATTAGATATAATTAATTTAATGTTAAGACGTAGTAATAGGATAAAAAATTATAAAAAGATGGCAAATAACCAAATAACAATGGGGTTTGATGAGGAGATTAATAATCAAATGGGGATAGAATCAGAAATGGATAGAGCTATAGGGATTAATAATAGTGAAAGTAATACTAATGAGGGTAATAATTCAGGGGAGAGTGAAAATTTAAAGGTGTATGGGACCCCAACGGTAGGATTAAACGAATTAATCGAAATCCTTAATAAAAAATTTGATGAAAGTAATAAAAATGCGGAAATCCTAAAAACAAGCATCGATAAAAAATTTGAAGAAAGTAGTAAAAATGCGGAAGCCCTTAATAAAAAGAATTTCGAAGAAATTAATAAAAATGCGGAAATTCTAAAAGCAAGGCTCGATAAAAAATTCGCAGAACAAAATAAAAAGCTCGAGGAAAATAATAAAAAATTAGAAGAACTTAGTGGCAATGTTAGTCAAAATGCGGAGACAATGGACCGAAAATTTAATGAATTTGCGGAGAGATTCGAGAACAAGCTCGAAGAAATTAAATTAAGATCGGATACCACAGCCGAGACAATTAGGACGGAAATGAATGATAAATTAAAAAAAATTGAAGAAAATTTCACCGATAAATTAGGTAATAGGTGCGAAGATTTAAGAGAAAATTTAAAAGAAATTGCAAGTAAAGTCGTGGAAGTAGAAAAGGATGTGCAAGAGAGCATTAAAGAAATCGAAATCACCGTAAACAAAAATTTAACTGAAAATCAAATTAACGTAGACGCTCAGATTGATAAGGTAAAGGAAAGTCAAGCTAGATCTAATAATAAAATTCTAGAAATCGAATCACAATGCCAAGAAAATTCACAAAAAATTAACCAATATCAGAAACAAACGGACGAAATGAAAAATAAAGTGACAGAAGTAGATGAAAGATTAAGTAATTTAAAAACAAGGGATGGTATCATAATAAGGGAACCAGAGATAAGGGATATTAGTTTTACAGGAAAAGAAAGATTCCCAATGCAAATTTTAAGGATCATAAAAGAAGTTAGCGTTAGTTACACACATCAAGGGAACATGTATTGGTTAGATAGATATTTAAAAGATGAAGCATGTGTATGGTGGTTTCTACACCGTAGGGAAGTTAAAAACTTCGAAGATTTTGAAAAAATATTTATGGATAAATATTTTAACGAAATGATACAAGCAAACATCCGAGACAGGTTGGAATTCGGAAAGTTTAAAGGAAAAATTGGGGATGAAGCTATCACATATGTGGAGAACATGATGTTGGAATGTTCAGAGTTAGAACCGCCGATTTTAGAAGCCCAGTTAGTCCAAAAAATCGCTAAGCACTTTCACCCAACTACACTAATTGCTGTTATCACCAGGGGTGTGAAAACAAAGCAGGAATTTGTAAAACTATTGATGGAATTCCGACAGGCAGATGTACGACACATTAATAGTTACGAAGAAAGAAATGGTAATTATAAGGCATCCTATCCACGCGACGAGAGAGAGGGAGAAGTTGTAAACAGGCCTTGGGGACAAATGAATGGGTACAACAGTAGACATTTACCGTTACGTCAGAATAGGGATGTTTACAGAAAACCAGATGTGCGTGCCGACATAAAAAATGGACCAGGGAACCGTTGGGAAGGTCAACAACCTGCAGACAGGGACGGAAGAGGGCAAAAGTGAAAGTTGGAATGGAATGTAGACCTAGCGGATAAGAACAAGGCAACCATAAATACCTTATTCACCGATTTAAAAGATTATTTAGAGGACAATCACGACACAAGCGATATAATTAATGACATTAATAAATGTCCAGAAATTAAGTTAGTTTTTAATGAGTGTGTACAGGTCAGAGCGTTAATCGATACAGGTTGTGAGGTAAATTCGATATCTGAATCTTTCTACAACACAAATAAATTAAATTTAGGAGTTTTTGAAGAATTACCGGTAGCAGGAGTAAAAGTTATTGGAGCATTAGGTCTGCGTTCCAAAAGTGTTAAAAAACAAATTTTCATTAAAGTTAAGTTAGGAACAGAATTAATCGCCGTGCATTTTATAATAGTACCAGAACTAATTCGAGATTGTATACTTGGGTTAGAGTTTTTATCAAGAAATCATGCAATCGTCAATTTTATTAATAATAAGTTAGAAATAGGAAATAAATTAAACTATGGAGTTGGTAGAAAGGAAATTAAATTCGAGGATTCGTCAGAAGTTAATATTGAAAGTTTGAATAATTGCCTACAAATTGAAGAGGATAAATATGAATTTGATATAAACAAAATAAGCAATTTGGAACATGTACCACTTGAGAATAGGCAGCGGTTATACAGCATATTTAATAAATATAAAACAGTTTTCAGCAAAAAACCAGGATTAATTTCAACTTATTACCATAAATTTCAAGTAACTGATAGAACACCATACTGTCAGAGGAGTTGGCCAGTAGCAACTAAGTTTAGAGAAGCCGTTGATGCAGAGATTCAGAGAATGCTAAGTTATGGGATCATCGAGAGAGCAAACAGCGCATACATTAATCCTATAGTACCTGTATGTAAGAAAGATGGGAGCGTAAGGATCTGTTTAGACGCCAGGACTATAAATGCGAGAACCATACCGGATTACGAAGGGATTCGACCAATCCAAGAGTTATTGACAATCGGTAAGAAGATCAGTTGGATGAGTAGTTTAGACCTAACTAGCAGTTTTTGGCAAATCCCGTTGCACGAAGATTGCAAGGATTTCACGGCATTTCTGTACAAAGGATTGTGCTACAGGTACAAAACCGTTCCGTTTGGGTTGAGCACAAGCTTAGCAAGTTTAACGCGAGGTTTGGACTCAAGTCTGACGGAAGAAGTTAAAAGGAATTTAATTATGTATGTGGACGACTGTTTATGTATTTCGCAAAACTGGGAAGATCATGTGGACCAATTAGAAAAAATATTAAAGGTATTTCAAGACGCCAACTTAACAGTAAATTTTGAGAAATCTATGTTCTGCAGGAAAGAAATAGATTATCTAGGTTTTGTTATCACCACAGATGGTATTAAACCGCAAGAGCAAAAAATGATGGCAATTCAAAATTTTCCGCGTCCTAAGACACCAAAACAATTAAAAGCTTTTTAGGATTAACAAATTTCTACCACCGGTTTTCAAAAAATTACGCACAAACAACAGCTCCATTACAAGGACTACTGAAGAAAGGAACAAAATTTAAATGGACAGATAGTATTAACCAGAGTTTTTTAGCTGTAAAGGAGGAATTTATTGAGGCTGTAACGTTAAAGCACCCAAATATGGAAAAGATGTTTTACTTACAGACAGATGCGTCCGATATTGCGTCAGGAGCACAACTGTACCAACTCGATGACCAGAATAACATTGCTGTAGTAGGATTTACAAGCAGAACATTTAAAGGGGCTGAGAGATTTTATAGCACTGCCGAAAAAGAATTGTATAGTGTAGTATTAGGATTAAGGAAATTTAGGAATTATTTATTAGGGAGAAAAATAACCGTTATAACTGACAATAAGGCGATCACTTTCATTAACCAATGCAAACTACTTAACGCTAGAATGACGAGGTGGATCTTATTAATTCAGGAGTATAACATCCAAATTCGACACTGCAAGGGAAAAGAAAATATTGTTGCAGATACATTGAGCAGATTCCCAGAGGATGGAGAATGTTCACAAGAAAATGGGGAGGACCGACTTGTACAAATCCAATTAGTGTTACAGAAGTTTAATCCAGAAGTGGGCGAACAGTTACAAAATATAGAAGTTTTACAGAAGAAGGATACAAAATTTAGGAATATAGTAGGTAAATTAGAAGAAAATGATCCAAAAATTTTAGAATGTTATAAATTGTTTGAAAAAAAATTATTTCGCAAGGAAAGAGGAATGTGGAAATTAATGATTCCAGAAAAATTCATTGAAGTATTAATTAAGGAAATTCATGAAATTTGCGGACATATAGGAATAAGCAAATGTTACCATAATTTTAAGGAAGATTTCACGGGAGACAAAGTCGCTAAAAAGGTCAGGGATATAATAATTAAATGTTTACGATGTCAAAAATGTAAACATGACAACAAAGGTAGAAACGCAGAACTTACGCCTATTATACCAAAAGGTAAGGGTGAACTAGTGTGTGTAGACTATTACGGACCATTGCCTCGGTCAGTCTACGGGTCAAGGTACATCTTAGTAGTGATTGACGCATTTTCTAAATACACAAAATTGTATAAGGTAAAAAACACAACAACCGTAACAACATTAAATCAAATCAGGAAATACATTAAAGAAGTCCAATTACCAAAATACATACTTTCGGATAATGGTACACAATTTACATCCAAAAAATGGACAGAAGGGTTACAAGAACTGGGAATTAGACAAAGAACCGTTGCAATACGAAATCCACAAAGCAACTTGGCGGAGAGAGTAATGCGAAATCTAGGTCAACTTTTCAGGATCCTGTTACCTGACAATCACCAAGAATGGGGAAGGCTACTTGAAACTGTGGAAAGTTTCATGAACGAATCATACCATGATACAATTGAGTCAACACCATTAGAAGTACAATTTAATACACGTCCGACACGAATTTGGAAAAAATATTTAATTAATCCAGGCAACACAGAAACAAACGACATTGACCACGGAGAAATATACTTACGAATTAAAAATAAAAGGGAAAAATTCGCTAAGAAGTTCAATGAACTACATCCACCAACCGAATATCAGATAAATGATTTAGTACTAGTAAGAGCTTGTATTCCGTCAAGCACAATTGAAAAACGATATCACAAGTTCTGTGAACTATATGAAGGACCATACACCGTAATCTCTAAGATAGGAAAAACTACTTATAAGTTAGCTAGTATTAAAAATAATAAAACTCACATCCGAGGTATATTTAATTGTAGATTATTAAAAAGGTTTCATAATTAATTAGAGAGTTAAGTAAACAAAAATAAATGAATTTAACTGTAAAATAAAATGTAAACAAACACATGTCCTACAGTTGAAGAGGGTCAAGGGAACAATGTTAATTGGGGTTTACAAGAAGGGTTTGTTGACGTGGGATTCTAGACAATGCCATTGTTAAGAAAAAAGGTTGACCGCAGTTTAGGTCATAAAGTCATTTAAAGGGACAGTAATTCTAGTGGGTTTTTAAATGAGAGTAAGAGTAGGTCATAAAGTCATTTAAAGGGACAGTAATTCTAGTGGGTTTTTAAATGAGAGTAAGAGTAGGTCATAGTCCATGTTACGATATGTATATGTGTATTATTAAAATAAGTTTAGTGTAAAGGTGTATCAAAAGCAAATTTTATCATTAATTATGCAATTAACATAAAATTTCTTGGGACTTATGTAACGTTGAGAAGCCCTAAGTAAAAGCTTTGTCCAATTCAAAATGTTTAAACCTTGTCAGTTAGAAATAAATGTCAAACATAAACGTCACTCCAACACATAATAAATTTTGTTAAAGGATTTCTAAGGAAACAATACTTCGAAACTACAAAATTATTGAAAGGGCGAGGGCAGCGTGACAAATTAAATAGGAAGAGTTGAGTTATGTAATGTGACAACATGGGAAATTAGAAAGTTTGTGTACGCCCAAGTTAACAAAAGAAAAAGAGACAAAAAACTAGGCAGAGGTACGTTGAACTCAGCTAAGAAACAAGATTTAACGAACTTTGAAAGACGGTTAGAGTTTGAAAAATCAAATCCAACCAACCAAAAAGAAGCGTCATCCAGAAATAAGCGAAGAAGGGGTAAAAACGGGAAAACTCTGCGTAAGAATTCAAAAATCAGAAAAAGCAGTGAAGAACGAGCGTCGCAAGGGAGAGGAACTAGGAACAGGGCGAAGTTCGCCAAATCGTCGTAAAGTGAAGAAAAGTTTTAAGTCATCGAATTATATTAAAATCATCGTAAAGTTAAAGAAGAGTTTTGATTAATTGACCAAGAATTCAAGCAACAGAGTGAGGTAGTTCAAGCTTCGAGATCGTCAAAGTGCCTATAAATTGGATTAAGTTTCTTGTGATATCTGCCATAAGTTCGAGGGATCATCTCACCTGTAAAAACTCCAAGAAGACATCATTCCATGCTACTGAACCACGATAAGTTATCTGATTAGTTATTGTAGTTTTTACTTCAGGTTACCAAAGAAACCACGCCCCACTTTAAATAAAATCTGAGCTAGGCCGAGAGCCATTTAAACTTAAATTTTCAAAGAGCAATCAAAGTAACTTCATTATATAATTGGTAAATTATACCTGGCGCCCAATAAATCAATAAAGCAATTGAGATATTAAAATATAAAGACTAAATTAAAATTACAATTAATGATACGATTTTGATGCACCTAATAATAATAATAAAATTGCTATGTTCTAGAATTAAGTATTTCATTGTGTTATAAATGTTTATGTCTAGTTTAAGTTGAATGGATGAGATTTAGTGATAAGATGAATAAATTTGAATACTCATATGTGCATCAATTAATTTGAAGATTTAATTAATTCAACTGTTATATATTGGCACCCAACTTTAGGTGCAAATTGTATTTTAAAGAATAAATAATTTTAAATATGATAACGTAGTTGTGTTTTAATCAAAGTAATTAATTAAAAATAAATAACAAAGGTTATAATATAGTAGCCCTATATTTTTTTAATGTTTTCCCTTAAAATTAAAAAAAGCCAAGTTATATTAGTTTTTAATAACACAATTTTATCCATCATTTTTTTGTCGAAACTAGAGCCAAAATAAAAATTTCAAAATGCATGTAGGCCCTACCTCTGTTATTCTTGAATCTTGCTGTTCTCCCTCTAACGTATTCAATTTTTCAGTCGTTTAAAAACAATGTAAATAAAATCAATCTGATATACTATATTAATTTACCTAACCTATTCATTTAGTTTTAGGCTTTAAAATGGTGGCTTTTAAATAATAATAGCAGCAGTGCATGCATTTGTTAAATATATTTTTTACCTATAGTTTAAGATAACATATTTAAAACAATTTTTAAAACCTTATATTTAAAAAATAGACACATAAAATACATTTTTGTTAAATTTTTCAGTCGTTTAAAAACAATGTAAACAAAATCAATCTGATATACTATATTAATTTACCTAACCTATTCATTTAGTTTTAGGCTTTAAAATGGTGGCTTTTAAATAATAATAGCAGCAGTGCATGCATTTGTTAAATATATTTTTTACTTATAGTTTAAGTTAACATATTTAAAACAATTTTTAAAACCTTATATTTAAAAAATAGACACATAAAATACATTTTTGTTAAATTTAACTTAGCCTATATTTCAAAATATCATCAATCAGACAAAATTTAAGTTGTGTAGGAAATGTAAGCCTACTAAAATGATCTTTACATGAACTAAATTAACATGAACGCAGAAAGTTTAACTCACCAAAAGCGACCAAATTTTCACTATCAGTTTGTGCAACGGATAAGTTAACATTGCACATTATTAATAAACAACTTAACAAAATCACACGATCAGCTGATTTATCCATTTTGATGATTGCTCGGGACGTAATCTTCTACTCTCAATGTTTCATGATGATACAAAACACTTAAGTTGTTTTACACACCGTTATCCAATTCTAACTAAGAGAAATAACAGAAAAGATATTAGTTAATTTTCTGGAAAGGAGAATGGACCCCCACTTCATCTTTTCTCCCACTCTAAGGACTAAGGACAACTTTCTTCGAAGATGTTTTATGTAGACCCTGAATGATTGAAGTGAAGGTTGTATACCATGGAAGAACCATATCGGCACCTTGTGGGATACCGATCAAGCTTTATCACGTATGATATTTTTAATTATTCTATAATAATTCCAGTTTTCGAACCAAATTCTAAGTAGAAGGGTAACCATAAAAGTGGAATAATTGAGATGTTAATAAGTTTTTGTTATTCAGAACTTTTACTTTATTCACAAAAACTAAATAGAAGAAGGAGAAGACTATGATTTGAAAAAAAAAAAAAAAAAACAAAAAAAACAACAAGTTTATAAAATACAAAACGAACAAAATATTTATATATAATATGAATGCAAAGGCTAAATTTGTTGAGCACTTGGTTGTAAAAGATCTATAAGGATGATTTTATTACTATTTATAATGTAAATGCTATTTACATTTTAATGCTTTATTCCTATTATAATAAATTGATGAAATCTGTTTGTTCGAACACTTATGTCTCAAGATCCGATATGACGATTTTTTAAAATTGTTTTACATTTTCTAGAAATTTATCCAAAAATCATTCTAAGAATCATTCTTTCTCGTCTTTGGCGAAAGTGAAGACTATAATTAAAAATGCTTCATTTCCTGTAAGTACAGTATTAAGATGATTCTATGATTGATACATGAGTTATAGTTTAGTTATTGTACCTTATGGATAACTGAGGATGGCGACTATGTCGTTGAAACGTGTTTGATTTAGTAAATGTAATATTTGTGAGGTTTTGTGTTCGAGTTTTATTATTTCAGATATAATTATATAATAAGTTTAAACTTAATTTCGTGATTTGACAGGAGAAGGGTTTAGATCTGCTAGACAGTTTTCTGTCTGGTACTGTGTGGTTAACACATCCAATTCCCTTCCCCACTTTTCTGGTATTCTCAACAAAAGTTCATAACCAAGACCTCATGTTGATGGGTCAAAGCCGTAACTTTTTGAGCATCACGGGAATTGAAACTTCTCACTCGTGAAATGAAAGCACTAATCACTAGAATAACCGAGTTTTACAAAGCTGAAACATGGCATGACCTTGTCGACAACACATGCTAAAAGATTTTGTTTTCTTCAACAAACATTTCAATAGAATATATTTTATGAAAAGTATAGAACCATAAATTTTGAATTATAAATTTTAAATGTTTTAACACATATTTTAACCCATTGATAGGGTTGGCAGACCTGTTTTCATTTTCAACTTCATCAAAATAGAATGATAATTAAAAAATTTAGTTTCCCTTTCGAATAGAACAGAAATTCGCTTAAATTGTGAAAGTTTTAACAATCATTTAAACGATTATTTAAACTGGGTGACAAATATACTTCCATTTTGAATTTTATACAAATTTAATAATAAACACAAATTATTTTCTTTTTCTCTAATATAATAGAACCTCAGATCTCCTAAAAGTTAACAACCAACAAAACATTTTAAGATACGAGTCGGCTAGTACACGATATTCCCAATCTTAAGTTTCAACTTTCCAGCCCGTTTAATTTTAATTTATTTTTATATTGCTAAATTTGACATTTAAATCTTTTGGGAAAGATAAAATTGTCATCCTGTACTTAATCACATTTTAGTGATATATGAAAGTTTTTGACCAAATCTAATATAGTACAGTCGGCAGAGGAAAAATATAAACAAAACTTCTCACCAACCACCTTAAATACTTTTTTCCCCCTAGAAAGTATATAGCAATTAAATTTTAAAAAAATTAGCCATTTATAGTTTTAATAGGATCAAAGTTCATAAATTTCATACACAAATAAAGTTCATAAGTAATTAAATATACACGAGAAAAAATTAATAATCCAGTGGAAGGACGTACAATTCTACTATAAAAATGTTTTATTAGAAAATTTCGTAATTCTAATAGTTTTTTAAAAATAAAACAGTTTAAACATGTAGGTTCAACACTTCGCACTACAGTTCTGGAATTCATAGAGATAGGATCACAAAAACAAGCATGTAAATCGTGTAAATCGGTTTGTGAACATCAAAATGGAAATGAAAAATTAAAAGTTCAGTATTAAATGACATAAGCAGTCATATTTTATATTTAGTTTGCAACATAAAAGAAAATGTTTTGATTAATTTTATAGTTTTTATTATAAACTGAAATTAATTGTATCACACGACATTCTAATAAAAAGTCTTTTAATGTTTTCGGACGTAAAAATATTAACTTTTTCGCCTATTGATGTTAACTTGTTTAATATTTACGGAGTAATTTTAAAAAAAACTCGATTTTTTAAATTTTGACGCCAATTTAAAAATAATAACCAATGCATTTTTAAATTTTATTCTCCACATCAAAACCTATTTTCTTAAACGATATTTAGGGCCATTTTTTTTTAAATCGCTAATTATTATACTAAAGTTATTGTCTGAGTTTATTGGACAAAACTAAAATGAACCCAGGCCTAGTTTGATAACATAAATTCGAACAAATATTATAGCCTTGTTAGGTACCTAAACATGAAACACATCATGTCCCGGATCAAACTGAGATGTTACAACTACCTGATAAATTATTTTATGAAGGAAAGTAGTGGAAACATCACAGGTGATTACAACCTTGTGATAGTCTAAGTCTGACTGAGTTTGGATAAGCAATTAAATATATAAATTCATGTGCAAGTTTATTCCTCGATCAAACTACTGTAATACAGTTTTAACTTGTATAAACAGTTAAAACTAAACATACATCATCCTTCTATTCAACTTCAACCGCATTGAAAGTTAATTTGCCTATCAACTTCAGTTTCACTTTCAATGTAGTTGTTTTTACAGCACTTTCTCCGGTTTGAAAATTGCGGTGAGAAGAGAGTGAGAGATTAACAACAAGTTTTACTTAATAACTAATTCTAGACTTACTTGTATTATTTCATGATGCAAGGTTACAATTCCTTGACATCACGTTCTGAACAGGTGTAATCAAGTTGTAGTCGAGCATGTGTTGAATTCAATATTATAAAATCAGCTGTTTTAGAAACTGATAAAGATAGCATACGGATTGAGGTTTTGTAGTATTAAATTGCAATTTTTTAAATTATAAATATAATGATTTAAAATTTGTGTTATTGAAACATAAATTAAATAACTACATTGTTAAATAATTATTAAATACATTGTTACATAAATAATTTTTGTTTAGTGATATTTGTTTTAAAATATTCAATATTTAGTAGCGTAATACAAGATCTGAAAGGAAAGTATATAGCCGTTTAATATTAATAGTTATTTGTGCAACTAGTGAGCAAAGTGGCACTTTTTTAAACGAGAGAAAAATGTTGACTTATTTTATCGAATAAAATGTTCGTAATTTTATCGAGTTTAAAAAAGACACTTTACTCACGAATTGCACATTATACTTTGTCTACAGTTGTTATTTTGTGACAAATAAAATACATGCTTCAGCAGTAATACAATTTAATAAAACATTAATTTAATACAATAGTGTTCAAACAAACAATCAATTACAATTCGATCCTTAATAACCGCATGCATTTTTTCTTATTTTTCAGATTATTTTAAAATCTGAACTGTCCATATTTTAAAACTAACTACACAAAATATAGCAGTAGTGCTAAACAACACATCAACACTGAGTAGAAGTTCTCACGTCAAAACTGAGGTTATTTATGAATATTACAAATAACTTAGGTGTATTGTTGAGTGAACGGGATTGCCAACTTCAAAACTCGGCAAACGAAAAATACTCTCCGTGTACATACACTGTCAATCATCTTCATGAATAATTACTTCCTTTTTCAACTTTAAAACGTTGTTTTGTTGTTTATTTATGTTATTTTACATGTGAGAATTAATCTAACCTACATACGGGACATTTCCTGTATATTATAAATCAATTCAAATAAACTTACTCTAAATTTCGTTTTGTTCGGTTGCCATTCGGAGGGAGCAAAGTAGTGGGCAAAGTGAAACTGTTGAGAAATCAGCTGTTTTGCAAACTAATTAAAATGAACAAAATGCCACTTTGTCAACAACTGTAGACAAAATATATTTTGTGCCTACGACAATGGCATGTTTATCCTTTTCAAATAATCAGCTTTCGATATCTATATTTATCCTACCGTCTCTTCTACTTTTCATAATAGACTTCAAAGTTCACTTTTGGAATCGCTATCAGCTGTTTGTTCGTATTCTTCTTTATTGCGTTTTGATCTTAAATATTTTCACTTTCAAAGATGATTTAAACTTTGAGAAAGTTAAAAGTAGCAGTGTGCTGGTCCAAGACACTATGGAAATACCTTGTACGAAGCGTTATGATGAATGGGCAAGCTTTTTGTTGTTAAAGCTGCCAGTTGCCAGCTTTAGCTGTTTTCTTCAAACTGCATCTCTTAGTTAGAAAGAAATCGGAACTATAGTCCTTATTAATGGTTTAGACTGGAAATGAGGATCGACTTTGAAAAAAAACACTCAAACAACGTGGCCTTGACGTTGCTCAGACTTTGACTTTCCTTGCTTTTGAAAAACAAAGTGCCAATGAAATGGTCTTGTGTTTCTTCATACTTGACCATGTTATGACACTTAGTTAAGAAATGTATATTAAATCTGACTAAAATTGCGTCTATAACTTATGTTTAATGTTTAGGGTGTATAGTTAAATATAACTTTCATTGGCATAACACAAATATTTTCAGTTGTATATCGTAATTGTTAAGATTACCATTGAATGGAGAATGTTATTATTTATAAAATGGTCACTGCAAGATCTAAGGGTAACGAATATTTGAATAATAAAATATATTTTTTAAGCGACAGACATTGTAAAACGGTTTAAAGGGCTCTTTCTTCTTCGAATCAATTTATTACAATTGTAACAAGAATTTAATTAAAAATATTTCATTACTTTCCGAAGATAATACGAACTTTTCGACTGATGGAAAGATTGCCAACAAGTGGTTTATACAGAGTGTGTTTTGTCTAGATATAATATTTTGTTTCAAAATTATTTGTTTATAGACTACTCATTACAAAGCTATATTTCCATGATAAAGGAAAACCCGTAAAACTTAATGTATGGCTTGATTAGTTAAACTGTAAAACATATATTGGCTTTTTACACACTTTTCTTTGGTTTGCTTTCATGTCTGTCTGTCAACAAATCTGGGAAGCTCTATTTGAGACACTTCTTGTTGGAAAAAAAAATTGAAACTTTGTATAGATTTTGATCTTGGATGACAATACATTACTCATTGTTATATACACATGTTTATTTTGGGGAAAACGCATGCGCAGTAGGCTAGTAGAAAAACTACTACTAGTAGGCCAGTAGGCATGCGCAAAAACTAAAAAGTGGAAAATAAAAATATTTTTCTTTTTTACATTTTTAAAACCCACTTTTCTAAATGGGTTTAAAAAAAGAAATAAATAAAAATGCTCTTAGTACAAAGTACTAATTCAAAAGTAAATTACAAAGTAAAATGTGAGCGTTTAGAATTTTAAATTATAATTATGGAATTTAGGTGCGCCCACACTTTATTTTGTAATTTACGTTCGAAATAGTATTTTGTGCTAATTGTATATTAAAAATCTTTATTTATTTCTTTCAATTATTGAAATCACAAAGACCAACATATGAAACTTTTCAAGGTCTAGTATTACATTATTGATAATAAAAATTATCAAGTGTGAAAACCTCGTGCAGCTATTAAATTTATTATAGGTATAATTTCAAAGGCGCGCCTTAGGAAGAGGTATTTTATAGACCTCTTAACTCAATATTTAATAAACATCCACGTCACTGGTTCCAGTGTATGATCTCCGGTATACCCTACACTAAACTGGTGCACAAACTTTCTCACATACTCAAACCCTAAACAAACTAAAAAGTAATCGTCCCCATCTTCTCAAAAATGTTGATTTGTAAATCGGTGAAAGTGAAAATGAATCGTGAATGCAGTTTTAGAAGGTGAAATATCTCAAAATAGGCACAAAATTTATCGAAATTTGTTTAGTAAATGTGCCAGTTCGAATTTAATGAAAACAAATAGGCCTACTATTTGGAAGTAAATATGAAAATAAAAATATGAACCTAAACCGACCCTTTAATAACCTTCTAAAAACTGTTGTTTATTTTCACTTTTTGACTGATAACTATCAAATTGGTATTTTTTGCCCAATTTTGAAAAATTCTGAATTTTGGGTTTTGGTCTTATGCAGCCCTTTAAAATCCACTAGATACGATACAAATAAGGCTATTTAAAAAAATTGATATGACTTTTCAGCTTATTGTTACAGTAGATAAATTATTCCAGGAAAACCAATTTGTTTTGTGTTCAGATGCATTAAAACATATTTAGGTAATTTCTGAACGAATGGAGATGTAAACTTCTAACCTTTGCCAAACTTCACAGAGTCCTTTCACTTTTTATGAAGTAAATATGTTTTGCTTTCTTTTTTAAGGGGGTTTAAAAGGGAGACCTTAATATTTCTTTCAAATAGTAACCATGGCATTTTTAAAAAATAATATCCATGACAAATAGAAAACTCAAAATTCGACTTCTAGCCCTCAGTTGGATAATTCTGGTTAGAGATATTGTAGAGACTTTTCCAAGGCACTGACAATTTTCTTTTTTCTTTCTTTCAAAGTGATATGTCACACATGGGGGTTAAAAAGGGGGCTACATCCCATAAAAGAGACAGGACTACCCTATAATGTTTGACGAAAGTTAAAAATTTTCATCTCTACTCGTTCAGAAATTACCTAAGGGTTGCAAGATTTTTCCCACTCTCTATCAAGTTTTCAACCTATCATAAAACTTTCTTTAAACTGTCAGTATGAGAAAAGAAAATTATACAACGCTAAGATAATAGACGACGTTTCGAGAGTAAAAATCAACTCTCGTCACCAAGTGTGAAAGTAGAACAAAAGAAGTAATGACAACAAAACAGCAACATATGCCAGTAGTCCAGAGCCATGTTGGAAACTAAAACTAAATCTAAGAAAAGAACTCAAGCCTAAAACTAGTTTTTCTATTTTCCCCCTCTTTTATGTTCTAGTTGTTCACATTTAATAACGAGAGTTGATTTATACCCTTGTAACGTCGTGTGTTAATATTCACATACACAAAATGATGGCAAATGTTTGATTAAACCATATTAAAAATAGAATCAGTTCTCCACAAGTTGGTCATCCGCTGGAAGGCAATAAGGAAATATTTGAATTAAATAACATCCTCCAGTATCATAATACTATAGACTTGTATCGACTCTTCTGTCCAAAATAAAACTTGAAGAATTATTTTCTTTCCTCGTTCATTTTCCTTGTTGTTCATTAATACAATGACATTTAATTGTCTTAATAGTAGTGATACAGATGTAGGCTAATGAATCCATTTCAACATATTCATTAACAACAATGTGATAATATGAAGCATTCTAAGCTCCACGTGCAACGAGCTTACCGTAGGCTATAATTACATTTTGTTTTGTTTCTAAATACAGGCTCTCGTGTCGACACACGAGTTTAGGTGAGGTTAAGAAATTCAAGCATCGATATTTTTTGTCACGTTAGCTCCACTAGCTGTTCTGCTGTCAATATATCGACCCTTGAAAATCTCAAAACTCAATGGCTGCTAGAGACAAGTTCCGGTAGTTTATCTCGTGTATAAATGAAAATAATAGATAGTGAATGGCGAAGGTGAGAGGTGAAGAAATGTACAAAAGGCCTTCAGAGAAGGGAGAGATAATCAGCTGACAGTTAACAAAACTACACACCCTAAAAATGTAAGGCTGGTGTGGCAGTTTTAATTTATTACAGAGTCTTTTAATCAGATGGAAGATGTTTTTAGGTCTGTAAATAGGTGTCTTGTAAAAAAATTGTGTAGCTATGAATCTGTGAGTGGCACTGGAGAGCTTTGAGCAGAAGTCAAACTAGTGCGCATGCGTATAAATACATTTTCAATCTGCGCCTCCTTGTCTATTATTTTTAACTGTAGATTTCTAAGCTCTTACAGGCCTCAAAATGATGTTGCTCTAAACATACGATTTTGATACGATCGGATATTTTATTTCCATAGCTTGAATTATTGTACAACCCTTTTCGAATCTCTAATTTCTTCGAAATCGTGTATCTCTAATTTTAACTATTTCTCTTGATCTGAAATCGTGAATATTTTAAAATTATGTAAAAATCACTTTAATATGATTTAAAAAATCTTAATAAATGAGGCTGTACGTCCACAATATATCTCATTTGTTGTGTTTTATATACAACTATTAAATAGAATACAGAACAGCTGTGTAGTCTGAGCAGATCATTTTTAGTATTCTTAAATGATTTATGTTTCTCTTTAATTCTGTATCCATAATAAAAATAAAACAAAAACAAAATACTTTACAGCACTGTACTCAATTCAACCTAAAATTTGTAACTACGAACATACTCAACAGACAACATAATAGTAACTGTGAAAACAACTGTTTAAATATTGTTAAATTTTGTGTTTATTAATTTGATAAATAGTTGTGAAAACAACGATTTGAAATTTGTCGTAATTTCGTAGTTTTTATAAAAATAATACACACCAGCCTTGGTGAACTGCGTACAAACATGTAGGATAGTAACTAACATGTATCTAGTTTAAAATTGGAAAGAGGGGGTTAGTAGTTGACCAACAAACAACTCGGTGTTTTTAGCTCACTTGTAATTCATGAGGCTAGGTTATTACTTTTAAATGTTATAAATAAATTTAAAATGTTGAAATAGCAAAATCTACAAAAGAACGAAGTAATTTTGCCTATTTACAAATTTTACATCACATGAAGCCGAGGTTAAGGACCGAGTTGCTTCTCTTCTCTCACAAAAAATACTTCCCCGTACAATTGTTTGCAGTTTGATGACAACATAATGTGATGTCTGAATTTGGAAACGTGTTAAATTCACGTTTTTAACTAGGTCAGACTTCACAAGTGATTGTTTTCTTACAATATTTTCCCTTTAATACCTATTGTTAATCTGAGGTGTCAGTTAGGTAGTGCAAATTCTTTAATTTTAAGAATTTTTAGGAATCTTAAGTAGGGCAAAACTTTAATTTAATTGCGCTTAAATATCTGTATAGTACAATTTATACCGCAACTTTCAGTAGTTGTGTAAATTGTTTAAAATTTAATAATATTTATTTAAAGAACTGAGACTTCAACATTGCCTCAAGTTTTGTTTTGGTAATTCCTTATTTTTTATAAAACTATTGATACTGAACAGACTGTAGGTGTAAAACTTGTGAGAAAAGTCACCAAGATGCAAGGCACTAAAACTATCCAAAAAGTATGGTAATAGCTAGAAACCAGTAAAAGTGAAAATGCTGAATAAATAATTAATATATGCATGCCACTTGTCTTCTTTTGTTTACATAATTCGAAAGGGGATATTTTTAAAACACTTGGTGAGATGTCTGCCTTGAAGCTGGAGAATAGGAAATGAGTAAATGATGACATTAATTTCACAATTGTAAAATTTATTTAGTATAATGAAGTTTCGTAATAAATAAACAGTCAAAATGTTGTAAGAAATGCATAATCATTTTCTAAACTGATGTCATCTCCGCCCTAACTCTTTTTACATTTATTTAATATCCGCTGCTTGCAAAATTTGATAAAGGAAATACATTTAATAAAGGACTCATCTAAATGTACAAAGGATACACTTATAATAACTAGCAGGATTATTTACATGTATGTATTCTGAATTAAACATTTTTTTCTTGAGGTTTAATTATACAATAAATTTATATTATTTGTAGAAAGCTTTATTTTTTATCTTCTCTCTTTTTCTCAATCTAAATCATATTAATGTAATAAAAGGAATGGAAAATAAAATAAAATAAATATTTTAAAAATGAGTTTTTATAAGTTAATACATTGTTATTTAATTTAATTGCTAAAAAACATCTTGAAACAACGAAAAACAACAATTAAACTGAAATAATTTTATTAATGTGTTAAGTGACCCAAGATAAGGCCAGGACAATAATCAGGGTCCTTCTTTCTTCAAGTGTTCTCAGACTCCAGACTCACCTAAGCGAAATCACTGTTACCTTGTCCAGTTGGTTTTGTTTTCTTCACTTGCTTTACGTTACCCTTTCAACCTCATTATCTGGAACAAAATTGAACCATAAAAGTCGATTGATTTACCAAAGTCTCTGATAAATTGAAAATATTAAAATATTTCTTAATTTTTTTTTTTAAATGAGAGCCATACAAATTTTAATATCCAATAACTTGAAAATACTAATTTTAGAGATAACCTTTTTGTATATTTCTACATTTTACTAAACAAAATTATATTATGATCTGCAGGGATGTATTTATGGTTTAATTTTTTTATAGAGTTAAACAAATTACAATATATTTTAATTATAGGTTGTAGCGATATAATAACCTTCGAAATAAATGTTTTACAAATCAAAATATTCCCATAAGAATACACATTTATAGCTAAGCGAAGCCGTAGGCTACCAGTATTTCTCGGCAAATCGAGATTGTATTCAAATGGATTCTTTTCATTGTAAATTAGAATTAAACTGCCGAGAAACGGACTTATAATGAGTCAATTAGCATGAAGACGTTTACTGTATTCTTAGAGGATAATTTAAAAATATGCTCAATCGCGACTATTTTCAATGAGACACTCAATAATGGAATGAAAATTACTAATTGAGTTATTTTGTCAATCGTTCAACAATTACAGCCTATAAATGTTTGTAACGGGTTGAAAGATTAGTTTTTAAGAGGAATATTTTGAGGTTATTTGAGTGGGAAATCTCCGTCGTTCGTGCAGCTGTTCACAAAAGCTCAAACTGTTGGGCACATTTTCATCGTAATTTGGAAAGTTGAACCGTATTTTGAAGTCTTTTCCACTTTATGAATAACTGTAGGATACTTACCATGAGACCTACCTAAAATTTCGTTTTTCTCAAGTTAAAATCTTTTGAATTTTTCTTGTTTTTACTCGCGAAAAGGAATTTTCTTTTATATAGGTACAGTTTGGTAAATTAGTTGTAGTCGAAAACATTCACCTACTATCAAAGTTTTATCATAATTGTTTGTGCAGATTTCGAGATAGTTTACCTTATAAGATAGGATCCATGTTTTTTGAATTTTTGGAAACTTAGCGACGAATACTTTTTTCGTTTAAGAAAGTTAATGCAATAAATGTTCGCCGTTTCATAAATTCTAGTTGAAGTCCAATTTTGAAAAATCTGAATACAGTATATAAAATTGGAAATTCTCTGTCAGTAATACTGCGAAGAATGTTGTGTTGATTTAATTAAGTTCAACAGTCTACGGAACTACGTCATTGATTTGGTTGGGAATCTTAATTGTTAGTGGTTTTGTGAAAACTTCATAACTGTAGTTAACGAATTGTCGAAGAAAATATACATACATTTATTAATCATAGGCATTATTTGTCTCTAAACAACCATATTACCAAACATACATAATAGCAGTCTAATCTATTGCTCAAATATACCGCTAAATCAAACCAGTTAGAGGTTTTTTTTTGGATAAACAAACCATAAAGAGAAGAAACGCTCTGTGCAGTTACAGTAATTAATTGACCTTGACAAGAAGGTTTAGGCATCCATTTTCCAAACATTTATTGAATAATTACTGTGATGTTTGCATGCCAATCTTTATAATCATGATAAAACTGATTATTTCTTTTTGTATCATCTATCTAAGAATAGAATAGTCGGCAGATTTGAAGTGTCAACAGATTTAGAGGCAGGCTTCTCTACGAAAAGGGAGTAGAACCCGAAACGAAATCGAGCCTATATTACATTCCTTGAGCATCAATGAGTTGAACTTCATTTTCTAGAATATGTAACGATAATATTCTCCTCAGGTTTTAAAGTTGTTAAATAATGACGGATTATAGATACTACCGATATCGTTTACTCGGATATTTGTCATGATTTTGTGAAACTAATCTACGACGTTTCGAGGGTATCAATCAACTGTCGTTATCAAGTGATAAACCAAGGACGTGAGTAGCCTAGGGTCATTTTGAAAATTAAAGCTAAATCTACTAATCCAAGGAAGGAACCCAGAGCTAAATCAGTCCTGAGCAGTCTAAGACTATACACAAATTTGGTCAGTATACCATAAGTCACAGAACTATACACAAGACAAGGAATGGCAAATCGTATTTCTCATATAGTAAGTTTATTTAAAACGGGAGATCATTCCGCGAAGTCTATGGATAAAATGAAGTCTGAAACTAACTTGATTTTTTTTTCACCTTCCCAGTATTCATTCAGTGGAAAACTACCATAGCCAATATGTAGGGAGAGAATAATACACAATTATCTTCATTGTTCAAGTTGTCGTCATAAATTCTATTTTATAGAAACTACGAGAAACTGGTTGGGACAATGCTATGGAGTAGATTTATTATCAGTCAAATTTGACGATTTATTGAACAGAATAGAATTCAAGAAGTGTTAAAAAAACATCGTCTCACGTTTCATGAGGCTGTAAGGCCTGCACTGTAAATGAGAAAAATGATTTTACCCAATAAATAGAAATCCATTTCTTATAATAACAAATCAAAACACCAGACGGAATTGCAGGGTATGATCAGAGTAAATTAGTTATAAACTACCTGGTAGATAAGTCACATTTTACTGAATCCGAAAAAGGGAAAGCTAAGAGAAATCATGGATCTTTTAATAAGACACTGGATATGGACATAGCATGGACCCCCGCACTGTTTGTAGGGTACGAAACAATTGGCCATTTGATCTTAGACTTTGTGGTTTTTACTAATGTTTGTAATTAGACTTAGTAATGTTTGTTTAATGTAGCTACGAATAATGCCTGTTACTAGAAACTATTTAGCTGAGATAAAGTGATGTAGCACACTGGGTAGTGCACAAGGTACAATTTCTTCTAGGCCAACATTCACAAGATTCGTACACGCACTTCTATTTATAAACCTTGAAGTCTGGGAGAGTAGCAGAGCAGTTAGGTTTCAAATAAAATGCTTGTATAATTTTATCTAACTGTTACATCCAAATTCACATACTAATGAGGATGCATTGTTGTGAATGATAGTGGAAAATGGCGGCGTCTTCTTGTATTATACTTATCATTGAATTTATTCTCTTGAAAGCCAAGAGTAATGGTATTCAATGGACTTATTGTAATTAGTAATGATCAACAGTGTTGCCTTGACTTTAATTATTAAAGAAGGTAACCATGGCAACAGAGGACATCCAAATCTAGACACCTCCCTTCTTACCCTCCCGTTGAGAGATGAAGGTTATTAATGATAAACAGTTTTAGGTCCTGTGGTTTCCAGCTGGTGACAAGTTTGGACAGTAGTTCACCTCGGACATTTTAATCTCTTGAACTTTGGCTCCGATAGTTTTGTAATGAGTTACTTGTGGTAAGGTTAGTGCGATAAATTATATTTTACGTCTGCTTTGTTCATGTCTTATGATTTAATTCAATTAGAAACATTGATACCAACAACGCAAGATGGCTTTATTGTTAAATAAAACAATAGAAGATGAAACAATAAGATTCTTAATGATAGTGTTTAATTGTGAGGTGACATTCAGATGTTTGACTTTGAACTTCATGAATGTACGAAGTAATAAAATGGTGGTAAATATCTAGAAGGTAGTCCCTCAGATGCTCATTTGACAATCCCGAGGGATGTAGCTGGATCTACACTTTTTCATGAATTCTTGGTGTAGATTCCCTCTTTTTTTGACGAACTCTTGTTCTCTTTCGACGATGACGCTATTAGAATATTCGAGGACTAGAGGGTCTTCATTTGATCTTATTTTTTACTAAGAGGTTTTTTGCCTTTAATCAAAAAGGGAAAATTGAAAGGCAGAAAGGACTCCGTTAAAAAATGGTTGTCATTAGTTAAAATTCAAAAGTTTTAGAAAACATTTCAAATATTTATTTATATGACTCGTTATGTCTAGTTTACATATTTTTGCGACTTATCTGGGTTAAGGTTGCAACCAAAATGTTAAGGTTGATCTTAGAGGGTGTATTTTCTGCAAAAACATAATTGTTAACAAAAACTGTAATTATGATAATTGTTAATAATAATAGCCTATGTCTAGAAATGTTCAAAACTGAAAAGAGTTTCAAATAGAATCTGGTGTTTTAATACTGATTAAATATTTTATTCTCACAATTTGGTAGTAACACATTATCTGTTTTCTATTTATTTCATTTGCGATATTATCGGAATTTAAATTTCTACAAATTTATTTTGTAACTTTTATTTATTAATATAAAATTACAATATTAGAAATTATAAAAATTCAATAATATTTTAGATTTCAGCTAATCTTGAGTGTTGTAGACATTACCAAGATATTATGTTTTTAGTTTTTGTCGACATCTTGGTTATCTGCAAAAAAAAAAAAAAAAAATGTAATGTATTTTGTTTTTAGTTAAAATGTGAATATTTTCTGTTTGTTAAATATTTTGTAATGTTAATGGTTTTAGAGATATTTGACATTAACCATTTTAAATTTGAAAATGTACAAAATGAAGTCTTTGTTTCTGCTATACTGATAAAAGGTTACATAGATAATGAGTATAACAAATCTTCAGTTAGTATCTTATCTACTTCTAAAGTTGTTTTTAAAAAAAAATATAAAATGGCCGAAAGACGGAAAAAAGCGTTCTCGGACCTCTCTTTTAATACACACTTTTTGTTCTAGAATGAGCTCCCAAAATAACGCTGTGCAATTTTAAATCATCTTGTATTTAATAAAAATAAAACTTTTTATTACGCGTAAATAAAAAATATATTTTAGATAAAATTTTCAACACAACTGAACTTTAAGTTCGCAAATTATTGTTTACATGTGTTTTATAAATGTTTACATGGACGAGCGCAGACAAATTTCTCGACTATATGTTTTTGATTCTCTCTTAGATAGTTTAGACTCTAGAAATAAAACTTAGTATATTACAGCTCAACTGACAATTTCCATACTTTTGTAGTTACGTGTATGATGCCAATAATCATGGTCGATCAATTTAACCTCTCTCTTCAACTTTCATTTCTTCATTTATAGAAGTCATGCAGGTAAAATGCATCAAGTTAATACAACTATCATCTTTGAAGTAACATTATACTGCTGGAGAGGAGGGGAGGTGAAGTAAAATCATGTTTAATTATTGATAATTGGCACTAGATGTGATTAACATATTATCCAATGATGAAGAAGGTATTTGTATAATTATTATTACATGCAATATTTTAAGGAAAGATGTACGGAAAATCAATAAGGTTTATAATTGCAACACAGCACGGTTTTTTGCAATTACGTTGTTAACTTCCTTATTAGTTGCAGATTTGACATAGTGTTTATGACACGGTGTATATGACACAGTATATATGAAGTGTCTTATACGTATAAAATTAAAATGCTGTGGAGGTAATGTTCAAATATAATATGCTTACGTCAGTACTCAAGACATTCAAGCAATTGAATGTGAAGGAAAAGTATATAATTTAGGTTTTAAATGGTTCTAGGAAACTTTGCAGTCACACCAGCATTTACAATTCAACATTAAATGACAAAGTACAATTATTATGATTTAAAATTATAACGTTAATTATATATCTAAATAAATCGTCTATTATCTTGGTAAAATAACTTTTCTTCAATTTCAAGGGAACTTTTGTGATCTGGTTTGCTGATGAACAACGCCTTGTTTTAACTATTTGATTTTCAATATCACATGGGATACATGTCATGCTACCTTCTAGGCTTGGGGTTGATTCCTTCATTGAATCAAGTAAATCATATTTTAGGCCAAACCTTTGTTTTATTGTTGGTAGGAAATACCAAATAATTCATATTACTCCAAGCTATGCCTAACCTAAAATGATCAGAAAATTTGAATATTGATGCTGATGAAACGAATAATTTATGTTATTTTATGGAAATTATTGCTATGGTAAGGCCAAATATTATATTAGTCCAGGCTAGGTCTAACCAAAAAATAATTATAGATTAATTAAATTATTGGTGCTGATGAACCCAATCAGTTGTTTTATCTGTTATTTTATGCAAATGCTTACTTTGGAAAATTCAATTTTAAAAAAAATATTAGTCCAGGCTAGGACTAACCTAAAATATCAGAATAATTAAATTATTGGTGCTGATGAACCCAATTAGCTGTTTTAATCTCTTATTTTATGCAAACGGTTGCTATGGAAATTTCAAATTTTTTATAATATTAGTCCAGACTATGCCTAACTTAAAAATAATTATCAGAGTAATTAAATTATTGGTGCTGATGAACCCAATCAGCTGTTTTATCCGTTATTTTATGCAAATGGTTGCTATGGAAATTTCGAATCTATATAAATAAAAATGTAAATGTGCGTTTGTTCAAAATCGATAATCTCAGAAAGTTCTTCACCGATTGCTTTGAAATTTGGACACAATATTCCATTCGAATCCACGAGTGTTTTTATATTCTTTTTGAAAATCTGTAGCATCTAATGAACATAAAAACAACAAAAAATATGCTCAATATTTAACAAAAATGCAAGCGCCATTACATATGTTTATGGACTATAATAATAACAGCTGTAGTCAACTGTTTCCTATATTTCCATTATCAGCTGATTTCAAACTTCAAACAACTGTATATTTATTTGGATTTCTATCTTTTAAGATAGGTTTTTGTGAACAACGACATCTGTTGAAGTAAAAACAAAACACACTATACTAAATATTTTCAATGTTTCCAAATGTATTGTTGTTAAATAAAATGTTGATAGATTTAATTAACAAATGTTTAAATCAATTATTTTGTAAGACATTCCGTTAGTACAATAACATTTACCATAGCATTAATTTCGTGAATATAAATAATTTGTTGTATTTTTTCACCGTCTTTCATTTGGTTAAACCACATTAAATAAAAAAATTACAATAACTCAAATAACATTTTTTGTCATAACCTATTTTCATCATTATAATATTAATAACTATTAAACCATTTGATTTATCAATATAAAATTTAAAATAATTAAAAGGTCATATTTTTATCTTTCTTTTAAAATTAAAAAATCTTTATAAATACAAAACATAAAATTGTAACAATTCAAAAAACCCATTTATTTTATAATCTAAACTGTATTACACTTCTAAATTTTATAATAACATAACTATATAGTTAATTACTTCTAAAATAATTAATATATCAATATGAAATAAAAAACACTTAAAAGACAATATTTATATCTTTATTTTAAAATTAAAGAATCTTTATTAATACAAAAAAATATAAAGTTGTAACAGTTAGGCCTACAATTTAAATAAAAACTTATCTAAATGTTAAATAAATAATAACTTTTTTAAAACAGGTTATTGTACACAATGTTATTTTTCTCGGGAATATTAATTAGGACAGAGATTTTGTATTGTTATAATTAAAAGAGGCAATTTTCAATTTATAAAATATATCATTTACCATATATATAAATAGGCCTACTATTAAATTCTAATATGTCTTTTTTAAAATTAGATTGTAACATATTGTTTTCTTAATTTAGCTCAGGGCCAATCTTTAGAATTGCGTGGATTAGATCTAGAAACGGATTGCTTCTCACATGGACAATTATATGTTACATGTTCTAGAGTCGGCAAACCAGATAATCTGTATATATACACAAACAATGGAACTACAAAAAATATTGTGTACCCACAAGCATTGTTAAAATAAACATATTTTAATTAATGTCTTTATATTTATGTCTTTTATTTATTTTCCATTTAACCAGATGAGCCACAGCAACGCGTGGCCGGGTACAGCTAGTTGTTTTATAATATTAGTCCAGACTAGGGCTAATCTAAAAGCAATTATCAGAATAATTAAATTATTAGTGCTGATGAACCCAAACAGCTTGTTTTATCAGTTATTTTTTGCAAATGGTTGCTATGGAAATTTCAAATATTTTATAATATTAGTCTAGGCTAGGGCTAACCTAAAATTAATTATCAGAATAATTAAATTATTAGTGCTGATGAACCCAATCAGCTGTTTCAATCTCTTATTTTATGCAAACGGTTGCTATGGAAATTTCAAATTTTTTATAATATTAGTCCAAGTTATGACCAACTTAAAAGTAATTATCAAAATAATTAAATTATTGGTGCTGATGAACCCAATCAGCGTTTTTATCTGTTATTTTATGGAAATGGTTGATATGGTAATAAATATAAAAATGGCTACAAATCGGCAATTTAAAGCATGGCTCAACATTAAAAAAATACTTTTCGATGATATCACCTAATTTTGTTAGTATACTCGACGTTGTTCATATCTTTGTATATTAAATATGTTTAAATATAGAAACAGCCAATTAATTATCTTTGCTTTCACCCTGAAATGGAGCTCACAACTCGGTAATAATAATAATATAGATTAAGCAATAACATTATGTTTATCAGCTTGTAATATACTCAGCTGTGATATAAAAAATAAATATTTGCCACCCGAGTAAGTAGAGATAAAGTTTAACTTTAAGGGCGATTCCTCCACCCTTTGGTGAATATTTATCAAAATAACGAAGAATTTCGCCAAATCTAAGTTTTTAAACCTTATGTCTTTAGACACTTTGAGTATCAAAATCGGTCCAGTAGTTTCTAAGAACTCAGCGTTATAAAAATCCATATGGTAGTATAAAATTAATTTGTCTTATTAATTATAGTATTTTTGTTAAGTTCGGTTTTTTAAAATAACTTTTTACCTATTTTTGTATAGAAACATTGTTCTGTAATTTATACAACGACTAGAAGCAAAATACCGAACAAAATTACTACAAAGCTTGATGAGTATCTAGTAAAAGTAATATATACCAAAATTGATATACTAAAAATTGATTAGAATATACTAAAGGCAGTAAATTCACATAGAAAATCTATTAAGCAAATTTTATAATCTGTTTATAAATAGTTATTTTTCGAGTATGTTGTTTTAATTATAATGAACACATTTTAATAGACTATGCAGTATGTCTACATAAATTGAAATACAATAGCCCAACTAGGAAAAGGAAAATCTTTTACACAAATTATTTTTTCTTATACATTACTTAAATTCGGAGCTAAAATATCAAAATACTGATTAAACCGATATATATTAGTAGTTAAGGATCTTTCTGCTTTTGTAAGAAATAACCAAGTTTGGTGTACTTTGGTTTTCGCTATTATATGTTGGTTAATTGTGAGCCTCTAATACCAAAAAACAGTAATTTTGTAAATCAGTTCAAGACTTAAGTTTATGAAGAATGTTAATAAGGGAAACTGTTGTTTTTATATACTTTTCTTCAACTCACTCTCGTGCGTGTTTGTCATCAAATCTTACAAGCTTAATTTAACTTACTTCCCGTCGTCATAAAAAGATGAAATTTTGTTACTGACGTAAGTCAGGTGACAGTACAATATTCTGTTGTAACTATTATATATCTTGATATATTTGTTGTTTCGATATTTTTTGTTCTATTGCGATTTATTTGTTTTCGATGTACTGCGATATTTTTCGATAAATTTTAATATATTTCGACTTACTCGATACATTTTGATGAATTCAAATACTTTTTCATTAATAGCGATATATTTTGATAAATTTCGATGTATTTAAATAAACAAAAAGTAGAATAAGCTTTTAAAAGCATGTTTAAACAAATATTTAGTTATAACAAAAATAAATTACATATGTAAGATTTAATTTTTAAAGATTAATAGAACGTAAGTTATTAATAAGTTCTTGTTTTTACATAAATATCTTGTTCTTGTTCTTGTTTGTTGGGTTTTTTAGTAAATATCATGATTAAAATTAGGATTATGATGTTATTTTTAAGCTGATATATTTTCTTATTAATTTTGAGCAAATCTGTAAATATTTTGGGACCTTCTGTGTATCTTTGTATATTTCTGTAATTAAAACAAGCTCTGTTGGGGAGAAAGAACAAAATTCCGTAAAATTGTATAACAAAATAAATAAATAATAATAACAAATAAATAAACAAAAATTAATAACATAAATTAATGTAGGCTAGTTGCTGAATTTCAACGAAATTTTGAAGTCATCAGCCTTTCTGGATATTCTACAAAATCTCAAATTTCCTCAGCGAGAAGAACGGTGATTTTTAGAAAACTGTAGTTCACAATTTCTCCACACAAGTTATTTATTTTAAAAAAAATCATTTTTGAGTCCTACTGAGTAAAAATAAAGAAAAAAGTATTTGAATGGTTTCTACGCCATTATCATTATTTTTTAAACACATTTTTACCTGTTTTATTTATAATGGGTCGGTAAAAGTTTTTTCTGTTCCTAATTTTGCAATTAAAATATAATTACTCTAACTAAAACTATGGAATACTTGTTAAAAGACTTCAAAGTTTAAGATTGGATTTTCTCAAAGTAAGGATTATGATTGAACCTAATAATATGTGAGAATTTTTCTGCCCTAAATTAAAATGAATTTCGTCTTTCCTATGAACATATTTATTACAATTTCATTATTAATGACTTACTATAAATAATTAACTTCTGTTTTTAAAACAGTACTGGCGTTTCGGTTATTTAGTCATTTTCAGTATCTTGATGCTGGCATTTGTTGAAACAGTTCCTCTTAGGTCTGTCCGAAGATTTTATAAAATAAAGAAAAGACAGAGTATTTTATTGTTTGTATTTTTGAAGGTTAGATTTTAATATAATTTGGTTATTTTATTTGTTGTAATCCAATAAAATTTTGACGATTATTATGTAGTTCAGATTAAAAACAGTGTTCTGTTAACAGAGTTGTTTGTGTTCAAAACTAATTTTATATACA
This sequence comes from Aphrophora alni, assembly GCA_963513935.1. NCBI lineage: Eukaryota > Metazoa > Arthropoda > Insecta > Hemiptera > Aphrophoridae > Aphrophora > Aphrophora alni. Next base: position 150,557,222 of record OY740766.1, read on the forward strand.
ACTTGCAGTGCCAAAAGACAGCTAAAATATTTCGTTGTTTTCAATCGACCTTTTCATAAATTACTGTTGGTATTCCAATTTGGAAAATAACTTAAGTGGAAACTGTAAAGCTCGAGTGAAATATTTTCTACTATAAACAGAGACATTCCAACATTGAGTGTACTACTGCTCTACTGTGAAGTATTGGGTTACTTGTCAAACATTCATCTTATGAGTTTCACTCAAGGTCAAAGGAAAACTGTTGAGAATGAATGAATGAATCATTATCAACAGTGATTCTATACACCTATAAATTGAACGGTATCAGTTACGATCGGTATCATTTGACAGTAGTTCACAAGTCGGATCAACTTGACAGTGCCTTTATTTAATCTCTCTATTTGGATTCAAATTGCACATAATTTAGGGTAAGTGTGAAGAATCTAAGTCAACTTTTGCTACCGTTTTTAAATATTGTAATATTCCAAAATATCGAAATACACAGATATTTTCATTTGTTTTGTTAAACGAAAATTTGCAGTTTGGTACATTTTTGGAAGACAATGTACCCTAATTGTTATTGCTGTATCAAATGAAAAATTTAATTAGGTTTAGTCAAGGTAAATGTAAATACCAATTCAGGAACAAAATTAAAATAGTGACTTCCATATGAAATATTAGTTAGTTGTTATATTGGAAAATGGCAGTCATTTTTCAAAATTTGCAAAACAGGTTTTTAAATTCTGAGCCAAAATCTCCTATTTAAATATTTTCATAAAATGACCCCCCTGTATATGTTTACCTTTTATATTTATTTATAAAGAATGATGTATGTTCATGGTGATAAATGGTTGTAAGTTAATTTTCTCGCAAATGTGAGAGTATCTTTTATTTAACAACATTTAAACATAAAACCTAAGCAATTCAGATCCTCCATGACAGAAAATAAGTCAACCATTTACACTTTGATACTTTCGGTCTCAGAAATCTGAAAAAAACATTCGTACGAAACAATTTTTAATATATATATAAACCCCGGTAATCTCCTGTTTTAAGTAAACCTTTTCATTATGGTTAATAGTATTAATTCTCGTATTTAATTTACACAGTCAATGCATTTCGTACAGTGCCGACATAATGTAATACGGGCTATAAAAACCCTCACCCCCAAATAAATATATTTGTGTGCCAGTCTTTATAACTGTCCAACAATTTTGTAAATCACTTAAACGAATTTATCGCAATTGCTGTATACTGTATGGTCCTTGCAAGAAGATTATTGCAATTTAGTTGAAATATTTGTTAAAAAATTTAAAACATTTTTACTTGTTTTTTTAAACATTACTACCCTTGACCTAAAAGTGACAAATAAAACAAATATCTCAGTTCTAGTTTTAAGATGACGTTTATAATTTACAACATCCGTATTAATTTACCTGATTGGTCGGTTGAGAGTGGTAGAGGGTATTACTTGGTACTTAGGTTTAGGTTTATGTTTAATTTAGCTCTAAACCACTATTAATGAAAACTACAACGTTGAAATGTACTTAAGTGTATTATATTAAGTGTTTATATGTATAATAAACGTACTAAATTTATTTTAATCTTAGTTTGTTTCTTGTGTTTGCGGTTCGAGGAATCATTGTTTCCCTTCTCATCAGACAATGTAATACAAGCCTCTAAACGTCAAGCCCAAAAGTTATTTTTTCTAGGGGGGCTTTGTAGGAATGTTAAATTGTATTGGTATATCAAGGAGTCATAAGCCAGTAGTGCAAGTTTGTTTAAAAGAGTTGTTACACAGGTTTTCTGAACTTCATAGATGTGTATACATTAAAAAGTCTCCACACGCTTTGCTCGTGTTTATATCGGCCCAGCGGGCCTCGAAGCTGTAAAGAGCTACTCGTGTAGGTAACTTTAGCCAACCGGAAGTCGTAACTATATATTTTTGACAATAACTTTTATATTTGTCATCGTAAAGAGGTGGGGTTGGTATCATGCAAATTTTTTATTAAATTTAGTATTTATAAGTTTAAAAAAACACGAGAAATGGGAAAAAAAATTAAAGTGGCGATAATTTTAACAGCTTCATTTTTTTCCTGAATTTTAATAGCACACTAATACACTATATAAGCACACTAATAGTCCCTTATACCAAATTTCATGTTACTTTTTCGTGGCTGTTATGTATAGGCGGACGGATAGCATAACGAAAATAACTTTTTTTGTTTCCTGAAACAGACATCGTGGTTTATTATTTTGCTATTATTTTATTTGTGACATACTTCTACGTAATTTTGATTATTTTATTTCTCCAAATCCAAGGACAGTATTATATGGGGTTCAGTTTCAAAATGGCGTTCTACTAATACATTGGTGATTTCTATACGTGGCTGAAGTGGCCCAAGATATGTGTAGCAGCTAAGTTTGAAGCTATTATTGAAAACTCAAGACATTTTTTCAAATTGTAGTCGGTACCGTTATCCTATAAACTCATACAAAGTCTTAACACAAAGAACGGAGTGAATTGAAACTGCGCTCTACTTTGGAGTAATGGGTGTGCTGATGACGAATATTTGTCTATTGAGCGTTAGTCAAGGTCATGTGAAAGGAAAACTATTCAGAAGGAATCAGTATCAGTTACTACGAAATCATTTGGTGTAGTCTAACGTACATCAGCTTTACAGTGCATTCCTACTGTCAATCTTTGTTTGGATTTTAAATAGGATACAATTTAGGGTAAGTTTGAGAAATCTAATAAAAGTTCTGTTGTGAATGAAAATGTAAATAGTTATATACAGGGTGTTCGAAAAATGTGGGGCAAGAATTTACGTAGTGATTCCTTGGGTCAAAATAAGCAAAAACGTTTATATAGACATATGTCCTATCTCGATTCGTTTAGCGTCTGTCTGTATGTGTTTTTTACAAAATAATTCATAACTCCTTAACGGTTTTAGTTACAGCGTTGAGATTCTGCCCAAATGTTCATATTATTTGTCCAAAATCACAAATTATCAATACATAAATATTATTTTATTTTCAAACACGTACAAAATGAACACTTTTTAAAGAAACACAACTTTTGTGATTTTATGATATTTGTAACAGTTTTAACATCGTTTTAATGGTGAAAACTTTAGGTATAGCAAGGAAGAAATTAATTTGTCTGTTATTCTTCGTCTAAAATAAGCTTAATATGATATCGTTGGAATCTCCATAAAACTTACTACATTTTATGTATCTTGCAATTTTTTTTTGTAAAATTAACGGTTTTCGTGAAATTTGCCGTCAAATATTTAAAATAGCCGCCATTTTGAAACGGTTAAAGATTTTTTATTCATATTTTGCACAAAGATAGCGGCCAATAAGATAAATATTTGTGCAGAATATCAACGCTGTAACTAAAACCGTTAAGGAGTTATGAATTATTTTGTAAAAAACGCATACAGACAGACGCTAAACGAATCGAGATAGGACAATGTCTATATAAACATTTTTGCTTATTTTGACCCAAGAAATCACTACGTAAATTATTGCCCCACATTTTTCGAAAGTAAAATATGCGAGTAAATTGTTAAAAAAAAGTACTTCTTATTTTCGGTTTCTTAAATTACATCATATTGTTAGTATAAAACAATACAAAAGTGAGTTTTATTTTATTGCAAAATTCGTTGTCACATCATTTTGACATATAATTTCTTTGACTAACAAACACAGATTCTTTATTTGGTATTAATAGTTACAAAAATATTAAAATTATCGTTGCGACAACAAAACTTGACATGGAAATATTTATTTGTTTATCAAAGTTGTTTCTCAACTAATTTTATTGTAACATCATCAAAGTGCGGTGAAGTGGTAGGACTATTAAGATTTTGAAGCGGGTAAAAAGAAGCTATCACGAAAAAGAAAAATTCTCTGTTTACTTTATCCGATTTATAATAAAACTACCCTTATTAGCTCACTGTAGTGACTAAAAAAGTGACAATTATAGCTGTATGTATACCTTTTTATATGTTGTCGTGGGTTGAATCTCTCTTTCATCTTTCCTACCAGGTTTATCTTAACCAACTCTTGTTCTCTTCCGAACCTTACGCTATTAGAGTATTTGAGAGCTTAAGGCCTTTATTTTATAAGGTTCTTTATCTTTATATAACTAGAGAAAATTTAGTAAAACTATAGGTGCAGAGTTTCATATTGTATGTTTGTTTGCCTCTTATGCTTAAGTAATACACATTTGTGATAGATAGTTGAAGGACTTTTTTTCTTAGAAATAATAGTATCTGAACACAGGCTGAGGTTATCTACACTTTTTCATGTAAACTTTTTCCATTGTTGTTGTTTTTTAGGCGATAAACCTCTCAGTCATCATAGCCTTATAAAAAAAGGAAGAAAAGAACATAAATGAAGACTTTTAGTAATCGAATACTCTAATAGTGTCAGGATCGGAAAAGAACAAGAGTTGGTGAAGAGAAACTAGACAGGAAAGATGATAGAGAGGGATCTAACCCAAAACTAAATGAAAAAAGATTCAACTAGTCTCCCTCAGGATTGCAAGGTCCGAAGCCTACTCACGTCTCTATTCCCGAAATCTTGTCCTTCCTCTGAAGATATTAGAGTATTCGAGGGCTAAGGGTCTTTATTTAATGTTTTTTTCCCCTTAATTTTGTATAGATGATGGTTTATTAGCTTTAAACAACAAGAAACAAAACAAATCATGAAACTGGTGTTAATGTTTAAAGAATGTTTATATATTGTTTACAAATTTTGGGTGGTAAAATAAGGATAGTCAGAAAAATTTATTAAAACTACGCATCTGATTTATAAACTCAGGATATTGATATATTTAAGGAGATCTGATTTTAAATAAGTTTTTACACTGATAATAAACATTCACTTGCTAATAGTCACATCTATGGGTAAGTCATGTTTATAACGTCATGAGCTAAATATAGAATGTTATCTTTTTATAATCACTTATTAATGGGTATTTAATTGGTTGTGTATGTAAGGCAGGCAGACATAGCGTTATTTAATCGAGTCAAAAAGAAATTTGAGGGGTAAAAATATCTAATCAATGACTACGATGTTAAACACATTGTTTCTTCTTATAATTTTCATTAAGGATATCTAAATAATAAAATTGGTATAGAATTTCCTAGTTGACACTCTAATTTTACTATTAAGCCAAACGTAGGTACAATGTGCATTAGTGAATTTCGGATATAGAGATTTAGTAGCTTTCGCCCCCCCCTTGTTGTTTATAGATGAAAAACCTTGTAGTCATCATTCCCCTACAATACTTTAATAGTGTCAGGGTCAGAAGGAAAAAAAAAGTTGATTAAGAGAGACTTGATAGGAAATGTGAAAGATAAAGATCTTTTGAGGAAAAATGTTCCAGCCATGTCCTTCAGGATTGTCACACCCCTACTCACTATATGTACAGTCAGTCCTCAAGGTGTAGTCTGACTTTCATAAAGCGCGTTACGAGAGTTGCAGATGGGAGAAGAAGTAATGTCATAACTACTACTGCTGATAAGACATTGACTCAGCTCCATTCCGCTGTCAACGTTTGTCATGTCGTCTTATCGTATGTTTGTCGTCTTTGTTTGTTATACAAACAATTCGACAAACTTTTTAACTGTTATTTAATTTTCAAAAGTGCCGCTCATTTTCAAAAAAATAATAGATTTTCAATTCTGTTTAAATTTAGTATTTAGGGCCAGATTTACAATCAATAGACAAACTTACTAATTTGAAAAAAAAATTATATAATATTCAAAATGGCGGTAAAAAAAAGATAAGTTTAAAAAATATTTTTGTAGTAAGTTTGATTTTTATTAAATTTGGTATTTAAGCTCATATTCGATATCAATAACTCCTCCGTTCTCGGCTTCTTGTATCATAAAACGATACAGATTGGATATGATATCACAAGATTGACTATGGAGGACTTTATTCCCACCAAATTTCTTCCTAGCGTTTCATCTATAATCACAACACAACAAACCTAAGCTTTGGAAATGCAAGTTTAACTACGAAACGCACAGTACAAAACTCACAAGACTGGGCTCGGTGTTTCACCCACTACACTAACCTGCCCAGAGATTACTACCCATCTCAATGACAGGGGTCAGCCTAAATTTGACAAACTGTCAGTCCCTGAGGGGTTTTACATTTTGCTGTCATCTTTGTGATTTTGTTTTTTGTTATAATTTAGCATCATTTATGACACACTGTATTATTATGTATTGTATGTCCGTGAAAGTTCTTCAGTCGGGAATTGTATTCAGACGTTGCTCAAATTTGATATCTTCGTTCATTTTTGTAAAATATTGAAGAAGACATTAAACCAGATATAGCAGCATATTTTAAAATTTTAATTAACTGTGTAAAACATCATATCCGTTCACAATCAATATACTAACTACACTAAACGCTTTCAGATCGTTACAACTAAAAAAAAAAGGTAATAAAAGCAATGGATACAGTATTTGACAAAAAAAGAGCCAACACTTATTTCTCATGTGTGTGTAATAAACGCGTCTTGAGTATAAATCTTATTTGATTAAAATCGAGATTTTAAGACTGCTGTTAAAGTTTTGGTTTCATAACGTTAATTTGTTTTGCACACGGATTTGGGTTATTAATCTTCACTTTCATTTAAATTTCAACGAAATTGGTAGAACATTTACGTATTTTATAATAGGCTCATTACCGACATTTTAGAAGTTTTGTTTTGGCTCTTAGACATATTAATATATTAATTTATTCGTTAAATAAACATACATATTTGTTGATTAAAATCAAACCCCCAATTCCACAATTCAATAAAACAAGATTTAAATTTCTTATGTGCATTTCAGTAAAATAATTACCATCTTCAGAGGTTGTGTATTAAACAAACACTAATTCTATAAATATTATAAACAGTTGCAAGTGAGGTTCTTTCCCAACTCCTTCCTGTGGTTGTATTAATAAATGGTATTGATTAATACTCAACCTCTGAGGATGGTAACTATTTTTCTGAAATGCACATAAGGAAATATATCTTGTTTTATTAAATTATGGTATTGGGTGTTTAATTTTAATCTTTAATTTTGCCACATTGTGCTCAAAAGTGTAGTATACATATTTGTAATGAGAATAACTTCTAGGTTTATTTGATACCACACACATAATATTAAAAAAAAATCAATTCCATAGATTTTACCCCTTATATACCTCAAGGTCATTTTCCTTACTATATAAGGGACAATACAAAGAATATAAATGCAAAGTTGTAGTACATTGGATTTATTGTTTCGTCTTTGTAGACGGGTTGCGACTTACAGAGGGACAGACGAGTGCATGAAATAAAATGGATCTTTAGTTTTACCTACGGACCCTAGAAAGTGGTCCCAAAAATGGCGGCCTCTTGAAAATATGTTTGTCTAGTTTATTTAACTAAGAAATACGCTAGTCTATCTAATAAGTGATTTTGTTAAATTAGAAATTTTATTGGGAAGATCAATGTCGGTAAACTACCGGTAAACAAATAACAGAAGTTCTATAATATCAGCTGATCAGCTGCAAACTGAGTATTTATATTTGTAAAAGGAATAAACTAACCTAAACATATTATTTTATATGACCTTTCTCCTCTGCTGTTATTATAACTGGTCTTACTTTCAGTACAGGATTTCAAAACGAAACCAGTCTTTGAAGTTCTGTTATCAATTTGTGGTCGTCTCTAAGCCTATTTAGTTTTAGAGATGGATATTGGTTTTGCTATTGAATTCCATTCATGGATTGATCAATCCATAGTCTAATTTAAAAAAATTGAATAACAAAAATTATATTTCATACTTTTTTTCTCCTCCTCAACTCTGTTTATTTAACGGAACATAATAACATTTTTAATATCTGTGGGAACGGGAGTGGTAATCCTAAAGGACACTAGCTGTATCTACATTTGTTTTCCATTTAGTCTTTAGTTGGATCCTTTTTCTACCGACCCTGATGATAGTATAATATTCAAGAGCTAGGCGTCTTATTTATTGCCATCTTCTTCCCTTTCTTGTAAGGTGACAATGACCGAGAAGTTTTCTCTTTTAAACTGCAAGAAAAGTCATTATTCAGACCTAACTAACCTACCTTATAAACATTTTCATGTTTTGTTAAATTAATTTCATTTAAACTGCGGATTAGGAGAAACATATGTTCGTTCATTATCTTTCAACAACGGGGGGACCTGGGCGGGGGGGGGGGGGTAAGTGAATAACATACAAATAAAACATTCAGTTTACTAGCTTCATATGAAATAAAAAGAAAGATATTTAGTTCCTCAATGAAAAAACACTTAAAAAAGTTATTCAGATACAGTATATTATTAGGGCATAAAGTGACACTTAGTAAACACATAATATTATTAATTAAATACAATATAAACAAATAATAACAAATAAATAAAGCAGTAAAAAAAATGCATTAAGTAAAACTAAAAATCTACTGCGAGTGTGTTTGAAAACAGCCAACGTAAACATTTAATCTCAACCTGTAGGGCTTCAATGAAAACAGAATGTTTATCTTTCAACTATTATTATAACAAATAAACCAAATACAAATCGAACCTCACCTTCAGTGTGACAATTTGTTTTTCAAATTTCACTTTTGTATAAAAAATATTGTACAAAAAAGCTTATAAGAATAATTTGGAATAATTGTTTGACCCTTCTTAGCAATTATTTAAATCACAATGCATACTATTTATGCAATATATATATATATATATATATATATATATATATATATAGATTATTTACAAGGAAAGTAGTAATCTGCCAAGTACTGATGAGTCTTATTAATCTAGACTTAAATTCCCTAACCATATTTAACTTATTTTCAAAAAATGTTTAAATATTTACCTCAGAAAATCTTTATTTTCTTACCAGTGAATAAAAAAAATTAAATTGTATAAATAAATTTCAAATAAGAATAATAACAAATTAAATAAATTATAAATAATAAAATAATAATAATAATAAAGGAATATGTGTTTTCTTTGAATAGATTAATGTATTTATTTAATTAATGCACGAGTGAGTGTGTGAAATGTTTAGGTTAGTTAAGTTATTACGCAAAATGATAACTTTACTTACTTGCATAAAAAATTATAAATCAAATAAAATTTAAATGAAAAACACTTCATATTTCGGTTTATTACATCTTTTTTTCAAAAATATATTGAAACACAGTCTTTACAGTGTACACAAATTTTAAGAATTTCAGTCAAGCGACTTATCTACGGACATTTGGAAAAAAAAATGTCAGAAAAAAAACTAATTTCTATTGTAGGTACAATGTTAAGTTTGTAAAATTTCTTCGTTTAAGTCTTTTTGGAGAACATGGTCCTCTTCTTCTTTTTGGAGGACATGGTAATAATATTAAAACTAAAACAATATTTACTTGTGTTTTATTACATCCAGAATATTAAATGTTACATTTGGTTATAAAATTTAATTCATTTACAAATACGAAATAACAAATTTTGTTGTCTTAAATTTACAAGAGAAAATATTAGTCAGACTGGACGAACAGGCATACTGTCTGTTATGTCGCGCCGTTACATAACCTAGAAACAAGTATTTCTTGTTCCTAGGAGAAAGTGATCAACTTTAATAAATTCCACTTTGCCTTATATCAACTACATTGCAGTAGTTTTGCATAATTCATACCTACGTGTTTTTTGAAAGGGGCAACAGACGAGTTAAACAAGACCAAAACGTCACGTGTTACACAGCAAAATATGTCTACGTTTTCGTAAAAAAAAGAGTAAAAGTATGGGAAAAGTAGTTTAATTCTTTTAATTTGTTTAATTTATAATCTATAAAATATCTCCAATTTATTGTACATCTGTTCATATCTTACTTATTGCTGTAACGGTAAACCTGATTTTGTAAAACATATATTGTGTAAGGAGTTTAGTTTTTAAATTATTATTTAATTACTTTTCTTAAACCTAAACTACCAAATGAAGAAACAGAATTATCAAAAACAATGAAATACTAAATTTGTAGTATCATTGTAACACTTTATTCAGAAGCTAAATGGGTAGCATTCCACATTAGTGAAGGGGAAATGTTAAATTGTAACTAGAGAATGATTTTTTAAAAGTAATAGAATCAAGAAATTAGGCAATATCCTGAAGTGAAAGTTAGAAAAGCGGTCCTATAATGTTTTAAGTTTTAAATAGGCGGTATTTTTTGTTTTTATGCGGGTAATAATGGTTATTATTTTCGGATGTTAATTACATTATTCTATGCATGAGATAATTGAATATATTTAGATATAATACAATGTAAATCAGAGAATTGAATTTTAAACAGATGATTGTGTAATTACGCGACTATTTCCTGGTTCCTTTACAAACGCTCATGCGTATACAATAACGAACGCACCCACACTCGTACAAAATTTCACAGAATTAATTTTAATTGTTCAATTCTTTCCGTGTAAAAGTGATTCAACAATGTAAATCATCCAATGAAAACAAACAACGTAGGTTAAGGAAAAGTTACTTTACTTGTTTAAAAAACCAATGTCCAGTTTTTCACAGAATATCCGTCTTGCGTTCGCACTTTTCTTCAGCTCAAATAAGTGGAGTGACTTAATGAAATTTGGTTTGTGGACCATATTTTGCCCACATCTCAGGGAGTTTAAAATTATTTTTTATAGTTCAAAATTTGGGGCAAATGCAATAATATTAAAACTCAAAATGACGATTTTCTCAAAATTCCCTCTAATTGCTTTTAAATTTTGATAAATTCATGACGTATTGGTTTGTAAAAATTGTCTGTTCAATAAACGGTAAAATAACAAAAACTTGTTCATGGTACAATTTTAATCTGTTTTACTCTTTCAATTCAAATTTTGATGAATTGTGAAGATTATGAATCATGTGAACCAAACTGACAAGAAAATCAAAACTATAAAGAAATTAGGGCTTAAGGAATAAATTAGTAAAAAAAAAAGAAAAAAAAGAACGTTGACCACCGTCATTATAAACAAGTTTTCAAAAAAAAATTTGTGTTTAGATGAATGACATACGAGTAAACCTGCGTAGAATATCACAAGTATAAAGAACTTAATGTTCAGGAACAATTAATTGGTATGAAACTAAATATTTCTTATTTACATTATTATTTTTCTTATATATTTATTTGAATAATAATTATAGTTTTTAAATTTTTAATAGCTCTAAAATAATTTACTTAAAACAAAAAACTACTGCATGAAAAAAAATTTATAAGTTAAAGTTTTGATTCTTGATACAATTAATTGTAAACTATTGCATAAAAAAATCTGTATACCAAATTTTAACTCTATCTTAATAATTACCGAAGATATAGTTAGGTTAAAAAATTTTCATTAACCATATGTCAGGAAACACTTCGTTTTCCATCTGTCAACCATTTTGAGTGTTTTAAAAAAGTATAATTAGTTTTCATAATATATAAGAAATATATAAGAAAGATAATAATGTAAATAAGAAATATTTAGTTTCATACCAATTAATTGTTCCTGTACATTAAGTTCTTTATACATGTGATTTTGCACGCTGGTTTAGGCCATTCACTTCACCGTAAATCAGTTTGGGTCACATGTTAATCTTCATAATTCACTAAAATTTGAATTGAATGAGTAAAACAGATTATTAGAAAATAGGTCGATGTGGGTAAATTTACCTGTGATGGGGGTAAATATGGTTCATCATATATGCATAATGATAAATACCATCATCATATATTCATTTCTATTGTAGTCCAAGAACCGAGTTACAGATAAAAAGACAGACAAGTAATTCAGAAGGCTATGTTATTTACATTCCTCATAAATAAATTTTAGGTAAACATGTTATACCTTATGAATATAATGAGGACTAGAATAAAGAAAACTGTACTCAAATACCAAGAAATTTAAGAAAATATTTTACAATTACGCGGTGATGATAACTATAAATGACACCAAACATCGGGTTTTTCTTAAAAGAGTAAAATAATTGTGTTTCGATATATATGACATTAAAACATTTTAAACAGTCACCATTTTTAAAATGTAGAAAATAAAATCAGGTTTTTGTATGTTGGTAAACTGTTAGAAACCAAATTTGAACGCAATATCTGATTCATTTCCAAAGTTATTAATTCGTTTCAAAAAAATGCAACCGAAAATTAAGTATTTTAGAACACATATTTACTGTAACTTCTTTATATTGGTGCTTTGAAGCGTACGCCCATAATGATTAATCACTCATTTGTTCCAAATACATAATTTTCTACGTTCAATGAACGTCAAAGCAAAATTATATGAACCTCTTTCAGAAAATAAAACAACTATCTTTCCGACGATCTAAACAATTTTCTTCTACTACAATTTCATATTTTACAAAAATTTCGACAGATATTTTTTGTCACGTTTTTATATATGTCATTGACCATCACCCGACTTGTAAATAAGAATAAAAACAAATAACAAACATTTATCTAGCCGAGTTGTTGTCCTTCAATGAAGGTCAACTGAAGGCTGTAACAATGATTCTGTGAGACTACTAGCCTCAATAGTATCGGCATCAAGAGAAGATTAACAGGAAAAAACATACGTCGTATTAACAAGGTAAACATTCAGCACAATTATGTGTCTCAATAAAGTTTGTAGTTTATAAGTCAATTATTTTGTTTAATTGTTGATAGGTTGTCACTGAGTGTTTTTGTGTGAATGTACAGGGTGATTGAAACTGGTGTGACCGCAGTTTTATTTGATTAGTATAAAAGTCACGAAAAAAAAAACTGTGTAAAATAACCCTCCAGTGTTAAAACTATAGATATTATACAATTTTATATATCACTCGTCATTTTCTAATAAGGGGAGTGTGCTCTAAATGTTCTTATAAAACCTCTAATATTTATAGCTATTTAGATTCAACTGTTTATTCTCGGGTATTTTTTATATTTCCAACCGTTTAGGAGTTATTTTTTAGAGTCGTTTTTTCTTATTTTTCAAAGTCAAATTTATGTGAAATTTAAACTAGAGCTAGAGTAAAAGGTGTTATTATATTTGTTCTCTAGGCTGAGGAATAACAGAGTTATAAATGTAAAACAAAAAACATAATTATTTGGTAATTGTCTAGAACACTTACTGGTTTACACTGGTTTATAATTATTACTGGATGTATTAGACTCTGTGAAGAAGATATTTTGGCCGAAACAAATGTATTAACAGTGCTTCATAATGCAAGGTGTAACACATGTAGTATTAATAAAGAGCTGGCGTAAGCCAGTGGATGTTCTAGAAAATTACCAAAAAAAAAATATATATATATGTTTTGAGTTTTCTGTTTATAACTCTCTTATTCCTCAGCCTAGAGGAAATTAAAAAATAACATTAATGTTATTTCACCTTTTACGCCTAGTTAAAATTTCATTTGAAATTGACTTTGAAAAATAGGAAAATTCGTCTCTGGAAATAGCTTTAATTTGCAAATTTTCAAAACATTTAAGGGGCTGTAGCTCCTAAACGGTTACAAATGTCGAAAAATACACAGGAATATAAAAGTCTTAAAATAATAAGTTTGATCTAAAGCAGGGAGCTGACCGCCATGTTGGAAAATGGCGATTGATATGAAAAAAAATACTCTTTGAAAGGTTACTTTTGAAAGATTTTTGTTACTTTTGTACTTATCAAATAAAACAGAGGTCACACCTGTTTCAATCACTCTGGGTATTGAAACCTAGATCATTGCCATTACTAACTCAATGACGTAAGAAACACACATATATTATAACATAATGCATGTTGTTCCATGCGGGAGTTTGCGAGAATGGCTCTTACAGTAGCTTTACGTAAAAGAGTACAAATCGACCCAAAAATTATAAATATATTTTGGTGATAATTTTTCGTTGAATTGGTTAACCTAACCTCTAATTTTATGATTACTGTAATGAAACAAGTGTTAATACATTTCTAAAATTAGTTGTTATGATATCGAATATTGAAATGTTTTAAATTTTCAAGAAACAGGCAGTTGATTTGTAAATTCCAATAGGCTTGGTGTATTTGATAGTTTTGGTCAATCAGAACTTTTGGCTCAGATCAAAACTTTAAAATCCGTTTACCTCACGACCGGCACATTGTTAATTTTTAATTTTGTGCAAAATATCGTAAAAATTTGTGGAGTATTTTTAGAGATACATTTAAATTTTAACCTAATTTGTTCCAATAAGTTATCACATGTAACTGGGTTGTGTTCTTACATGTTGATATAGCAAGACAAATGATATACATAATATACTAAAATTAATAAAATTGATACTAATAAAATGTATTAGATAGAAAAATAGTCAGCTAGTAAATTTTTTTTAATGAAAAATATTTTTGATTCCGTTATAAAATTATAGGATGGTAAAAAAACAATAGATACTTTAATCATGATTTGTGTAAATACAAGTGTAGTTTATCAGTTCTGGTTTGGTTATTTTATACATGCTTAAACATATAAAGAGGAACAGAATAAATCATTTTAATCTTAGCCAATGGCGATCTCTCTTATTCAGAATTTCACTTGTAACTCTTAGACTTTGAACTTTTTAGATTCATATCTTATTAATTCTTGATGTAGAATGATTTAAGCAAATGTAAGTTCAATATAAAGCATTACAGCACAAGAAACACTAGCTGAAGGACATCACTGCCTGTTGTATTAGTAAGGTATAGACATGAGTTTTGTCTTCATTTCAATGTTATAATTAATTATTTTCCATTCATTAATTATATTAATTTTTTCTTTTAATGTTCTTGCAATTGTTTTAGTTTTCAGGAAATTTCTATTTAAATTTGAATTATAAAATTGTACATTTTAACTATTATGAGATTGAATGTGATAGGAGTACTAATGAAAAATAATTAATTCTTTCTGAAATCAAAATGTCGTTAATGTTTTCAATGTATTATTAAACGTTAATTAGGTTAGAGTAAAAATAGACAAAGAATATTTAATTTTTTCGCATGGTTTATTGAAAAATATTTTAAGGGGAACTATATATATACAGTATAATCATATATAATTTGGTATTTTTTATTTCACTCTACGATAAAAATAGAGATATAGTTATTTAAAACAACCTTCCTTCATCAAAACAGTATTAGCTAATAACGAAAAAATAAAAATAAATTTTAATATTAAAAACTGGCACAAAAAACTCAAATTAAAGATAAATCCATAAACTCAACAATTTAAAATTTAAAAATCAACCTTTTATATTCAAATATTATTAGGGAACACTATTTGTGTTTAGTAACTCTCCATCTTTATTTATCCATGTCAATTTTTAATGTAATGTAAAATTTTATGAAATTGTCTCAAACAACAGTTTTCAAGATATTTGCGAAAAATCCTATTTTTTATCCCTTTTGACCGCTCTCTTCGATCCAACTATCAGTTCAACGTTTTCTCATGAAGCGTTAGACAATCGCTATGCAAATTTTGACTAAGTTATTTTTCCTTTAAAATATCTAGTTTTTCTGTACATTGATCATGCTATAATATGTTCACCATTGTTCAACTAGCAGGGATATATTCCACCACAAGATCTGTGGTTTTACTATTGGCAGAGTTAATTAAGAGTATTAGAGTATACGTAGTATATTTTTTAAATCATTATCAAAATCATCGATGTGTATTATAAAACATAAAATAATCAACAGGCATCTGATATGCTGCCATTATTCGATACGAATTTATGTTTTTTGTGTATCTTTCATTTACTGTCAACGAATTAAATATTTAATAAAATCAGATTTTTAAGGCGCTAAGTCCCGAAAAGAAAGAAGTAAAGAAATCCAGTTTCAACAAGTTATTTTTGTGTGGAGTAATAAGTAGTTTCAAAGAATTGCAATATCCATCTTATATAATAAATTGTACCAATAATTAAAATGACCGATCTCTAAATTGCAGATATTTTTTTAAAAATTTTGAGGTTATATTTTGTACAATTTTGATTTAGTAATAATTTCTTAATTTTTGTATTGTTTAACACGTTTGAGCATCATCGAAGTATTAAATGTATGAATCAACCTGCAATGGCCTCCTAGGTTCCAACTCAATGTTACACAAACATGCCATGCTGCTCAGACATGATTATTCTGTTCTTTAACAAGATTTAACCAGTTAACCATACCACATGTCAGAGTAAGCTATCAACGTAACTTTTTTGTGCAGAATTGTATGCTTTACATAAAGTATTCTTTATATGTAAAAAAAAAAGGAAAAAAAAAAGATATTAAATTAAATATATTCAAAAACCTAAAAAGGGACATTGTTCATATTTTGCATGACTAATAATGCTTTAATTATAAATATTTTTATTTCCACAAACTAAAACTATTAAAAGTGATTAATTAATTTATTATTTAGTTATAAAAAACAAGGTTTAGTTTAAACAAATGACTTTAAAAAATAAGTTACTCTCTGATGAATTTTTAAATATATTTTTTTACATTTCTTAAAGATTATGGAAGAAATATTATTTTTAATAACTTACAAACCCATGGTTAATCAGCTCGCCTAAATATATTCAACATTTAAAAAATATCGGAAGAGTTTTTTTTTATTAGAAGATTTAATTGAAAGTATCAAAATTTACGAAGAAAAATTAATTCTTAAATAAACTATTTTTGTCATTTTCTAAATTATTATTAAAATTGAATTTTTAAACACGCTATTCATGTTTAATCGTGTTCAACATCTCATTTTAAAATTTTCACCTGCAGTTAGTGGCAACAGTTCTTTTGCATTCAAAGTGATCAGCTATATAGTTTTTTTCTACAAATTATCTTTGATTTAAAGAGTAGAACCTTTTAATGGACAGTTTTGAAAAGTTTAATTAGTTCCAATAGAATTACAAAAGTTAGGAAAGCAACAACTTTAAGTTATAACCCAACTTGTTATAATTATTTTTGCAAACTACAAGGCCCACATGTAAATTAAACAAATTACCTTATTAGAACAAAAGTTGTGTAGTTGGCCTATACTTAACCTGGAAATTAAGCTAATTCATTTTATATGCCTGTGATTTTTATATAATTGAATATCCTTAAGTGTTGTTTCACGAATCGTATACTGTATTCACTAATTAGATTTAAAGTTTTATGATTAAAGGTTTAAAACTTCAGTTCTACCAATATATTTTATATTTAGCATAGGAAAATGGCAATATCATTATGTGCAAAAATTATGATTCGGACATCTTGTATGGTATTTCTAGTTGAATTGTTGCAAAACTTAAATAAACAAAATTCTAAACTGTCACAATTTTGAAACTGTTTAAATAAATTTTATGTTTAACAACTTCTCCTAAATAATGTTAAAATAACTTATATACAAAATGTGAACCAAAAGAGAAAAGAATTGCTGACATACACACATGTGTACACACTTACGTATATAACAATTTTAAATAATCTAAAATGAGTTCTAGGGGTCATGATTTTCCTCCCCCAGGTGTTTTGAAAGAGTTAATTTTTTCGACGTAATTAATAAATAATTTCATAAATTCTAAATTTAGAAAGCATAAACAAATGTTTTTAAAGACGGTTTAATTATTTTTAACTTGATTTGATCATGAAAATATAAAACTATTGTTGTTTTATAAATTTGTTTGGTGACAAACCCATTACAAAGGCTTAATATTGATGTTTTGGTTATGTGTTAAATCTTAATGATTTATTAATTCCATTAAAAGATTCATTAGTTTTAAAATTATTACGGGTTGCTGAAAAATATAAATTACATAAAATAATTTATGTCAGGAAAAAAAAGTTTTTTAACATATATAATTTCTATTAATTATTAAAAATTAAGTTATAAATTCTTTAATTAGATCATTATATCATTACAAGTTCTTGTATTGTTCTCTCATATTATTTAAATACATAATACAAGTACGTGTAATGTATCAGTTATTATTGCTAACTTTAACTTTAAATGAGAAATGATGTAACTGTAAACTTGTATGATGTATTGTTATATTTTAGCAAAGTGAAGGTTGCCAATAACATGGAGTAATCAAGATATGGTTATGGGGGTTTTAAAACTAGTCCACTAGATATTACTATAAGCCAGGTTATATGCAACCCAAACACTAAAAATATTTGAAGAGAAAGCAAGCAACAAACAAACATAAAGCCATTAGGAAAATATTATTGAAGGTAGCACAAAATCCAACTCCACTCCTGGTAAACACTTTACACTTTACAATAATGATTCGAATTTGCCCCTAACCACAATCATTATTGTGAATTTCACCACAGTGCTCAACAAGATTGTATCTCAATATACACTTTAACTATTGTAGATAATAATTTGGTTGTAAATGTTTGTTTATTTCCAGAAAAAATGATGCCCAAAGGAAACCAAATCATACTTCTAGCGATGCTTATGTTCCTACCTTCCTGTAAATTACAAGGTAGGGTTACACATATTATGGGTAATACATATTAGATTAATACAAATAGTAAAGATTTCTTCCAAAAAGAACTGTATTTTTTTCTATTGTTCTCAATTTTTTGAAAGTTATGTTTCAACTTGAAATTTCTAATTTTTTAACAAATAAATTTCAATTGTAATGATTGTTCAATTTAAACCTTTTCCTCAGTTAGAATAAAAAGCCTAATAATTTATGTTATTGACTATCTGTTGATAATTATTCAGGTGTAAAATCAAGTCAACACATGTAGGTAAATGGTGTTTTTATTTAAAAAATAGATGCTTATTTGGTGTAGAATTTATTATACAAAACAATAAACTTCTTTTGTTAATTTGAAGCACTCATCCAATGGCCTCAGTTTCAAACTGTAATTGTTAATTAGGTTATCTAAAGATTTGAAGGTAGTGTACAATATTTCTCACATCTAGATATGACAAGCTTGAAATTTGTCATTAAGGTTTGATCAAAATCAAAGGAAAATTAATAAGATTGTTATAAATAGATATTTTTTATATTTATATTATGAAAGAAAAACAATGTTTTCATTATATTTTGAAAACTAATAAAAAACAAATTTTTATTTATTTAATCTAACTCTTAAATTATCTCAAACCCTAATTAATTGTTTTTTAATATTAAAGCTTCTTATTATATTAATTTAAAGACAAAATATTTTTATAGAATAAATAACCAATAATTGTGAACAAATTATTTCCAATGTTTATTATAGCTTGCAAGAGAGACGACAGTGATTTCAATGGCTGTGTTGTAAAAACAATGAATTCAATGAGAAATAGAGTGAAGAAAGGTAAGTTTTGATTTTTCTACAAACTAAAATTACAAAAACTAAATTTACATGTATTTGAATTGCAACTTAACCATACAATAGTATTTAACATTTAATGATTTGAAAATTTCCAATAACAAATACACACAAACATACACTCATAACTAACAGTTTTCAATTCGAAAATATCTCTTATAGTCTCTGAGTAATTAACTCGAGAAAACAGCCAATTTTCAAACTTTGCAAAATGGTAAGGTACCCACCCTCTTGCAGTTTTTTTAGGCTAAAAAGTGAGTTTTTTTACTTTAGATTGTTTTTATAGCTTAATAGAAGCAGAATTAAATTTGGAGTCGAGGGGTGCTATTGAAATTTATAATTTTTAAATATTTTTTCATTTTTATCTACTTTTTTGTAAAAATTTCAACATTTAACAATACCAATGATATGCACATCAATAGATGTAGAATTGAAAGGAGAGTAAACTCTGAAAAAAAACACTTTGAAAAAACTTTGCAAATATTCACTAAAAATCATAAACTCCTAAATGATTCACAGATTCTAGTAATTACGATAACAGTTGTCTTTTTAGGAAGATGAATAAACCATCTTTGATGTTGATAATAGGAGGTCTACTGGAGTACTTTAGAGTAATTACGGTTACCATTTTTATTTCTTAAATTAACAAACTAACTTGATACATACATATTTTGTTTATTATGTAGTCATAAGCATATTATGATTACAACAAATGTAAAATAATTAACAAAAAACAAACATAATGTTAATGTAGCCAATCGAATTTTAAATTTAGATTCAAATGTTTATTTTTGAATTTACAAAAATTAAAAGTATAAAAATAATGTGTTTTCTGTGCTTCATGATAATGTTTTGGTATAGGTTCTCCTGACTTGAAACTAGCTTCATTTGATCCAATGATTGTACCAAAAATTAAAATTTCACAAGGGTCGGGATCGGTGAAAATAGATTCTACATTGACAAATCAAAAGTTTTATGGACTAACTAACTATCAAATAACAAAAGCAAAGTAAGTACAGTTTTATTAAAACTACAGTTTAGGTAAGATTTAGTACCTTACTTAGGATCTAAAGTCTTAGTTAATAAGTATATAAAGGGATATGGAAATCAATATACATTACTACAATTTGTAACTTGCAAATTACAACAGTCTATTTTAAGTATAACAGATGACTGGATATTTAATTTACAAAGTTGGAATAAGAGTTGGAACATAAATACTGTAGTGGCAAAGTTTCAATTTTAGAAGCAAAAAAGTGACTTCTTTTTCTGTATACTGTATGTGTTTTATTAAGTTTAGATGAGATTGATACAATATTGTTAATAACTCATTTACCTTTGTTTTTTCCACTGTTCACAGGAAAAAAACCGAAGGTATATAAATTATTAACATAAGCTGTTCAGCAGGGCAATCTGATTATTAGTTTTAAAGAAAATATCAATTTTTAACTTTTAATTAATTTCTGTGTAGTATTAATTAGAGTTTGTAAAAGTCACTTTTTATTTTTATAATTTTAGTTTTCCACAAAATCCTAAGAATTTGCCTTTGTTTCTTAAAACTTGTTAAAAACTCCATTAAAATGTATAAAAAGGAAATAATTGTATATTTAAATTGAGGGCCAGGATATTCTTTCATTTTGTGGGTCAGAAATAGAATATGGTTTTGCCTTTAAATCACCATTAGCTGACTTTAATATTTATTTGAAGTTCTCGTTTCCCCCCCTTTTTTTTCTTAAACAGAGTTCTGCTATAGTTAGACGCAGATTTATTTATGATTGTTAACACAATCGAAAATTATGGTTCTAGGTAATTTATAAATTTCAAAATGAACCTAAAGGGTATCAGATTTGATTTGAATATTTTGCACTTTACTTAGTACTGTAGTGGGAACTTCATTTTATATGTGATAAGCCACATTGATTTGTGCCATAACCCTTGTACTTTCACTATTTGTTAAAATCTGGAAAATTTTCATGAAAACATAACTTTTTCAACTACGCATATATAATACTTCCACCTATATTTACTCAGAATTTCCATCATATTGATTTACGACTAATTGATGTACCTTCGTACTACCTTTTATGTTGGTTGCAATTTATCCTCACTGTTGGTATCACTGTTACAACTTATAAATTTTGTTTTTATAGTTATTGGATAATGACTTTCTATTATTCGTATAATGTATTTAGACAATTGCCATAATTTGTGTTTATATAACTAATACAAAACATTTCGAGAGTATAGGATCAACTTTCAATTATTAAGTGATAAACTTAGAACACACAAAACATGAAAATAGCCAACATAACCTACGTCTATGTTGACTGATCACATTTGTATATAGTCTTATTTGTGTTGACTGCTGAGATCTGTTGTGGTTTTTAGTTTTAGATTTAGTTTCTAACATAGTTCTACATTACCACTTTCATGTTTTATTACTTCTAGATTTAGGATTTCAAATAAATTATTAACCAGCAACTTGAAAAGAACAAGTAAAGGATGACATACAATATTTTAGTACTTTTTAAATTTTTTATTGTAGAACAAATAAATTAATAATATTAATCAATAGAGTGATTCAATTAATTGAAAAAATAGTAGACTCAAAATAAAGAATTTTCATGAAACATACATTTTTAAATACGAATTAAACATAAGGTTATGTGCACAGAAAAAATTACAAAATAAATATCAGTGGAAATAAAAATACCACTTTTCAATTCAGAGTTAATTTTCTATTGTCATAAACTATATGTTTCTTTACTGATTTAGAATGGTATACCCTCCGGGGCTGACTTTAGTGAGTATGGGTGGCAATCCGGAGGGAATAAAATGGGATTGATATCTCTTTTTCTTAGATACCTTTCTTTTATCTTTCCTATTAGATCTCTCTTGGCCAACCCTTGTTCTCTTCCAACTCTGATGGTTTACAATATTCGAGGGATAGAGGTATTCATGATATTTTCATACTTTTTTTTATTGGGCAATGTTGATCAAGAGGTTTAATCTTTAAGCAACAAAAATATTACTTAGAATGAAGCATTAAAATTTGTTTGGCAACTGATAGTAGTATACAATCTTTTAGATGACTAATTAGACAAAACAACTATTTCTGTAATAGTATTGGACAAGAAATACTAAAGTAATTCGAAAACCAGAATGACAAATAATTTATCACTTTGTTTCTAAAGAGACTCTCTTGGGGAAAATATGATTGTCTTTACACTCAGTATAGTTATATTGAAGTAATATATATAACTTTTCATGGTATATATAAAAGGGTCTTTCATGTTTTTTTAAAATGTACATTTGTGTCAAATGGTTACAATATTAAGTGAAAAAGTCAATTTTGTATACAGGTTTATATCTTGGAGTTTAGCATTTCTTAAAATAAAAACCAAATATAATTTTTCATGAAGCCGTTTCAAAACTGGTGTTGTTTAAAATTCGTCATGACAAATATCTTGAAACTCACGATTTTTAGGAAACGTTCCAAAGGAAAATTTATTTCTCTTTTAATAGTAAACATGAAATTTTGATACAATTAAACTTGAACACAAAATCTTACAAATAGTGTGTTTATTTATTTTAAAAAATGTCAACGACAAAGCTCCCATTTTCAGTGATGCATGAGGTACGATAACTAAACCATAAACTATAACTATAAATGTTTAGTTATTGTAGCTCGTGCATCACTGAAGATGACAACTTTGTTGTTGAAAAATGTTTAAATAAATAAACATACTATTTCTGAGATTTTGTATTCAAAGTTTATTCTATCAAATATACCATCTCACAAGTCAATCTCAATATTTATTTATGTGATAAATAGTAAATCAAAATGTTTATGTTTTGTTTATGTTTATGTTTCAATCATAAGTCAAAAGATAACTGAGATATCGGTAAAATACTAATTGTTGGTAATTAAACACACTAGAACTTTTCCACAGCCTCTAAGGTATCAAATATTTTGAGTTAGAGCAAAATTTCCCTGAATTAATAGCATTAACAAAAATAATTTCTATGGCACATTTTAACTCCAATTATGCTTTATTAATTTTTTTTTTATGGAACTGTTTTTAGAACACGATACTATAGATAATGTATAACTACTATAAACTATTAAACAGAGTAGACATATGTTGTTTTTAACTCAACCATTTTTTGTTTCAGCGTTGATCTGGCTAATTATGAAATGACTTTTGATGTTAGTTTACCATGGATGTATGTTGAAGGTGATTATAAAATCGAAGGACAGATCCTGGTACTTCCTATTAAAGGCAGTGGTGACAGTTGGAGTAATTACAGTAAGTTTCTCAGAAAAAATAACTTTATCAAAGCTATATATTTATATATATATTTTTCCTTGTTATGAAAAACCTTTAAAACTGAAAAACCTCTTGGTTATCATCGTCTTATAAAAAAAGAAGATAAAATAAACCCCCCTGGCCCTCTAATACTGTAATAGCATCAGGGTAGAAAAAGAACAAGAGTTGGTCAAGAGAGACCAGATAGAAAAGATGAAAGAGGGGGGATTGAATCCAAGACTACATTCAAAAAGGTACAAACTCGTACTCACCACAGTGAGCCCCTGAGGGTTAGATTTCTAATTAAATACCTATTATTTGATAATACATTTTATTCCTAATAATATTAAATAATATGTTTTAAAAAAGAAAAGTTTAATTTTTAGGCTAGAATAAATTGTCAATTTTGGGTTATCTATCTTTTATAGAAGATTCTAAGTCCATTCTGAATACAAAATTATATGCAAATGAACTTCAATTTAATTATATAAAATATGAAGATAAAATCACTGGAATGATTGTATTAAAACATATTCTTTGGTTTATAATAATAAACACCTGTTTTAACCGAACTTCTTTGCAAGTTTGTTTCGAACTATTTCAAACCATTTTTTAAATTTTTTATAAACGATCCAAACTTAACTATTTGTAAGGACAATAATAAATGTGGGAGATCACAATCAATAATAAAGGAGACAGTTGTTTGTGCAAGAGGAAGAGGAATTCTATCAATACACAAAAATTAGAGACCAGCAATTAAAAATTGATAATTAGAACTTCAAGTCCTCAGTTATAAAAGTTCAAGATACAAATGTTATCACATATACACAGATTTATGTTATTGTTAATCTCCAATTATTCAGAACAATAAAATAAAGAAGTTTTGTGAAAATTGTGAGTGTTAAATATTGTCCAATAAAAGTTTGCCAAAATTGGCTTTTATTTAAATAAATTCTATACTTGACTTTTCATTCCTTTTATTTTTTTCTATATGTCAGGTTACAATTTCTTTTTGATAAATGAGCCTAATTAAACTATTGTAATTATTAAATATTACTTGGGGTAATTATTCGGGTTATTGAATTTATATAATTGAATTGAATAATTTATTATTAATGCCAAAAATAGTGTTTTTCTTTAGGTGTGTATCCATTGATGATAATTTTCTTGAGGACTATCCATAGATCTCTGTGGATGAATGGTCCTTGCTATGAGTGTTTGAAATGATTGCATTTGAAATTCTGGGTGGTGGCTTCTAGTAAACTTAGAAGCATATTATTACTTTAAAATGTGTTGCTCCTGATGACCTTATTCTATTTCTGACTCCATTGAATTTAGAGTATATGATAATAAGTCATATTAAATGGATACCTGTTTTTAAATAAAATGGCGGAACACATTATTTAATACTGAAAACTCAAGTTTTTTATTTTAAACTATCAATTTTGATCAATTACTGTTGAAAGAAATTACAGGTAGTTTTTTTTAAACTTTACTAGTTAACTACCATTTTCTTTGTTAGTTTTCTTTCTTTGCACACTCATCTGACATTTTAAATGTTTATTATTTTGAAAAATAAAACAATAATTTTGTGGATTTAATATATTTTTAACTGTATAAAACTAACAAAACAAATTAGAAATACTACATATAATGAATATGTGCAACATTTCAGTGTAAGACAGAAAGCATTAACTCTCAAGAAAATCAGGTTTTACACAATTTAATTATATCAATGATAACACTGTTTCATTAGCACTTTAATAACCATTTCGTTTAATTGCATCTGTCTATAATAAATTAAAATTATTCTCATCGATATTAAGTAAACAAGTGAAGTTAGAAAGTGCGACATTTTAAAATGTTTAAGTAATAAATTATTTTTAGAAACGTTTTAAAATTAGAACAACTTTAATTTACAGCAAACGTGAATGCAGTGGGTTTCCTCAAAGGCCATCCTGTTAATCGATCTGGAAAAGAATATTTCTTCTTGGACGACATCAAATTTGATTTAAGAGTAAAGAAAGGAGTGATCCAAATGAACAATTTATTTAATGGAAACAAGGAATTAGGCAAGTACAGTTAAATATGCTTTGCCTATTGTAAGTAAAAAGATTAAAATTCTATTCATATTCAATTTCTAATAAAAAAAAATAAATAAAAAACTCTTTTTTGAAATTAGTTAAAGCATAAATCAAATAAAAGAAATTTAAAGTAAATAATTTATTCTTGTAATTTTACATGTGATAATTTTTTTGAGGCAAATTTTTCACTATTTTTAACTACTCTTCAGAGCACATTTATGCCAAAAGTCATGAAATGTGTTCCGAGAACAGTTTTATTTGTTCAAGAATCTTGTTGAGCATACAGTGTGGCCAGTGTGGAAGCACCATTATATTTATATTTATTTTAGTCAAAGTTTTATATTTTTAATAAACCACATCATAACCCTAAAATATATTTTAAAGATCTTTAATATAAAATTTATTTCCTCAGTAGAAAATACAAAATAGTACTTTCATATATTTAGAGATTTTTAAATTTTGGTTCTGCAGGATTAGACCACCAACTTAGAAATCACTTATTAACAAATTCTGGATTTCTGTGAAAAGTTGAGGTGTAACCTCGTCATGGTGGTAGTGAAGGAGTCTATTTTGGTTATTTTCATCTAACTGTGAAATGAGAAAATTGTTTGAACATATCCAGATATATGTTTATATACCAGATATACCATTTATGGTTTTATCCATAAAATAGAATGCACTTTAAATTTGCTGAGGGTGGAAAAAAATCACTTTTAGACTGTTACAAACATACTCTATAGATGCACTATGGATTTTTACTACCCCCCCTCCAGTATACAAGCCATTTTTATTTCTTAGGGTTTCGAGCAAAGCTCTGCCTGACTTTTTCCACAGCAACATTAGGAATTAGTGAACTACCTGGTGATTAGTCATGTCATACAGAACAACTAGTCTCAACAAAATATTTAATTTAGAGTAAATTGTAGGCCTGCTTGGGGGAAACAAACATTTTTTAACATACTGGGTACAAAAATTGTGTTGACTGTGATAGCGGAGATCATTTTGTGAAACCAAAATAGACAATGAACAGGTACAGAACCAGTGAATGTAGCCACAAAGGTTTATCATTTTTATTAACAATCTGATAATATTTTCATTTTCTTTTTAAAGACATTTATAAATAATACCATAAGATCAAATAACACTTGACTAAATGAAACACCCTTATCAATTAGCTCTTAGGGTTGGCATACCTACTACAAAGATTTAAAAAAGAATGTTGTGATGTTCTATGTTACAGTGCTGAAACAATCCAGTGCTATTATACTTGAGTGCTGAATACTGGCAACTTTAAAAAAAAAAATTATGGCCAATATATGTAACAACAAATTCAAATTTATAATTTGAATATACAAAAGTTGGAAATATCATTAAGTAATACTGTTAATTAAAAATGTTTTTTCTATAAATGATAGTGGGGATGTTTCTGAACAAATTCCCACGAATTATATTAGTATTCGCTAAAAAAGAGTGAGGATGGATCAGTTTCATCTTGGTAATGCATACCCATAAATACAAATTTTAAAAGTTATTTTTTATCTTTTGTTGAATCCAAATTAAAGATAAAGTACTATTTCCCTGCTAGGCCATTTCTTAATAATACCACATAAATTTGTACAGAATTTAAGAAAATTTGTATATGTTTTGTATAGTATTATAATAATCTGTTTTGTGGGCATGACTTAAAGTGGATTGTATTTTTTAATTTTAATTGTATGATGTCATTATCCTATTCATTCCTCTGTTTTTGCATTATTTATTTATTGTTGTGTTCTGATAAAAATATTTTGAAATACATCTGTTGTCCTCTCTTTCTGATAATTTTTTTTAAATGATTCATTATATATTCAATTTTTCCCCATATGGTGAAATCACTTGGTTTCAAATTTATAATTGGTACAACTTCTGAAAGAAACAATATGCTTTGTTTCAAATTCAGAAAAAAAGAGTTTTACTTATTAAATGATGTCATGTATATTATCTCTGTTTAAGAGACTGACTTTTGAATCATTTCATATTACAGTGCATATATTTTATTTTGGAATGTGAAATAATTGTTATTTCTTGTTACAGGTAATGCCATGAATAAATTTATGACTGACAATTGGGATTTAATGTTCCAAGAATTAAAACCAGCTATAGAACAAATCATTGAAGTTCTATGTAAAGACATTGCTATTAAAATATTCAACAAATATAGCTTAGATGAGATGTTTCCTAAATAATTAACTACAATTTATTTCAATTTGTAAATAAAATAAAATGTAATTTAGTAATTTTTTAATAAATACAAATGTTTTCACTATTTTAATTACTTATCTAAGAATGTTAACATTGAATGTTCATCTTCAGGTAGAGATTATACTTAAAGCAGTAATTCACCCCTTGACTACAATCTCAAAAGTGTGACACTTTTACAAAACCATTAAATTAAAAAAGTATTTAGATTAAAATTCCACTTTAAAACAAGAAAAAGATATAAAAATTATGTTGATCACCATTTTCAGTTTCTCCTTCCTCCTAAACCATCTTCATTTTATAAATTTTGGCATAGTTTTCTGCACATAACTTCTTTATTATTATATAACTTAAATCTGATTGATTGGAATTATAATTACTTTTTTTTCAAATCAAGACAAATTCCTCCCCTTACCACCACTTTTTTTATATTTATTATCGTTAATGAATTTTTGTGTGATTGTTTTTTATGTTGCCACAATTTCTGAATTATAAAAGTAACTGTGAAGTATAAATAAAAAGAAATGTATCAAATAACCCAATTGAAAAAGTTATTATAAACTAAAAATCTAGACAAATTTCTAAATAAGACACATTGATAACTATAAAATTACAAAACTATTTTTCTAGGACGATGTATTTGTTTTTCATCTAGGAATTTTCTATAGTAATTTAGTTCAGCTATTCTAACACTTCCTATTAAAATCGAAAGAATACCTCAATAATTAAAAGAGTTATAAAGTTTTTTAATCACTCCTATACTATTAAAATTATTTTCCTGCATTTAAAATCAAAACAACAAATTTTAGATATTATAATTGGTAAACTTCTGCTAAATAACAAACTTTTGATTTTATAATTTTTAAAAGAGCTCGTTTATAACATTGTACATCAATGTTTATACCAAACATAGAGAAGTGGGATGGCTAGATGAGGAAATTGGTAAGAATCAGGTAGAAAAAAATCGTTTTCCTAATTTGTGAGTTTTCTGGCTAACAACCTTTTGAAGAACCACTGTTTGTACCACATTTGGTAAAAATATGATATTAAGTGTAGTCCTTTTAGAGCGTATGCACCACATATATAAAAATATGTTGTTTAACAACAGAAAATATATTTTAATAAATATACGTTTAAAGGCCACAACAAAACATATATTTTTTAGCTAACTTTTTATCATGAAAGTAGACCTACTTAAACATATTAACATTAATTTAAAATATGTTAAACGTTAACATATTTAAATTCACCCTTACTAAGTTAAATGGATTACATCTTTTTTTATAAAGCTATAATGTGTCAGAAACTGTCTTCAAACACTCACTAATTACAGTTTCATTACTTACAGAAGTGGTTATATTGGAATCTAAGATGAAACCATTAAGAGAAGTTTGACAAAGACAATTTTAAAATTTGGGGTGTATTGGGAAGAGAGTACTGTAGTTTGGAAAAAGTCAAATAAGAAATACTTTTAACACAGAAACAATCAAATTAAACTACATACTCGTATAAGTGCTACAGTTTTGTATCCTGATTCTGAGTTTTTTGTAGTTCATGGATTCAAATTGAAAAAAAGTTTTGTAACTGTGACAAACTATTTTGTTTTTAAAACAGTTATAATAAATTCGGTAATATAGATTTTATAATGCTGATTCCAACAACCATCATTGTAGTACTTATGCCCATACTTTAAAAACAAAATAGCTTCTAATAATTTAATTTTTTTATTTTGTGTGATACTTTAATTAATGGCCTAATGAGTGATTTCCTACTCTTACAGGTTTTTCAGTTTTCCAGCCAATACTCTTGGCATTATGTTGTCCGTCCCCCACTGCATGCACACTTCTTCCCCTATAGGTTCAAAGGGAGCAAATCCAGTGTCGCTTCCTTGACTGCTGTTGGACAAGATACCCATTAGACCTGTAATTCCTAGGCAAACCTACCATTGAAAATTTTGTAGTTTTATCATCGTGAATTTTCCCTCAGTTTTTGGCCACAATATTTCCGAAGCATAGCTGACCATGGATCTAATTATACACAGATATGATCAGTAAGCCATCAGTGGCTTAAGTCCTCCAGTTTTACCACAAAGGCCCACATAGCCATGCTCACTCTTTTGATAGTTTAATCAATATGTTGATATCATATCAGTTTTTGTAACACAAATCTATGTTTGGTGTTTACCTCAAATATTTTCAATTAATCATTAGTCGAGTACAGTTTCTAGTTCACATTGAGCCCGAAGGTAATCATGTCTATGTAAACATATTTCATTACAAAAATACGGTACTTTGGATGACATAGTGAACTTTGAAAAAATATAACTTTAGTGCAATATTGAAAAAAAATAGTAGAATATCATACAACTTTATTTTATCTAGCTATATAGGCAATTTTTATTTGATTAATAGTGCATTATAAGATCAGTCTAATATGATTTCAATTAAAAATTATTAATAAATTTAACAAGTGGTTTTGGCAACATCGCAGTAACTTCCCAGCCCTGCAAAGAAACAAAACTTGTTTACTGAATATCAAAATTAATTGTACTTATCACGATTTTTGCGATGGAAACTTTGTAGTGACAGGCTTATTTGGTCTGTGTATATTAAACAATGCTCATGTGTAGGTTTTGGTAAACAAATTCACTCACTATGCTAATGTAAACTATACCAGGTCTTGTAACTATACGAATATTTAATTTGTTGCAAGGTTAGGCTTGTTATTATTATTTTTCAGGGAGTCTTAAAATATTCATTTCGAGACTGATTAATTTCTTAAACATTTAGTAGCCTATTTTACAATTAATGCTTTACATATAAAAAGTTTAATTTATTCTGTATATGAACGATTTCTGAATTTTTTTGAATTATAAATAACTAATTGATTGAGGAGTTGTGTGGCTCAATTGGTCATCTCTAGCTTATGACAGTTCAGATTTGAGAATCCTTAAAAGTTGTGCAGGTTTTGTTGGTGTTAGGTATTTTCATGTGTTATGCTATTCCTCATTTAAAATTAATATCCGAAGGGCATAAAGTAAAAATAAATAGTAATAATAATAATAATTAAAGGATTATAATATAAAATGTGTGTACGTTATATATTTATTTTAAATTTATTTACTTTCCTCAATTTATCAAGATGATAATAAATAAATATTGTTGAAATAAAAAAAAAAGCATAACTTTGGTAAATCTATGTAAGTATAAGTAAAAAATCGCTATGTGCAATGACCAAATTTCGTCCCAATGGCCTGAACATTGACCAGCTAATTTTGAATACTTATGTAACCTAGTTTGTAAGATAGTTGCATGACAAAATCTCAAAGTAATGTTTACAAAGAGTTTGAGTTTGCAAACAAGTTAAATCATTTGAAACTATTAAAGTATGATGGAAAAATACATTTACAATTTTATTAATTTATATAAAAAGTTACCAAATACCAATAAAGTGGCATTGGAGAATAGGTTCTTCGTGTTACTGGACACTTTATATACTAGAGTAAATTTGTAGCCATTATGCCACATATTGGTACAAAGTAATTAATCAAGGGGAGTGGTATAGTATACCGAAGTACAAGTATTGGCAACCTACAATTTAATCTGATCAACCAGAAAATAACTAAATGGTCACCAAGTACAAGGATTACCCAAATCTGCTGAGATACAATACCACATTCTCTATTCTTTTATGTAATGAGCATAATATATATGCCTCATGATGCCTTTCTACCCATCATTTTAAACAAGGGAGGTTGATAGATTGGAAGTACTTAACACTCAACATGACCACTTTTAGATCTTCATGTCTCATTTTGCTTCACTCAATATTGTTGAGTACTAAGGAATTGTAATAATTTTAAAAGTAAGAAAGTTAACTTAACTGATTGATAATATTGTTAAGAATATTCTCATGTGAAAGTCAATTACAAATCATATGATGGAAGATATTTATCATTGAGGAAATTGAAACTTTAGCCTAGAATTATCAAATGCAATTGTTGCTGGTTCTTACCTTAAAATTTACTCAACATTTTTTCAGAAATATAAAATAACATAATAATCAAATAATTATAAATGTTCTAGCATAAATATAGAATGGTATAATAATAATTTCTTATTATCTATATAAAACACTTTACTCTTCCTTCAACATTTCTGTTTATGAAGATATTTGATTATCTATGATATTTTCTGTTTTTATACTTGTGTAAGTGCATCTTACTGGACCATTGATCTACTGGTCTGTCTTGAGACAGCATAGACCGTCTCAGAACTACAAAAGGACTTGATGAACTACATAAGGACCCTGGTGAACTTATTTGCTTTATTTTTAGCAACTCCAAAATATTTGATACTCAAGTTGAACCTCTATAACCTGTGATATTTTGATTAGTATAACTTTATACTTACCAGTAAGGTAGATGTGTAATCTTAGTTGATTTCAATGCCTTCAGTACAGTTTGATTATCTGAGCAGATTTTCAATTTGTTCTTTAATGAAGAAAACATCTCTTTCAGACTGTCACATAGTAGGATTACACGAAACATTGATTATAAACTCGAGTTATATTTTTTCAAGGGGTGTGACCATTGAGTTTTGACTAAGAAGTCACATAGTATAAAATAATTTATGGGTTGAACAGTTGCAATTTACTGTATTCAAGTTCAGAATGCACTATTGTGGAAGGAGTCATAGAATGCATCACAGTATAGTCTCTTTCAAGTGGTTCAAACTGAATGTATTCTTATTTGATTACAAAATTTATGGTTAATCGGGTATAGAAAAATTAATTCTATTTCAATGTTTAAAAAATCTATTACAAGTCAAATAATATATCAATTCCCATGTACATGAGGATTTGTACCTTTATAGATAATTATAATGAATTAATGATGAAATTTAAATGTTTCAATTGCCTTAAATGTAATAGTAGGGTATATCAAGAAATGAACTTCATATCATGTTGTCATATCATTACACCTTTTAAGCTAATAAATTTATGTATTTTTTCTATATCACAAAGAAACTGAGGGTTCAATGTTTTTTTCCCCTTGAATTTATTCTATAGTTATATAATTCTTAAATCCTGAAGGACGAGATTACCTTCTCATGCATTATCTAAGGAGTTTTTCTAGTTTAGGTGCTAAGCTTGATATTGTATTATTGTAAATCTCAACCCACTATAATATTCCTTTTATTATTAGAGAGTATCAACAAATAATTAATGAACCTTCAATCTTTACTTCAATAACGACAAGTAAGATGAGTTGCCAGCTTGATATTTGCAGGCGATATTAGGCGACATTATGTTCAATAGCAGTTTGTTCGTAATTTAACTTGAAATTGAGGAAAATAAATTTAAACAAAAGTTGTTCTTTGTAACACAGTGTTCAGGGGGTCAAATATTACTGTATTTGAAACCTAAGTTCATTTGTCGATTGTAAATACAAATAAGTAATGTGCTTGAAAAATAACATAATATTTTTGTTAAAACTAAAATCTCTAAATTTTTAACTACCTCCAACGACTGTTACACATATTAACGAAATTTAAATTAAATTTTTAAGTTATATCAGGCCCATTTAAACTTTTTTGCAATAATATCATAAGTTATTAATTTTACAACACATTAAATCGTTTACAAAGTAAAAAATTCGTAGAATCATTAAATGATTTTGAATGTAGCTGATATTAAATGGCTGTATTTAACAGTATTTTTAGATATTCGTCATTCACAATGTCAAATGTATGTTATTATATATGTATATAAAATATATACATTTAAAGCATGTTTAACACTAGGGGGTCACATATTTGACCCCAACATTTTAACCTTAATATCTTAACCTGCTTCTTATAAGTTGTATTTAAACAATAAACAAAAGAGCAGACAAGTGATAAAGTAAATATGTATAAACTTTTCTCCCCATCTTACGATGGGCTCCCATCTCTTCAGATGTTATTTGGGGAGAGGCAGGCATAAGTAGCCATATGTATTATGGGGCTGTAAGGTGCTGCTACTGCAAGGGAAAAGCCGCAACTTGTTCAATTTAATGCCGTTAGTTACCGTATAATAGTGGCCAGCTTTTGAATTTATTACTATGAAACCAAGTTCCTCATTGTTTTTGTACAAAATTCTTTTGAAACAGTAGATCTTGACTTTGGCGATTGCATAGTTCCGCTGGGTTCTTAGGTAGAATGACTTTTGTATAATGGCGTCAATGCAAGCAAAGCGGCCATTATATATATATATATATATATATATATATATATATATATATATATATATAGAGAGAGAGAGAGAGAGAGAGAGAGAGAGAGAGAGAGAGAGAGAGAGAGAGAGAGAGAGAGAGAGAGGTGCTGTCAACTGCGGCTTTATGCATGTCAGCAAGCGGTGGCTACATCCCTCATTTCCTATTATTTCCACGTCTGAGAATGAAACCAGAGATGATGGACGGGGTTCCACCTGGAACAGCATTTACATGCCATCCGTCTGGGTGGATGCAAATTGAACTATTTGTTGAGTGGTTTCATCACTTTTTAAAACATTCTAAGCTAACAAAAGAGAACCTTATCTTGCTAATTTTAGACTTTCACTCTACTCATACAATAAATGTTGAGTTTATTAAGGCGTCTAAGGCAAATTACACGATTCTGATCTGTCTACCGCCACGATGCAGCCTCTTGAATTAACGTTCATGAGCCCATTGAATACTTTTTATGCCAAAGCAATTGAAAAGTGGTTGAAGAAAAATCCAGGTAGAGTTGCTACTCAATTTTTAGTTACTAGATTTTTTGAAGATGTTTACAAAAAAGATTCAACACCGTAAAATGCCATAAATCGGTTCAAAAAATGCCCCATTGAGCCGTTTGACGCAAACATCTTCAAAGAAGAAAATTTTGTTGCAGCTGAGCTGACAGATATCCCACTCCCTCTAGATATTGCAGCATCATTAGCTACACCTCTGCAGCCAACTCATCTCGTGCAGCTAAATGAAACTTTCAGCACCCTTCTCATAGAGCAACGTCTAGAATTTTTTTTCCATGAGCCCAAAGGACATTGCTCCCGTGTCTCGTTTATCAGCCGTAGGAAATGGCAAAATCAACTGCTGAAAGAGTGGCTCTGCGGATATATTGACAGCAAGTCAATGAACTTAAAACTGAAAAGGATGTAAAAGAGAGAAAAAAAGCTAAAAAACGAAAAGCATCAGAAGAGAAGAAGAAGTGAAATATTGAAAGATAGAAAATCACAAAGAAAAATAACCCAAAAAGAGTGTTATTTGAAGATGACTATGATGACAAGAAGACATAGAGTTTCTCTACTGCAACGAAAGTTTTTCAGCTTCAAGATCAGAAGAACATGGATCCAATGCTAAATGTGATGTACCTTTTGTACCCACGAACTTTGTCCTGGAGTTCAAGAAAACAGTATTTATTTATTTCCTATGCAAAAAATGCAATTATTTATTATATATTTTTCTTAAATCGTTATAACTTGTTTTTAATTTTGCAAAATATTAATATGTCTTAATTCAGATTTGGAACTTTCCAAAGTTTCCTACAGTTTCTTATATAGACTTATATCTGTTAAATTTATACAAATAAAAAACGTTTAAACCATTTTTTTTGCAGCTAAATCGCCACTTTGACCAACATCGTAGGATAAAGTGGCCAGTTGCATACTTTTTGAAAAATGAATTATTTTTGGTACCTGATTTCATCCTAAGGTTGTTGAAAAATTATATTATGTACCAAGGCAGTTGAAGTATATTACTTATATAACATATATATAATTAAATATATATAATTTATATATATATATACAGTATATATATATATATATAATTTTTATATAATTTTCATGTCATTACATTGATAGCAAGTTAGCTTTAAAAAAAGCAAACCTTAGCTTAGTCTCTCCTCTACCTGTATTTCGGATACACTTTTTGTACGTCAAACTATTCTAAAAACAAGATTTATTTTTATTTTTGATTTCTTAACTTGAACTTGAAGTTTCATTGCTTCGATCCAAGATTAGAAAATGGATCTATTTCACTGCCACCTTTAAAAGAAACAACACATCCAAGATTAAAATCGGGATCTATTTCTCTGTCACCTTTAAAAGAAACAACACAGATCCAAGATTAGTATCTGGATCTATTTTTCTGTAACCTTTAAAAGAAACAACACTACAGGTAATATTGTTCTAGAAAAACAATTTTGTGAAGATTACCTGTTATGTCATAACTTTAACAGTATGCAACAGTTTTTATAAGAGGAATTTTTATGATTTGACGTTACTGCAGCATCAATTTACCTATATTTGTGGGTTTGTGATTTTATGCAATTGTTTAACTAAACAAAATAACAGCGAAGAGAGTAAGTTCTTTAACCTTACTATCATTAAAATAAAATAATAGCATTTTGTATGTTCATCATTAGAACTATTTGGAGTCATTCTTGCATTCAACGCTATTAAAATATTTATTGCCACATTCCTGCATGACCCACCTCTTCTATCTGGCACAACTTCTTGCAAAACAGTTCAAGGGTGAATTAACTTGAAAAATAAAAATAAATGAATACGGAACAGGGAATTTAGTAATAACTACTTTTATATAAGTTATGTACTTGTAGTTTGCCTTGGATCTACTTTTTTTCCTTTATAATTGTTTTTTTAACATAATTAGCTTTGATATGTCAATATTTCCTCATTTAAATGAATTAAATTAATTAATTTCTTTACTTTTCCTTATTCCATTCTTTAGCTATTTATTGGTTTATAGAATTACTATGTATGTACGTTATAAACAATTATGTTAATTATTTTGTCTGTAGTTTACAGTCGAAAGTTGATATAACTCCAACATCGGTTTGATTTTCTGTAATTAGTCA
The DNA here is from genome assembly GCA_963513935.1 of Aphrophora alni. Lineage (NCBI taxonomy): Eukaryota > Metazoa > Arthropoda > Insecta > Hemiptera > Aphrophoridae > Aphrophora > Aphrophora alni. The sequence goes on from OY740766.1 coordinate 150,594,071, forward strand.
GTATCCACAAATTTAACATTTCGAAATCCAAAAAACAATTAATTATTTATTTACTGTTTTTTTTGGGGAGGGGCCTTTTACAATAATCACTATTTATACATCTTTATAATTTAGCCTTTTGTCTGCATTGCTTTGAATATAGTGAAATGTAGAAGCGAAATTTATATACTATTCGATATTCAATTATTCTCAAAATCGGCTTCAAAGGTAAATTTTGAATAAAACGTGAAGATTAAGAACCCAAGTTTAATCTTAAATATAACAAAATTAAGATATAAAAATATTGCCAAGAACTGCTAATTAATTAATAATTACGTTATTGAACTTTTACAGGCATCATAAAAAAAAGCTCAATCATATGAAATTTACACAATTACCCTGAATATTAACCTTGGTTCGTTTTTCGATCTGATCGTGTGAGAAAGTTTATAAAATGATTTGTACAGTTTATTTCTTTAAGCAAAAGTTAATGAACATGCTTATCACCTTAAGGATTTTGATTATTTAAAAAATTCTAATAAGTTTGTTGTAGCTAAAATATCCACCACCATTCCTGCCTTTTAACTTTAACAGTAATTAGTCTTTAATTTATACGTACTAAACACACATTTAAATTCAGTTGTACATTCAAATTTTATAGCAAATCAGGCAAATTTTACGCCATTTCGTATTAAATAAAAAATGTGTTTGTAAATTCGTTAAAACAATTAGCTGGTTTATTTTTTCTTCTCCATACTTAAATGAGTCCAGTTCCTCAAAACCAGACGCTACAAAATATTTCATAACTAAATAAAACATTATACATTCTCATCTACCACATTTTAAGTCTTAAACCATAAGTTTAAGTTTCAACCCCAGTTAGGATACACAGAAGTACATTTAATTGTGTTGTCTGCATGTTAATGGCGATCTGGACAAGTTTCTAACGATCTGATAAGAAAAACTCTAACATTCCTCAGACAACTTAAATGCTATTTGGATAACTTGTTTGAAATGCACAGATAAACATCTGTCCTTGTGTTAAAGTGACAATAGAATAAAACTACTGCGCAATAAAACAAACCAAGTTCACAAAGATTGTTTCATTGTTACGTGTTATAAAATGTATGGAACGTTTTTAAAAGTTAAGCAAGTGAAAGAATAAATAAAAATAATAATCAAGGTTAATTAAAGGTTGAAGTTGTCTTACAGGTTTGTCGTGATAAATAGCATTGAAAATTAAAAAAATAGACTTAAAAAAATATGTGAACGTTAAACATAAATATAACAGTGACTAATGTGTGTTTATTCTGATTTTGTGATTATTACATCAGAACTATTAAATTTTGAAGATATATTGAAGAAGTTATTGTTTCATGAAAAATCAATGTTTTGTAATAAGACGTTATTTCAAGGTTTTGATATATATATATATATATATATATATATATATATATGACAGAATTTAACCTAAATTTATTCGTAATTACATCAAATATTATTAACTTGTAGTAAAATAGTAAATGATTATGCTAATTTAACGAATTGTAAGTAGTTTAATTTTAATTGTGTTAAACCTCTTAAAAGTTAATACATTCATAGTTTTAACTAACACATATATTTAATTACTATTACATTAAAAAATAAGTTTATAGGGCCATTATGGTACGTATCCAACGCTATAATACAATGTAATAGAAACAAATCCTTTAACTAATACCTAAGAGTTGGTTTCTTGGGCATTGTTGGTAATTTGAAGTTATATTGGTAAATCAAAGGGTCGTATCCAGTAGGGTTAGTTTGTTTAAAACAGTTGTTACTGTTTTCTCAACCTCACAATTTTGTAGACCCTGTATCACTACTTTTTTGACGTCGTCTAGGTTGAAGAAAATATTTTTTTAAATGGTCGTTCTTTTGATATTTTCAATTCTATTTCTATGAATTATTGTAATTCATATAAGTCTCCTGTACCAAATTTTGTGATCCTATCTTAAATTTTGTGGCAGCTACTGTGCTTACGTAGAGACGACAACGACGACGGGGAGGACAGCTTATCGAAAAACATTTTTTCGGATTCCTGATACCTTGAAAAATGAAGATCAGTCAAAAATATAGAAGTAATATTTTTTTCTAGTACAAAACTTACCCTATAATTCGTGTTATGGGTAAGTAATACAGGCTATTAATAGTTTGTGACGTCATGTGATCACTAGTTAACAAACACAATAAACATTGAAGTTTAGGTTAGAAGTAAAAAAATTAGTAGTTAATTATTTAATCTTTGTTTTTGGATGAAAGAGTAGCGACAATTCTTCTGATCTTGGTGAAAATTAGACAAAACTAAAGTTGTATTTCCTGGTAAGACCGAACGTCACAGAATCGTTATAAACAAACCATTAAGGTAACAAACAAAAACGCTTTTTGTCGGACGGTAATAAACTACATTAAGTTCAAGGTTAATTACTCCCCGTGAACGCACGTTCTATTCTAAAATAAATTATTTTATTTACGAAGATTAGTTCCGCAAATGTTTTGATGGCAATGTCGTGTTGTAATAAAACAGTCATAAAAGCCGAAACTACTTCGAGTTGTGTAGATAAACTATTCTGATTTCACAATTTTTCCGACAAATTCCGGGAAGGTCATTAATAAGGAATCTCTTATTTTAATCAACAACTAGTTTTATCCTTCAACAGTAAACAGTAGGATCTGAGATTCTCCATGAAGGATTGATTTAGAATTAAAACAGTTTTATTATTAAATTTACTCCAATAAATGGTGAATTAAACGTGAGTAAATTATAAATATTTAGTAATTTTTTACTCAATTGAGAGGAAACAATGATGTGAATCAATTGTTATAAACGAGAGGCGTGCATATTGTTGGACTCTTTGTACATTGAGCAGATATTCAAGTCCTTTCATACTCAATAATATATAATTAGTTGCAAAAAATAAAAACAAAGGATAACGACACAATAATTGTTTTACAAAAATTCTAAATGCTTTGATTTCAGAGTTAGTAGGACAGATTGGAGCTGTTGGATTTCCAGAGTAAGTGCGTTATTAACTTAGACTATGTAATTATACTACAACTGGTCTATCTAACATTAGATTGGGCTGCACTAAGTTATAGTTTTTTAAATATAATAAATGGTTTACATATGTCCACACTACTTGTTCTCATGAAAAATATTCAGAGATATTTTCATTTAGTTCCATACCAACGATTCCAAAGAGTGGCATATGGGTTACTTCGTTTCGTTTTTGATTTTTAGGAATTCTGTTTTCGACTTTGTTATTTTACCTATAACACAGAGTATACTGTATATTTAAAGTATAGAAGCCACGGACTCTAAAATTATCCTGCGCGCATACGGTCTGCTCATACCAATAATATCCGATTCCATTGTTCGGAAATATTAATAGTAGGGTACAGAATTTAAAAAGAAAGAACACGGTTTTTATAAAGTTTTATTTTAAAATGATATAGTTTTTTTCACAATTCTATAAAAAGTGTATTCCTTTTACAAATTATTTGTATTTATTTTTGATGAAGTTTAGAATTAATATCATATTCTTCTTTAATGGTCAATTATTTATTATAATCATTTCAATTGATTAATTTGAAATTTTCTAGACAGGATATATCTATATTTATAAAAGCGAACAATAAAAATAGATGTATGAAGATGATAGATGAACAAAAACACACAAAAATGTTGAAGCCTATTTAATATCTGTGTTATTACTACGTTCTTAAATTAGTAATATCAGAAACTATTATTGTAATATTAGAAGAGTAACTATTATTGGTGAATTTAATAGTGGTGTAAAAAGACAATAAATCTGATAAGACACTAACATTAGTAATTAAAAATATTAGTATGATATTACAACTTACTGTGGTTAATAGTCAGTTGTATAGTTTTAAAAAAATAATGGCAGTTTCGTCTAGGTAGCTATTATCAAGTTTATTATTGGAGAAGCTTCTTCGTTGTCATGGAACGCTCAACAAAACACTATTACAAACATTCATTTTTTTTTAACATACTTTGTTTATCATTGAAGTTTCTCCAATAATAAACTTGATAATGGCTGAATTTTCGAAACGACTGTCGTCTTTTAAACTATACGGCAACTGATTATTGACGTATTATATCATACTAATTTAAAACAATAGTCGTAAATAAAAAAAATTAAAAAAAATATTTAAAAAAGCTTAGAGATTTAGGAGGGTAATAAAATTAATTATTAGACACTTAGGCCTATAGAGAGCTATTAACGAGATGTTTTATAGTCCTATATTAATGATTTTAAATTTATTAAAAAAGTTATTGGGTTCAAAGATCAAAAGTGAATATTTTATTACCCAGTATATAAAATATTTTTATAATATAATGTTCCCCTCGCTTACTGCAGATTTTATGTTTACAGTTAGCACATAATTTACGTTTCTAGTAATTAGTTTTTCCAATTTAACCTTTTTTACAAAAAAAGTTTTAGAACAGAGAGGAATTTACGACTTTAAGAAAAATTGAATATGAAGCTACAATTTATTAGCAATTATTTTTTAGAACACGTTTTAAAAGATTCTAGAGTGACTTCGATATGTTGTTACACGTCTGGAATATACACGGCCATCACTACTTAATTTCTATTCGTATTTTTCTACACCATCGTTAAAATCACCAAATAATGTAATCTGACTGTTTTCATACGTGAAACCTAGATTCATTTTTTCTTTTGTAGTTTAAAGGCAAAAGGCCTCTCTGTCATCATAGCCTTACAAAATAGAACTTCAAAGAACTATATAAAATGGAATTAATGTTTAGATATCTTGAAAATAATCACAGTAAATATCATTTGTTTTGTTTTTCAAAAACAAATCTGGAGGCGCCGGGCATCGATCCCGGTACCTCTCACATGCTAAGCGAGCGCTCTACCATCTGAGCTACGCCCCCAGTTACAGGTAAAATAAATCAAGTTCATATACAGTTTTTAGAAAGTAGAACAATCTTACGTTGGATAAAGTATTGACCACACCCTTCTCCAGTGATACGTTCAATGGTTTGCTTCCAGAGTGAGTGACAACTGTCTCTGTGCTTAACCAAGCTGATCACAGTTGTGAACTCGTGGATCATAGTTTAACTATAATATTTCCTAGTTTATATTGGTTAAAAAGTTCTTTTTTAAATCAAATTTCAAGTAAATATAAATAAATCGATAAGTTTACTTTGACAACAAAAAGTTGTTCCGATAAGTTTACTCATAAACTCAACAACAAAAGTTGTGTTGCATATGTCCGTTTTTGGTTTCCCAAGTTTACAAAAACACAATACAAAAATCGAACTTAAAACTTTTACTCTTTTTAAACAGAGTATCACTCTTTATAATATATATATATATATATATATATATATATATATATATAAGTTTTAAAGTAAATTGTTATATTTATTATAAGTATGTTATTTAAATTTACCAAGTTTCAGCATAGTTTAAAAAAAATTAATAATCAGATATTGGTCCTTATTTTATAATAGACTATTAATATTTCAGCATTATTGAGTATCATGATTAATTTACACAGAACAGGTCATGCGGTTTAGTTAAATTTAATAAAATGGCTCCATTGCACATTAATTTGTGATTTCAAATAAATTATAAGTCTGTGATTTTAAAACAGCAAAGAAATATGAATTTCATTTAAAATAAAAGTGAGGAAAGATTATATTATATTTTAATTATTTTTTTGAATTACCTGATAAACAAACCTTATAAATTATTGCTGATCCATAATTCGTTTTGTAATAATAAGTAAACGAATCAAAAATAAGTACAGAAACACCTTCTTACCAATTTTATATTGCTTTAACTCTGTAGAACTATGTAAAAAATGTTAACTAGAAAGACAGGTGTAAGATGTAACCCAGGTAAAACCTAGGAATAAGATGAGAGTAAAATCTGAATTAAATGTCTGTTTAAAATGTCATTCAAGTAGAAATACTAAAGAAAACTGTTTGAGTCCACATAGATTGAAGAGGCTTAGACGTAAACCTAATCGTAGCTTTGCTATGATTTTGTTTTAATACATTTTCTAAATTGTAATGTATTCTTATCTTTCTACACGTTAAAAAATACGTATAAGGATGTATTTATAGGCGTTGTATGTTTTTAATTAATTTAAACATATTTATAGTTATTCTTTTCACTGCCATCTTTACACATTCATTGAAAATATTGTGACAGTAAAAATACAATTTCAAGAGTTAAATATTTAATTCAATTTGAGAGTCTCTGATTTCAGAAAAGTTGTATTATAATATTATACAGGGTTGCTGAGAAAAACTTACCACCCCGATTATTTTTTAAATATTTTAGATATTTGAATTAGGTTTGAGGCACACTCTTTAGATCAGAGGGGCACCTAAAAAACCAAAGGTTTGAGTTATTTTCATCAAGGAAAGCTAGGGGAGTTAATTCGAACAACTCCCTGCCCGAGGCTAACCCCTGAGCGAGACTACCGATCACTTGTAATTCTAATAGATTTGCGTAGTTTTTTACATAGTTTCTTGTATTAGACTAATAATTTAAACATGTTTAGTTTAACTAATACAGTGGCACTATGTCAGCAGTACAGGCATATTTATTTTTTCCCTTTAACGGTAATAATTATTTCCCCTGTAATAATAGTAATAACATAGTAAAAAAAAGTTTTAAATTAAATTTCTTACAATTTAGGGGGAAATATTTTATTACAATTTTTTTATTCAGACAAAAATTGCTTTTGGTAAGAAATGTCTGATGATTTGTTTACAAGGAAAGAAAGCAGCTACGAACGTTTTCCCCCCCGTTAAATTATGCTCTTTGCAACTAACTGTAATGCACAATGAAATGCAGTATCTATAATTTTTCCGAGAGGCTTAATGAACGTAACTGCAAATGAAACGCTGTACCAAGCGTTGTCACAGCAGGGGAACGAGTTGGCAAACCGTCCACAAGTTCCTCCCTCAACGGACTTAACTCGTGGCGGCTTGTATTGTGAACAACTTGCGATCTCCATATACCATTACCAAAGTGGAGGTCGCCAAATTAACTTATGCAAAAATAAAATTTACATCCTATTATGGCAACAAGTGTAGAGTTTAATAAATTATAAATGATCCTTATGAACAATGTGTATAATCACACAGCTCTACTATTATAGCAAGTTGTGAGATAAAAAAAACTATAATAACGCAAGTAACTGGTTATATTAATTTGCATAATATATAAAGCGTTATCCTGGGGCATATTCGGTTTCAAGGTCAAATTGTTTTTATCTAAATTTCTAGAAAATGTTTAAATTGACAACGTAGTTATTCATCAAATTAATTATCAATTCTTAAAGCAGACTAGGTAATTAAATTGGCAATTAAAAGGGAAGAAAAAAGTAGCGTCAATAATAGAAATGAAAATTGAAATAGACGTTGCTAATTTACGCAGGAACGTTCTCATTCATCCATCCACAAAACCAAACAAAAAAGTTGTGGTTTAAAAAATATTGGTAACATTATCTAAAAATTAAGGCTAAAATTTTTATTTTGCTACACTATTAATTAATCCTTTAATCTATAACTCGTAAATGGACTGACTGGTTTGAATATATAAAAGATCCTTCACAATATAGGGCTGAAAAATTGCACCACATCGCCAATGAAACCGATCTCATAGCATATCAGCACTTTTCTCCCTTGACTCATAATTATTATTTTAGAATAATTCTTGTTTTTTAAAGGAACAAAATTCTTGGTCATCAGGAAAAAAAAGGACATCAAATAAAGACCTCTAGTTTTAGAATACTCAAACAGCCTCAGGGTTGGAAGGGAACACGAGTTTCCCAATACGGAACCGATAGGGTAAATGAAAGAGAAGGATCCAACCCAAGACTACAAGAAAAAATATGTAAATCCAGCTAGGGTTCTCAGGACTGTAACGCCTGTACTTATTATGAGCCCCTGAGGGAAATTATAATTGTTAAAATGGAAAATTATGTAACAAAACGTTTACATGTAGACCTGATAAGAGGAATAAAATGAAGTAGAGGAATCACTAAAGGTGAAGCATAGTTGAAATAAACTAGAACTTTTGCATTGTGAGATTAAGCTAAGGGCAGTTAGTTGTTTGTGAGTCAGCCGTTGAAACCACCCTTACCACAATTTCAAGTTTTAACACAATACACGCTATTAGTCACAATTAAAGGCCAACATATACTCAGTTTGTACCTGCACATCAATTTTTTTCCTGTTGTATCAGGTGTATTAAGCGATCCTGGAATTCAGTACACAAGAAAACAATTTTTTTTCGTTAAGGTTCAAGCTGTTACAAGATACGAGTCAAGAGCTGAAACTGTGTATGGAGAAAACGAGTTGGCGGTTGGTCTCATCTCCGAAAATGAGCCCTTAACAGAGTCCGGAAATTGATCAGATGTGATGCTGACAAAAATGTATAGAAAGCAGAGATTTGTTTCCATTGCAAACTCTAGACTAGACCTGAAGAATGAAATTCTGACAAATATGACAGTCAAACTTTTGTTTAATTTTTTCTTGAGTACACAGAATAAAAGAAATATAAAAATATTAAATTAATATTAGCGCCAAACATTATAATTTTTAATAAACCAAAATAATCTGGAGGCGCCGGGCATCGATCCCGGTACCTCTCACATGCTAAGCGAGCGCTCTACCATCTGAGCTACGCCCCCAGTTAATGTTAAAAGAAATCAAGTTTAAAATTCAGTTTTTGAAAGTAGAGCAATCTCAATTACAATATATAACCACACCCAACAACGATAATACATTTAATGGTTTGCTACCAGAGCGCGTGACGATCATTTGTGTGCTACAGCAAAGTAGTTTCTAAAACTTTAAAAAAATATTAATTTTTATATCATATTTTAAGTAAATATATGATAAATCAATTTGCGTTCTAAGGTTCTGTATTCAGCATGTGTTAAAGTAAATATTGAATGGTGTAATCTTCCATTACAACGTACGTTTTTTTTAACAGTTTAGAGAGTTTAAAAAATTTAATATAAATCTGATTTTTAAAGTGTTAAACTATTTTAAAACAGAGCGTCACTAGTTTCGATAATAAATATAAGAACTAACCTTAATAACTTTAAATAGTTGTAAAAAGTTTAAACACATTTAAACAAAATATTAAATCAATCGATTTGTTCCTGTTTTACTGTATTGATGTTTCGATGTTATATTATCTAGTCATAGTCACCTAACAAAAAGCAAGCCAGAAGGAATACTATTCAGTTAAACTTAATTTGCAGTTTATTTGTTAATGGATTAGGTTCTATTGTATTTAAATAGTTGAAAGAATTATAAATGACCATATAATAAATTATTTTAATATTAATAATTTTTTAATATTAATCAGTTCGAATTTCTTATATGTTTTATTACTACATCTGCACTCACAACCCTTATTAATGACATTTTTAAGTCAATGGATGGTGGAATGGATGCTGCCTTTTGCAACCTTACAAAAGCTTTTGATTGTGTATTATTGGATATAGTGAGGCATTATGGATTCGAAGATATGACTCGTCTGACTTGAGTTATATTTTAAACTGTAAAAATGGTAAGGATGCATCAGGGTGGTGTTTGATTAGGGATAGGTGTCCCATGGGTCTATCCTTGGCCCTACACTTTTCTTAATATATATATATATATATATATATATATATATATATATATATATAGCCTATAAATGATTTACAGTGCAATGTTACAGAGAGTTTAATTCTCTATGCAGATTTTATCACTGCCATTATAAAATTGTTTGATCGCATACCTAGATTATTATCAATTATGGATGATTGGTTAACAGAAAATGGTTTAAAACTAAATACTTTAAAAACGCAAATGGTGCATTTTTACAACAATTACTCAAAACCAAATGAAATGAGTACAACGTATGAAAACAACCGTTAAAATTAAACGACTCAATAACTTTTCTTGGAGTAAACCTTTTATAAAAATTTTATTGGAATTTACAAGTGGATAAAAATGCTAAATTCTGTTTGTGTTTGTGTGAAAATTCTCAGTCAAGTATCGGATCTTGAAGGAATGTAGGTTGTATACTAAAGCTATTTTTATTCTCTGATAAAATATCATAACTGTCTAGGTAAAAACATCTACGATTTCCATTTCCATTTTTAAAATTCAAAAAAAGGATCAATGCTCATGAAAAACCAAGGACACCAGGTGAAAAACTTTTTAAGGACCTGAATCTCATGAAATTTCCACCTTTGTACATTTATGAGATGCTTTGTTTTATAAAAGAGAATAAAACTAAAAATACAATTAATTGGATCCACAGTTCATGGGCATAAAACTAGGCGGCGGGAACTGATCCATTATCCAAGACACCGACTTTAGGTATTTGAGCAGAGCCCGGATTACAGCGGAATGAAATTATCAGGCTTCGTGATAATGTTAAATATATTCCCGAAAAAAACATTGTACAAATTATAAAGACATTACTGCTAAAAAAAATACTATTCTTTGGTGAATGTTAGGCAGATTCAAACTTTTGTAAAGATGTAAATCCTCTGGCCGTTTTTCTTTAATAATGGTGAACAAATAATTAATTTGTACGTTTATTGTTTTAAGGAATTAGATTTTACAACTTTATGACATTTAACTTATTATGTGTTTTTTTCTTTGGCTTTATCTGAAATTTTGATGTTATATAATATAATCTACATGTTGTATGACAATTCACCTATCTATAGGCCTATAATAGATATTATGTGAATGTAATGAAGAAATAAATTTGGCAAACATGATAACCGATTTATTTATTGCTTTGATTATGTAAAACTATATATATATTACACTCAATATATATATATATATATATATATATATATATATATATATATTGAGTGTAATTAAATATTATTTAAAAGCTCAAACGTAAGATGTGATTAGATGAGTGTAAAATCTGTATTAAAAGTTAATTTCATGTAATTCAAGTAAAAATACTAGTTATAAAACTGTTTGAGCATACAAAGTTTTAAAGAGGCTCAGAAAAAAATCTATAAATTTACCATATTTTGTTTTGCTAAATGTTTTCAATTTATTATTCATTTGAATTACATGGTGGTTACATTAGGGATAAATGTTACCAAACTTTAAAATAATTTCGCTATGGACATTTACATTCAAATTTATGTGATATGGAACAACAATACATTCCGAAGTTTAAACCCCTTTAGAATACAAAAAAACATGTAAACAATAAAAAATAACTGTTATTAGCTCAAAAAAAATTTTCTGCAGCCAACCAAGTATCTACTTATTAATAAATTAAATTACTATAATGGTTTATAATAAATAAAATAATGTTTTCTATATACCACGGTTATGTTAAAGATTCAAGAGAGTTACCTTACTTGTTCACACATTGAAATAAAAGTTAAAAAATAAAATGAAATTAGATTTAGACTTCAGTTGACTATCCTGTTGTTTCATTTGTTGCTTTGGATTTGACAAATTTAATATGGAAGTTTTTTTTTTTACTGAATCCATCACTGTCAAATGTCAAGGCATTGTTAGATGATTTATTTAAAAGTATTTCCCGAACAGATCTTTAATTTTAGTTGTTTTTACATTTTTTTATCTTAGGCTTTTATCCAAACCCGTGACTTTGGAAATACGAGTATTATTATTTAGGAAATGTCTTTAAAAAGAGTAAAAGTAAAAGTGGTGAGGTCACTTTTTTGCCTCGTGTTTTTATAGTTACCTATCGTATAGATATAAGAATAGAAGGAGATCTAGTTATTTATAAGATTTACTCGCCAGGAAGCTAGGCTATGGGAAATATCGTTTAAGAAAACAGGTAACAACTGTATTATCAGAACAGTTTTCATGACGTTTTAGTACTTAAAATTATAACCTATGCAAGGTAGGTAATATTAACAATTAAAACATACTCAACGTTTTTGAGATTTAAACGCGTGAGTGAAAGGGTAAAAATAACATTCAAGGTTAATTTAAGTTCAGAAGTTGTTAGAATGGCTTGGAAATTGTCAAACAGATGGTTTTAAGTGGGTAAGAGTCTCAAACTATTGGGAAGATCGGAAGTCTCCTTTTGTCTTTTGAAGATTTGCAACCTATCTTGCGAAATTTGAAAAAAATCGGCTATGGAGCATTATGTCTTAGCATCATTATATGATACGAGTTATTGTGTGAGTTTTTATAATTAAAAAATAAACAGTTATCCTTGAAAAATATATATTAACAATCGATCGCTATTTTGAAATTTACAAACTAAATTTTTCTGGTTATCGAAAGTTCCCAAGGAATGTACATACATACATACATACAAAATTTGAGCGAACTCGTACTATAATTATATCGCGTAATGAGCAGAAACCTTTTGCTCGACCAATGAGTAGGGATAGATGGACAATTTTATGGCCTTGGAAGTCGAGGTTTCAATGATGAAAATAGTTTAAAATAGTATTTATTCAAATTCAATATTGTGGTATCTCACCGCTAACTCCAAAAAATATGCCATTAAAAGCTAATATTTATGCTTTACTTAAAGGTTAGCTGTTAATTTCTAATATGAACATTTTAGTTTTCGAACTGTCTTATGGAAACCTCACATAACCCAACTAAAAAGTCATCTATCAGGACTAGGCTTTTGTTTCAGGAAGTTTACTTTAGTCCTTTAGAATTGTATCTACTGGCGATCTGTATTTGTCATTGACAAAGGCGAGCTCAGCAAACTAACTTACGCACAAACAAGATTTGAATACCTATTATTGCATCATGTCTAATGCTTGTAGAGTTTGATAATTATGATTTATTCATCTGAACAATGTTTATAATCACATAGCTCTGCGATTATGACAAGATCTGATAAAAAAAAATAATAACACAGATAACTACGTATTTATATTTGCATAATACATAAAGAGTTATAATGGGACATATTTGCTTTCAAGGTCAAATAGTATTATATACCATTTCTAGGAAAAGTTTAAATTGACAACGCAATTATTCGTCTAATTGTCTTCTTTTTTTCTAATCATATTTATTGTCTCTGCAGATATTTCATGTTGAAACTCCACATTAAAGGATTAAATAAAGCAATAAAGCTAAAGTTTCAAAATTATTTTGAACTATGGTGCCGCAAGGCGAAACAATTGTAGCTCATTTATATTATTAAAATAATTTTGAAACCTTAGCTTTATTACTTTATTTAAGCCTTTCACTTTTGTTGGTATTGTCTCGGTAAACTTGTTAACTTACTAATTAAGTCCCACCAGTAATTGATATGAAATAAACTGTGGAAATATTAAACACGAAAATTCCCATTCACCCATTCACAAAACCAAACCAAAACTATTTGTTATTAAAAATTCAGTTTAGAAGGCCATAGAATTAATATTTACCTTAAGTCACGTACTTCGCTTGTGCCGTATAAAAGCACCCTCAGCGTTAGTAAAGTGGTGTCAGGCTCACTTTTAATCTTTAAAAATTATTCTTCAATCAATCTATTATTTTGGTTGCTATTTCACACTTGGATTAGAGTCGCTAATATTCACTTTTTACTAAACTTTCAGTGAAATTGGTTACGTAAACCTCTAATTCCTTATTGGATGAACGTTTAAAATACTCCATGAGGTGTAAGAGGAGGGTAGTCGCTTCAAATAAATATTGCTACGACCAATGATGATTTTAAAATTTAATATATACAAAGGATCCGAAGAAACTAATATAGTTTGTAAAACGAATATGATGAAATATTAAACGTTATTTTTGATAAAACTTTAGATATCGAAAGCCTTTTAAGTTTCCTTAATTCATTTGAAGTATTAGAATCATAGCATGGACGCGTGATAAATTTGACACCAAATTTGGACCATTTAAATGTCTAATGGATGATCTGTATGAAAATTTGTCTGGTGGGATTTGTATGAAAATTAATATGTAAATTTTAAAACGGCGATTGTTCTAAATTGTTTTTAGTAATGCGTTTTTTTTCTTTACGTTATATAAGGTGGCGCAATAATTTATATTATGCAGTTTTAAAATCAGCAACCAACGATGATTCAACGAGCTTTCTCACAATACAAATTTGGAAACTTAGTGTTTAAAAAATATTTGTGTAACATTATCTAAAAATTAAGCCCAAAAATGTTGTTTTCTACGCTATCAATTAGCGTCGTAAATTATAACTAGTATATGGACCTACAGTTTTGAGTACATAAATAATGTTCAAAGAAACAGTTGCTAACCAATTGTATAGCAAAACAACATTTGAGTTATTCAAAACAAAATTGTTGTTTCAAGGCGAAAAACCTTTCGGTCATCATCAAAGAATATAGAATAAAAAGTCTTATCTCTAGAAGCCTCTAATATCGTTAGGGTCGGAAAAGAACAAAAGATGGTCAATAGAGAACCAATATTGAAGATGAAAGAGAGAGATCCAAACCAAGACTACATGATAAAAGTGTAGATCCAGTTAGGCTCACTTGGGATTGTCACGCCTCAGGATAAGTGAGCATCTGAGGGAATTTTTAAATATTAATATGAGAAATTATTGAACAAAAAGTGTATATGTAGGCCTAATAAGAAGAATAAAATAAAGCACAGATATCAGTAAAGGTAGGGACAGTTGTAATAAACTAAGAATTGTACATTAATGAAAATTGAGCTTTAAACATTTAGTTGTTTGTTAGTCAGTTACTGAAACCACCCTTACTTCCAACTTTACCCAACTTTTTTTTTTGGAAGGAAAAATGGAAAAATCTTTATGACTTTGTCCGGGGACTGAAGGTGGTGGGCGGCCTCCCTACCCCGGTAAAACCAAAACCATCCATTCTCTTCTTCCTCCTCTGCGGGACCATCTTGCGACATTACTTCGCAGAGAAGAATTAACTACCCCACAGGGTCATCCACCACCCCATCGACCGGTTGGTCGAACACCGAACTTGGCGCTCTATCTCAGTTCACCTTAGCTGTTTTCCGCGTTTGCACATAATTCTATGAATGAAACGCTCTATTGCCTTCCATTTTTCCTCATCCTCTATCATAATTTCTATCATATTAGTCGGGGAAAAAGGTGGACAAAGCTGTGTTGATAGGTCTTCCCTCTCCTGACTCCCCCCGCTGCAGTAAAAGATCGCATGCTCTGCCGTGTCTTCTACCCAACTTCCAGTTTTAACTATAGATACACCCCTATTAATCACAACTCAATATGTATCTTTGTATCAAAGACTTTTCCATGTCTTTATTCTTCAGGTACAAGTATAATATTCAAGTATATACTGAATATTACACACACATTATACAAAACGATTATCTTTGGTTAAGGTTCAAGGAGGAAGAATTCACATGACTCAAGGACCGATATTGTCTAAATAGGTTCTTTATATTGGAGAAAAGGAGATGGCGGTTGGTCTCACGTCCGAAGATTGGTCCGCAGATAACTCTGCTGGACACTAGAATGGAATTCTTGCAAATATGAAAGTAAAATATTTAGTTATTCCTTTTCAATATTTTTATTGAGTACACAAAATAATCAAAAAATCTTAAACAAATACTAATGTTGTCATTCGTTCAGACTACACAGCTCTTTATTAAGAAATTAGTATAATTTTAGTAAACCAAAATAATAATCTGGAGGCGCCGGGCATCGATCCCGGTACCTCTCACATGCTAAGCGAGCGCTCTACCATCTGAGCTACGCCCCCAGTTGATGTTAAAGGTAATCAAGTTTAAAATTCAGCTTTCGAAAGTAGACCAATCTCAATTATAATGTATGACCACACCCTAATACAATATTACGTTTAACGCTTTGCTTCCAGAGCGCGTGGCGACTGTTTGTGTATTACAGCCAAGTAATTTCTAAAGCTGAACTAATATATTAAATTTTGTATCATTGTTTAAAATATATGATAGTTCTATATTCCTTTTAAGGTTCTATACTCAGTATGTGTTAAAGTAAATATTGAATGGTAAAATCTTCCATCTACTCAACTTTTAAATATTAAAATCTGATTTTATATGTAAGAACATTAAGGCTAACCTTAATTGTAAATAGTTGTAAAAAATTTAAACATATTTTTAACAAAATATTGAATCAGTCAATTTATTAATGTTTCACTGTATTGATATTTCAGTGTTGTACTTCACCTAAATTCCAGCCATAGTCATCTTATAAAGAGTAGGAGGTCATGCGGAATAGTATTCAGTTAAATTTAATATTACAGTAGTTTCGATAATGGAATAGGTTCTATTACATTTAAGAAAATTGATAAAATGGACACATTGTTTAAAATACACTCTTTAATGAGCACTGTGATGAAATTCACAATATTAATTGACAACTCCCCTCACCACAATTACAGAACCAAAACTGAAAACGTAATATTTGTAATATTATTTATTAAGTTTATTCCCTTAAACACCCTGAAGTTCATATCGATAACATTGTTATCATCACCAACATGCTAAACTAGAACTAACATGTATACCCAGTTTATCATAAATGAGGGCCTACCACCCCTCCCACTCTACAGATGTCAAGCTATCATCTTGAACCACGTCAGGTAGTGGACATTGGCTTGGGGGTGAGATGGACTATAACCTCACAAAACAAGTATCAACTGTTAGAGTAAAAGGCAGCCGAGTTGGTGGAATCAGCAGGCAGTCCACTAATACAATTCTGCGGATATTACTCTATAGCTCGGAATTACTGAAACAAAATAATCTTTATGTTAAATTTTTGAATGTATTGAAAAAATTGTTTATACAATCAAAAAAATCCAATATTTCTATCTCCAATACTTATATATTACTTATAAAAATAACGTACGATTACTGTTTTCAATGGAAGTTCCAATAAACAGACATAATTTAACAGTGACCTTATGCCCAAATACTATATATGCATAATCTACTATATTACTACCCCATCAGCATATTGTTTCTAGATATTATAATATAAATATTAGAGCTGGTATACAACGGAAATTAACGAAAACTTTAAGGTAACTGCTTGAATTGTGTAATATATTTAAACATTATGTATGAAAAAGTATGAAATATTTAGCAATATTTGAACTTAGGGATTCCAATTGTAAATAGCTAATTGTGATTGACAGCTGGTCAAGCGAGGAGAGTACTGCGATTAGAAGACCACTTGTAGATTGAGTACCTTCTTAGTGATTTCATGCTTACAGAAATTTAATTATTTAAAAAACTACAACAAAGCAGCTGTTCAAATAATTATCACAACTTTTCAAAAAATTCAAACGCTTTTATTTCATATTTAGTAGAACACAGTTAAATAGAGAAGTTTACTTAACAATTTTTTTTTTTGCATACTCGAGTTTCACACTCCTTTTTTTACTTTCTCACAAACGCGTGGTATAGAGAAATTATGTAATAGGTAAAAAGAAAAAATTGAGCTTTTTTTTACAAATATGTACGATTTGTGGCTCTTTGAATAAAAAAGGTGTTTGACTTTTTTCTCTGTACACGTAAGCTCTTTCCCTTAAACAAACGGTCCTTTTCAGGACCAAACAAATATACTTACCAAATTCACTGTTTTGACGAGAGGATAGTCAGTCAGAACGAACAAACGACTCTGTTCACTTAAATAGAGCCTAAAAAAGGGGGAATAATAAACAAACACTGTATACATATATAAATAGAGAGGGAGAGAGCTACAACAAAAATAGATACTAATATTTATAGAATATACTCTTTCGCATTACAAGCATACTTCGTACTAAAGGTTCGCCAGTCCCAGACATTTTTAAAATAAGACTATAGATAAATTTGGATTGACTCAAAAAAACATTGAATTGAATCAAAAAAACAAATGGCTATATGGGGTTCAAATATGTGACCGCAAATTGGACAAATATCTTTCGATTAGCCCACGACATTTTTGGGGTGACCGCAAAATGGACGGTTTTACCCTTGACCGCAAATTGGACTGACCGCAAGTTGGATACAACCGTTTCTCTACCCCACTCCTCTGGTGCATTGACCTATCAACAATAGGGTTGACAGTTCAAACACCTGTACTGTTACCTGGAATGGGGAAGGCCCAATCCTCTAACAAACAAAGATGTTTTAGAATTTACAATCGTCCCTAAGCTAATTATCCTAACATATTAACTAAATAATAATAGTAGATACAATTTTTTTTTTTTTTTTTATAACGATACATGAATAAAAACTATGCAAATCTATTAACACAACATATTAAACAAAAATACGAATAATACAAGCTATGTTACAAATTCAATTAACATATTAAATCAGAATATTAAAATACGATACAAATATTTACTTTTACAAGAATAAAAAAATAAAATAAATAAAAAAACCCTTATGCTGCAAATTCCATAACAACATAAAAAGGTTAATCTTTAATAATAGATACAAAAATCATTTTTTTTACATGAATCATAAGAATTATGCTAAAAAATTCTATTAATATAGTAAACCAGAATATTAATGATAAATATAAATAATAACTTTCACATAAAATTATTAAAAAAAAAAACTATTCTAAGAAATCTATTACTTAACAACCTAAAAGGTCTATCTTGGTTTTAACAAAGAGAACAAGCATGAATTAGGAATAGGGCCTTTGTCAGAATTTAATAATTTTGAATTTTCAGTCTTAGCCATTAATATGCTTTCATAGCTATTTAATAATTTATTGGAATTCACTTTTTTTAACAATTTTAAATTTTTAAGGTCTGTGTTATGGTTAGTTTCTAATAGATGTTCCGCTATACTAGATTTTTCTGGTGTGTCGTATTTTAAATGGGCCAAATGTTCTTTAAACCTAGTCGTGATTCTTCTCTTTGTTTGGCCAAGATAAACCTTGTCACAATCATTACATTTGATTTCATAAATTCCTGAACTCTCTAGGTCCGGAATTCTGTCTTTTGTATTGCCAATTAAATTTCTTATATTATTCTGGCCTTTGTAGGCTATTTTGAAATTAAATTTTTTAAAGGACGTTGTCTAAACCCTTGGTAAGGTTACGGTCAAAGGGTAAAGTAAAAAATCTTGTTTTTTGGTTGGTTTCAGGTTGGAGAGTTGTGGATATGTTTCTATTATGTTTAAATTTTTGTTTCCTAACAATGTTTTCCACAATTTTGGTATCAAATCCATTCTGCTGGGCTATAATTTTAATGTTATTTATTTCATTCTTTAAACGTCTATTTGTTAGGGGTATTGTAATAGCTCTGTGGACTAAACTATTGAAAGCTGCTAATTTCTGACTATTACAGTGGTTAGAACTACTTAAAATAAATCTATTGTTATTTGTGGGTTTCCTATAAATATCAAATTCAATTCTATTTTTATTTCTTATACACAAAACATCCAGGAAAGGTAATCTATTGTTTTGTTCTATTTCATGGGTGAAGTTAATTGAACCATGTATGTTATTGAGTTCACAGATGAAGTCATCTATTTTACATATATTAAGGTCAAACACTGCAAACACATCGTCAACATATCTTAGCCATACTCTTGGAAAATACACTAAATTATTTTTTAACTTTTCTTCAAATTTATGCATAAAAATTTCAGCAATAAAGGGGGACAGGCTATTGGACCCATTGCTGTACCTTCTAATTGGTGATAATATTCATTGTTTATTCCCAAGTTTTGTTTAATATTTTGTTTATTCCCAAGTGTGGTAAGGGACTTTTGAAAGTGTATCTGTATATATTGTCACCACAGTGCTCTGGTCTTTGTTTATTAATTGAATTATGTTTACTTAGAAATAATCAAACCAAAAATAACATAAATAACCAGATAATTAACAAAACCTGTATATAGAAATTATACCAAAATATTGTATTTACTTAATAGAAAATGTCTCCGTTGTTATTCAGTTATGTACAAAAAGATATAATTAGTCTAACTACTGGAACTAATTTACTAATTAGTGAGTTTAATGATGGGGTAGAAAGGCAATAAGTCTAATACAGTTCAAACACAGCAATGGAGATTAGTTAACAAGGATAGAGAGTTTAGACATGAAAATATAATTAACTATTGATAGTTCATAACCATACGTAGCTTATAGAATATTTTATTACATATTTATTTACATTTTAAAACGACTTAACGTTGATTAACCGAGTTATTTTTGTTTGGATGTGTTTATATTTTTATTGAAAGAAAATAAGGGATATACAGGGTGTTCGAAAAATGTGGGGCAATTATTTACGTAGTGATTCCTTGGTTCAAAATAAGCAAAAATGTTTATATCGACATGTCATATCTCGATTCGTTTAGCGTCCGTCTGTCTGTCTGTGTTTTTTACAAAATAATTCATAACTCCTTAACGGTTTGAGTTACTGCTTTGAGATTCTGCACAAATGTTCATCTTATTGACCGCTATCTTTGTGCAAAATATGAATAAAAATCTTTCACCGTTTCAAAATGGCGGCTATTTTAAATATTTGACGGCAAATTTCACGAAAACCGTTAATTTTACAAAAATTGCAAGAAACATAAAGTGTAGGAAGTTTTATGAAGTATCTTATTAAGCTTATTTTGGACGATGAATAACAGAGAAATTAATTTCTTCCTTGCTATACCTACAGTTTTCTCCATTTGAACAATGTTAAAACTAACAAATATCATAAAATCACAAATTATCAACACATAAATATTATTTTATTTTCAAACACGTACAAAATGAACACTTTTTAAAGAAACACAACTTTTGTGATTTTATGATATTTGTTACAGTTTTAACATTGTTTAAATGGAGAAAACTGTAGGTATAGCAAGGAAGAAATTAATTTCTCTGTTATTCTTCGTCCAAAATAAGCTTAATAAGATATCGTTGGAATCTCCATAAAACTTACAACATTTTATGTACCGGTATCTTGCAATTTTTTTGTAAAATTAAAGGTTTTTGTGAAATTTGCAGTCAAATATTTAAAACAGCCGCCATTTTGAAACGGTGAAAGATTTTTTTATTCATATTTTTTACAAAGATAGCGGCTATAAGATAAACATTTGTGCAGAATCTCAACGCTGTATCTCAAACCGTTAAGGAGTTATGAATTATTTTTTAAAAAACACATACAGACAGACAGAGGCTAAACGAATCGAGATAGGATATATGTCTATATAAACGTTTTTGCTTACTTTGACCCAAGGATTCACTACGTAAATTATTTCCCCACATTTTCCGAACACCCAGTATGTTACGTTCCTAGTATACGAAGAGCAGTGTAAGTTAGGCTCATCGTAAAAACTTTCCGTTTTTTGACTCATCTTTATATTTGATGGTTTCAGAAAGTGATTTTCGACAAGCCGTTATTTGTGTCGTCTGTACATAAGCACGATAGTAGTCACAACAATTAAGAAACGAATATGAAATTCAATTTAGAGATTATAGGTTGCTTTTATAGAACCCTATTTAAATTCAGAAAAATCCAATGAAAAATGTCAAAAATTTTGTCATTTTAAACACTTTTTGTCTGTGTCCTTCAACTTGTAACATACTAAATTAGTTACAAATTTCAATTGTACATGCAAAGGTACATACCACACATCTCTACGATGACAACTAACGAAGTTATTGTAAAATATTTAATATGAAACCCTAACCTCTAAAGAAAATGTTCGGCTGGTCGGAGTGCCCAACAGAAGCGTTGCTAGCTTCACATATGCACAAAGCTCGCCAGAGCCGAAACACTGACATGATGAAATCGAATGGAGACTTGTTAATATATGCAATATGTTAATAAATATATGTTTTAAGAAAATAGTGATATAAATAATTGCGAGTTTTCTTCCGGTTTAAAATTATTGTAGGTATCAAATATTAAAATTGTACTTTTAAATTTATTTTTAAAACGTATTCTTAAGTTTTATTTCGAACAAAATTTATTTTTAAAACGTATTCTTAAGTTTTATTTCGAAAGAAATTAACAAAAAGAGAAGAGACTGGGAGTAGTTATTTATCGCCTAACATAAATATCTTTAATCACCACCTGACAGTTTTAATCCAACAGCAAAATCTCAAACTCATTCTCCCTGCAATAAACTTGTCTACTTGTTAATTACATTGACAAAAACTAAAGTCATTACAATAAAATATAAAAATACGAGGATAAAAGTAATACATTCTGCAACGGTATGGAGAAAGGGATGCTATTGCAGGGGGTACTATTTTGGGTGGTCCGCGGATCTACTTTGATAATGTATTACCGGGTCCCGATTGCGTGGTAAAATTAATATAAGTACACTGGGCGAATCTCAACTTAGGCTAGCCATTTTTGACGAGTATTACTACAAACTAATTAAGTAAATAAAAGAGAATTACACTAATACCAATGTTAATATTAACTACGCTGTATTGCAACAACATGTCGATCTATAGTAGGGCCTAACGTAGCCGCGTATAGTTCGACTAATAATTTTACGATGCGCCCAGATATAAACCCATAGGGCCGAACGGCCCTATTCCTTTGAGTTTAGCAAGGCATGATAATGATACGGCACAATAATATAAATTTAATAAGAACGGTGACAGAGGTCTTGTCTCACCGCTGTCTCGAGTAGTGATTTGCGAGTTCGAATTAAAATACTCGGTGATTCCGAGTATCAAAATCCTCGGCAGAGTCCGAGTATTAAAATCCTCGGTTTCGAATTAAAATACTCGGTCAAAATCCTCGTAACTAGGAACAAGGTAATGTGCGAGTCATAGCGAGTAACCTCGGTGTGCGAGTATCCTCGGACAACGATATTCGTAAGTGTTGTGTCAATTCCAAACAAAATACTCGGTGTTTCTACTTTGGTTACATTTGTTACTAAGCTGATTTTTCACTACACATTAATTAAACATTACGATTTTGAGTTATAATGATTTAGATTCGGTAACAAGTTCAATTTAAAGTAAGAATAATATTCATTTATTTCCACAATAACAAAAAGTAAATTAAATTATTATTTAATAATTGTAATTACTTATATTTAAATAAATATTTATAGGTTACCATCTTTATAAAAAATATAGTAAATTAACTTATTTTAAATAATAACTAAATTATTAATGTTGGTAATAATTGTACTTACGTTTAATTACTGAATTTATGTCGAGGCAAGATAACATTTAATTACGTATTACAAGTCGCAATCACATATTGTTTAAAAAAATAAATACTTGGTGGATCAGTCTAACAGATGGAAATATAACACACACACACATAATGCGCATAATCATTCTGCGCAGATACTCGATGTCGAATTAATAATACGAGTATTGAAATCATTCGAAGTAGAGTATTGCGAGTATCTATTTCACCCGAGTATCAACATCGCTAGTCTCGAGCACTACTCTGCTCTTATCAGCTAGCCGGGCGGATATCTGCAGATTCACGAAGGGGAGGGGGAGTGGTGGTAATCACCACAATTCTTTTGTTTTATCCAAGTCATTCCTTCCTGTTTGAAGATTGATGAAAATTCGTTATACCGCATGAGAAAGGGAGTGAGGTGCAAGAGAAGAAAATATTTTTAGAACCGATAAGAACTGCAGATATTTTAGTATTTATAAAAGCTTCAAAAACAAAACATTTGTTTAAAAAAAAGAAATTGAGCTTTATAAATCGAATGTGATCAATTATAAAACAATATTTTTGTTAAAGAATTCGATTTTTTTAAATGTCAGCCACATTACACAATTGACACACACTTGGTTAGTGGTTCTAACTTTAAATTTATAATTGTTTTTTCTTACACACTGTTAAAGTCACCAATACCTAACTCATCAACAAATAAATTGTTTTTAAGCTTGAAGTAAATATTAAACAACTAAATATAATACAGTTAATTGTTTAAAATCTGATTTAATATTAAAACTTTGTATTTATTTAATACCTTCACTTATAGTACTCACTTATAATGAGTACAGGCTTAGCATTCCCGAGTGACTATAGCTGGATCTACAATATTTTCACGTAGTCTTGGGTTAGATTTCTTTCTTTTATTTTTCTTATCAGGCCTTTCTGGACCAACTCTTGTTCACTTCTGAGACTGACGCTATAAGTGTGTTCATGGGATATGGGTCTTTATTTTACCTTTTTTTTTATAAGGTGAATATAGCATAATGATTTTTTGGCTCTAAAAAAATTACAGTTTAAGTTTAGAAATTGTTTTACGTTGATTATAGATTTGATTTTTCAAAAACAAATCTGGAGGCGCCGGGCATCGATCCCGGTACCTCTCACATGCTAAGCGAGCGCTCTACCATCTGAGCTACGCCCCCAGTTAATGTTAAAATAAATCAAGTTTCTATAGAACTTATCGAAAGTAGAACAATCTTGTCTTGGACATAGCATTGACCACACCCTAGTATCGTGATACATTTATTGGTTTGCTTCCAGAGCGCGTGACTATCGCCTCTCTTCTCGAACCAAGTAACTAAAGTTGATCAAGTATATGAACTTGATTTGCTGTTTTCAAATTCCACTGATTGTGGTTCTCCTTCAAAGACTCCTTTAAGAGTTTTTAAAATAGTAATAATATAAGTAATATAATCCAATAAATAATAAATTTAATAAAGAAAGGAGTTCTCTTTGATTCTTTTACGAGATGTCTCATACAGTTAAGTCCAAAATATTATATATTGTTGTTTTTGTAGTTGTAGGTAAAAATAAATAAAAATTGGAGGTTAAGATATTTAAAATATTCCCCTCAATTTTAAGATTATATTCAATTATTTCGATTTAAAACACATTTATCCTTCTTATCTATTAACCTTATTTTAGTATTATCAATTACTATATTTTACCCGCTTCTACACATAGAGTTATGGAATATTAATCTGTTAAATTGTTTAATATTGGATACATTTAACAAAACTGATAACACCACAACATACCTATACAATTTGATTTACAAAAACAAGACAAGAATTTACATATTTACAACATTATGTATGTAAGTTAGTGTATAACGGGTAATCCGATTGTCCATGTTTTTTCTCTATATTGTTATTGTATTGGATTGTATATTAGGGATCACCACTCTACTGAGACTTTTATAGATCCATTTCCCCCCTCTTTTATAATTCCTGAGGTAATCAATTACGTAGCCATCATCCTTTCCAATTCAGCCATAAATAGCCACCATAAATTGCATTATTTGAAAGCGATTTAGAGAAGATAATTTAGGTTAGGTTAGGTTAAGTTAGGTTAGGGCGTTAAGAAAGCTAATAGGCTAATTAAGTCCTGAATCTCTTACGGTCGTAATTGCCGAGCAGCTCCTCAGCTTGCCTCAATCTTTTTATTTCGTTCCAAAGTTTTGACCTAATGGCTTCTCCAATTCTTTTGAATCTCATTTTGAGATATTTTTCTCCAAATCCACAGAATGGTTCTAGACCTATAAATGTGGTGGATGCTCCTTCTTTGCAATATTATATGGATTGTCTTTACCTTCTATTCCCATGTGTAATAGTAACCAGATGAGAGCTACTTTATTACTCCTGATTGTATAGCTCAGAGTTTTGATACATCGGCATTTTGAAAGAATTGCGATAGTTTTCTTCTTGTATCGCCTGAGAAAGTTCCTTTGCACCCATACCTATCAGTAGTTTAGATTTCCGTCTGAAAGATTTTGGGAATTTGCCCATCGCTTCCGAGCCTGGTTCTTGCTCCAAATACAATACCAGTTAAAGTTTAATTTTTTGTTTTTAAATCCATTCAAGCTATGGTATCCTTTGCCATTGAGTTGATGGCGTCCTGGCTCCAGTCAATTTTTGAACTCAGTATAGTGAGGAAATATTTTTCAAAGTTGTATTTTCTTGAATTGAATCTCGTGGAAGTCCCCAACAGTTTTTTACTTCTTTCACCATCGGTGGTGATTTCCCTGGGCCAATTTTGGTATTTTCAGACGTGCCCTTTTTTCAGCTGTCTCCACAACTAGATGGAGAGGTGTAAAGTATAGTTTCACCTCCATAGCTGCCGTGGGGCACGATTTTATTCCTCTGGTTATGCAAACCATGTCAGTCGTTGATCTTTGTCCAATGACCTTCTTGTTGTAATAAACTTGGTTCTGTTTGTTCATGCCACCGGCCTATATATGATGACCGATCTCACTATCATGGTGTATATACCATGATAGAATCTGCGGGTGACAACCCATATTTCCCCCGCTATTCTCCTGCACACCATTAGTAGAGAAGTGGCTTTACCTACCTTAAACTCTACATCCTCTTTCCATAGAAACCTTTTAACTAGGATCAGGCCTAGATATTTTACCTCTGTTTGCCATTCTAGTTGTAATTCATCTGAACTGATAGTTCCCAGATGTGGTTTTCGTTGGATTTATACCCAACCCCATTAAGCTGCGCCATCTTTTTGTAATGGTGATCCAACTTAGTAGTAACTCACAAAGGGTGCCTTTAACTTTTCTCTGGTCATAATGGCGACATCCAAAGTAATTTAGACCTTTCTAGATTTCCCTAGTAGCTCGTCTATGACCACGTTCAACATTGAGGGTTATAGAAACTCTCTCTGCGGATATCTCTTAATTGTACTGACTCTAATGGTTCCTCCTCCCACTTTAGTCTCAGTTTATCTAGTGGACAGAAAGTTGTACATCCACTTGGATGTTACAATGTCTACTACTTTTCTTTTCAGTGAGGTATTGTAAAATGCACTTTCAATGACAATGAAAGCAAATACTTCGACTTCTTTCTCGTCAAGTGTTTTCTGAATGATCTCCGTCAGCTCAATGAGGAGTATATCTGTGGATCTGCCAGCCCAGTAAACGTGTTGACGTGGAGTCAAGAGCACTTTCTTTTGAAATTTCTGTCCTGATGTATTTAACTACGACATTCTCCATCCTTTATAACCTGAAGAACTTTAAACTGTAGGACTAGGGTGAGGTAGAATCTTTTCATCCAAATTTTCACTCCTTCCTTTCCCTAGGTTTTGAAATGTATTCGAAAGCAAGAATATTCTTTGCTAATTTTACTAAATATTGAAAATTCACCTGTGTTCCTCTCTGAAAAAATTAGCAATCTCAAGGTAACCTAAATGGATTTATATCTTATTTATATATTTTTCACATAGTCTTGAGTTATTGGACCTCTTTCTTTCATCTTTCCCATAAGGTCTCACTGGACCAACTCTTGTTCTCTTCCGAACTGAAGCTATTACAGTATTCATTTTATTCTATTCTTTTTTTATAAGTCGATGATGGGATTTTATTATAAATAACAAGAAGAAGAAAAATACAGTTATAGTTTAGAAATTTCGCAAAATAACAGCATTTTTGTAAGTGCATTTTATTTTTCACTATTCAAAAACAAATCTGGAGGCGCCGGGCATCGATCCCGGTACCTCTCACATGCTAAGCGAGCGCTCTACCATCTGAGCTACGCCCCCAGTTAAAGTTAAAATGAATCAAGTTTTTATATAATTTCCGAAAGTAGAACAATCTTACCTTGGACCAAGTACAGACCACACCCAACTAAAATGTTACTACTATTCGATTGATTTCAGAGTTAGTGACAATCTACTTTGTTCTCGAGCCAAGTAACTAAAGCTGATCAAATATATGAACTTTAGGACCATCTTCTAACTAAAATATATACTGTTTCCAAATTCCATCAAAGGTTATTTCCCTTCAAAAGATCCAAGTAAATAATAAATAAAAAAAAATAAGTTTTTCTTGATTCCTTTACAAGATGTCTTGTACAATTTACTGCACAGATTGTAGTTATAGAAAAAACGTAAAACGCAGTTGTAAAGTTGTAAACTACATTTAATTTTATATACTCCTTTCAATTTTATAAAGAAGAATCAAATTATACCGAATTGAAATACATTTAAGAAACTATTGGTTTATCCTTACTGTACAGTGTTAATATTACAAATTACTATATATCACCACCTTTCACTCGAAATGCGGTAATGTATTAATCAGTTAAATTGATTAAGATTGGATGGATTGTAAAAAAACCAACAAAATGGGAACATAGATAATTTGCTTAAAGTTTAACAAAAAACCTGACAAGAATTTACATGTTACATATAGATCTTTGTATGTAATCGCTAATCCGATTTTTATACTGGTTTTTTCCAGTGCTGGTAAGTAAACTGTTTAGGTTTTAGTTTTTGTTTGGTTCAAATTGATTCAGTAATTTCGAAGCTATAACGATTTATCTTTAAGGATCATTAAATAACAGAATTTCCGAAATATGATACCCATTTGCTTAAAATATTCAAATATTCAACGACTAAATATTTTGTTACTAACAAAGTTGGTTACGGTACGTGATTTAAACGATTACTGTGACTGAAAATACGCTTGGAATTGACGCAGTAGTTCCCGAGTTATAACAATTTTTGATGCTGAAAAATAGAAAAAAGTAGATATTTCCATAAAGTTTGCTTATTAAAAAATAATTTCATCGCAATATATGTTTTATCAGTAACAAAAGTTGGTATACGATTTAAACTTTAAATGGAACTGAAAATCTTTTTGTAAGTCGTGGAAGTAGTTTCCAACTTTCAATAATTTATTGCTACCTATTAGGACGTAATATACATTCTCTCATTTCTCTCATATATTTATGACATTTCAGAACGTTATTTAGAGTATTATTAAAATTGATTTTAATTTGAAATTAGAGATTTTAGTTTGAACGACCATTTAGAGTTCACTCGGGTGTGGTGGACTCAAGGACCATAGACTGATCAAGACCTTTCTTCGGTAGTCTTGGATTAGATCACTCTCTTTCATCTTTCCTATCAACTCTCTTGACAAACCTTTGTTCTCTTCCGACCCTGAAACTGTTAAAGTATTCGAGAGATAGGGATCATTATGATCTTTTATTTTATTTTTATAAGACAATGACTGAAAAGTTTTTCGCGTTTAAGCAACAATGAAAAAATAGTTTGAAAGCCGTCGAGGGAACCGAATCACCAGAATACATTGTGTGAGATTAGTACTCTATCACCAAAACCACGTGATGTAGTAACTTAAAATTTCACACAAAGGTTGCTCTTGTATGTGCTGAATAGGACAATTTAACAAAATCATTTAAGCTCAAACACAAATCATTGCCGATACATAGTTCAAGTTTTAAAACATTAATTGATAAACTACAAACATGTATACAAACGTCATGTTTTATTCTTACTATATAAACCTTTGTTTCATGTGTATAATAATATAACTTAATAAAATGGTGAAGCGAGTGCTTAGGGTCCTTAGGAATATAGGGACAGTTATTTTTTAAGTCGAAGTCTTTTAAGCGGCATTTTAAATTGTAAAAAATATTTAGAAAATTAAAGCATGTAAGTGTCAATATAAATGATTAGCTATTACAACCTTATTATTGTTGAAAATGTCAATAGAACTGATCATATATTTTATTTAAATTAGGAAAACAATCGCATATTATAATACTGACTTTAAACGCGTAGTTAAAAAGTTCAATTATAAAATACGTTCACACGTTCAGCATTAATTATAATTGGATTAAAATACAAGCTCAATTTACTGTGATAATTTATATATTAATTATTTCAAGAGATTTTTTTTTCTGTCTTAAATCTATAAGGGTAGAATGGATATTAGCGGTTGAAGTGTAAATTTAAAAAAGGCTATAGGTAACGTTTTGGCAACGTATTAATTTCATCGTCAAATAAACATACATATTAGTAATCAGAAAAACTTCTAGTTTCTTTTATAACCCTCACATAATATTTCCAAATTTTCTTTTTTAATTCCATAGTTTGCCCCTTAACTACCCCAAAGTCATTTTTTTTTGTCACCGCTATATGTGGAACAGCACAAAGAATATAAATGCAAAGTATGAAATATATAGGAATTATCATTTTGTGTAGACTGGTTGCGACTTACAGACAGACAGACATGCGGGTGAAATTATAAAGGTTCTTGCTTTTACCTAAGGTCCCTAAAAATTGAGATGTCATTTATAACTGTGAAATTATTTAACAATGAGAAAAAATCAATTTTTGAAATAAATTTAAGTTTTTTCACCCAATTAAAATACAAACTTGTTGGGCTTGGTTGGGTTAGGTTAGGTTAGGTTTGGGTGTATAGGTTATAACTAGTTGAAACCTACCCAATAAGAAGAAGCTTAAAGTAAACATTTTGTGATGATCTATGTCTATATAGTATATTTGTTTAGTGTAATAATGCTTTAAATATAAATTTATCACATATTAAAATTTTAAAATCTGTATAAAAACTTGTCTATAAGTTTAAAGTTTTAAATTTTTTATTCTGTTTAAGAGTGAATGTTTATTAACAATCTGTTTCATAATACCTAAATGAAATATACAGAAAGTAAAAATATGATGATGGTAAAAATATTTACTAGTTTTGTGTGGATATATAAGTTTTGAGAATCCCTAACTTAGGAAATTATTTTTCCTTTCTTTCTTTTTTTTCACGAGTAGAATACTAATTTTAAGCCTTTTTAGTAAAAGTACATTTTTGAAAGATAAAAAAAAAAAAAAAAAAAAAAAAAAAAAAAAAAAAAAAACAACAACAACAGTTTTTACAGCTATTATAGACGGCTTAATTTCTCCAAATCTGCTATACCAATTTCGATAAAATTTTGAGGGAAGATGAAAATTTAACCATACTAATTATGCCAAATCTAAACCAAAATATAATTTAGGGATTATTAGCAAAAAATGAAACTTGACGGTTTCAATCAATCATTAGGTTATTAGGGCGAGTTTATAAAACAGGGGAGCAACCTAAAGCGCTATTTAATTATTTAAAAAATGTATAATGTTTCCTCAAACAAATAGATGTTGTTAAATGTACAAAAGTGTCACATTATCTTGTAGATTCAAATCACTTAAAATATATTGAAAAAATATCTTACGGGTTTTATAGGATACTTCCTAACATTTATTAGTTCCTAATATATATCATTACTCGTTACAAAAATATTAAATACTGTTTCACTAATTAAAAAGAATCTGGAGGCGCCGGGCATCGATCCCGGTACCTCTCACATGCTAAGCGAGCGCTCTACCATCTGAGCTACGCCCCCAGTTGATACAAATACAATTACTACTTTATCATTAACTTATGTACATAACAAATACAAATCTTTCAGAGATAATAATTAAAGTTTTAAAACTGATGATAATAATTTAGAATATGCTATCGCTTTGAAATTACCAATTAAATATATTGTTTAATACATACGTAATTAATAACATAAGGCCTAATGAATGCAAAATTTAGAAGGAAAAAAAAATAATAGAGTTTTTAAAACACATAGGCTAATATATAGTTTATATAACATGACATATAAACATAGTAATAATATAATTAATCATTAATATCAATAAGGCAAAAATAAACAATTTTTAAAAGTCTGGTTCAAATTAAAATTACAAAAAATCATCCATTATTATAAATATATTTTGTAAAAAGTAAAAAAAAAAAAAAGAGTAATATAATATTGATTTAGCTAATAAAAGGTAAAACAAAAAAATACTTATTATTATGCAATACAACATAGTTAGTGTGCATTAATATATTATAGCATGCATGTTGTATTTTATAGTGAGTATATAAGTGCAAAGGCACATTTGTAGGGATGTTTGCTTGTGTTCTGATGTGCAGTTGTATGTTTATTTTTAATTTTTATCAAAAAGGTAATTTTTATAGTATATCTAATTTATCTATACATAATACAAAATCTCCCTATACTTATCAAAATCAGAAACCACTTTCTTAATTGTTAACTTTTTTTCTTTTTTTTTAAGAAATCGGATATCAAACACTAGCTTCTTCGTTTACTTGGAAGCTTTTAAAAAGTTTAGTACTGAAAATGATACTTCGATTTTGTGACATGAGTGATTTTGGACGATAGGTGTATGAGCATTCCTGAAATTAAAGAAAGTTATCTTTGTATTTTTCTTAACGTTTAAAGTTGAAAAATCTCTGTCATCATCGCCAGATATAAAAAAAGAACATGCAACCAAGATCCCTAGACTTCAATAGCGTCAGTGTCGGAAAAAAACAAAAGTTGGTCAAAAAATACTAGATAAGAAAGATGAAACATCCAACACAAGACTACATACTAAAAGGTGTAGCTCCAGCTAGGCACCCGCGGGGTTACCACGCCCGTAGTCACTGTGGTAAACCTCTGAGGGTAATCATATTAGGAAGTTAGGTTAGGTTTGATTATAATTTCAATCACTTTCGAAATTTACGTCTAGTTATTTGGAATAGAATGTGCAATAAACTGTTTCTGAGTTTCGAGAAATAGACTTGTTTATATAATGTTCAAATCTTTTCATTTTCTTCAAACATGATTAAACATGTTGAATGGTGTATAAGTTATTTTTCTGGGTGGGTGGAAAACCTACTCTACAGGTAGAAAGGTTGGTTAAACTGGAATGTTTAAATGTAAATATTCTTGTTTAAGCAGTTTTGTTCGGTTTTTGCGTTAAACGTAATCAATAAGAGAGCAAAGGGGTCATAGTAACCTGATGGTACCATCGTACCTGACCTGCTATTTCTACCTGAAGAAGTGTCACCGAAACTTTTCTATTGTCTATCTTTACTGCTCCTACACATCACGTCTATTGTTAGATGTCTTGGGAATTACCCAGGCTTGGTGGCACCATCCAGTTTAAGGAGGGACATTTTCAATATTTCAGTTGATGGACAGTAGAAGTACATATCAGTCGACTCTATCTGGTTCATTTCATTTCAGTTCATTTCAGTACTTCAATTCCGTGAAATTCATTTTCAACCTAACCTAACCTTTCTCTAATAGTTATCAAGTAGGAAATAAGTTGAGAATCTTTTTTTATTTTTTGCAATAAGCAACAGTCTGTCTACCTTGCCGGATTGAATTGGAAGTGAATGAAAGTGATCATCAAAAACTAAATAGTTGCTAGATTTTATAGTTGGAGAGCAGAGATCAAAAATGGCCCTTAAACAATCTGGTGGTGCCATCGAAATGTTTACCTCCGATATTCACAGCTATTGTTTTGTGTAACAATGAGTGACCCTTTTCGAGTCGAAAAATGAATCGGCCAGACCTTCATTCTTAGAATTAGGGATCCTCCTCCGATGGTACCACCAGGTTACTACATAGAGGAATAAGTTAAACAGAACATCATTTTAAAGCTTCGCACATTAAACGATTCCAGATAATAAACTTAAACTTGCGCATATATAATGTGCATTATCATTTCTAATAAGTACACAATGACGTTTTAACCAAGAACTAAATCTGCATTCTAAACAGTTTGTAATATTTACTACTTGGAATAAAAACTGATTTTCTGTTTCATTTTGGATATGATGAGAGATTGAAATCTATCACGTTTGGAACTAGTATTACTTATATGCGTTGTAAAGTTTTACCTCATCTCAGCCATATTAAAGAGAAGTCATTTATACTATTATAAGACAGAAATTATTACCTTCATATTGTGTTATTGTTGCTGAAAGGTAAAAAACCTAGCAGTCATCACCGTCTTTTTTTTTTTTTTGTTATGGGCTGTGATAGCCTCCGTCAGAGGCCTCACCGGCGTCGACCTAGAGATCTTTTGCCGCCCCAAGTTCCATCCTACAACCACTCATTAATACCTGTCATCCTTATGAAGGAACAGATGCTACCTATAGGGTTGTCTAGGATGGTTTCCATCTCCTTCTCCGGAGGGCCTAGAGAGTATAGCCTGGCTCGTCCTAACGCCTCACACTCTAAGAGAATGTGTTCTGCGGACTCTTCAGCCAAACCACATTTCCTGCAAATATTTTCTGCAGTAATCCCTATTCTGTGTAGGTGTTTTCTGAGGTGACAGTGGCTCGTTAAAAGCCCAACCACCCACCTCATTTTATCCCTTCTAAGAGAGATGAGTTGTTCAGCATGTTTCTTGCTTGGTCTAAGTAGCCTCTTTGCAAGTCTACTTGTAGTTGAATTCATCCAGGCCCTATTCATCCCCTCTCGTGTCCATGTATCTACCGCTGCTCTGGCATGTCCATAGAAGATCCCGAACACCGGTTATACAAACGAAGAAAAGAGTATAATATAAAGATTTCTGATCATCTAATACTGTTCATGGGATACAGAAACAACTTTTTTTTTACGCTTGGAAATATACCAATATTAAATGTTAAACAGTACCATTAACCAAAAAAAAGTTATACTACTTTTTATTTCAAGAAAACGCATATTATATTTCAAAGATTCTTACACTGTTATTATTGAAAATAGGACAATGTTTCTCCAGCATTATAAAATAACAGAGGATTCAGTGTTGAGCCATAAGGAACTCTTTGACGATTATTTTCCCAAGAATGCACGACAGTCAGTAACTACTACTTTTGATTTTCTACCAGCTGAGTGAGTTTGTAAACCGTCTTTTACCTTTCCGCTTATAAGCATAATTGAATGGTTTAAGAGGTCACTTACTACAATGCTATATGACCTCTACTTCCACTGGAACTCCCTAGGCAGCGGGTATAAATAGAAACTAGCCAGAAGTTTGTTTTGACAACATATCTACACGATGTTAAGCACATACTCGAAAATGTTTCGGTCGTGACGAAAGTAGGAATTTTAATCTGAGTTAAATTTATTTTAAAAATATTTTCTACGTTTTCTGTAGCAAACAGACATGTCACATGTTTTTTTTTAAAATGAATTAAAAGTAAATTAGGAACTAGTTTTAATATGTACAAGATTTAACAATTTAAGGACGATATAACATGAGACCTTTTAAATCCTTCCCCATTATCACTTTGAATTTCATATTTGTGATATACTCATTTTGAACATCTCCTTGTAAAAAATATTCTCAAAACCTTATAAACAAATGGCAGAAGTTTCAACTGTTAAAACGGAGGAAAATACGATTCAATTTATTTTTTTCATTTTAAGAATAATTTTTTTTTACGAAATATAAAATTAGTTCTCCCCAACATGTTATCCCATACTGAAATCTGCATGTTAAATATCCTAGCACATACAATTTCCCCAACACCCATAAAAATAATTCCGAATTTAATTGTTTAATATGGAACTTCTATGTATCATTTTTATCAAGAAGAATTCCTAGGTATTTAATGTTAGACACCCTTCCTATCCTGATACAATACAAACAATGTAATAATCCTCGTTCAATACAACTCTTAAAACTATTTCCATAAAAGCTCAACACAGATTTTGTACATTATTACAAAATCTTTTCTATACTACAGCATATGGGACGATGTTATAACTCCATAGCAATTCTTTGATACTGTCGACTTAAAATAATTAAATAGAACAAGACGAAATACTCCAACTTTCATTACTCTCTTACTAACGTATTGTGTAGTTTCATTTACGGGATTTGTTTTGGGAACAAAGAAGTTAAAAGTTTGATATGTTTCGCAAAACTTGATGCCCATTTCATATCTACACTATTAAGTCTATGTAAAATTTGTAATTACATAAAGCAGTATAACCTATATTCTTGTGCTACTATAAATAACTCAATGCATACCTTGAACTACTACTTTTCTATCCTGAAAGATCTACAATAATATATATACATTACATATAATAATGTATAATTAATTATACTCGATTATATTGTAACATAAGATTACATAAATCAGTCAATATTTCAACTCGAATTTGTATTTTCCTGTTTTAAAATATTATCTGTAATCAATTTGAATAAATTATTTATAAAGTTGTTCCTTATACAGGGCGATTATAAAGTCTATGTACACCTGACGATTAGATTACATTATAGAAAAATCGTTTAAAAAATAGTTTCAGGTAAATATTATCTACTAGCATTTTAAAACTGCCTATAGGTGGTTAAAATTAGTTACGACAAATAAATAGCTATATCGTTTCCAGGTTCAGGTGGTTGGTTACTAAGCAGCCAAATATTAATCGAAGGAGTGAGGAAAGCATAATAATATTATCTGTTAAGGAGAGTTCTTAAAGGATGTGTTTTCGTATGGTAGAGAATAAGTATACAAGAAGTTTAATAACGTTTTAGAAACAGCTTTCTGATGAAGTGTTGGATATCTCAAACAGCATGATTCAAAGCCCGAAAAATTAATCAGAAAACTATTCTAGTAGGTTGGTGTTTCATATGGCACTACTCATAGAGCGGAAAAATTATTGCAGACATTCATGGCATAAAAGAGAGGACATTAGGACTACTTTTGGACTTAAGGACGCTATATTCGTCACGAACGAGGAATGCTTCTATTTGTCGAGTTAAACAGTCAAAATTCACATGTCTCGTATGCGCACAATCCCCATGATATCCACAAGTTGTATGATGAGAAGACTGGTGTTCGTATTGGAATGCCACATAGGCACATAGTTGGACCAATTTTGTTTATACTGCCAACTTCCAATAGCTGCCTTTCATAGCTCAATTGCAGATTATGGAACTAAAGTTCATACAGCCCAAAATCTATACCATTATGTGATGACGTGTTTACAAAAAGATCATTTCTAAAATCATTTGACCTTCAAGATCTTCGGATTTATCTCCACCATTTTTTTTTCTGACGAGCTATAAAAAAAACTCAATTTATCCGAACAATCCTCACACATTAATGATTTACAGATAACCATAAAAAAACATTCTGATTAAAGACCCTGCTATTCTAACACATTTTTGTAGAATACAGTTCAGCGTATCAGGAAATGTCTGTACACTGGCGACATTGTTTGTACCTATATGATCATAGTTAGTGATTTAACTATTTCTATATTTTCTGTACCTTGTGCAGAGACTTTTTGTTCACCCTATATCTTTCAACGTGTTGGAGTGGTTAACTTTATTGCACAGTTTATTACTCGTCATATCTTCGTTTATTCTAATGTTACTATCATAAAATTGTTTTATTACTTTTTTTCTGCGATAAAACATTCTTGTTGTGTATATCTATAATGACATGGTTATTTTGAATCAAAACTAAAGGAACTACAAAAATAAGAAGAAAGAATCAAAATGTTTTACAATTTGCTTGTGTATAAATTCGAAAGTACTATGAACTCCATACGGTTACTATGGCCTGTCTAATAATAGAATATAATACATTCATTAACAGTATCAATAACAAATATTTACTTTATTTACCACCTTTCTACAACTTCTATTACTTGTGTTAGAAAATTACTTGTCATTTTCAGAAAATTTATTTGTGGGAGAATAACTACTGTGTAACTTCTTTGGTATTTGAACAATCATAAACGTATATAGTACTTGTTTATAACGTGCGTTTAAAAATTTCTTCTGCAGACATTATTACACATGTTGGTCCTCTCTGTTGTAGAGTGGACTTTACCCCATAGTGCGGCATTACTAAAAACACTTCTTTAAACATTACCAAAACAAATTAATTCTTACTGTTGGAGTTTAGAATTTTTTTCAAAAATTGTTTCCATCCAACAATGAGCTCTCCAATATGTAAATACAATATTTTTATCTCCAATACTTAAATATTACGTATAAAAATAATATACGAGTGCTGAACTTATAATTGGAGTTCCAACAAAGTGACATAATTTATTAAACATTATTAAAATATAAGTAATACAATATTACTCAATATTTAATTAATACAGGTTAAATAGTAATTTTTATTATATTGTATTGATATTGTACTTATATTTAAAGTATTTATTTGTACTATAGTTAATGATAGTTCGGTATAATAACAACTTACTTTAATATGAAACTAAAAAAAATTAATATTCAAATGTACATTAATTTGGTTGTAGATATAAACATGATAGGAAAAACTATTTATTAATAAATATCAATCTTAGCTCCTCAAACGCTCA
This sequence comes from Aphrophora alni, assembly GCA_963513935.1. Classification (NCBI taxonomy): domain Eukaryota; kingdom Metazoa; phylum Arthropoda; class Insecta; order Hemiptera; family Aphrophoridae; genus Aphrophora; species Aphrophora alni. The sequence goes on from OY740766.1 coordinate 150,631,951, forward strand.
TTCTCAGAGAGTTATGAGGATATCTACAAAGACAGATGTTGAAAAACAATGTTTTTACGCAAGATAGTACGCATTAGGAGAGCGGAATTAATAGTAGCCTTCACACTATAATTATAATTATAACGAGGGTACCTTTGAAGAACGTACGTTTCTATTGAGAACGTTTCTCGATCTGGGGGAAAATACTTAAGTTCTCTGAAACAAAGTTTCATTTAAATCTTTCCAAATACCAAATCACTCAGGGGCTCACTCATTGCGAGTACGAGCGTGACAAACCCGAGAAACTCTAGATCTACATCATTCTTCCCATAGTGTTGTATTGGATTAGATTACTCTCATTCATCTTTTCTATCAGGTCTCTCTTGACCAACTCTTGTTCTTCTCCGACCCTGACACTATGGGAGTGTTCTAGTACTAGGGTCATTATTTTAAATTCTTTTCTACTTCTTTTCTATAAGGCCATGATGACATAAAGGTGTTTTGTCTTTAAACAAAAGGAAAAACAAAACAAAACGAAAACGAACACACAATCGACACTGCGAGATTTGGCAAGACAAATTTCGGAACGCTAGCTTAGTAGTAGATCCACCAAAAAGTGATAGATCTGTCACAAGAAAAACTGCTCAATATTTCTGACAAGTAGGCAAGCCCGTCAAGTAAATACAGAAAATAAAAGACTATCCCAAAAGGTATTTAAACGCTGTGAAATAAATTAAATTAAAATAATTTCCGTATAAATTACAGGTCGTCTACGATTTGAACCTGTCCATCACACTAAAATTGTTCCATGGTTCCAAAACACTATAGCAGAAATACAAATGCTGGATGATTGTTTTTATACGGACACGGTTTATTTTCATCTGTCATGGTACATAGATTGTCAAAAACATATTGTAAGACTGATAATCTTTTAACATAGCTTCAATTTGGAAATATATTCCACACTTATTGTTCATCCATCCATAGACAATCATATTCAAATTTATAATGTCTACTTTTAACAAAATGGAGCTGCAACGCAAATGTTTTGACTGTAGCCATTACGGCAAGAAGTCTTTGGAGAACGAACCATTTCCAGGAGAATTTTCCATTAATATCGCCTGACTTTTTCTGGGGATGAGTTGAAGGATCCCTTTACAAGAATCGCCCCAAAAAAAACAAGCTGAAAGTGGGAACAAAAACTTAAACATTGTCTATAATACAGAATACTCTTGAAGATGACTAAAAGAGTTATATTTTGTCTTGAAAATGAAGGACCTCATGTAAAAGTAATAATGGTTATTTAATAAATGTCAATACAAAATTTATAATAAATGCACAATATACAAATGCATGTCTTTATTTTATAGAATCTAAACTTCTCACTGTGGAGAGACCCACTATTTGAACGCCCTTTACATATAGAAGGTACAGTATTAGAAAACAACGAATTCCTCATATGGATTTTTCAATCACTAGTTAAGCTTGGTTGTTGGAATTCGTATCACAAAGTGATGCTAAGTGACCAAAAGATTCTGTATGTTTTGCTTCTCAATCTGATGATAGAACTTGGCATGCAGTGTCTCCCAGATTTTCTAGTTCTAACACCTACAATTACAAATTTTCTCACATACCCATCCAATAAACAAAAAAAGCCATTCTTCAACATCTTCGCAAAAAAAACTTTTCTTCGATATCTTCCTAAAAAAAGGCCATACTTCGCTATCTTGTAAAAAGGTCATACTTCGCTATCTTGTAAAAAGGCCATACTTCGCTATCTTGTAAAAAAGGCCATACTTCGCTATCTTGTAAAAAGGTCATTCTTCGCCATCTTATAAAAAGGCCATTCCTCCTCAACTTATAAAAAGGCCATTCTTCACCACCTTCCCCCAATAAGGCCGCCATCTTATACAAACTGAAAACAGATGCCATTCTTCGACATCTTCACAAAAAGACCACAAGTCGTTCCTTCCCAAATTATTAAAAGGCCATTCTTCGCCACCTTCCCCTAAAAAGGCCGCCATCTTATAAAAAGTCCATTCCTCCCCAACTTATAAAAAGACCATACTTTGCCACCTTCCCCCAAAAAGGCTATTCTTCGCCACCTTCCCAAGAAAAGTCATTCTTCGAGATCTTCCCAATGAAGCGATATTTCGCCACCTCTCCAAAAAAAAGGCAGTTCAATAGTAATTACCTAAAAGTAACACAGGCAGCGTTTTCAATTTATACAAAATATATTACCAAACAGATTATATAAAGCAGATTTTGATTAGATTTTGTCGTATATTCATCCTTAGTTAAAATTAAAATTGATTTTATATTGACAGGTTCAGGTTCTTTTTCGGTTTTTATCAATTTTTTTTTAGTACTAATTTTCTTAACTTTTATTTGGAACATTTGCTTAGATATTTAGTCTGAGCATTTTTAACATTTTACAAGTAACGCCGATTTAATTAAATTAGGCCTTTTAAAAGAATTTCGTAGTCGGTTTTTCATTTCTTTACGAATAACTCGTAAACATCTCTTTAGAAAGATAACAATACGAACAAATTCGGGGCCTTAAGATTTAAATTTGAGATCAATTTCATTCAAAACGTTTTAGACTATTTTACGAAATTGATTATAGCTTATTCAAAAATTAAAATCCCTAATTTTGCCCATTTAAGAATTTGACGAAAATCTGTCCACCCGTTACTGTAACAGACTTCACAAACAAGAACAATATAATTATCATTTCAAATAAAACTGTTATCCTTCACGGAGCCTCAAAACTAATATTTCTATGACCTTGACATTGATTTATTTGCCCCAATACAAAACGTACATAGGATAAAGTAGAAAGAAGTTATCTGTTGACCTACATAGAAAGTGATTTAAGTATATATATATATATATATATATATATATATATATATACACACACTCTCTTCGATATTCTTCTAAAAAGTATTTTAAAGTTCCCATTAAGTGGACGCAACATCATAATCTCCAGAGAAACAATTAAATTACAACACAAAAGTTCTTCTGAATAAAACCTTATTGCCTTGTTCACCTTGAACTTGGTTTTATGACTTTTGTCTATTCACCATCATAATAATATATGATTGCTAGAGAAGTGAATTATTTGAACACCCAACTACTTAATGGTTACTCCAAGGTCAATGTAATTAGCTATTTTAGCACTTCCTTAACGTTGTTTTGGAGAATCATGGTGTTGTTGTGCAAGGCGTAATGCAGGGTGGTCAAGAATACGTCCGCTTGTTGATTACACGAAAATAATCAAAACTTTAAAATACTAACTTCAAGAAAATACAGCTTACATGTAGTTTTAGTCTACATATATATGTAACCAAAATTAGGGATGAAAGATGGCGTTAGTGTATACCCCACGGTAGGCTGCCATATTGAACTAAATAGTGAGGCAAGAAGACAAGAGTTGTGATAATAATGTTAACAGTTGAGGAGTGAACGTTCCTAGTTTGGTTTTGTGGAGGTAAGTACACAAAGTTCAACAACTATATCAGGCACAGTTTCTGGGGACTAAGGTGTTACATCGTAATTTAGTGCGGCAGTTGTTACAGAAATTCTGGGAAACGGTTCAGTGCGAGTCAATACAGATAAGGGAAAAAGTTTTGGTTATCTCAGACACTATGCTCCAAATTCCGAAGTAAAAAATTCCACGAGTAAATTATCCAAACAGTTGTGGTTTCTCATATGTCACGACCCTAATGGATTAAAACAATTTAAATTCCAGCTATGTATAAATTACCGGCGATGCTAAGAGGTGGAGAACACTATCTGTTTTTAGACTTCCTTGGCGTTAATATTAGGAGGTTTTGAACATCGCAGTCTTCAGAGTCGCATACTTCCATCTGTAGGACTATGTCAACACGTGTTTGGTATGCACACAATCCCACGACCCATGAGTCGCCATTGTATAATGAGAAGATTGGTGTTTGGTTTATAACATCGCGTAGGTACATGGACGAACCTATTTTTCTTTCTCTGACACTGTCAACTTTCAAACAGTACTGTAACTATATTCTGTATCCTTGCATTGGGCAATGAAATAGTCAAGGCCTACTTTCAACGCATGGAAGCTGTGGCTCAAACAGCTCGTATGACTAGCTATTTAGTATTGGACATTTGTATTTGGCGCTAGTTGTGCTCTAATATTTTGGCCGAAGCTTTCAAAAACGGGATTTTAAATTAATCAAAGTCCATCCCTTTTGTCTTTACCGTTAGTTCATATCTAACCGCTATTTAGTGCAGATGCGTAGAGCAACTAACTTTTTTACTTCAATCTTTTCTTGTGTTCTTTCGCAGTTTTTAATAAATTCATTGGTTATTAACACCAATATTAGCTAGTCCGCACTTTACTCAATCTCACGTAATTCATTTTTGAAGTAATTTAATTGTATATATTTCAACTTCAAGGCCTTGTCCGACACGTGTTTCATTATTCGTGTGGATTATGTATTCTCATAAAGTACTGAGTGAGATATAACTACAAACATCATATAACTACAAACTATTATTAACAAGTATAAATAATTACTTGTTTCAATGAACTGTTTGAGTGTACTTTGTAACTATTTTGTTGTGCTGATCAGCTAGTTGGAACGAGAGTGAAATCTTTGTGATATAAATTCACACGAAGCCTCTCAAGACCAGGTATTGTGCACTTAATAATAAAGTTAAATTTATACATTTAATTTTAGTAAACATGACAACAATTTCTATAGTTAATTACATTGTTTGTTTGTCTATGCTTCTTCGGCAGTCTTAGATACATATTTTTTCTTGGTCTTTCAGTAACAGTGAATTTGCTACTACATTAGGAATCTCTAAGTTTTTTACTTAACAATAGCACTATTGAACCACTTGTTTGGAGACAGAATCATTTTTCCTTCAAATATCTCCGGATCTTTCTCTGATGTTTTCTCTTTGGGAAAAATCAATTTATTTAAACAATTTCCACACAATTAATGAGGAAACAGTAGCTGTGTATCAACTCTTGCAAAATTGTTCTACAGTTTTTTATTTTTTATTTTCATTGAAGGAATTGTTAGAAAATGGCCTAAAAAGACGGCTGTAGTTGTCTGTGTTATATGGACAATAGATGTATATTTTGTTTTGTTTTGTTTTGATTTGGGCTTAGTAAAACCTATTATGAAAAGTTACCAATTTTTTTCTTTAAAATTTGAAATGTTGTCTTCAAGCTTTGAGAAGCGGGAACAAAATATACTGGAATTTCACTAATAAAATACAAAATCTAAAAAATATGTCTTTTTATGGATGATGGAGTTGTGTGCTGCTGAATGTTTTTAGGCACTTTAAACGGAAATTAGGTTAGGTTCACTATACAAATATCACCTTGAGATAACAATATCAAGAGAAGTTGTCCGATCAACATTTTAAAAATGAGGCAATGAATGTTTTTTTTTAGAATTACTTTAATTTATGAAACACTGTAAAAAAGGACATAATATTAGTGTTTTGAGATTAAATAGCACCTTTTACAAATCAGTAGAACAAAAATTACTCTAAATCTGACAAAAAGTTAATAATAATAGCAATAAAAATTCACAATGTGTTTATAACATTGTACAATATTTATCCGTCAGAAAATGTTTCTACTAAGAATAAAAATGTTAGTAGATTTTTGTCATATTATATCAAAAACAATAAAATTAATATATTCTTTAATGTAAACCGAATTTGTGTTTTAAATTTTAGATGAAAGGTATTTCATATATCTCAGCTTCAATCAGCTAGAAGATTATTGTTTTACATTTTTTAAATTCTTATATTAGTACCGATTTTTTGTATAACAATTTAACTGGCAAACTAATACAGACAGTCTGTGTTAAAAAATATATATCATTTTCATACACCTATTTTATAATTTTATTTTTAACAAACCAAAAAATATCCTGGAGGCGCCGGGCATCGATCCCGGTACCTCTCACATGCTAAGCGAGCGCTCTACCATCTGAGCTACGCCCCCAAGTACTTCAGTAACATATCAGGTTTTTACAATTCTTGCCAAAAGTAGATTAATACTGATGAAGAGAAAGTATGCCACTATATTACTGCTATGAAAACAGTTAGTTTATTTGCTTGTCTCTAGGTCGCGTGACCATTCTATCTGCTGGGCACTAATCAGCGTCCATGGATATTCAAGTCATTTTAGCACTTTTCTCTCACATTTATTTGTCTTTCTTTGTTTTTTTGCTATCTCCCTTTTTAAGGCATAACTATTAATGATATTTCAGAGACGAAAACAGGAAATGTGCACATATACTAACGCTAAGGTCAAAATTTATTCGCCAGTTCATTTTAGATATAAATATTAAATATTATAGATGTATATCTTTCCAGACACATGTTTCCAATCAAACGAGTTTCAAGTTATATAAAAATTATAAACAAAAGCAACTCGTTTAAAAAATATATAAAATTACCTGAACGTCTGATAAATTGCATACCATGAAATCCAAACCGGTTTTATACAATAAGAAATAAAGCCGTTTAGTAAACAAATTTGTTAAAAACATAACTTAAAAATTAGAAAAAAAGGAGTAATAATAATCAGAATCTTGTTGAACTCAAACATGTGGGCTATGTTCATCGAATACTGTTGATAAAATGGAAACTAATTAATAAACGTCTGCTATTTGAAACGGTTTTCCGACATGACATTCTTATCAAGCTCCTACATGAGTTTGTAATGAGTTCTCCCTCTGTGGAACTATGTCAGTAATAACGTCGAGGTCTACACAAACAGAGAGCAAAACAAATCATCCTATCATGTCAGCGTACCAGCTGATAGCAGAGTATTTGTAAAAGCCTAACATGATACTATATAATATACCGAATACAACATATTATTATGACATACCAAGTCTTTTAAAAGTAAGCTATGGTTGTGGTTTCGTTATTAGTTATCCAATCCCCGAGAGAAAAACTCTGTTGTTTGTAGATATAATTGAGATATATTAAAACATCAACTGTTATTTTCACTACTATTTACTTGTTGCTATAGCAACGAGTTTTCTCTTTATATTAACTAACTTCAAACACAAGAATCTAGTTGGTGGTAAACTTATAGTAGTTTACAACTAATTAATCGATATATTTTTATTTCATTATTACATTCTCTTTAAAATCACGCATCGCATTGGTTACGTTGAGAAAGTTTCGTACCCATAACTGTTTGAGGGACGAAACGTGCAATGTAGTTTTGTATAAAAAGCTTGTTAGTAAGTTTGACACCACAGAGTCCATTGGAGACATGAAGAGGCCTGGAAGATTTTCATCGTAAGAGATGAAATCGTTAGAACTAAAAGAATGATTCAAAACGTAGCTGAGATAAATGTTAAAACGTTATGAAATATCGCTAAGAAAAGAATGGCGGCCACTTCGAACACCTGTCTGAATAACCCTAACAAGTAAGAATTGGCTTGATTTTAAAACCCCATTTAATTCCAAAACAATTTGTGTACTTTATTTTGTTCTATACCAAAAAAAAAATATACTTAAAATTTTGAAAAACCTTTTATATCTATAAAGAGAACTGCAAGTCCTTGTTAATTACAATACAATCAGAAAACCTCGTATGTATAAAAAGTAATTATAGTCCTAAGTTTTTAACAAAACATCCTCACTAATTGAAACACGTGAAATGGTTTAAAATTGTCCTTGACTTGACAGTACTGACCTTCAGTGTTATTAACAATGCAGCGAGATTTTATTTGTCTCACAAAAGTTACAAATCTTCAAATGAATTAGTTCATTATTATCATAATACTGCTTAAAATATGTAATTGTGTAGTTTTGTATAATTCAGGACCTCAAGTTTTCCCTTTATTACAATATCACTAAAGTCTATTGAATACATCAATAGATTTAGAATGATTTCAGTATAGATTAAACCATAATCGATAGAAGTCTTTGGTTAAATACAAAAGGATAAAGGAGGTTATGGTAATACAATCCGTCGAAGAACATCTTCATAACATCCTTTGTATGTGCGTGTGTATCCTTGCGTTTTGTATAATATTCTATAACTTTTAACGGTGCAATGAGTAAGCTATATGACTGTAATGGTATTATTAACGTATGAACTCGTGTATAATTAATCATAAAAGAGTTAAATTTCACTCATCAATTACCTCTTCTACAGTAGCCTATCTTTCCGATGTGCTCGTCTAGTTTGACCTGACTTTATCTTGAATTGATTGAGGTCCATATCCTAGGTAATTATAGTGAAAGCAGGAATAGAAATAAGTTTCTAACATAACTGCCGTATAATCAATTTTTTATAATAATTATTGTTATAATAACCCTAACATCAACTCTCACCTTCTGTATAACATGACTGAAATTTAGATAATGAGATTATTAATTTTGCCCACGATGAAGAAATTGCAAAATACCGGATCTTTCAAAAGTAAGTTAAAACTTTAATTGACTATAGTTTATTTCTTTTTAAGAACAAAATAAAGTACAAAAATTAATTTGGAATTAAACAGGATTTAATAAAGTAACTTAAAATTAAGCCAAATTCTTACTTATTAGGGTTATTATGATACGTGTCCGAAGTGGCCGTCATTCACCTTCTAGAGAAGCAATAGTCTTTCCTCTGTGCTATGTCCAACATTTTTTAACGTGTTGATATTTATCTCAGCTACGTTTTGAATCTCTTACAGCGATTTCATCTCTTACGATTGAAGGTCTTCCTGGCCTCTAGGTGTTTCCAAGGGACGCGGTGGTTTCAAACTTACTAACAAGCTTTTCTTACGCGACTACACTTCATGGTCCGTTCCTCAAACCGTTGTAATTACGACATTTTCTTAACCCGGGTGATAACCTCCTTTTATGTGAATAATAACACTGAATCGATGCAATACAAGTTTGTAAGGAAGTCATGATTGAAAACAATGAGAAAACTATGGCAACAAATAAATAGCAATGAAAACAACAGCTGATTTTTTTAGGAAATCTCAATTTTATCTGCATACAAAAATATGATTTTTTTTTGATCGGGGATTGGACAAAAACTAATGAAACCACAATCATTTACAGTTTTAATTTACTTTTGAAAGACCGGGTATGTACATATACTTTAGAAATTATTAAATAATCTTGTGCTTTTCCCTCAAAAAAATGTTGATAAATACAATACTTTCAATTACACAAATTTGGTATATACACGAAAATTTAAATGAAATACCTACAGCTGATTCACAATATTTTACCTATTATATTAGTATATGTATATTTTTTTTTTACCAAAAACTCCAAATTTGTCTTCTTAGTAAGATGACTTGTTCCAAGTTTTTAGAAGATGTATTTTACATATTTCGTCAAATTATACGATTTCGATTACATTTAATTTTGTTCTCTGTTTGAAGTTATTTGTTAATGATGGAAGTTCAATTTTATTATTATACATTTTTCGGACATTTGCCATCATTTGTGTGTTAGAAATCAAAACACGACGTTTCGGGAATAAGAATCAATTCCCGTTTTCAATTGACTAAAAACTAAAGAAACATGAAACTAGAAACTAAGCCTACGTAAGAAGTAAAATTAAATAAGAATACCACCAACCTTAATATCTAAGCATGCATCTCAGAGATAAACTGAGAAGTTAAAAAACACAATCATGATAACACACAACTAACGTCAAATACGTGTTTGTTGTATCAAAGGTACAGCAACAAGTGACGTGGTCCAGAAGGCGTGACAAACTATTAGGGGAGTGGCCTATTGTTAGTTGTATTAAGCTTCCTAACCCGAGAGCGGGATACAACCCCTTGTGGCGATTTAACAGGTAAAATTTCAGCTTGTTTATTAGTTGTAGGGATATTATAATCAAATTTTAGTTCTTTTTTAATAATGGGATCCATAATGGCCTTACTTCTATACTTGATTGGCTGATAGGATTGTCCGTTAGTTTTATATATGAGGCTTCAATTATTTTACGTTTGTAAACAAGCTGAAATTAAGTTAGTTATTATAAGCGTTAGTTATTTTAAGTTTATTTGAGGGACAGTTATTTTTTAGTTTATTTATTTAGTTATTATAAGGGACAGTTATTTGAGAGAAATATGCAACTTTGAATTTTGGACCCATCACAAAACTTTATTATTGCTACATATTGAGAAAGAGAAAGTAATTGTTTATCATGACATAATAATTATCACTTTAATATTCTTGGTTTTCTCTTTTGAGAAAGTTTTGTATAAAAAATATATATAAAAAATTTCTTTTTTCGCATTGTTAAAATAAATCGTTCCTAATATAGATTACTTGGACAAAGTGTGGAATTTATTTTCCTTATAAATTAAAGTTCCTCTCATAAAATAAAATTTTAAATAATTTCAATTTTATCAAAATCAGTCGCTATTAGTGAAATTCCTACCTTATTATCAGTCTTCCTAACGACTTGTTTTCTTAACAACTCAACTATTCAGAGAAGCTGGTAAGCACAGTTTCAGACACAGTGCCGAAGGCAAAAAGTGAAACTATATTCTCGAGTTTTCTCCTAGAATTAATTTTTGAAGTGATTCGGTGTTGTTACAAATCTCCAATTTGTCTATTTAATCTAAGTACTATTTTAAAGTTATTTTCCTTTTAAATATTTTAAAACCCTTTTTTAGATCCTATGTGATCCGCTTAGTTTTATTTTCCGTCTAGAATTTTTTAGATATGTGTATTCGTGAGTTATTTTTTTCTTGTATATATGATGTGGCTTAATCAATTTTCATTTTTGTGTTATTTTTCATTTATTGTTTATTACAATCCTAATCCAAAGATTAAATAAGTAATAAATATAACAGAAATACCATGTATAAGACGTAGTTAAATAAGTCCTACGGCTAATGACGCTTAAGTCAAATTCAACGTCTAATAGTTGGACCGCTTCCTCGTTCACATGTCGATGAAGTCTCTATTCAAATGATACTTCTTCAGGGGAAGAAACAGCTTTTCTCTTTTTATTATTTATCTCTCAATTTTGTTTCATAATACACTCTGTCTCCATTACCAGTTGTTCCTCATCTATTTCAAGCTGAAATATTTGTTTTGTAGCATTGCTTTGTTTTAGTGCTTCCAAGGTTCCTTCCATATATTTATTCCGTCCTCTGCTTGTTTCCATGAATTCTACAAGAATAATTCAGTTTTTCTTTACTGTTTGAAATCCGTTTTATCAAGTGAGCATTATGTCCATTATTGGTTGCTGCAGAATCTAAGCTAACTATTTCCTTTTGGTGGTTTTTACCTTTACTCGGTGTTAGTTCCTTTTGATCAGTATTTCCATTAGTCTTCCCAAAGCTTCCTCTTCGTGGAGGGGTTTTTAGGAGAACTTCCTTCCTCTTAAAAGGATCTTCAGTAAGTACCACGTGCTTTACTCAACAGTTTGCGTGGTTGGTGATTTGCCATGCAAGTATTTGATTTGGCTAAGTCTCCTTTATCCCTATCCGTATCCGTAAGGCAGTCATTGGTTGACAACCCGTGCGTGATCTTCTCATTCACCACTCCACGTGCCGGTTCTGGAGGTCCGAACCCCTGTCCCGTAACATCACAAACGCTTTTCTCACTCATCATAAAATTTCATAACTTTGTTTACTGTTATATACCTCAGGAAATATGTTGCTCCGTCCGCTCCCTTCGTCGCATCGAAGCTCTGAACACACCGTTGAAGTCTTCATTGACCCTAACTAAATCGGGTTTCCTCATTCGCCATTCCTGCCGTACTGAAGACTATCTTCTCCGCCAGAACCGTCGTTAAGGTCTTCACCGTAACCCTGGTAAGGGGCACTTACATTGTACTACCATCCGGAGCCAGATGGACAAAGGTTTTTTTTTAAGAGGTGTTACTCCTCTATCCCTCCTCCTTCCCATAACAAGATAGGCTCCGGGCTTGGGACCGGTATAGCGGAGTTTTTTTTGTGTTATTGAATTAATTAAACCAAGTTTTTGAAAATTATTATGCAATTACTCAGAATATTCACTATCTATTTATAAGTATATTTCGAGGCGTAGGAAAATTTTACAAAATACCTCAAGAATCATAAAATTATTTTGATTAATTAATTATAATTTAACAAATATTTAGTGGAAATGAATTCAAAACAAATTAATTGTAACTTTAGGGGATAGCGTATAGAGATTAATACTATTAAATATTACAATTTAATACTTTATAGCCTCCTAGTCTTACCGTATATACGTATAAAAATTAACCTCAATACGCTTTCATTACTGTTAAAGGATCTTCTGTCATAACTGTAGTGCACATCTGTGTATTCTTCAAAATCATAACGGTATGGATAGGATTGTCTTAGGCCTACCAAATATCCAGCTGTTATGCTAATACAAAAATATTTATTTTAATAGTATAGCAGCATAGGTTTAAAATGTTAATTCAAAATAAAATTTTTAAACGTGATTTTAAAATATTTGTAGGATCTAAGACACGTCAGGTCAGTTACAAGGAGACAATTTTTTATTATTTTAGACCCATTTTAACATGTTTTGAGAGTTTTTTGATATGTTCGAAATATGTGTGATTATTTATTAATTTTCGTGTAGTTTTTGTAAAGAAAATTATATTTCACAGTTTAAAAAAATAATTTAACGTTTCAGTTGAACCTTTTGGGGATTGATACTAAAGCTTTGATTGTATTATACATCTAAACCAGGTTTCAACTGTTAAAACATTGTCTCAGCTTGGTTCTTAAATAAGATTTGGCAATTGTGTAACAGGAGAAACCTGGTGTGTACATTTTGGGGATAGTGCAATTATTTTTCTTTTCATTTGTTTTTAAGTACTCATTTTGAACAGTTGTGGACTTCAACTGTTTTAGTTTTTGAAATATTTTAATCGTTTAGTTTTTTATTGAAAAATATTTGTTTAGTTCCTTTAGCAGTAAGATTCGTTCTTGATTTTATTTACATCAAGCAGGCAATTTGAAGTAGACTCACACAAAACCAAGTAGCCTACTCCTGATGTTGGCCCAACTAATTTACTCCTATATGACTTATAATTTATTGTGCAGGATGCTAAATGAGGTTTAGTCAACGTAGTTGAAATCTTTGTCAGATTACATCAAATTGATGGTAAGGAAAGATCTGAAAAACATATATAGAACAGTTTAAATTCACCAAACACACTCTGTTTAATTTCACACTAAAAACATTCATATTGTAGCTAACAAGATTGCGTTAGATAAATAATTACATTGATTTGTCCGTCTCCAATCTTTTCTCCCCAACAGATTACTGGTTTTGAAAGAGTACTGCCAACATTAGATCCTCACTAAAGTTTTTAAAGAAATAATATAAAAGTAAAATTAATTTTCATTCAACATGAATTACGTCAAAAAGGAACACATGTTATGTAAGATAATAAAAACTGAACACATCAATCACGAACATAGTTATAGCTATAAACAAAAAAGTTATAATTTAAACATAAAACGTTTGTGGGTCACATTGTGTAAGAACGTCCCTTTTAGATCCTAAAGTTGCAACAACACTAAATTCACTAAATATATTAGTTAAATACCAACATATACAAACATATTTTTTCTTTAATTATTATGATTAGTTTTACTATTACTGTTTTCTTGAAAATAGACTTCAATTACCTTAAAACTTGTATGTTTTGCATATTACCTCTGAACAGTAATTTTCTAGAATTTTTATAAAAATCTCCGCTAGGAGTAGTAGATGGTTAAAAATAAAATTTTCTGAAGGTTGTACTCAAGGTTAATTTTCCTATTATATCCTCCTTTGAAGGCCCAAGTTTTAATTATAAAAATCTGTGTTTAATTAAAGGCAGAAATGTTCAGAAGGCTACATTTGGGGATTTTCGTAAAACAGCTGCGTCAGTGCATCAGCCTCTTGTCCAACTACGTCATTGATGTGATTACAAATGTCAAGTTATTCGTACCTTAATTGTGTAGGTCCGTAATGTGTGAACTTGAACTAGCACAGTGATAAATTATTGTTAACTTTGTCCTTGTCAAGAGAGATGTGTTTAATTCCATCATTCAAATTATTATTTTGAACAGTGGCGCACACATCATCAAATCATATTTAAGATAATTAAAAATATATACACAAAGGAATTCCTATTCAAACTAATTACGTTTAATCTCTAGGATATACAAGAGGGATTGTTTGTCGTAAATTCCAACACACACGCGCGCGCGCAGCTACAGTGTAGTGTATAATAGAATACGAGCTCACTGTAAGAAACGAGGAAGCGATTTAGGTGATGTGTATGGTACCATGTCTAACGAAGGAAATGAGCAAGTCGTGTATGAACCGATAACAGCGCTGCCTAGAAATAGAAATCCTATTGTGTATATGAAGAACCCCTAAAACGAGAAAGTATGAAATAAATATATATTATTGTTCCTTAGACTTGTAAAAGTAACATAGAAGTGAAAAAAACAGGGGGTTCCGTTCCAAGCATTCCTCGCTTTGCAGTGCTTCCTCGGAACGTACAGTGCGTACGTGAAAATTTGCTCGTTTCATACACGGTACAAACACACTCACAGATACACACACACACACACACACCTACACCTACACACACACACACACACACACACACCCCACACACACACACTCAAACCCACACACACACACACACACATACACACGCATATATATTTTTAAAATGGGTGGTAGTAATATACAGTACCCAAATTGAAAACATAACCAATTACCATAAACTGACTTTGATTTTTATAAATGTTTTGCATTAGTCAACTAGAATTTAGTTCACAAATTGTATTTATTTACTATTCAGTTTGATTTACTATTCAGTTTGTACTATTTAGATTGGATTTAACATGGGATGAAATATATTTCACTTCAGGAAAATAATGCTCTACATACAACTATGTTTTAGTTATCAAAATAAATTAGGAGTACTATTGTTCCTAGGGGTAGGTAATGTTAGTATTATTTAGTTGGAATTAATGTTTATTACAATACGTACAACTCTTGAAAACAAATAGAATTCGTTTGAAACTTAAAAAAAAATATTTAGGGTGAGTTGTTACAGTGGTGCATTCACAAAGAGAGTAGGTGGTTAAAATTGTTTAAACACCCCCAGAAATAATATACCAATGTTAGAACTTCCAACTACACTAATATAGGCTGTACATTATCGACCTTTCCTCAGTCTTCTTCAGAAACAACTTATTTAGCCATTAAACTTTTTTGAAAGAGAGTGGGAATCAAGGGGGATGGTTGTAGAATTAGTTAATATAATTAATTAATTTTTCATCTCCCTCTCACTCTCAAAATGTCTAACTTCATTGTCAGAATAATTTGTATTTTGAGGGAAACAAAATCTGTGTATAATTAGTTTCTATTTGCTTCTAAGGTATGTATCAACATTTATTCATGTTCATCATACAACCACACAAAGTAAAAATTATTATTGATTTGGTTTTTCAAAATTTTCACTAAAGAAATCTAGAGAAAGTATTGCGTTAGAAAACTTTGGGTTGAGATATTCTTGGATTCATCCCTTTAGAATAAAAAAAGATTTTTTTCTAATATCTGTTAAAGGTAGACATTTTTGTACCTCTATGTGGAAGAAAATACTTAAGTAAAATATATCTTCCAATTTATAATAAGATACAATGTAACCTACAGGTTACCATGATTACTGTATTTTGAAAATAAACAAACTTTTTGTAATAACAAAAAAGGTCCTACATTTTTTGCAACCCTAAACAAATGTCGAAATACAATTTTATTTTTCAATTTTTATTTTATCCGATAAGGTTAAAGATTATTGTTGCCACAATAACTTTTCTTGAAATTGATATCCAAACTCCACCCTCCTCGGGATGTAGCGTATGTTGAATAATTACGTGTGCATTCTTAGTAGGCTATTTCATTTTAAGAATGTATCTACCCTGAAAGATAAAACCAAACCAGTAAGAAAATTTTATTCCTTTTTCTGCTTTAAAGTTTTAGGATAATACTGAATCATTGGATAATTTGATTAATATATAAATTTACTTTTCTACCGTCTAGTGACCCCTTTTATATTTGAGCTTTTGTCCACCACGATACTTTCTCTTATTGATTAGAGTAATACAATATATTCAATTTATATCGTAACTCCCTTAAATAATATCGGGTTAGACAACTCAAAAATCGAGTTATTTATCCTATATCATTTGGTAGACTGAACTAAATTTCTAAAAGATACAAAAGGCTTAAGTGATAAGGATACGTCCTTCATATGATAAGGATATGCAATCTTGGCACAAGAAGTATCAAAAGAAGATCCAAGTTAAATCTTACAGATGGTAAGGAAATAGAATAAGATGAAACTTAGGTAAAACGTGTTAAACTGAATTTTTTATAAGAATTTATTGCAAGGATTCTCACAAAACGGAGTACAGGGAAAGATTTCTGAATTGGTAAATAAAGTCTGTTTTGAGTTTTTTAAACAAATATACGTTTCAAAGTTCATTGAGAGTCATTTTTAAATTTAAGTCTGTCTAAGAGGTTGCACTCTACAGTCTAAAGGAGTGACTTGGTGTAAACCAATATGGAATATGGTTATATACGTAACTATATATGGAAGCGTTTTGTTTTTTGTTTATTTTACAAGAGAAATGGGAGCTATTTCTTTTTTAATACGTTCATTATAAACAAACTTTCTTCTTCATTTAATTTTTATTGAAAATCAAGTCAAAGTATAATTAATTGTAAAATAAAATAAAAGACAGACAAAATTAAATTAAAAAGGTAAATGTTAATTATGCATTGCTTTGAAATTTAGGAAAATTCTGTGAAAAAGTCATTACCATATATGAAAATAATCTTAAGAAAATACGCGCTTGCGTTTTTTCGTAGTAAATGTAAAATTAAAAATTTCAACATTCCGAGCCGACTGATTTTGCAATGTCAAATTTTATTTGCAAAGATTTTTGCTTTATCTGAAGTCATATTAGGTGTTCCTTTCACGAATTTTTCATATTTTATGAATTTTTAGGACACCTGTGTGTATTGCCGCGATATTGATTAGGGTCAACTAATTGAAATCATATTCCAGTTCGGTTTTCTATGTTAAATTGACTCTAAATGATTATTTTCTTAAACGTTTACCGTTCATTTATTTTATAATTTGAATCAATGGAGACATCTGTAAAAATTTTACGAATGCGGTGGGAGGGTCATATATTTTCAATTAAATGATTTTTTTTTTTTTTTTTTTTTTTTTCAATTAACTGACAATTATTTTCAATTACTGTACAACAGAAAAATAATTAAAGAAATACAAAACATGACTAAATACATTAAAGTAAATTTTATATTATTTGTAGTTGTG
This sequence comes from Aphrophora alni, assembly GCA_963513935.1. Lineage (NCBI taxonomy): Eukaryota > Metazoa > Arthropoda > Insecta > Hemiptera > Aphrophoridae > Aphrophora > Aphrophora alni. The sequence continues at coordinate 150,649,313 of OY740766.1, forward strand.
TAATATATAACTAGGCTACTTCTAAGACAAAATAATCACCAAAAATTTATATTTTGTCTTCTATACAAAATAAATTTATAAAAATAAAATATTAAACAGTCATCTTAACTTAAAATTTATAATTCAAACTGAATAGCACATTATTAGAAATTTTACCGTCAATACTGATTCTTTCAATATTAGTCTCTCTAGATCCAGAAATCAGTAGGGTGGGGGTAAGTTACTTTCTTGTTGCGACGCGCCTCAGACTAGGATTGTGTCTGGTGTAAGGGGCGTGTCCGCCCTTCTATTTGTTTCCCTAGCCTGACTTAACGGTACAACCCATTCCAAGAAAACTAGGTACACAAATTACTGCTTAGCTACATTTAATTCCTAAAGTTACAACTTCGTGACAGACTTTTGTAAACGTTTTATTCTTATTTACACCGATAAAAGAACCGAAAGTAGGATACGCGTTTACACAGAAGCATTTGAGGTCTGTATTTTATTATTGGGGTTGTACCGTTGAAAGTAAACGCAACAAACAAAGTGTGGGGCCCCTCTTTTCCTTTCCACCCCAGACACATTCCTACCTTGATGATGCTGTACATAGTACACCGTCGCTTCGAGCGCTCAATAGTGTTTGTAAGGACTACGTGGAGGTCATGGTTTCATTCAGGCGGTGTTCGTTTTCTCTCTACCAAGACGGATCTCTTGGCTCCTTTTGAAATCGGAAGAGATGACGACGAGTCGAATCTATCCACCATCCACGCCCTGTTGATCTTCCTCTCAGCTGCCTTCTTACAAACAGATAAGAGTGCGGTGGGAGGGTCATATAATTCTGGTGTCTCCTTTTGGTCAGTATTTTCATTACCACACCTCCAAAGTGGCTGGGATCCACTGGAAGATTCATTTTCTCTTAGGTTCTTCAAAAGAGCTTAATAAAGGCATAGTTTGTTGTAAATTATAACGTTGTACAGTCCCTTATTTTTTTCTAAGTGTACAAAATTATAGTTTCTTACACGACTTTAAGATTAAACCGGATTCGTCTATTTTTAACAATCGTATTACCTTATTGATCATTTTGCAAAAACGTTTGATAATGTCTGAAAGACGAGACGAAACAACGGTTGTGTAAAAGAAAAACAAAGAATTGTGAGATGTGAAATTAAGTTAATTCGTGTATTTAATTAATTTAATATTGGATACACAATGGAATCAAAGAAAAAGTAGGTTATGTCTCAGCCTAAGGAAATTAGAAGTGCAGAAGGAAAGCTTGTATATTGCTGTGGATATTTAGCATATAATAATTAATTAATTCCCAAATTCATGTAAAGCTGGTTAACAATTAATTATAATGTGTAATTAATAAGAGAAGTGAGTTATGGCGCAGCAATTTATATCACTCAATCAATAAACGTTATTAAGTAATAATTCTTTTTATAAAGGTCTGCTGTAAATTTAAATATTTAAGAATTAAATTCAAGTCATGATATTCTTGATCAAAGAGGACTCGACGGAAAAGATAAGGACGACAAAGTGATACAGACAAGGACGTATTTCCCAAAAGGAAGAAAGCCATTCATCTAGAATCTAGGGAGACTAAATTTAAGAAGAAAGGAAAGCATAAAACGTGCCTAAGTTTTCCACACTCCTTTTAACAGCATTAAAAACTTCACCAACAAAGTGAATGGTTTACACTTTCTGTTATGAAAAGAATTGCATTTCAAATATGAAATTAATGGTTTTACATTGTATAAAATGTATCCTTCTACCTTTTGAACTGCTTATCAGAGATACAGTTCGTGAAAGAAGTTATTCATATAAGAAGTAATTAAGGGTAAAAAACAGAATACAGTTTCTTGAACTCCAATAATCACTTTTCATTACATAGAGATTTCCTCGAAATTCAGTAATTAGAAAATTTTATCGTTATTTATTGAGCTACTTAGAGTCTTAATTTACCGACAATTATGAAATTGATCTTATTATCAATATTGAAAAATATAATTTTTACGGGTAATAAAAATTCTTGACAACTAAACTATTGTGAATAAAATTTGTGCAATATTTTAACACCGATTATTAGTTTTAGTACGAATCTGTGTATGAGAAAGTTTATGCAATATTTTTGAACGATTATTAGTTTCAGTATTTATGTATGAGAAAGTTTGAGAATATTTTGACAGATTATTAGTTTTAGTATTTATGTATGAGAAAATAGTGTGTAATATTTTGACAGATTATTAGTTTTAGTATTTATGTGTAAGAAAAATTGTGCAATATATTGACAGATCATTACGGTACTTTAGTATTTATTTGTGTGAAAGCTTGTGCAATATTTTTGACAAATTATTAGTTTTAGTATTTATGTATGAAAAAATTTGTGCAATATTTTTGACCGATTACTAGTTTAGTATTTATGTGTGAGAAAGTTTGATCAATATTTTTGACCCATTACTAGTTTTAGTATTTATGTATGAGAAAGTCTGTGCAATATTTTGACAGATTATTAGTTCTAGTATTTATGTGAGAGAAAGTTTGTGCAATATTATTGACCGATTATTAGTTTTAGTATTTATGTACTGTATTAGAAAGTTTGTAACGCTTGATTCCCTTTTACCCCATTCTGTACCTGTTGCGCCTAAATAAGTTTACATTTCAAAAAAGTTTGACAATTAATTATATAGTTTTAATTGCTATTTTAATTTTGTTGCAGATTCATTATGGCAGCACATTATTCAACATCGACGACATCAGTAGAAAAAAGTCCAAGTGTTTTTTTGAATTTTATATTAAAAAAGACTAAAACAGTGGTGAAAAGGTGAATTTTAAAAATAATGTAATTGGATATATTTTATTTTTCATTGTTATTTTAATACAACATTTTGTTATATGTATTTACTAATTTGTTACATCAATAAATATTTTTATTTGAAATAATTGGCTTGCGTTTTATTTTTAGTAGATACCAATACTTTCTCAACTGTAAAAAGTATATTTCTTTAAAAGTTATTGCTTAGTTTGCTGTCTGATAGAGTACAGAACTTTCCTACATTTAAACAGGAAGTATCAGGAGTATATAATGTTAAAAGAGGCCAATGCAGCTGTGATTAAATCATCAGAGTTGCCGTGAATATTTCAATACCAATAGACCTCCTAACAACTTCTATTCACTGGATAACAGGTTTTTTGTAACTTTTCAAGGTATCAGGAGAATATAATGTTAAAAGAGGGTAATGTTTAAAAAGGTCAATGCAGCTATAATTCAAAAATCATAGTTTTCAATTCATTAAATCAATAATAGACCTCCTATTAAATCATATTCACCTGATAACAGAGTTTTGTCGTTTTACCGCAATATCAGGAAAATATATATTATAGGAGGTAGATGTCAACTGCGATTCCGTTTTTAATTCAGATATACCTCCTATCAAATCATATTCACCTGATATCAGGATTTTGTCGTGTAACCGCAGTATTCGGAGAATATAATCTTAAGGGAGGTGGATGTCAACTGGATTCCGTTTTCAATTCAGATAGACCTCCTATCAAATGATATTTACCTGTTTGCAGGATTTGGTCATTTTACCGCAGTATCCGGAGAATATAATATTAAAGGAGGTATATGTCAGTAGAGAATGGGGGCACTTTAGAACAAAAGTGGTGGGAAGTGACCACGTGACTTAAACCCCGCCCGTTCTCCCGCTTGCTCCGCCCCTTGACTAGAGCCTTGCCCTGCTCCTTGCTAGCTAATTGCCACGCCCTTTCTCCGCCCCTTTGCCTCGCCCTTGCCCTGATCTTTGCTTCTACCCATACCCACTTAATATACTCCTCTCCGCCATTTTGTGACGTCATTTAAACGCCATTTTGTGACTTCAATTAATGACGCCATTTTGTGTGCTGTTAGCTCCTCCTTCCTCATGTAACTTTTTAAAGTCATTTTAAACACGAAGTATCAGGAGAATATAATCTTAAAGGAGGTGGATGTTAACTGTTATTCAGTTTTCAATTCAGATAGACCTCCTATAAAATCATATTCACTTGATAAGAGGATTTTGTAGTTTAAAAGCAATATCAGGAGATTATAATGTTAAAGGAGGTAGATGTCTACTGCGATTCCGTTTACAATTCAGATATACCTCCTATCATATCATATTCACCTGATAACCGGATTTTGTCGTATTGCCGCAGTATACGGAGAATATAATGTTAAAGGAGGTAGATGTCAGTAGAAACTGGGCATTTAAATAAAAGTGGCGGGATGTGACCACGTGACTTAAGCCCCGCCCCTTACCTCGCCAAGGCTCCGCCCCTTTTCCCGGCCTTGCCCTGCCCTTTTCTTCTACCCATAGCCACTTAACATACCCCTATCCGCCATTTTGTGACGTCATTTGGACGCCATTTTGTGACTTCAATTGGTGACGCCATTTTGTGTGCTGTCACCTCCTCTTACCTTTTGTAACTTTTCAAAGTACATTTAAACACGAAGTATCAGGAAAATATAATGTTAAAGGAGGTAGATGTCAACTGCGATTCCGTTTTCAATTCAGATATACCTCCTATCAAATCATATTCACTTGATAACCGGATTTTGTTGTTTTACCGCAATATCAGGAAAATATAATGTTAAAGGAGGTATATGTTAACTGCGATTCCGTTTTCAATTCAGATAGACCTCCTATCAAATCATATTCACTTGATAACCGGATTTTGTTGTTTTACCGCAATATCAGGAAAATATAATGTTAAAGGAGGTATATGTTAACTACGATTCCGTTTTCAATTCAGATAGACCTCCAATCAACTCATATTTGCCGGAGTACAGGATTTTGTCGTTTTAGCGCAGTATCCGGAGAATATAATATTGAAGGAGGTAGATGTCAGTAGAGACGGGGCACTTTAAAACAAAACTGGTGGGAAGTACCAGTTGACTTAAATCCCGCCCCTTCCCCCTCTTACTCCGCCCCTTGACTAGAGCTTTGCCCTGCTCCTTGCTCTCTACTTGCCACGCCCCTTACCCGCCCTTGCCCTACCCCTTGCTTCTACCCATACCCCCTTAACATGACCCTATTCTCCATTTTGTGACGTCGTTTGGACGCCATTTTGTGACTTCAATTGGTGACGCCATTTTGTGTACTGTCCCCTCCTCTTCCCTTTTGTAACGTTTCATAGTACATTTAAATACGAAGTATCAGGAGAATATAATCTTAAAGGAGGTGGATGTTAACTGTGATTCGTTTTTAATTCGATAGACCACCTATCAAATTATATTCACTTGATAACAGGATTTTTTGGTTTAAAAGCAATATCAGGAGAATATAATGTTAAAGGAGGTAGATGTCAATTGTGATTTGTTTTCAATTTAGATATACCTCCTATCATATCATATTCACTTGATAACAGGATTTTGTCGTTTTACCGCAATATACGGAGAATATAATGATAAAGGAGGTAGATGTAAGTAGAAACGGAAGCACTTAAAGTAAAAGTGGTGGGGAGTGACCACTTGACCTAAGCCCCGCCCCTTACTCCGCCAAGGCCCCGCTACTTTACCAGACAACAAACCAAGCAATATTTTTTTCAGTTTATATGGCTGGGAAGTACTGCACTCTACCATACATTTCCTACAAAATATTGCTACCTGCAAGACAACTTTTTTTTTCTGTAGGAAACAGGAAATGTGTTAGGAATAACTCAATAAATTTAAAAAGGCATTTTTCTGTTATTTTACATTTATTCATTAAACAATTTTTATGATTACAATTTTGCAAATATTTTTTCTTCCTAGTACATGCAATAAATGGTAAACAATAATTGTTTATATAATATATCTCACTACACAACTACTTGTAGTTACATTAAACAATTGACAACACAACACTGAACTCTTGTTTACATATGTGTAACACATCGTATCTTCTGAAACAAAAAAAAAAAAAATAGAGAACTATAAGAAAATCTGCAAATACTTGGTAAAAACATTAAACTAAATAAATAAACAAATAATTTTCATAGGCTTTTCGCTAACATGAGATACAGACCCAAAGTTTTACTTCCTTGTAACAGGCATTTTTATACATTTCAAACTACAATATCTCTCAAATGCATAAAATATCAAACTCATTCAATTCTACATCTAATTTTGAAATTTGTATAACAAATATATATATATATATATATATATATATATGTATTATTATTATTTTTTAATTAAGAATTCGTCATCTTTTATAGGCTTACTTGTAAGTAACTCGATTTTCTGAAACCACAGTTTGTAAAGTCACGATGTTTGTTATTAGAATTAGAAATTGTAGTTAGAAATTTCTAACTATGAAAACCTTCAATATCTAAAAACAAACATCTTGACTTTATAAACTGTACATAGCTGCGGTTACAGAAAATCGAGTCACTTATAAGTAAGCCTATGAAACATAGTGGTTTCTAATTTTTTTTTGTTAAATTAAATAAAAATAATCGCTCATATGAATTTGTTATGTAAAATTATAAATACATCATTATACGTTTTGACATAACTAATGGTCATTAATTTCCTTCTCATTCAGAGTAAAATTATTGATCATTGGAAGAGATTTGAGAAGTTTTAAAATGTTTGCGCAATTTTTTATTTAGAATCTTAGTTTAAAAAAAAACTCAACGAAATCTAAAACAGAGCCGAGTATTTTGATTTTTGGAAAGAATTTTCGGTACCCACTGAACATCGAACTTCTGGTAACAATACAGTCGGTGGAATTGTTTAGAAAGTTCGCATATTGTGAAAGGCTGATTTTTCAGGACAATTTCCTGAATGAGTTCATTACTAACTACAAATGGTCTACCACCTCCTCCCTCATCTTAAATGTTTGATCTTCTAAAACAAACAAACCTACTGATTAAAATATCTTCACTTGTTTGACCGTTCACGATGTGTGCCTGCCGCTGACAAATTTTAGCCATCAGAAATCTTAATACAGCATGCACTTTGCACTTCGTAAAGTTTTCTATTACAGCGCTTATTTTGAATGGCTATTATTAGAGGCAAACAAACAGCAACATAACCTTACCACTAGCATAGCTGGGCGCGCACTGAGCTACTTGAACACACTACCACAAAATGGGTGGCTACCCCTATTACTTTTCGCTCTAGATAAAAACAGAGCTTGGTTTCCGAAGATCCTCGTAAACAAAAATAGAACAAAATATTTGACTGTATCGCGTTAATTACAACCATAAAATATAATGTTCTGCATTCTGGAATGATTATATATTTGAGACAATTTAAAATTGTCAAGAAATGAAATAGAAAAATTATTTCTTAATTTGATAAAAAGTAAAATTATTTCTTGAAATGTAAAACTCAAAATTTGTATTTAATACATTGATATTTCCAATGTTTACTTGGACTTCAGAGATGTGGACAAATACTATGAAGGAATAGTTTTAAGATTTTTGTATTGAAGTTAGATCCAGTCTGTACTAGCCAAACTAACTTTATCAACCGAGAAAAAAAATACATGTATTAGTCGTGGAACATTATTTCACGTATACAATAATTTTCCACACAACACAGTTCCCAAAAATGTAGCCACCACAATTTTAAAGTTTGTCTCAGTAAAATTCATGTAAACTATCTCCAACAGTGTAAAAAATTTAATTAATACTTACATTTCTATTGTCTCGACTTCTGCTACATTGGAGAAGCAAAGCTAATACTGCTGGTAGGAGGAGAACCTGTAGCTTCGTCCAACAGTCGTAGGCCTTTTAAAAAGACAGTCCGATGTCATTCCCAAATTTCTGAAATCAAAAATAAACATTTTTTAATACAAATGGTTAATTTTTATTGGAGTATACAGATGATATTATAATGCAAGATAGTAAAACAAAATTTAGGTTATTTTGGCAATTTGGATGTGCATTTTTATTCATCCAGTCTTGGGTTAGATCTTATTTTTTATTATTGCCTACACATAATCATTATTTACACACTTTTCATGAAACATATGAATGTTATACATTTAGAAACATAAACACTGTACCACTCTTACCAATATAACAAATCTAATTTTTTTAAACAATAATAATGAAGGATTCCTTACTTATAAAACAACTCAATGATTTCTATATTTTCACAAACAAAACGCTAATTATTAAAAAAAATTTACTATTTATATTGTTTTAAACTTTTCCTTCTCATTTATAACAAAAGCCCTTAATAATTGAAATCATTGAAACCCTCGTGAGTTATGTTGTCGTCCCGCAAGGCACATGGAAACAATCTTTTCACTACAGTTTCACGGAAATAATTTTGCGAAGAAGTGATGTGAAATTTATAGAAAATGCAGAGAAACTGATGGATTGCTGTGTAGCCTGTTCACACTAATATTTATAACTGGACTCAAATTTAAATCTTCTTTTATCAAAAATAATCTCACATTTAGTTCATTGTGCAGATTTTCATCCTTTATGAAAAAGTCCCACCATTTCAGTACCAGAGAATAAATCATTACATCTTTCCCATAAACATCATAAATTTGACGTTGAATTTTAGTTGGTTTAATGTTTCAGGACGGATGGGATGTCAGAACTTTTCTGCAACTTTTTTTTATATTTTTTATGATTTTTTGATAAATCCGGTTGTTTTGGAGTTGTGTGGTGCATTGACATGTGATGCATTTTCAGTGGGCGGTTTTTCGTACTTTTCATTGTTGAATAAGTTAAAAATTTAATTAGGCATAGTATAGAAAGTGTAAACACCAACACAAGACTAAACGTAAAATAAAGAAATTGTGAAACTGATAAAAACTAGTTAATTCTGGAATTAAGTAGACACAGAAAAATCATATGATATGAAAATGTGACTAGGGTTTAACTATCGTAACAGCAGTGAAATTAGGGATGGAACGGAAAGAACCAATTTAAAAGCCTTTTAAACCATGTATAAGACACTACTCTTATTCCCGCTACCCACAACTTATCAAGCAATATCAAATGATCAACTGTGTCAAATGCTTTTATTATATCAATAAATAAAGCAGAACATTTATTATTCTCGTTCATGCCGTTATAAACAGATTAAAAAAAAAATGAAGTTAATGCATGCTCTGTTGATTACTTTTCCCTAAAACCAAACTGGACACTACACATGTATTTAAATGTTTAAAAGAATTTCATAAGCCTTACCTTCATTAATTTTTCAAATCTCTTTGAAAACACAGATAGTAGAGAAATGGGCCTATAATTACTCAAAAAGCTTTTGTGGCCATTTTTAAATAACGGTATGACAATAGCCGTTTTTAAGCAATCAGGGAAAATGCCTTTGGAAAATCTTAAATTACAAAGATAATTTAAGTTAGGTAATATTTTTTTTAAATTTCAACAATTAACAATACCAATAATATGGGTATCAAAAGATGCAGAATTAAAAGGAGAGTAAACACTGAAAAAAAAACACTTTAAAATCTCAAAGGGTTTATGAGTAATTGCAATTTAAAGCTTTTTTCAAAAAAGGTCAAACATTTTTAAACCAATGATATTGGCATCAAAAGATGCAGAATTGAAAGGAGAATAAACCCTAAAAAAATCACTTCGACATCTCAAATGGTTTAAGTGTTATTGCGATTTATATGTCAATAAAAATTCCAGATTTTAATATTTCAGGTTTCGCCACTTGCAATACCTTTTTAAATCGCCTGTAGCTCCATAACTATACATCGTAATAATATGAACTTGTACATGATGAAAGAAGAAAGTTTAAATTTTACTGTGGTTTTTTCAAATCGAAAATATCTCGTATAGTTTCTGAGTAAATAACTCGCGAAAACAGTCAATTTTCAAACTTTGCAAAATGGTAAGTGTTTTGAAGATGTCATACAGTAAAAGAATTTTCCACGAACACTATATGTAAAGTTGTAATCGTATTAAATTTAAAAATAAATATCTAGTCCTACCCCCTTGCAGTTTTTTTAGGCGAAAAAGTGAGTTTTTGGTTTTTGATTGTTTTTATAGCTCAATAGAAGCAGAAATAAATTTGGAGTCGAGGGGTGCTGTTGAAATTTCAAATATTTAAATATTTTTTCTGTTTTATCTACTATTTTGTAAAATATTCAACATTTAACAATTCCAATGATATGCACATCAATAGATGCAGAATTGAAAGGAGAGTATACACTGAAAAAAAAAAAAAAAAAAAAAAAAAAACATTCTTAACTTAACTAAACATTCTTCCTAACTGTGAGGTTGTGTTACTGTAAGCGTTAGTGGCCATATTTCTATAATTTTATTAACGCTAAAATAAAAGGAAAGCTTGTTAAATTATTTATTTAAATATAAATAATAACAGTATATGTGTTTTTTTTTTAATTTCCATGGATAAAAATGATCATAAATTAGACCTAAATAGTTATTTGGTAGTCTACTAGGCTAATTTTGGGTGTTGTACCCAAATTATACGAATGTGTGTTTTTAATTTTTGTTGAAAATTGTTATCTTTTGACTTACAGAAAAAAAATTTTAAAACAGTTTTCGAGATTTTGAACTTAAAAGTCTTAAAAACCGCCATTTTCGAATTATAAAACTAAAGTCTTTGTGTACGGTACACTTGTAAAAGACAACATAAAATCTTATACCAAATCTGAACTTTATATATTATCCATTTCTGGAGTTGTATTTTTCTAAAAGAACAAAATGCGGGTAGACGGATAATGAAGAAAAATTCGAATATATTTTATTTGACTTTTTTTGTTTGTTTTGATGTATATTATCCGTAAATAAATAGCCAAACCACCTTTTTCGGGACGTTCTGTATATAGAATGTTCATAAAATATTTAGTCAAACTTCGGGAGGTGTTAGAGAACATCTAAAGAAACAAAAAAGTTGATTTAAACATATGCTTCCTTTTTCGTCTGTCCGTCATTTTGAATTAGAGGGATCTAACCCAAGTCAACATTTAAAAAGTTGACTGGCCACCTCAGGGTTGTATTTAAATAGTGAACCTCTAAGGGATATCATATGGAGTTTTATCTTGTTGTTGGAAAACACAAAATGGCGGACAGAAGGAAAACTAAACTTTAAACTTTTTCGTTTGTTTTGATGTCTTCTATTACTTCCCAAAATTTAACAAAGTACATAATTCGATATAATCCTGACACAGTACAGCAATATACTCTTCATTTCACTTGTGAATAAATAGTTTCTATTCCTGTTTTGTAGACCTAGAAGTTCGAGGTGAGAGTGAGAGTATAAGCCTATATGTGAAATAGAAGACTATCACAAGGTAGAGAAAGTTAGCAGAGCTCTAGGGCTTTTCATCTAGTCCAGTGAGAAAGACTGACATTTAAGCAAATATTCGACCTCACGAGTAGTTGCGGCAACAAAATTCAATGTTCAGAAAGTGGTAAGCGTTCTACAATTTCGGTTAACGTTCCATTTATGAAAAACGGATAGAATTTAATTAAAAATTAAATTTCAAAATTTAATCTAAGAATTTTGATGTTTATTGATAGGAAGTGTAAAAAAATCCCGGGACGGTTAAAAAGTTTTAAACTTTAGAAATTTTTTCCGTGCGAAATTTAAAAAAAAAATTATAAGGTAAATTCATCCACATTACAAAATGGGGTTTTGATGGGCAATTAAAAATTTTCAAGCGTAATGCCCCATCGTGAATTACCTTATTTTTAAGTTATACATAAGTCAAAATCCACTGACTGATCACGAAATCTATGGATCCATGAAGCATAGAGCGATGAATTTTTTAACATGGTTTGGAGTAGGTCTGTAGACGCGTTCTAAGAAAGAGTTTTGAAAATTTTCCACCCCAAGGATGTTTTTTACCCCTAAAACAAATATATTTTCGTTATTTATGCGTCGATTTTGATCAAAATTGGTGTGTTGCTGTATTAGAGCATAATTTATTTCCATAGTACCACCATTAAGTTTCGAAGATGGAAGAACACCATTACGCGTCGATAAATATAAATACTGTAATAAGAAATGCTGAGATTGACAGAATATTGTACTTAAGTTGTCAACACTAGGTCTAGTCCACCCTGTATAAATTAAATATAATGGACACTTGTATAGATATACGAACGGCATTGCACATTTATTGCTCTACTTATTTCATGATTCTCCTAACCAAAGCTAATTAATTTGTTACGTTATATAATAAAACTAATTTCTACAATTTAATCTTAGATGTAGTTTGTTTGTAAAGAGAATCTTGCATAAGTCGCAGTAATTAACATAATTTGTAAAATTATGAAACTAAACACAAAGCAAATGTTCTGTCTATACGAAACAGTTTGCGAAAGATCAGCTGTTTAGGTTTGAATTGGGCACTCCTTAGAAATTTGTGACCTTGGTCATTGTTAAACATTATTATGAAGCTATTAGTGGATAATACATGGACAACACCTCGCATCCCTGATAAGCTAATGCTGTTTCTTATTCAACTGCCTTGAGAAAATTCAGCTATGAATAAAATTATAATAAATATGTTTCCTTATACACATAATCCTATATTTTAATTTATCATTTCTATATATCCATAATGGCTGCTAATTAATGGCAGACATTTCTCCGACACTTCACATAAGCATTGAGTTTTTCATGGTCAACAATGGAGACTTTGACACTCAAGAAAATATATTTTACCTTTCAATGTTCCAGAGTGATTTAGCAGCTTCTAAAGTCCAAAGTTACATTCTGGCTCAACTGGTTTTGTTTGATCGGCTCTTTCATTACCTAAGGAATGTGAAATGACAACGTTACCAATATATTAGTAGCATTTGGCGTTCTACCACTCTGCTCCAACGTTTTAGCCAGACAGTACTTGGGGTTTTTTTTTTTTTAATGCAGCATTATGCACTTGCTATAGTCCTCATTTGTTTAAAATTTAAAAAAACAAATGTGACGTTATTTATTCATAAGAGTAGTAAAAATTAACTTCAAACAACAATTGATCAATTTTTTGACGTCATTTTACATAGGTTGAATTTTGAAATGTATGTTTTTCATCTACAATATGCAATACAATATCCACTCTTCCTCTTCCTCTTCCTTACCCTCTTCCTTTATTCCACAGTTTTTGTCATATCGATTTTTGACTAAATGAAATGTTGGGTTATGGAAACTGGACGAGGCCATCTACCACTGGTACCTACGAAAGGGTCGCCTATTGTTCTGTCCTTCCCATTTGTGACAAGTGCGGTCATACAAACTACCTGTAACGATAGCCTCATTCCTTGTTTCTACCTCCAACTATCAATATGGATATGCGTAGTATAAGTCTTATAGGAATTTCAGAAAAGAGTTTAAAATATGTTGTGTTAGAATGTAAATTAGTAAATAAATTGTTTGATTGTTACAAGTGCAATGGCAAAATGTACCTAACCAGGACTTATTTCATGACTTTTATCAAGCCATTAATTATTTTTTCCTCAGTAGCACTTATAATAAATAGCAAGTAACAGAAAAAAAAATTAATAAATAACAAAAAATTACAAAATTATAAAAGAAGACAAGGCTACATTCTGTGGTCGCTTTTGTTAATTACCAGGTTATTGTGAAAAATATTAATAATTTTCCATATTATGTAAAACGGTTGCAGGAATAGTGTCAACGAAGAACTCAAAAAATAAAACTTCTCTCATGTTGCACTACTATTTATTTAATAATCTGTTACTGTTAGTTTAGGTTAGGTTAGGTTATCTTTGCATATTCATTTCCAAGATCTAGGCTTAAAATACTTTAACTGTAAAATCACCTTTAGGCAACCGGACGTGTCCATCGCATCAAAACAATAGGTGACGCTTTCTACATTAATAAAACACTGTTTTTCTTAAACCTCAGGTACCAGTGGTACATGGCCTCGTCCAGTTTCCATAACCCGAAATTCTTGTATAATTATATATACAGTACAAATTTTTTTTAATGTGTTAAAATTTTCGACTTGAATTAGCTATATTGAATTTGAGTCATTTTTAAAATGACAACATAGTGTTTTGATATATGATTTAACATCTTTGTTCATCCATGAAATCAATGGTATAAATATGTTTCTGATATCTCCCACCAATAGGAAATGTATGAGATTTGACTTTTTGTAAATAATGCAAATTTAATGTTTTAATTGTCAGAGACCATTTTGATTTTCACCTCAATGGAGATAGGTCAGTATAATTGTACAACTTGATTTATCATTACTAATGAATGTCTTCGTTTCTTACAGTTTAAAACCATTTTGAAGTTGTTTAAAGTACCATTGAGGTAAAATCATAGTCTAGTGCAGTAACATGGGTGTCGCACAATTAAGACATTAAATTGCAGTATTCAAAGGAAGTCAAATTTCATACATTTAGTATGGTTTTTGTGAATAACTGGAGATATGTAAGAAATATATAAATAATATTTATGCCACTGAACTCAAGGTTGAACAATGATATTAAAAAACATGTATCAAACCACTATATTGACTTTTTTTTTAAATTGACTCAAATCAAATATGGCAGATTCAAGATGGCAGCCGAAAATTTAAAACATCACGAAATGTAGTGTAAGTAGTTATACACAAACTTCATTTTCAAAATGTATATGACGAAAACTAAGGAAAACAATTAGGAGGGAAAGACTTTATTTCCAATCTGTGTAAATTATCTTATAACCTCTATTTGCTAATTTACACAATAATTATTTGTATCAATACATTGACTAAAATGGATCTGATAAACGCATAAGTTATTTGAAAATCCGTGCAGTAGTTTCGGAAAAAATGAAAACGACACAGATCAATTTACAATTGGTAAGACGTCATTTAATTTATGAGTTTGAATTAATTGTCGTTATAATTCTTGTTTCTCAAATTGTTTTTTCTTGTTGTTTAAAAGGCAGTTATCATCGCCTTATACAAAAGGAAGAAAAAACATAAAATAAAGACTCCTAACCCTCGGAATAGTCTTATAGCGTGAGGGTAGGAATAGAACAAGAGTTGGTCAAGAAAGAACCGATAGGGTGATAGAAAGATGAAGGACGGGATCTAACACAAGACCACATGAAAGAACATGTAGCTCCAGTTAGGATCTCTCGGGAAATCCCCGCCCAAAAAATAACAGTTAACCTTGTGACAAAGCTACTACAAATATTTCCTCAATTATTGTTATCAATATTTTATAACAACAACAGTTTAATTACTTGTTTCATTTGACAAATAAAGTTTTTAAATCATCGAGCAGTTGATCATTATCTACAAAAAAATACGTCACAAAGCTTTGACGAAAAAAAAAATCGAATTTCCCAAACTCAGATTTCTCGATAGATTTGGAGATTTCTCAGAAACTATAAGGAAAGCTTCAATCTTATACTGTTAAATAACAAATAATTTCCTGTTAATAATCATATTTATTAATTTTTAAATTTTAAACCGAAATATAATTTTGACAGTATTCATCACTACGTATTTGCTTACCATTATATGTAGAAACTAAATCCATATTTTTGTTATCAAATTTGATGTTTTGAATCTAGAAATAAGGCAAAATTATCGTATTACAGTGATAAAAAATGTTTATCTCTAAAATGACATTACATTATTTTTATTAATACGACAATTGCTATTGTTTGTGTATATAAAAACTAATACAGAACGTCTCCGGAGAATAAATCACAACTATAACGGAAGTTGATTTATTCTCTTGAAACGTCGTATATTAGTTTTATATACACAAATAAAGGCAAATGTATAATCTATGTATTATAAATGGATAATTTATAATATGAATAATCCATCATTATCAAATAACTTTATATCCAGAATAGACTCATTTGTTGTTTTTCGTTGAGAATTTAAAGATGACCTTGACAGTTAAAAGTTGAGTGAATCTTGAAGATACTCCGGAAACAAAGGATCTTGTTTGTTGAAATGACGCAAAATTATTAAATTAAGATTATCTAAAAATGGTCATCTTTAAAGTGTCACAACATTCATTTGTTGTTTTCCGTTGAGAATTTTAAAGGTCACCTTGACAGTAAGTTAGAAGTTGAGTGAACAATATATTGAGGGTTTATCGGTAGCAGAGAATCTTGTTTGTTGTTTACAAATATGTACTCATTGGTACGGATTTAAAATGGATTTGAATGTTTCTTAAACTACTGGATGTCTGTTTAAATATTTGCAGTTCATATTGTATTTCATGTGTCCTTTATTTTTCTGAAACTTTTAGTACTTTTATTGACTATCGATTTTTTTAATGATTTGTTGTACACTAGCAAATTTGGTGATATTGTAAGCGTGGTTGATTGTATGTAATGATATTGTATATACGCTTTTCTTTGTTTGGGGTACATACTTGAAATTTTTAAAACAAAAATAAATATTTTTATTTTTTACGTGGACTGTACTTACGTCCGGAGGTTAGTAGATATCTCAAAAATGAACACTCGTTTCTACAACTCAAATAACTGAATGATTTTCAAACAGTTTCCAATAATCTCTTCTTAATATTGTCTAGTTGTGAAAAACGGCGCTCAAAACGGTCATTAGGTTTTTTTTTTTTGGAAAAGCGTATTGTTGTACTAGGTAAAACACGCAGTTCGGACAAAAGTGAGCCATAGGTTCATTTAGCAACCATAAACCCGTCCTCGGCGCAAATCGAATTTCCAATATTCTCTTCAAATTAGTACATAAACCAGTCTTCGGCGCAAAACATGTTTCCAATATTCTCTTCAAATAAGTACATAAACCAGTCTTCGGCGCAAAACATGTTTCCAATATTCTCTTCAAATAAGTACATAAACCGGTCTCCGGCGCAAAACATGTTTCCAATATTCTCTTCAAATAAGTACATAAACCAGTCTTCGGCGCAAAACATGTTTCCAATATTCTCTTCAAATCAGTAGCCATAAACCAGTTTTCAAATAAGCACCGGAAACCATAAACTCTTCCTCGGCGCAAATCGTATTTTCTCTTCAATAAGGAGCCATAAACCAGCCTTCAGTGGAAATCTTATTTCCAATATTCTCTTCAATAAATAGGTAGCTATAAACCCGACATCGGTGAAAATCTTATTTCCAATATTCTCTTCAAAAAGTAGCCACAAACCAGCCTTCGTCGCAAATCGTATTTCCAATATTCTCTTCGATAAATAGGTGGCTATAAACCCGACATCGGTGAAAATCTTATTTCCAATATTCTCTTCAAAAAGTAGCCACAAACCAGCCTTCGGCACAAATCGTATTTCCAATATTCTCTTCGATAAATAGGTAGCTATTACCCGATATCGGTGAAAATCTTATTTCCAATATTCTCTTCAAAAAGTAGCCACAAACCAGCCTTCGGCGCAAATCGTATTTCCAATATTCTCTTCGATAAATAGGTAGCTATTACCCGATATCGGTGAAAATCTTATTTCCAATATTCTCTTCAAAAAGTAGCCACAAACCAGCCTTCGGCGCAAATCGTATTTCCAATATTCTCTTCGATAAATAGGTAGCTATTACCCGATATCGGCGCAAATCGTATTTCCAATATTCTCTCCAAAAAGCAGCCAAAAACCAGCCTTCGGCGCAAATTTTCATTAAAATAGATATTTTAACAGTTGCCAACATTAATTTTTATTTTAAGCCATTTATTCCTGAACCCTAATATGATTTTATTTGCTAATTCAAACACAGATTCTGGTCATTAAAACAAATTTGAACGAAATCAATAAATTCGATTTTGAGGAACTACGTCTTTTGTATTCTTTTACTGATTCTTTGGATTTTATTACCGATAACTCAGGAACGGGCGTGTTTTGAATAGATAGGAACCAATAAGTTTTGTTTGGGCTCTTAAAGGCTACATCTAAGCAAATCGTGTATTTCTTATGGTAGGTACTCATATTTTGAATTATTAAAAAATGGAAAAATCCTATATACGGCCAAAATATACCAATATACCAAATTTGATTAAAATCAACCCAGACGTTTGGGCTGTAGAGGCATATACGACAAACAGACAGGCATCAATCCAAAAAGTTTTTTTTTCCACAGGTGAGCTCAAAACAGATATTATATCATTGATATGTTTTGGATCTATATCATAACTTTCTTAATACTATGTATATGTAAGAAAATAAATATCGATAATTAACATAAACACATATTTACGTCTTAAAAATAAAAAAATAAAATAAAAAAAAAAGTTTTCAGTCTTTTGTGATTGGGATTCCTGAGCCACAGAGATGTTCTCCGACTCCTCCATTATTTTACATAGCAAATAGCTTAATGACCTGGGTCGTAAATAAAAACTGGTCGTAATATGTTTTCCTCTTGTTACAATAATTTATGTTTATCGTCTTAGTGTTCGTAAAAGTTGTTTACGACTGCCATTAGCAAAGACTTGTGCATTAGGGAAAAAAATCATTAATCTACAGTAAAACAGTGTTTCAATCTCCATTAAGACTTTCTTTTATAGCTTTGCTGTTATTTATCAGTTTACCCTCATCGTCAGATTTACTGGCAAGTTTATGTGGTCGACCAGATTTGTAAAATCATTTCTCGCTACAATGGGGTTGGGAAAATTTTTAAATTTAATATCATAGACGATTATAAAAACTAATTCAAAACGCTTGTTAGGTTCTGGTGCTCGCTTAAAATTTAGAAACAAATCTTGGTATTCGGACAGTTCTAAAATAAAATCCTTAAAACATTTAATATATCAAAGCACCACACTTACCTTGATGTTATAGCGGCTTAAGAACTTGACATCTCTGGTTTTATAAAAAATGTGTGTTGTTAACCATGTTACCCCCATCCTGGAGGGCCAAACATTTTTTATCAGAGGGTGCTTTTCCTGGCTTTTGGGAGATTTTAGGCAGCAAATCCTTCTTCATCTACAGCTAGAAACTCTATTGCCAACAACTCTGTACTGAAGGTATACTTCTCGTCGAGGTCTCTATTTCTCTACCATTAGAGAAACACACGTACAGGCCCATTTCAATAATCTATTATCAATTTGTATCGCCGTGCTTTGGATATTAACATGTAAAAACGTGAACTTTATGAAATCCATAACAAGGTTTTTCCTTATGATTTATCAACCCACAAGCAACGTCGCCGACAATTGCTGTTGTGTTTGTTTTGACTGACTGTCAGTAAACATAAATAGATGGCGTTTGGATCGTACAACTATTTTTGGGTTGGAATTTAGAATTTCTTAAGACACCTCCAAGGCTTACTTGCGTAAGAACATCTTCGACATTCAAAGACAATTCTTAAAGTTTTCTTTTAAACACACGGGTTATAACATCTCCATAAGAAGATTATTTATATACAGAGTCTTTAAGGAATTCAAGAAGATCTTGAAGACTTTCCTTAAGTAAATCTTCAGTATTACTAGGTAACATTTAGTAATCACAGTTGCGTCTTAAAGATTGTCTGACTTAATGAAAATCGTTAAATTACCAAGGTATATCGCCACTAATCTTTGTAATTCCTTTAAAAAATATATGCAAAATTGCTATACCTAAGAACATAAAATTTTGTTTTTTAATAAATTCATAAACAAAATGTGTGTAAATAAGTTTATTGTATTAAACTATAATGAACCCATTTTAACAGTCTATAGGTATTAGGCCTACAAAATATATTTTATAAATTTAAATACAGTACTAAAAATGTTATGAATCATTACATAAAGAAATTCTTTTACATACAAGCATTGCGTATGACGCTTAATACTTAATCAAAATGTTTCAAGAAAGTGTTAGTTTAAGCTCTCTAAGCTAATGTATTAAATAGCATAGTTTTATACATTGAATCACTCAACTATTAAATTTGATTTATAAAGTTTGAATTTCGATTTTATTTGTGTAAGCCAAAAGAACAAGCTTAAAGATTAATTGCTGGTGGCTAAAATTTTCAGAGTGTTTGTTAGACATAGTTGTGTTTGTATTTAGTAACATTTTTAAGGTTTGAAGCCTATAGTTGTTATCTAAGGTTTCTTTGTGCAAATAATCTTAGGAGGTTCTCAAGAAATGCCTCTGTATTTCAATCAATGTATACACAAGGATTCCTTGAAGGATAATTACGATTCATATAAATTGTCTAAGGTGGCCCGTTCTTTGAGAAACCTTAAGTTGATCAATCAGGATCAATTGCACAGACACAAAATCACTGTAAAATAAATTTACATTTTATACAACACGTAATCAATATCTATACAATTGTACTCATAAAAGAGACTATAACAATTTATATAAAAAGTAGTTTTTTTTTTCGCAGTTAGCAGCACTCAGAGACTAAAACATTTTGACAAATATTTTCAATTGAGCTATTTTTACTGCTGCTATGAATGGTGATTATAAAAATTAAAAAATGTTATAATTGCTTCACATTTTTAGCTTAAATTTAAGATATGAAATAGTAAAATTTGATTGAAATGAAACTATGATATAAAAAGCCTTTTTTAATTAATTCAAAAACATTAAAAAACCTGATGAAAACAAGCAATTTTGTAAATAACAACATAATCCTCAGATTACTGTTTATTCTTTTGGTAGTTTCACAGTAGTTAAAAACTGATTTATTTAATTAAGTTCTATTATAGAATTTAAAAAATCCTGTCGCTTGTTGATATATTTTTTATAAGCTTAAAAAGTAAAAAAAGAACAAAACAAAAACAGCTACGTCTATCAAACTCTCTTAGAAAACTTGATTATTGAACTGTTTAAAATTACTCTAACCTTTCGTATATAAACGAAAAACCAAAAATATAAACCTAGATTATTTATAAACGCTGACAGCCTAAACTACATATTTATCGGAATATTTTAATCAAGTTTTCAACGCCATATACAATGCTTTTAAGTATAGGAATAGTTAACTGGTTTTAATAGTACTTTATTTTAATTTGTACAATTTCTTAGGCTCATATTTAAAACATTAACTTCAAATAAATATGATAACGGAAACCTGTTATCACATTCATAAGTTATATATTCAAAACATAGTTATTTACATTCTATTTTATATTAATTATATTTCTTCGGTAATCACTAAATTGCTTTGATTGTAACATATTTAAGGACTTTCTTGTAGTCAATCAACCTTTAATGAATGATTATGAATATAAAATGTCGTAAAATAAATGAAGGAATATCTAAGGAAAGACTTTAAATTAATAGTTTAAGGTCGGTCTCTGTATATGAAAAACATTCTTAGTGATGTAACCAATGTGTTCGAAAAGGAACCTTAACAAATACCTTAATCTTTTATTGTACACAGGATTAGCCAAAGTTAGATTTCATAATATTGATAAGTGAAGTTTAATTTAAGAACAGAAGAATAATTTAAATAGTCGGTTTGAAAATATAGTACCTAGGTCTAAAAATAAATCATATGACCTGTACACCCACTTTCTCATAGAACAAATTGGTTTGTTCATACAAAAATATATCAAAGTCTTGTAAAATAACGACTTGCATTCACTTTCACCATACGAAAGTGGGCACATTCAGGGGTGTCCATCTACCCTTACCTTAAGCTCTCTTTCCCATGATAAACTTGTTTTTCCGCTCTCTGTATTTGTAACGTAAGGGGCACCACTAAAAGTGTTATCATGTAAATGTTTCCCATGAACCACTATATATATTTTAATTTTATATATATTAATAAACGCGAGTGTCTGTCTGTCTGTCTGTCTGCGTGCGATCTAGCGAACAAACGGCGAGGACTAACTAAAATTACGAAAATTCGTAGATAGGTTCTCCGAGGGGTGTCCTTGTGTACCTCGATGCTATTTTTTCAAAATTTGAATTTAAAAAAATCAAGTAATTAAACATAACCTATAATTTATCACTATAATATAAGGAAAATAAAGAGAAAAAATTACAATATCAGCTGATAATTAAACAGTTGGCTTATTTCAACCTAAAATTGAGAATTATTTAGGCCTACAGTATTAATTTTGCCCCTGACTTATTACATTATTTAAAAGTTTGTTTTTGTTTTGAATCAAGATTTTAATGTTATAATAAACGGTGTTTTTAATAATAGTTAATTGTATGTATAGAATTAACTTAAAAGTCCCATCACTTTAAGATTGAGTTATATATCAAAACAACTTTTTGGGAAAACAATCAATACTAAATTTTGTACATTATACCACAAGTTTGAGTAGATAATTAACTGTCTTTTCCCTTCCTCCAATGAATTTTCAAACATTAACCGGTCTACTGAACAGAAAAACTAACTGCATAAATAGAAAACTGTAAAAAATATTGTTCTATAGTATATTTTATTTTTTCATTTACTGTAAAGTACTTTATCAAAGAATAAAGTCTTCAACATTCAGTGTTATAAGTTAAGCAACACATAAAATTTTATGAAGATATTTTGTTTCTTTTATTCACAAAATGGGTTTATTATTATAATTCAAAATGTTGAAATTTTAAGTAATATAAAGAACTCAAAACAAAATGAAAGAGTCAAGAATCCGGGTCCGTCAGCATATAGGGACAGTTTTTTTTTTAAATCGATGTTTTTTAAACGGCCTAACACCGACATTTTAAATTTCTTCGTCAAATAAAAATCAGAATAACGTCTAGTTTTATTTGATTACACAATTCATAATATTAAAAAAATAAATAAAAAAATGTAGAACAGGTTGTAACTTACACGCACGCGCGTGAAATTATAAGGCTTTTTAGTTTTACCTACAGACCATAAAAAAGAGAAATGAATAAAAATACTCTCAATCTTTCAATGGCTATTGAATTGTTTGTCTTACATGTCGCAAAATCTGCTTTTAAAACTTATACGCTACGCATTTCTCATTGTGTGGTTAAAATTTTCACACTGCAATTTAATTGAAAATTCAAATAATGTTTTTTTCAGATTGTAGGTAACACCGTGTTCAAGTTAGGAGGGGGGGGGGGTGATACCTGACATTTGTAATTTGGCCTAGCGCCAAAGTATTAGTTTTACGTCAAATGAACATACGTATTTGTAATTAAAATAAGTTGTAGTTTCATTTGAAATCCCAAACATTATATTTCAAAATTGTTTTAAAATATATAAATGGCCGCCATTTTGAAACGATTTATTGAAAAAAAAATTGACTATTTTTTTCGAACTAGGTCTTTACATAGATGAGTACAGTGCAAAATTTCAACTCAATCTGTTAAGCCTTTCTAGAGATATAAATTATCTCATGACAATATATATTTATATTTATAATATACGTAGACTTTGTGTAACTTTATCTACATCTAATTTTGTATTTATTGATTGATAAATACAAATTCGTATCAAAAATTTCAAAAATCCTTCCTTCAGAGGCTTACCTATAGTGAATACAAGAGTGGCAAAGGACCCTAGCTAGATCTACAATTTTTTCCATGTAGTCTTGGGTTATATCTCTCTCTCTCCCTCTCTCTCTCTCTCTCTCTCTCTCTCTCTCTCTCTCTCTCTCTCTCTCTCTCTCTCTCTCTCTCTCTCTCTCTCTCTCTCTCTCTCTCTCTCTCTCTCTCTCTCTCTCTCTCTCTCTCTCTCTCTCTCTCTTCCATCTTTCTCGTCAGATCTCTCTTTTCTTTTCCGACCCTGAATATATTACAGTATTCGAGAGCTAGGGGACCTTTATTTTATATTCTTTTCTTATTACTTTTATAAGACGATGACAAACTAGAGGTCTATAAACAACAAGGAAAATCTAACATTCCTTTTTGTCATCACAGTATTTTTTTTTTATAATGTCCATATTTTAATTTTAAAAAATTAAAAAACAATAAGTAGTACATTAATATCACACCTATGTAGGAATCTTTTTTTTTTTTTTTTTTTTTTTTTTAATCTGTGCAATTATAAGCAAAATTTGTAATTCAACAAGTTATAATTAAATGTGTTGTACAGATGTGTAGGCTACGTGAGAGAGCGAAATATAGATTTATCACGGCAGTGCATTGTGTCTGTCTGTATGAAGTTTATTGCATTTTTATGTTTAGTTATGTTAATTACTGCAAAAAGTATGACACTTTAAAAGCCATTGTCTGGTTTGAGTAAAATAAATCGCAGTAACTGGGTAAATATTGTAATTAATACACAAACTTTCCAAACACGTAAAATAAATCCTTAGGTCTCGATATTTATAGTTTAAAGAAATGAAGCGTTGACGTCACTGTGGAGATACGTATAACTCAAAATTTACGATTTAAACGATTTCTATTATTTTGTAAAATGTGAAAGTTATGCCAAAAATACAAAGGAAATCGCGAATGGTGAGTAATTTAGAAAATATTAAACAGAAATTCTACTACAGTCAGGGTTTATTTTTCAATTTTTGTGGCCGCTATCGTAGATACTTTCAGTCAAGAACAATGACAACGGCGACGTTTTTCCGTTTCCTCAGGCCATGAAATGAGAAGATTAATCAAAAACCGGAAAATTGCTATTACCGAACTTACTCTGTACTTCGTATACTGGTTAAGTAATGGAAAACATAAGTTATATCTGTTTGAAACTGTTGAGTTCAAATTTGACATCCATTTTTATGTAGTTTACTGCAAATATTCAGAAAATTACAAAAAATTTAATAATAAACCTAAAATATAAAGGGTGATTCAAGAATTCATTGGATATTCACATCAAAACCAATGAAAATGTTTTAAAAAAACTTCCTAAAATTCATAGTTTTCTATCTAGATGCTATTTTGTGTTTTAACAACAAAAAAACATATCTTTTTAGCTGTAAATGATATAGAGTTGAAATTTTGCATGATACTCAGTGTTACAAAGAACAAACTTGTGAAAAATAATCAATCGTTTTCCTGTTCTCATTTAAAAATGGCGAAAATTTAAGCCTTTTAACGTAGAAAATCTCGAAATCCGTTAATTTTACCAAATATTTAGAAGAAACTAAATATTTTGTTTATAACTACAAACAAAATGTGTTTTTATTCTTCCTCTAGTTTAAATTAAAACTGAGTTATCGACAAAAAAAAAACGGAAGCATTAATTCTTGGTAATTTTCTAAAACATTCAAGATTAGAATAGAACCAAATATGTTGTTTGGATTATGGAATACATTACAACTTTTCAAATTAAAATAAAACATAAGACTGATTTAAAAAAAAAATACTAATGATATTTTTTTTAGA
Organism: Aphrophora alni; assembly: GCA_963513935.1. Lineage (NCBI taxonomy): Eukaryota > Metazoa > Arthropoda > Insecta > Hemiptera > Aphrophoridae > Aphrophora > Aphrophora alni. Next base: position 150,674,420 of record OY740766.1, read on the forward strand.
ATTTTTTGTTTTGTATCCAACGATGTTTGTTTAAAATAAATCGGATGACAAATAACGGAGTGGCGACATTAGACATTATGACATATTTGATACAAATCTGTAAACATTATGCATTGTTACTACAACAGCTGACTCTATGTTTAAATAATAACAGCTGTTTAAATGTTAGTAGATTTTTTGCCTCTACTTGTAAATATTTAGTAAAAATAACGGAGTTCGAGATATTCCACGTTAAAAGTATAAATAGCCGCCATTTTTTAATGAATAAAGGATATCGGTTGATTTTTCTTGACAACTTGGGTCTTTCTAACACTAAGTAGCAAATAAAATATCAACTCCATATCATTTACCATAAAAAAGATGCGATTTTTGTTTTGATAAAAAACAAAAAATGGCGTCTAGATAGAAAACTAAGCATTTTAGGAAGTTTGTTTATATAAACATTTTAATTGGATGTGAGGAATAATCTCCTGTAATCCTGAAACTTTTTTAAACACCCTGTATATTGACTCACATACTAACTGAGACCAGAAGCTGAGGTTGCTAAACGAAGGTTGTAAGACTTACCTTCACCTCTCCCTGTATATAAAAAAAATTAGACTATTTATTCATTTTGTGAGTTTGAAAATGTGAGTCATTTTGTGAGAGCCTAATGTGATGCTACGATTTGGAAAGGAGTTCAAATCACGCTGTTCCTGCTTATACAAATGTATTTAGTTGTTATAAACAGACACACCAATGTTATATAAAGTAGAAATGCAAAATCAGCTGACTTTAATTAAATAAAAAGGTGTTATAAGTTTATCTGAAGGTGAAAATAAATCTAAATGGCCTAAGGTACGACAGCAAAAACGGCTGACCGTGAGGGAAATACGGCAGTGAGATACAATTAGAAGGAGAAACCAAGGTTTTTGAGGGATTTTAGCACCTAATGAGTAAGTCAAGGTGTTAATAATATTTCAGTTAAATTGTCTCAATGTTTTATTTTGGAAAAGGTTCTAAGTTTAAGCAGATGAAAAAGATATTCAATGACGTCGGTAGGTCTACATTTAAATATAATAAACGTTTATCGTACGAAATAAAAAATACTCCACGCTAATGTTAAACATACCGACCCAGATTTTTGGAGGTCTGTGATTGAATCTCGTTAATTCAATTATAAATTCTGCATTTCTGACCTTACCAGTTTAAAATGGATGTAGCCTACTGAATCTCTTAGTGATTAATCTCTCAAAACTCGCGGCGTTTTTTGCATAGACAAATGCCACATCATTCCTGAAAAATTGCAATAACAAGTTAGTTGCACTCTATAGTTCGGTATATTTAGGGTAATTAACCACGAAAAACTCAAACAAGTGTAATTATTTTGGTTTTAAAGTTATTTGATTGTTTATATTGTATAGTTTATTCGGAAATTTGCAATCATTTGTGAATATAAAAACTAACGCACAACGTGTCGAAAATATAAATTACTCACGTTATCAAGTGATAAACCTTGAGGGAAAAATACGAAAAACTCCAACATAGTCTAGTAGACTAGGGATATGATTGAAATAAAAAATAAAGACCCTTTTTTCTTCTGAATAGGCAGTCGCTTGTCATCATGTAAATAGTGCAGTTCTGTGTCTGGTGTTTTTTCTGATTAAGCAGTTCTTTGTCGTTCTGTGAATAGTGCAGTCCTGTGTCTGGTTTTTTAATTTTTAAATAATTAATCAGTTCTTTATCGTTCTACGAATGTGCAGACCTGTGTTAAGTGATTTTTTCAGATTAATCAGTTCTTTGTCGTTCTGTGAATAGTGCAGTCCTGTGTCTGATGTTTTTTCTGATTAATCAGTTCTTTGTCGTTCTGTGAATAGTGCAGTCCTGTGTCTGGTGTTTTTTTTCTGATTAAGCAGTTCTTTGTCGTTCTGTGAATGGTGCAGTCCTGTGTCTGGTTTTTTATTTTTTAAATAATTAATCAGTTCTTTATCGTTCTACGAATGTGCAGACCTGTGTTAAGTGATTTTTTCAGATTAATCAGTTCTTTGTCGTTCTGTGAATAGTGCAGTCCTGAGTCTGGTATTTTTTCAGATTAATCAGTTCTTTGTCGTTCTGTGAATAGTGCAGTCCTGTGTCTGGTTTTTTTATTTTTTAAATAATTAATCAGTTCTTTATCGTTCTACGAATGTGAAGCCCTGTGTTAAGTGATTTTTTTCAGATTAGTTCTGTGAATAGTGCAGTCCTGTGTCTGGTGGATTCTCCTGTTCACTGTTGTACTTAGTCTTAGTTTTGACAGCTCAGGTCTAACTTTAAGTCTGGGTTCCTTTATTTGGTTATAGATTTAGTTTTAGTTTCCAACATGTTTTTCACTAACATTCCCTATTTTTATCACTTGATAAAGGACGTTGATTTATACTAGCAAAACGTCGTGAATTAGTTTTTATATACAAAGATAATTACTAAATCCAAATAAACCACATTAATAAGTGTACTTAAATTATAATTTTCTCTATAAAAATTACATTCCGAAGATTTTAATTGTAGATTCTTGGGTATTAGAAGTTATTATTTCTGTTTTGGATGTCAAGTGTAATACTTTCAACTAAACTTTCCGCAAAAGAATAAATAAAAGAATTTAACAAACACATTTTGTGTAATCCACTTGTGGCATCCCGAATAACACATGATCACCAATTACCGTCGAAATATATATCTTTACACCCCACGCCATTCTGTTAATATACGGTCGCTTAGAACATGTTTCCTCAAAAAAAAAAAAAATAATAATAATACAATTCATATTGAAGAGTGTGAATATTCTTGGGACTCTAATACTTATATAAATCTACTACTTTTGCCTATTTGCTGGAATTATTTAAATTTGGATCATTATTCCTCTCGCTACAAAAATAACTAAAAAAAAATTGTTAAATTTTTAAAAAAATGATGGTTTGAGGCTAATTTTGGTTGTTGTAGACAATTACCAAGAAATTATGTTTTTAGTTTTTTGTCGATAACTCGGTTATCCATTGACCTACTGAAACTACAAAAAAAGCATTGTGTCTGCTGTTAAAGAATAAAAATATTTTGTCTCTTGTACATTTTTTGTAAAGTTAACGGTTTTCAAGATATTCCACGTTGAAAATTTGTAACGGCCGCCATTTTAAAAATTATAAAAATAAATTCTTTGTATTTGGTACACTTGTAAATCGTAACATACAAAATGCTTATTCCAAATTTGAACTCGATATCTTATCTATTTCCAGTGTTACAGTGAGTTTTTTGTAATAAAACAAAATGACGACTATCTGCTAAACAAAGTGGAAATTGATGAAATTTTATTTTTCATTTTCAGCTTAGAATCACACATAGAATATGAAAATGCATAGCCAGCCCAACCTTTTTGTAACACCCAGTTATTCAGAACCCTGTGTAACTGTTAAAAAAACTTACGCTACTGGATAAGACGCCATGATCTAACAATACGATTTACCGTCCCATCAACCAATTGTTGGGCTTTACATTTATTTAGAAGATCTGCTTCATGACGTTGTTTTTTTTTTTCTACCTAAAGACATTTTAGTGATGCTATTTCCATTAATTCTACCATTATTAATCATATTATATAATATTGTTGTATTTTCTTAACGGTTCACTGATGCCCCCCATACTCAGACAACAAGTCATTGTGATAACTTTTTCAGACATATATAATTAGGATTTAACATTTAGAATTAAATTTAGGGAAATAAAAAAATAAAGAAATAAATATTATATAGCATAGGATGAAGTGGTCAAGTTAACTCAAGTTGCTCGTAAAAATACCCAAGATAAAGTAGTAATGTTTTAAGTTATTCCGAGTTTTTGAGAAGAAACTATTCTCTTCAGAACAACATCGACACTTCAGGTTTAAAAAAGCACTCAAATAATAAAAGATGATTAACTGAATTGTTTCTTTTACCGCTTATTAACTAATGGATAAAAACTAATTTTGGTTTTAGTTTTTCATCTCACTGACATACTGTTTTCTTTAGGCTACGAGGTACCCATTACAAATTATAGAGGAAGTTAGGTTAGGTTAGGTTAGGTTATGTAGACGAAGTTAGGTTAGGTTATATTGAATGGGTTGGGTTAGGTTAGGTTAGGTTATGTAGACGAAGTTAGGTTAGGTTATATTGAATGGGTTGGGTTAGGTTAGGTTAGGTTATGTAGACGAAGTTAGGTTAGGTTATATTGAATGGGTTGGGTTAGGTTAGGTTAGGTTATGTAGAGGAAGTTAGGTGATGATTTATAATCAATGTAAATTTATTTGCCTTTTTGAATTCCGTGACTCTAAAAAAGTTTTTTGTCTCTTTTCTGTCGTCCATGAAGTGTTCTACACCACCAAAGTGTAAACGAATTTTAATCAAATTTGGTGTGTGATTATATTTTGTGATTTTTTTTCAGTTGTTCAATAATTCTAAATTTGGAGAAGCTGCCATAAAAAAAAAATAAAAAAAATCAGGAAATTAAATTTGTTTTTAAATCGGATACACCGATTTCGATCAAATTTTGCTCATGCGTACTCCAAGGGTCCCAACAAACTTATTTGTCACCATCTTCCCGAAAATATCGGATCGCAAGTTAAAACTTAATAATTTTAAAAAATCTCGACTGTTGAATCTTTGTGTTTTCGTCTGTAAAAAACAAGCAAAAATATTATTAAAATTTTAAAAACTTTCAACAAATATAGAAAAGAGTTTTGCACCCTGTTTAATGTAGAAAACGATATGACCATTTTTATAGAGTTGTCGCTTCCACTTATCTAACTTCTATTTGTTCACCCGTTTTATGTCTCTGATTTTTAGGCTTATTGTTACTTAGGATAGTATATAAACATCTGTAAAGAAATAAAATTAGTAGGCTTTATGATCCGTTTCATTTCCCAGCTAGTAGACTATATTATGTTACATTATAGTTTGTGGTAATTTGTACACTACATACAAAGTTGCTTGAGTGGTACACATGATACAGATATAGGGAGATGTATGTTGGTTATATAGTGTTGAATTGTTTTTTTTAATATAAATTTTACAATAGGTGGGATTTATCTAGAAAAGATTACGTATTATTTATTTATGGAAAAATGTACATTTTATTTCAATTAATGTATTAATTTTAGAGGCAAAGTTTATGTATTATTTATGTAGGCTAACTTTGTACACGTTTTTATTATTATACATTTTTCGGACATTTGCCATTATTTTTGTGTTAAAAATCAAAACACGACGTTTCGGGAATAAGAATCAATTCCCGTTATCAAGTGACTAAAAACTAAAGAAACATGAAACTAAGCATAACTTATGTAAGAAGTAAAATTAAATAAGAATACCACCAACCTTAATATCTAAGCATGCATCTCAGAGCTAAAACTGAGAAGTCAAAAAACACAATCACGGTAACACACAACTAACGTCAAATACGTGTTGTTGTATCAAAGATATGCTACAGCAAAAAGTGACGTGGTCCAGAAGGCGTGACAAACTATTAGGGGAGTGGCCTATTGTTAGTTGTATTAAGCTTCCTAGCCCGAGAGCGGGTTACAAACCCTTGTGGCGATTTAACAGGTAAAATTTCAGCTTGTTTTTTTAGTTATAGGGATATTATAATCAAATTTTATTTCTTTTTTTAATAATGGGAGCCATAATGGCCTTACTTCTATACTTGATTGGCTGATAGGAATTGTACACATGTAACTTTTTGAAAGCTGACAATAGACTAAAAGATCCCATATGGCTAACAATGTACAGGTAATTTTCAGACATGTTTGCCAATACAACGAAACATTCAAGCCAATCGCACTAATACAACCAGCAAAATTCAAAAATTCTCCGTTAATTTTTGAACAATCTCGTATGTATATATTTTTAAACCGGTTTTGATACATTTCACATTTAAACTTACAACTACCGAACTTACATTTTTGGTGACGAATAGCTTTGGTTGGTTTTTATTTTATTTTTCGTTGAATGAGAAATTTGTGCAATTTCTTCCATCGTTTTTTTCGACTATAGTCAGACGGAGTGTAATAACAATTAAAATATAAAACAATTTTACAAATCTGACATCTATATTTATGTTCAATTTAAATAGGCATCCAAATAAAATTAAAATATAACCAAATTAATGTTTGTCCCTCCCAGCATGTGTAACTAATTTACAAAGAAACAAACAAATTTACACAACTCAAACAAACATCTCACTTTCAATCTATGGAATTTGTCTCAAACGTTTATTTTAAAACACACATACTCTTTGTTACCATAAAATGAAAACTTAAATTTTTCACAATGTCTTCTCTATAATAATAAAGTTTTGTACTAACCATATGACTCTCATTACGGATCAAACAAGTTGTTCTGATCAAAACAACTTTGAGGCTATTCGCAGAAACAAAATGATGTAACAGATATCTTGAACTTGAATGTTGTCCTTGAATTTAGCTAATCACATGCAGATTAGTTGAAGCATTAGTGAAGAAGTGGACTTTCTCTGCCCCACCGCCACCACCACTGCCACTTCTTCCTGCAAGACAAGTTAGTTGTTGAGAGAGCATAGTTGCCGTCAGAAGTTAACAATGAGTCCTACAATCACCACGGCATGCTTTCTGGCTCTCCTTACTTGGGTTGCAGCGGAAGTCAAATTACGTGAGTATAGTGAACTTTAATTTTTTTTATTATATAACGATTTAATTTAAATAAATTGATACAGTATAAATTTAAATAAAAGTGTTTTCTTCTGTATAATATTATTATAACAATTTCTATATGTCTGATTATTTCCTACTTGTTTTGTTATCTGTATTTAACTCATTCTCTCCTTGTGGAATACTTCTTCAATAATTAACACATGAATTGTGTATGTGTTAAAGTTATGGATGTTGTATTTCATCGTAGCCTTGTAAATTAATACACTAATTGAAAATGTTAATTTTGTAAACCTCGAAGACAATATCCCACAACTAAAATGTTAAAAGAAAAGAATGTGTGAAAATTGCAAAATCACTTCGGCTGAATGAGCTGCTGAGTCCTACAAATTTAGACAATTCAAAAAAGATTGTTTTGAAACCAAATTCTTTTTTAAACAATTAATTTAACAGGAGAGGAAATGAAATTAAAAACGATAAATAGATTAAAATAGAATAAGCAATTAGAGTGTATATTATAGGCGATTGAAAAATTGTAATTAATTGTACATTTTTTAAATAAGTCAGAATTTTTAAAATAGTAATGTTAATTTATGAATTTAAATTGTACACCTCAACTCCTCAGACATAATATAGAGAGTACTTTCTACACCTAAAAATTAAATTACCTCTTACTACAGTCATAAGATTAAATTAAACTGTCATCCGTAGCTAATGTCTGTGTAAATTAGAGTATATATTTTTGTAAGCTTTTTTTTGTAACAAAGTTTGTATTATTTGTTCTCTATTAGATAAACTAAACCGCAATAAATACATAGAAAAAAACTCGAACACAAAATCTCACAAAAATTACGTTTTTAATCGAACGCGTTTCAACGACAAAGTCGCCATCCTCAGTGATACACGAGGTAAAATAACTAAACTATAATTAACTAATATTATCTCACAAGTCAAGCTCAATATTTATTTATACTGCAATAAATACAATACAAATTTAATAAAAAATAGTAAAAACAATCCTGTATTAAAAATAAAGGAACAAATCAAATGTCTTTTTTGTAATGAAAAGATCAAAAACTATCTGTTAGGTTGGCGTTCTGAATTAACATACTGAAATGCAAACGAAATTTAATTCAGATGAAACCCATAGATACACACGGACAAATATACATATTAATATGCAAACTTACCCATTCTAAATAATGGTTAAGTAAACCCTCAAATTAGAAAAAAAAATCATATAACAAAACCAATAAAAACTAGGAAAAATCAAACTTTGCGGGAATAAACAAATTATTATTAAATACATAGCTAAATACAATCTATTTAATAACTTACATATCAAACCAAAATAAACGATTTTTTTTAAACCAAATTATTATCCAGTTATTCTATATATTCTAATACAACATTTACCTTGTCTATTACACGTATATGAATAACAATTAAAATAACTTTTGTCAAAAAAGTATAAAATGAATACATAAATAGTTATAAAATAAACTATTTTCAATAAAAACTTGACGGATTTTAATTTAATGTTTTCCAGTTAAAACTGAATTTAAAGACTAATGTCCATCTATTAATGTCTATCTACTAATGTCTCGTATATTGACTCGATTCTTGCCAATATTTAGAGAGATGGAGTCATTTAACAGGACACAAATTTTGTCTTACATAACTCTACTTTCAAAAACAAATAATTACCTTAATTTGTACGATTGCAAATTTTTGTTTTTCTGTTTTTTTTTTTCAAATGATTACTTGTTTCGACAGAGTAATGTTATCATCAGATCGTTATTAAAGTTTTGTAAGAAGAAATATACAAGTAAAATTAATTTCTATAACTTTGTTCACTTTTTATCATTTTATATACCATGCATTAGTTTTTAACATCATTTATATTGAATGGAAATTAATGTTTCTATATTATTTAGGTAAACATTTATTTGTAGCAATCCTGGTAGCTACTATTCTATAATAAGAATAAATTTTTAAAATAGTTTCTACTCCAGTCCGTGAATACAAATCTAACATAAGAGCCTGGAATTATTTCTGTTTGGGAATCAATAACTCATTTGAAATTAAACAAACTAAAGTTTATCTATTAAAAATTTGCTTAATTTTTTTTAATGTATTAAAACCGACATTTTCTGTCTTATTTTTGTGTAAATGCATTTTTGTATTGTAGTGGACACACCATTATAGTGTCTTCTCCATGACATCTAACGGTCAATACAGTTTTCCCCTGCTATATTGATTTAGCAATTTATAAACGTGAATTGTGCAGAGCTGTTTGAGGGCAACATTTAAAAGCTCCAAAATAACTATCGAGTTCATATAAATTCTTTAATAAGACAAAACATTATTTTCAAATTATTTGCATAAAAAATCAATGTTGAATTCGAAATTTGATTCTAAAAATATAAATATGTTTTATCAAATTCAGTAGATGTAATTTATATTCTTCATAAATCGTGTGTTTGTGATAGATTTTTGGCGTTGGTTAATAAATATTGATGTTAAATTTTAACTCAAAGACCCAAAATAGTTAATTAATATACGTTAATGGTTTTATATAAATGATCCATTTAATGAATAATTACAGAAATTTAGAGGTAACCCCTCTTTCATCCAACTCTTTAGACAATTTTGATAATCGAATCATTGCTCTATACATTAATTTATTCGTTACAGACAAAAGACATAAATATCCATAACCCTTTCAGACCTGATAATTCGTTTACAGCAACCTATTAGAGTCCTGAACAATTTGTTTTTAAAAAAATTCATTCAGGTTTTCAATCTATACTTCTTAGCATGTAAATACATGGAGAATAGCATTTTTTGCTTTTTAAATTAAATGGTTAACCAAATAATTAACATACACGTTTGTGTAGGTTAGGCATTACCCAGAAATATCTAAATACAGTACCAATATTTACAATTTTTGGGGGTTTTTGGTACCAAATTGAATCAGAAATTGGTAAATAATTTTGTAACACCTATGTGTATAAAATTAATTTAATTTTACAAAAATTAAGCATATTTCTTATATTTTTTCACAAATGCAATATGTTAGAAAAAGTAAATTAACACAATAGAACATTACATACATACATATTAAAATTATCTGATTAAAATAAATGAACAAAAATTAACCATATTTCTTATATTTTTTCACAAATGCAATATGTTAGAAAAAGTAGATAAAGACAATGAACATTACATACATACATATTAAAATTAACTGATTAAAATAAATGAAAATTAACCTTAATGTCATTTTTTTGTGTGGAAACATTTAAAACAATTTTTATCTTTAGTAAGACATAAATAAACATTACATTTTTCACATCTCATTCGTGTTCGTGAATTACAGTCCTTCAATCGGCATGCTCTTGCAGTTGTAAGATCATCTACAATAGGCCAGTGATCATAGCCGTCCAGCCTCTTGTCAACACCTGGAATAGGAGCTCGCCAGTTCTGGGGACGCACAGGTATTAAATCAGATGTGCTGGCTGCTGCAGTGTCTTCATCTCCATCATTACGTCTAGAATGTTTTGGAGTGCACATTAGAGCTTCTGCAAGTTCTAACCGAAATTTTAATAAGTCCATAATTTTACCCTTTGGTACTGAGTTTTTACGGCAGTCACGTCGATACTGCATCCAACAATTCACAACAGACAGGTCCAGGAAGTGAAGAATTACCTTGAGGGTCCACTTTTTGGTTTTAAACCATGTTCTATAACATTCAAGTAGCTGATTCAGTAAATCCACTCCCCCCATGTTTTTGTTGTAAGTAGTCACAACTGCTGGACATTGTATTTCAACAAATCTGTATTCCTTCTTGCTCCATCGTTTTACATTTGTGACAGGTGAACTGCCACAAACTGACGATAACATAGTGACACATTTGTTGTCTTTCCACTTTACTGCAACTATTTTACCATCGGATGTGCAGAATTCTTCACAATGTCCCCTCGGCAAGTCGCGGTCAGGGCAGAAATTTATGACTTTTAACCGGTTAGTCATAATAGTACCTGTCGCAAAGAAATTTTCAGCATAAAGTTTCTGCAGCAACCCTAGTGTTGTGAAGTAACGGTCAAAATATAGAATGCTGAGAGGTGGAATACTGTCTGTCAATCTAAGAACAACAGATGGGCCTAAACCAAGTTCTTTTTTGAATGGAAAATTAGATTCACTTCCCTGATACAACTCAAAATCTATCATCAACCCATCAGATGTAGTAATTACGAAGTTCTTTAAACCAACCGGTCTAGGTTTGTTTGGCACGTACTGCTTTAAGCTACAACGGCCAGTGAAGGGAACCATCTGTTCATCGATCGAGTAGTTTCCAGGTAGCCTCTCAATTTTATGACATCCATTTCGAATTGCGTCTAGGACAGGCTGAACTTTCCACAGTCTGTTTCGATTATTTGGTGGTTTGTTTACATCGACTACATGTAGACAATTTCTCAAAAGGAAGAATTTGTCTCGTTTAATAGAACACGATGTAATTAAGTCTAAGGATATTCCCGATTGCCAATACATGCGTAATCGTGGATACGGTATGCATCCCATTACAAGATGCATTCCATATAATTTTTTTATTTCGGTTGCATCTGTTTTTAATAGCATTTGTTTTTTCTGCAAACAATATTGTGCAGTGCAATCTGCTGCATTTTTAAAAAAATCCTCGGGATAATATTCCAAAAAGTATTGTAGTGGTGTCTTTATTGCAGGAATGCCATACATCGGATCGTCATTATTAAAAGTAGGAAATGTTTTTTGAAATATTACCTTATCCCATGAAACAGGAGTGTCAATAAATGAATTGCTTACATTGGAAATATCCTCTTGAGTTTCGTCAATAACTGTCGCAACATTACGTACAGTATCGTCTCGATCATCATCCTCAGAGAGCCCCTCGAGTTCTGAACCATCACCTTCTTCCAAAATATCCAGGATAATATCTGCATCTAGATCAGGATCAAGCCCTTCTGCAAAGAAAAAAATAATTTAAAAGCTTAAAATTAAAAACAATAGCAGAAACATTTCAGTTAAGTACATTAATTATAAATGTTTTTAAATATGCACAATCTCAGACAACGGCTAACCTAAATGCACAATCTCAGAACTTTAAAACAGCTAAAAAATATATAAAAGTTAGGCCTATTTATAAAATATAACTTAAAAAAACAAAACAAATAGAAATGAAGCCTATTCAATAGGAATTCAGTAAAAATTTGTCAAGCGATTGTAAATTTAGGCTAGCCTAGTATTTAAGTCTCATCTAGTTCATAACTAGTTTAGTTACTTGATACAATTTATTAAACAAAAATGTTTATCTAATTGAATATTTAATGTTAGAAGACTAATAATAGAAGTAGTGTGTCAAAAACAAAAATAAACACTTTTATAGGTTAGGTCCTAACCTACATGATTGTGTAGGTGTTTGTTTTGCTTTAAATTATTCTTAATAAAATGAAAATTTGACATATCTTCCATAACTAGCCGATAAACAAGAATGTTTTCAATATAAAAGTTATATTACATTAAAAATCTAACTTAAAAAATTGTATAAAAGTTCATTCTTACCTAGTACACTTCTTTGGTTCACTGCCATTTTGGTCAACTAGTTACTCTTTGCTGAACAATTTAGAGAAATAGAGGGAAAAACCTGGAACAAAATTTCCCTGCCATTCTTAAGAACCTACACAAATGATGTGCACAGGTCTGACTTACCAAACTCAATCATGGAATGTGAGAGAAAAAAATGAAAACAGCTGTATCTTACCTACACAATTGTGCAGGATAGGACTAAAGCATTACCTACACAATTGTGTAGGCAAGGTCTGAAAGGGATAAGCTACGTCCAATAAAAAATTAAAAAATCATAACTATTAAAGAGGGGGAGAAGCATTAAAAATTTTTAATGAAATTTAAATTTAAATTTACAATAATCAATTAGAATTGATCATAATTTAAATAGAAAATCTATAAAAAATGCTACAACATACAACAATTTAAAAATAAATATAACATAAACAAGTGAGACAGCTTCAAAATTTGAACAATTTAACAACATATATATCAAAAATTCAAACAAACCATTTAAAATAATCAAAGACCCCCAACAATGTGTTTAATTCGTATTAAAATTGGAGAACACATCCATGATCACAAGGCCCGGCTACTGTAAAAGGTAAAATATCCTGCAAGTTTGCTTTGTGGCAGCTTGTTTATCAGTCTAGCACCAGCTTGGGAAGGAAGTTTGCTGTATAGATCCAGTCTATGCTGTCTAGCACGATAATTATTAGCTTGCCTGGTACTATAACTGTGTATATCTTTATTTTGGATACAATCATATTTGAAATTAAAGTAGAGTATCACCAGAAGTATATATTTACTCGGAAGTGTAAGAAATCCAAGATCTTTAAGCGCAAACCTACATGAGTTAGTCTTCTTTAGACCTGCCATAACCCTTTTATTTGCAAGACAAAAACCCTTTGCAAATTCCGAACCGATGAATCTCCCCAAAGAAGAATTACACAGTTTAAATATGGATATACAAGACCATAGTAAGCTGTTAATAAAATAGTTGGATTGCAGTATAATTTCAAATTTCTTAAAAATAGTCCTTTACCAATTTTTACACAAATATATACTATGTGATCAACCCAAGTCAATACAAATACATTGCACTTTTGACCTCTTCAAGTACACTTCAAGTTATAAAACATGTACTTTGTCTTATTAGAATTTATTGCCAAATTATTTACGACTTGCAGCATTGACTTGTAGAAAATCCTTATGCTCTAAATTTTGAATTGAGCCTGCTTGGAAACTCAAAGTTTTATCAACAGCAAATTGCATTACGCTATCTGCATGCACTGTTATGATAGGTCATTAATATATATTAAATAATAATTGTCTTCAAAACTAATTGATGTCTTAAGTTGGTTGTTTTTTATACGGTTCCAGTAACACAAACAATTTCGTAAGAATGTAGGATAATATTATAATTGATAAAAAATATAGGATCTATGATCTAGTTAAATCTAGATGATATAGTTGACTAAACCACATCAGATTTTAATACTAGTTAATATTGAAATAAAAGTTAATATCATTTTAATCCTTATCGAGGGAGAAGTTAGTTTTAATGTCTTTTAGTTGAATTCGTTGCGGGAAAAAGTCAATTCTAATCTTACATTTATTGAAAATGAAGCTCTATGAATAATAAATGAGCCTTGGTTATTCAGAACATCTTGTTTACAATATATTTCCGATAAATTAAAAACAGAACTTGTATTTTGCAAACGTCAATCACTGACGTCAAAACATTTGGATTGTACAGTTAGAAACTAAATTTGTGTTTTATTTTTGTGTCCGGATTTACTGGTTTATTGGTCTGCTATTATCAACAATTATATGGAACTTAAATAATTCTTAAGAATCAAATAACATCCTATTATAGTGGTAAATACTGCATAGTTTGATTCCTTTACTGTCAGAGTGGACTCAATAGGGAACCTTACTTATAGTTAATTAGCGAATTTTCAATTACTCGCAATATCCAGTTATTAATAAACAGATCTGCTTTCATTCATTCATTCACAATTTATATACTGTATTAAAAATTAGTTTTCACTGTTTAAGAAATTTTGAAAATGTGAAAAATTTTAAGGTCAAAATTACTAACATTAAATCGCTCGTTTGAAGTCGTAGATTAAATAAAAACATTAATGGGTTTATTTAACCTACGAACTCAAGTGAGCTAGATTTTAATGTTATCTAAAGATGAGATTGCTTTCTCGAAACGTGTCTTGAAAAAAATTTAAAGAAACAAAATCACCATAGGTCTATCCGAATAATAATATTTATTTAATATATTGTACGTTAGAAGTTTTCATATTTAGGGATTATGCTTTGGACACAACAAAACGTGAATTTTAATACTTATTTCTGTTTTGTTTTTAGTGTTTCATAATAAATAACGGAAAAATTACGTGAAATTTGAACGCGGATTCATGAAACATATATTTTATCCATTTATGTGTTTCTAAGTTTGTTTTTGTTTACGTGTTTTACTTATATAATAGAAGTACAAGATGGAATTTCCACCAGATACGGTTTCATTAATTCTTTTAAAATAAATATATTTAGGCTTTTATTTGTATATCATGGAATTTGGATAAGATCCGGTTCCATTCGTTCATTAATATTTAAAGTATTGACAATATATGCACTTTATTTGTAAGTTTTAAAGTATTTCCTTAATAATGGAAGTATAACAGAATTAAATAACTAACAACTTATTTTTCTTTGTTTGTTTTTAAAAAGAATTGTTTACTTGTTTTAAGCATAATCTTGAATTAGGATAAAAAATATCATTAATATATTATATTCTCCGTTTATGTATTTTTCTTCTTTTTTGAATTCAGATGGAATTCGGTTCATTTAGATTTATTATACAATTACCACAATATGTTCGCACTTTTATGTTTCATTAATATAATAGAAACATAACGTGGAATTTGTATCAAATCGTGTTTCATTCATTTAATTAACAACACAATTTCTCAAATTATTCTCCAATTGACAATAAAGAAAACATTACAATAAATAAACAAGATGAATGCTATGTACAATGTGTAACCTCGAAATAATATAAGATCAAAACAACAATGAAAACATTGAGTCAAAATACAGTTATTTTACAAAATTTGTAGAATTAAATTTCACATTTAATGTAGAATTATTTTTATAAAACAGATTTTTACAGTATTATCAATTTTAATTTATAAGTCCTGTATTTCAGGTGTATTATGGATTAGGAACCAGGAAGTAAACTTTCATTACGGATATACCACGGTGCATTGACTGTCCCTCGCATAACTAAACTTTATTTAAAACAAATTGGATAACTGGAACATTTGTTTCACGCTCAACCCCCCCCCCCTCAAGATATGTCGATATAGATCTAAACATCATGAGCTTATTATACAGTGTGTCCAGTGAAGATATTTACATTTTTAAACAACCACCAAGTACATATTCATCAATCAAATTGTAAGATTTCTTTCATACATATTGGAAACATATCTAAGAGTGTACCAACAAATTTCTTACTCTGATATCTTCAATAGAAATAAAATGGCGGCTGTTGACAGAGATTTATGAATTAAACGATAGCAATAAAATAACATTTTATTCTTTTATAGAGTTTAATAACTTTTTAATTTAATTACTAGAATATAGCAAATAATAAGTATCTTTTTACGACAAAACATGTTAACTAAAAAAAATCCTTAAGGATACTTTTCGAATCGATGTGGGTTAACTAGGAGACTTTGGAATAGCAGAACAGACATTTTCGGCCACTTCTAAGTCAAGTGGCTACACACGATACTTTTCTGTACACTACCAGTTTCAAGTAAGAGCTTTCTCCACTTTGCGATGGACTTGACTGAGGGAGGTTCAATCATAGGATACGTAGCTTGAAATATTCTGTGTACTTCTTTGACATTATTAAAAGCAATAAACCAAGCACAGCACAAAACATTCTGCTCTATCGTTAACAACATAGCAAAAAGCTAGAACAGCCTAGGTTATGTTTGTTGCCTAAGAGTCTAAGGGCCGCTTTCCCCAAAATGTAACTAATCTGGTTTAACTTAAACTAGTGTAAGTTATCTTTTAGGTTACGGTAAACCAATATTCCCTTTCCCCACGTAAAAATCCGCTAAGATTAGTTTAAACTTGTTTTATGTTTGAAACCAAGCGGTTGGTAGTCATGAATCTTCAAAACTTCCTTTTAATGTCTGTTTTTCTGTATTTCTATTTACATTTGTGGTTAGGTTGTTGTTACTACCATTGACTATAATACAATAGTTACTACTTACTTGTCAGTTTTCATAACAAACATTAAGGCCTAGCCATCTTAATTTAATTTAGTTTTTTTTTGAATGAAGAAACATTGCAATACTGTTAGACACTTCTTTAATTATTTTGCTTGTTGTTGAATAATGGATACCACTCAATTCTCCAATGTTTATAAGAAAATTACCTGATGCAAAAAAAACGCAGTGTTGTTAAGAGTTTAACTGAAGGTAGAACAGCTCTATTTTCAATGTTCTTGACTGAATTCTCTCTTCTATTGCCTCTAACACAATGTTTGCTGTTCTTTTAAGCATCCTAAACCTATCAAAGAACTCATTTTCATCAAAACTCTCAAAATGGTCATTCCTGGTCCTGAACTTTGTAGGCCCTCTTGTCCTTGGCCAACCAATAAAAAACTCGTCATCCTCCACTTCATTTAATACGTGAAAAACATCTTCCATCGCTTACTAACAATAAATAACAGTTAGGCATAGCTAATAGCCTGGGAAGAACAGATTTGAGTGACAATCACAAAACAATTAATAATATGTTTGTTTTCTATTTAGGTTATATTTCTTCCACAGTAGCAGACAAGAGAAATATTGTAAACAGACTTTTCGTTTAAACCAAATTTATTCAGTTATACTGCCAGTTGGGATGGTTTAATATATCCGGAAGTTTAAACCAAGCAGACAGTTTGGAGAAAGCCAATTTCAGGTTAACTTTTGGTTTAAACCAAAATATCAGTTTAACTAACTTGGGGAAAGCGGCCCTAAGAGAACAAAATAATAGTTTACAAAAAATGCAATGATCTGAATTTAAAAAAAAACAGCTGTTTGTTTTAAAATAACCAGCTGCTTAAACATTTGGAACTTTTTATGTTATCTTGTTCTCCGACGGCAGTTTAAATGTCGTTTAAACTGCGTTTCTATCAACAGCCGCTATTTCATTTATATTGCAGATATCAGCGTAAAAATTTGTTAGTACACTTTTGGTTATGTTTCCAATATGTATGAAAGAAATCTTACAATTTAGTAGATTCTTGGTGGTTGTTTAAAAGTGTAAATACCTTCGTGGGACACCCTGTATATTGATAAAGAGTTTTGACGTTGCAACCAACCCTATATTCTGTATTTTAAATCCTCATTTATGTGTTCCTTCCATTTCAATTTGACATTTACACAAAAATACATCTTGCATTTGTCAAAAACTGAGAATTCTCTATTGCTTGTATATAGGCTACTTTTCCATTTATAAAGTTGATTTTATAAATTTTGCTTCAATAACATGAATTTATATCTAATTCGATTTCATCTAATAATAATAATTTTGAAGGTTAAAATGTAATTTCCTCAGATTTTTTTTGTATTATCGTTGCTATTATTTTTGATTGGGGCATGTCGCTAAAATGATCTGTGACTATCAAATGAAATCCACGAAATTGTCTCTAAAACTAACCCCAAATCCTAATTCACAAAGCATTCTTTGAATTGGTGAACTTCAACTAGAGGGTCCATCGCTCATTCGCCCTTACTGATCTTACCAGGCCTTGAGGGTCGGTGGATTTGTTTGAAGAACATTAACAGTCAGTTTAGAATAAGTAAATCAACGGAAATAGATTCAATGAATTTGTTGAATTGAATAAAATCTCATTTTTTTTAAAAAAGTTAAAAATAAAATGAAGTCCCATTATGGTGAAACGTCATTCTTGTATTAAAAATAAAGTAATTACTGATAGTTCATCTCCAATTTAGCCTAGATGTGCAATGAATTGCTGCAACACTAACTGCAGTCTTTGGTCTTATGTAACAACACGAGCAAAGGGTTCAACAAACAACAAACAATTCTGATGTAACCAACACATTTCCTAGTTGTCTAGGCACAACCACCTCCGCAATTACAACTTGAACTTTAAATGCATTTATTAGACAAACACGTTGCACCATGATCGTGTCTTATCCTGCTATAATCATAAACATTTCACGAATGGAAACACTTTCAATTGCATAATGAAGAAACAATCCTTTCATTTAATAGAATGTGTGTAGTGATTTTACAATGCAAGCTTACATTTTCCGCAATTGATGTACGAACGATTAAACCGTTGTCTTCCTTCATTTAACAAATTTCGGACTAATTGTTATATTATGGTTAAACACTGCGTAGGCTTACATATTTTTTCCTATATTTGTAAACATTAGTTCATATAAAAACAATAAGGGTTTCTCAGTCAATTTTTTCGATCTTGTGGTCTCTTTTTGGTCAACCTTTTAACAAATTTGCTATAAATATTAACTTTTACATCTGATTAGACATTAGTGTTATATAAATTACAAAAATTTTAATGTTTAACGTATAATAACTTGAAAACCATTTATTTTATAAAACTTTTCAAGAGACAAAAAGTTTTCCTTCTTAATCACTAACAAAATTGTTTTTTTTTTTAAATTTTTACTATTTTTCAAAAGATAATCAAGATATGACAAAAACAGAAACATAATTTCTTGGTAATTGCCTACAACACAGAAATAGACTAAAACCAGAATATATTTGAATACCGACAATTTTTAATGACAATAACAAAATACGTCTATTAAATTCAATTATATACACTCAGTATTAGAATATAAATAGATAGGCCTAGCCAAACAAACGACTAGCCTACTTTTTTTCTTCTAAATTTTTTACAAATTAAACAGTTTTCAAAATATTAGAAGCTAAACATTTTAAACGGCAGCCATTTTGAAAATATACGAAATAAATTATTTGTTTTTGGTACAGGTTTAAAACACCACATAAAAAAATGCGTATACCAATTCGAACTCTTTATCCTATCTATTTTCAAGATTGTAAAACAAAATGGCGAATAGAAGGAAAACTAAGCAAGATAGGATTATTTGTTATATGGCATTTCTTGTATACGGGATAAGATCAAAACATATTTTTTCAAATTAATCAGTGATTTTTAGCCTCTAAGGTCCCAAATAAAACTATCAGTCTCTATCGTCCCAAAAAAAACCCTACATTCAGTCAATTCGTAAACTCATTTCCACGACTCTGTCTTGGTGTGCCTTTAAAATATGCAAATACCTAATTGTTAATAGAGATTAGCCTCAAAATTAACATTTTTTCAGCGATTTTTGACACTTTTTAATTATAGAGTTGTGAGGAGTAAATGCTGATTAAAATATACAAATTTCGGTGTAATTAAGTCCATTGAAAATTCAATTGGTTGGTCTAATGGCTAGCATTCTTGTTTGGTCTATCAGAGCAGTTCCAAGGAACCCAAAATCTACGATGGTGAATCAGCATTTTGGATTTGAGGAAGGGAGGAGGTTAAAGGATAAACCTAGCAGTAGTTATCGCATTAAAAAAAACTATTACCTGTATTATGTTAATTTTTGTGGCTACAATCGTGTTTACATAATAAACATAATTGTTTATGTTGTGGCAACAACAATGATATAAATAACAATTAATAACATACTTATGTTGGTTATATATGTTATAATTATCTAGTTTAAATAAAAATGGCTAAAAACCAAATTCAAATTTTGTCTTCTGTAGTTAACACAGACTCTAAAGGAAAAGCAAGTATTACAAGTCCTAGTAAAACAGTAAAGTTTATTTTTTCTAAAAATTTAAGAAACCATTCAGTTCTAAAACATAATAATAATTACCACACCAGAGGTAGAATGTTTAGTTATTTATGAGCATTCTATTAAATGTATAAAAAACAGACAGCATCACATTTTAGACGCAGGAATAATATTAACTGTTTTGAATAAATACATATTTTTTCATAACATAAGGTAACTCCTAGAAATAGACACCATCTGGATCTACACTTTGTTTCATGTTCTCTTGGGTTAGGTCTCTCTCTTTCATCTTTCGTACAAAATATCTTTTGACCAACTCTTGTTCTCTCCAACTCTGATGATATTACTCTATTCGACGGCTAAGAGTACTTATTTTATGTTCTTTTTTTCTTTTTTTTTATAAGGCAAAGATGACCGAGCTGTTTTAGCCTATAAACATCAAGAAAGGCAACTCCCAAACAAGACACCATGAAATCTCCATAGATACAACCCACCCTTTATAACTAATTTAAAAAAAAATTGGCACACTGTAAGCTACATCTATCTCTAGTAGTCACAGTTTTGGTCTTGTTTTACAAATCATTAGACAAATAGATTAAATAGTTAAATTAATCTGTAAATTTTAGAATAATAATTAATTTTTGATTTTTAAATGTTAAAAAACTTTGTTGGAGATAATTTTGCATCATATAAAAACTCATTTTATACAACGTTTAATCTGCAACTATTGATGCCCAAAAGTATTTTCTATGCTATAAAATAATGAGGTAGGCCTATTAGTAAAATATTTTAAATATAACCTCAAAATTAGAACACTTTAATGTAAACTAGGTTTTAATAGCCGTTGAATACGACTGAAAATTTCAAAATAGTGGCGAATTAAAAATATTGTTAGTTGTTTCTTTTCATCTAAACCCTTTATCAAAAAAAAAATAATTTTTTTTAAAATAAAATAAAATAAAACTTTCAAAAATAACCACAATTAATTAAAGTAACTGCTCTTAAATAATAAACAAAACACGAGAAAACCAATAGCTAAACAAAAACATTTCTTTAAATTAATCTTGGGGAAATATTTTCTTACCTTAAATGAACAAATAAAACATACAACAAAAGTAACAGCTTCCTTTTGTTTCTCTTGTTTGCGTAGAGAAAAAAATCTCTCATTCATCATGAGCCTATAAAAATAGGTAAAAAAGAATATAAAATTGAAACCCCACCCCTTCAATACCACCAGGATGAGAAAAACAAGAGTTTGTCGAGAGAGAACTGATAGGAAATATGAAAAGGGATCCCAACATAAGACTACATGAAAAAAGTTCTTCAGGATTGTCAACCCTGAGAATAGCACAGTTCCTGAACACATGTGTAAAAAACTGAAAAAGAGAACACAAATAATACTGCATGTACAAACTAACTTTTAAAACAAACCATACCAGTTCCATAATACACACAAACACACTCACTACACAATACGAAGATAAACATATTTATAAACCAATATAGACTGTGTATAAATATACTTATAAACATTCATAAAACCCACTCATATAGGATACAAAAACATTCCCATAACAACCAATCCATTGTGATTGGGGATACCAATAAAAAATTTTCAAAATATTCTAATTTAAATAATAAATATCTAAATATTTTCATAATATAAATTGTATCAGTTGCATTTTTAATTTCTGAGGGTACTCTATTATATTATATCCTGGTTGTTATTAAAACCATATGTTTTTGTAAATTAGGTACTTGTGATTCTTGGAACCGAAAAAAATATCAGCATATTTTACGCCTTAAATAGCTTATTTTGTACAATGTCATTGAATTTCAAACTTTTTGTAAGAAGTATTTATTTTTTAACTTTTACATTAGCAGTAATTATGGATTAGTAATTTTTAAATCTATAGATTTTTTTTCATCAAATAATAACAGAACTATTTACTTCCTTTTTTAGCTATGAATGATAATGTGAAGTTTAAGCATGAAAAATTATAGAAAGAAAAGTAAAGCTAGTTATTCTCCAGTATAACAAACACACAGAACACAATTCTCATAAAAAATACGCCTAAGTATCAGACGCGTTTCAACGACAAGGTCGTCCTCTTCAGTGATACACGAGCTACATCAATCAAACTATAACTGAATCTAACGTTGCGCCGAACCCCATATTTATACAAACTGAAGGGGGCGTGGCTTATTATATTACACTGCCAAGGCGATAGTACGCACCACGTGTCAATTTAACTATTTAAGATTTAATATCTAGTTATTCTTGTCATTTTTGTCTTATATTAACAATCTGAGAAATAATTGCCAATCAATCATTAATCCAGATATTTTATGTTACAGCACCTTACATCCACCAGTGCAAGGAAAGTGACCCCAAGTTATTGGATTGTATCATCAAATCTTTCCATCATCTGAGACCTTACTTGGCTAAAGGTAATTTTATCATGTGTGTCTTTTATAAGAAATACTTTTATATACAATTACTTTTCGAAGACCAAAATCTCATCAAGCTTAAAATTGTTATCAAGAACTTGGAATATATTTACCCATTTTTTTAATGCTCAGACCTTCAAAAGGAAAGAAAAAGGAGAAACAATTAATTGAGGTGATCATAACAACAAGTTGTTCCAATGTCAAGACCAGGCTCAAAACCAGGTCAGACACTCAGTCCAAGACCTTCATTGACCTCTCGATGGCAAATGTTATCAAGGACAGATGCATCAGTTTACGTGTAGGATAATGCAGTAAATCCAAAACCATTCAGCATTTATTATTAGTTTTCACCCTAATATTAGTTCTACACAACGACTCATATAAAATGATCGTAGATTGTCGAAATCGGTACAGTAGTTCTGAGATATAATCACTTTACAAATATTTTATAAAATAAAAAACCCAATTTTTATAATTTCCTTGTGAAATTGTGCAGCATATATTGGAGCATAGTACAGAAATTTCAATTTAAATCAAAGGTGTGCTTACAACTCAATAGTTATAACTAAAAAAATCTACTAATTTCTAAATGTAAGATAAAAATGTTATATAAATATTACATGTGGTACATTCTATAGTAAATCCATTTTGATGTAGAGAATTTTTTCAATATATTATTTTTTTAAATATGCATTATTAGTTGAATGCATAATTATAGGCTCATTACAGTTTATCTTCATTGATAAGCCCACCACTCTTCAATCTTTAATGACATATTTACCACTCTTTAAATTAAATTTATATTCTTCCAATCAATCTGGTTATTTACTTGATTTTTAATTACATTTCCAGGAATCCCAGAGATTGGAATGCCATCAATAGAACCATTCAGATTGGATTCCTTGTCCCTGTCTCTTACTGGAGGACCGAAAGGATATAAGATCACACTTTTGGATTCTGACATGTTTGGAGCCAGCAGTTTTACAATTCGCAAAATTAAGTAAGTTTTCTTCTATGAATTAATTATAAATGTTACTACAGACAAAAAACCATTCCTTGTGGTTATTGTTGATTTTATACTGAAAATAAAGTTTAAAAAAATATATATTTCAATACTTTTAAAATTCATAGAATCACTTTAGCACTGTGGTGGATATACAATAAAAGAAAGGATTAACGCCAAAACCACAACAAAAAACATTAACACACAAAAACTGTATAGTTATGTTTATTCTACCTTATGTACATTTCAGTAACATAGTTACCATCCTCAGAGGTTGAGGATGTTATGTAAAATAAACATAACTATACAGTTTTTGTTAGTGTTTTTTGTTGTGGTTTTGGGGTTAATCCTTTCTTTTACTTTTAAAATTGAGAATTATTTATCATCAAAAATTCTTCTACATCTTAGTCTGTAAACACGAAAGTTAAAAACAATTCTAAATAATTGGCTACATATCAGAATATTTTTATAATTTTGATATTCATATAAACAAAAGCTTACTTAGATTCATGGGCATACCCATCTAGGGGCAGGGGGGCAGCTGCTCCCCCTGGAAGCAAAAAATAAATCTTTATTATACATTTTGTTGCTGGAATTCTTGAAATAACTGTTTTAATAATCAATTGCATATTGAATGACCATGGCTTGCCCCCCCCCCCCCTAGTTTTGATCCTGGGTACGCCCTTGCTTAGATTCATACTAAAACACTAGCAATATCGGTTGTAAACGAAGGACCTGTTTGAATTACTTTTTGATTGTCTTATAACAAAACAGGGACAAGGTTAGCAAGTAATAATACCAATAAATGTGATCCCTTGAATGATGAGGGGGGGGGTGAACTTAATGGTAGATGGTAGA
This sequence comes from Aphrophora alni, assembly GCA_963513935.1. Lineage (NCBI taxonomy): Eukaryota > Metazoa > Arthropoda > Insecta > Hemiptera > Aphrophoridae > Aphrophora > Aphrophora alni. Next base: position 150,698,880 of record OY740766.1, read on the forward strand.
TATATTTGTCCTGAATTTTTACAAGAAGACACTTCAGAAGTAATTTACTAGGTTAATAATTGGATTTGTTTAATGTCCGCCATTTTGGAATGGGATTTACTATATAAAAATAAAAAATTAGAATAACATTTCTAAATGTTTTTTTTTTTTTTTTAAATATTTCACTACATATTTTATAAATGATTTATTTATTTTCACAAATCGTTAACCACTTTTCCAGGTCGACAAATTTGTAGAACATCAAATAGCCTTTATCTTGTAGATTGGAACAACAAAGTGTAAGAATATAAACATAATTTTATCTTGTATAAACAACAATTAAAAGCATGAAAGTATCTAAAGTATTAAATTTAAAATGTCTTTCATTGCAGATTAGGAAATCCATTTGAAGCAACAGTTTACATCCCAAAGATGAGCATGGATTCACATTATAAAAGCAGTGGGGTTCTTTTAGTTATCCCTGCTTCTGGAAATGGAACCTTCCATGCTTCAATGAGTAAGTCGGAGCTATATATTTTGTCATTTAAGATTATATAATAACATAAAAATGGTGGTCAATTAGGTTAAATTTCTAAACAAGGAACACAAGAAGCGCCCTTGGTTATGACCAAGAAATGTACAATTCCACTCTTCCAAATAACAAACAAAAATCCACTTGTATAAATTAAATCCAACTTATCTGATATAAATTCAAACAACAAAAAGACATATATGCAAAAATAAATGATTAACATTAAATGACCATAATCGCTATGAAGTTCTATATAAACTTATGAAGGATTTGAAAACTAAATTGGTTAAAATAATAAATGTAAAAATCCTATGATCAACTAAATAAACATGTTAAAATCTGTATGTAGTTAATAACTGTAATTTACACTAAAAGGAGTGTTAGTTTTGTAGTTTTAAGTAAAGAAAGAAAAATGAATGAGTAGTTTGTCCAGGTATTCTAAATTTTAGCTGAAATCATGTTTGAAATATAATACAGTATATGGAAATTCACTAATAATACGGTGTATTTGTCCTACCATATTAAGTAAATGAAAGTTAAAAAACTTGCACTATTCTTTAAATATTTTTATAGAGCCGTGACATAGTTTTCACTACTTATAAAGATTGTTACAGGCACAGCCTAGGTCAGCTAATAATAAAAAAGTCAGCTTTTTATAATAAACTTGTGGATTAATACACGTTTTTGTATTTATTTACTAAATATGAATTTCAACCAAAAATAATGGTTTTTTCGATAAGATATCCTTGCACCTTTTTTATGACTCAAAAAATAGTGTTAAGCTTTTAATAAATGTTATGATGTTCAATTTAATCTTAGACTTATATTATTTTATGATTTTTTTCCAAAAGTACATAAACACAAACATTTTAATACAAACCCACAATTATACAAATTTTAGTTTTTATACAAATTGTTAAATTAATTGTTGAACTTTTATAACTATTTTCATCAGAGATGTCAATAAAAATTAGGAAACATTCAGTTTTTGTATCTGCTCAAACAAATATTGTTGTATGGCTTAACATTAGAAATAAAATAAGTGTAAAACAGGTGAAAGGATGCACTTGTGCAATGTCAACTCAACAATTTTAATTCTCCCTCGCAGGCCCTTTAATTATTTGAGCACTTTTTGAATTATTTAACAAGTATAGCAGATAATTTTAATTTAAAAATTCAAAACTTGCAGCTTATTATTTGTAAAAAACACATTTAACGAGATGTGAAATGATAATTGTCATGATATTGTCTTTCAATTTTCAATCAAAAATGTGTAATATCTTGGGGATTTAAGAACTATATTAAAATATAACAACTTATAAGTGTAAACACTGCTTCCATAAAAGAGTATTATCCATAATCCAAGTCAAAAGGCATAATTTGAACAAAATTGTTATACATAGTGTTTTTTGGTCAAATTATATAGAAAATCCCATGTAATTTTTAACATTGTTGAATTTCATTTGCCCTTATTGGCTTTAAACAGTCAGGCTAAGTTCATAAAATGTTCATTTAATCAAGCTAACACAATAAACTATTCCATTTTCCCGCAAACATATACAGTCTGACAGTAACTTTGTACTGCCGGTGCAAAATTAGTAAAATCTTAATTTCTCGTATTTGTATTGTTTCGTAAATATACAGGAATTGAATAATGCACTAATTAACAAGGGATTTCTCTATTATGCATGATCAAACACGTGAAACCTGTGAAATTTGAAATTTCAATAAAAACCAACTTCCAATTTGAACCATTATAAATGTTAGTCATACTAAATATAGTAAAATATGACACACAAAATGATATAACTAGAGGAAAAATCGAATTAAAACCAACTTTAAATTATTCGATTTTGACTACTAATAAATTTCTTCAAATCAAATAATTCTAAAAACAACGTTTATTCCAAATTTTGTTAAATTCTGACCAAAATTGGAACTGTTGGAGCGGTTGACACATTGAAAAACATTTAAGAATTTTAAAACTTATCAAAACACCCTCTAAGAATGTGTTCAGCATACTTTCCGTAGTCTTAACACCAGAGAATGGCTGTAAAGCTACATTTCCAATAATACAATAGTCAAACTGTTAAAACACAAGGTGATTTTATTTCAGATGATGTAACAGCACTAGTTAAGGGAACAGTATCTACTCTTAAGAAAAGTGGTAAAGATTATTTACATGTTGACAAGATGGACTTGGACCTTACAATCAAAAATATACAGATGACTGTGAGCAAAGTGTTCAATAACAACAAAGTATTAAGTAAGTAACAGTTTTAACTTTTTTTTTAAAGTCAATTATTGTTCAAATAATATTGTTATTGAAGTTTTAATTGTTTGTCATATTTTTTGTAATCAAATTAAATGGTAATCAATCATAAAAACTCATCTATTTAAAAATAAAAAATTAACTTGAAAGTTTTGTGATTAGTAAAGTTAGCTATAAATTCCAGTTACTGGAAATTTTCTCCCTTAGTAGTTTTATGGGTATTACTTCTATAAATAACTTGATTAATAATGAGCTTCATTTTACCTACGCATCAATGTTGAAAATACACTCTTTTTTAAATTGTGAAATATTTGAACTATTTTCACATCTTTAAAAATTATAAACATGAAATATATAGTAAAGTAATTATTAAAAATAAAATTTAGTACAAATTCAATTTCACAACAATTTATGAATTGCATATTCCTAACTCAAAAAAAAAAAAGAAAAGAAAGAATTACTGCATATAATTACAGATAGGTATTGGTTAACAGTATTTAAAATAGAATACGTTAAAAAATTTCACTTTATAAAAGTGGTTTCAAATTATTGTGTACATGTGATTCACTAAAAAAAACATTCAAAAGCTTGGAAGATTTATAAAAATTTCTTTCTTAACAGAAAACAAAACTTATTATATTATTACCTTAATTGTATAATAAAATATGAAAATGAAGACTAAATGTACTTTATCTTTTGACTCCTTGTCTTTATCAAAGTACAAAACCAATTTTCTGTGAGTTATAAAAATAAAATACAGAATGTGTTTTAGTAGTATTTTTTAATGATATCTAATCAAGTTTGTTAGTATAATATTTAAAATATGAAATCACTCTTTGCCTGTTTCAGCTGAAGCGACAAACCTGTTTTTAAAAGAAAATGGTCAAGAAGTATTAAACATAATGATGCCACAGTTAAGGGTGAGACTTGCCGAAGTTTTCCAAGATATAACAAACAATCTTCTGTCTCATGTTCCAAAACAGTCTTTCGTAATTTCTAAATAATATATATACATTTAATTTGTAACATTAAACTATTTATACTTTATTAAATAAAAATAATAAATTTTTGATGTGTTGTTTCAATTATTTGTTGAGTTCCAATCAGAATGAGTTAGCAATGTTTTTAAAAAATGAATTACAAAAATATATTGCCAACATGTTAAAGTATAGTTTACACATTAACCAAATAGACAAGAACAAGCAGATATTTCAGAGCACAGATACAAATAAATTTTAAAAAATTGTCTAGAATTAAAATCACTCTTGGGTGATTCTATTTCTATATTCTATTTTCATTTTTCAAAAAATGATCATTTAAATAGAAATTCAATGTATGAAAGCGGATCATAATCCTCCGACTTATCTTTTCATCTAAACAATTTTGATGCATTTTCAAAAAAGTGTGATATCTGTCAGAGGTACCATGAGAAATTATAGGCACCCCTACAATATTTTATTACAGCACTGAATGTGATTCTAAAATTTCAATACATTAATGAATCCAACAACATAAATTCCCTTTAAAGAAATAAATATCACTTTATTTGTTGCCTACACCATACACCTTAAATTTGTATAAAACCCATAGTAGTATATTTACTGATAGCATAAACACATAGTAGTATCATATGAATTACTAAAGCATTGTGGTGAATATACAATGAAAGAAAATTCCCCAAAACCACAATAAAACAAAGACTATATAGCTATGTATATTCAAACTTATGTACATTTCATTAGCACTGCTTTAAAGGTACAATGCACACTAACCTTAATAACTACGATTACTACTGCAGCGAGGCGTTTCCATCACCCATCACCTGATCTCCTTGCCCAATCGCAGTTGGCCTAATCACACATCATGTCAATAGACGTCACAACGCCTACTGCCTTCTAATACACGGTAAGAATATAAAACTAACTTAACTAATGTGGTAACATTTAAAATCATAGTATGAAAAATATATAAATAAATTAACTAATAAAATGTTTGATAATAATGAAATAAAAAGAAAACTAATTAATGGAATGACATAGGAACTAGAAATAGGCCCTTTATTTGAATACAACAACAAATTACCTTCAGCTTTAAAAAAGTAATACTTTCAAAGCTATCTAGCAATCTGTTATTGGTTACATTTTTCAATGATGTGTGATGGGGCCAACTGTGATTGGCTGAGGGGATCAGGTGATGGGTGGGGGGAATGCCACACTGCAGAACTAATTGTAGTTATTAAGATTAGTGTGTATTCTACTTCTGAAGATGACACCCTGACCCAGTGATATTGAAATTTATATAAGGTAGAATAAACATAACTATACAGTCTTTGTGTTAGTGTTTAGGGAAATTTTCTTTCATTGTGTAGTAGTGTTAAAAAAAATTATGGTAAATCTTTTGCTTTAAAAAATTATAATAATAAATACACACACAATTAATTAATGTTTGTATTCCCTCCAATGAACAGACTTTGTATCTAGAAACTATAATATAAATCAGATTATTTACTGCAAAAAATATTTATTATACATGTAATTTATGTGATACATGTATAAATATTCTGAATATTATAAATTATGAGATAAAAACAGATTTAATGTCAAGAATATAATTATTGTTGTGTATATATTTTCTGAAATAAAACTACTCTATTTTGAATTAATTGTGATGTATAATATTTTCTTAAACAACCTGATTTATTACTTTTACAAAAATTAATATGAGTAATTTTTTGTTTGTTATTCTTAAGATGAAAATTCTTCATAAAAATTATTAATATTTTATGATAATCTGTATATTTTCTGATAATAATATTTCTGTATAATAATCTGATATTTTACCAGTTTAGAACATCTGTGTTTCAAAAATTATGAATTCTAGATATGCTTATTCTAGATATTGAAATCAACATATCTAAAAATCCTGCAATATAACAAAAAATACACTTGTCTATTTTTAATTACACTTATATGGTCTGCAGGTCAAAGAACCCTTGTTTTTGAGAAAAGAGGAATATTGACGTTGACGTTGACGTGTGTGGGGGGGGGGTTAAAAATTGAAGTTAATCATGAAAATATAATTTTTTATATAGCTAATAATTATTTTGGATAAAAAAAAGTATTAAAACATGATTGTATTATAGAGTTGTTTTCATCAGAATAATTTGATAATGCATATTAAAGTTCTATGGTTCTTCAGGGTTTTGAGATATTTTTAAGAGGTTTACATTTAAAATGATTTATAAATTATTTTAATACCAGTGGTAATCTAACACTGACAACATTTTGTGTGATTCCAAAAATCGAGTGTAGGATCTCTTACTTCCAACAAACACATATAGTTTTAACCATTCACATTGTTTACTCTTTCTTATGTTAATTAAATTAAGATTGATTGATAACACTCTGCCTCCACTGTTTAAATCAAATGATTACTCTCAGGGGCTTACTACAGTGAGTATAGGCATGATAATCCCGAGGTTTCTAGCTGGATCTACACCTTTTATATTTAGTTTTGGGTTAGATCCCTCTCTTTCATCTTTCCTATCACATGTCTCTTGCCCACCTCTTATTCTTCTGACCCTGACATTATTAGAGTATTTGAGGGCTGGTTTTCTTTTATGTACTTTTTTGTATAAAGTGATGATGACCAACATGTTTTTAACCTTTGAACTTCAATTTAAAAAATTAAATTATTCAACTTTATAATCCATTTATTCAAAAATCTGTATAATTAAAATACTTAAAAATGATTTAGACAGTAATAATAATAAGTTATTGACTTTCCATTGTTATCCGAGTGACATTTCATGAAAATCATACTTTTTTTTATATAACATAAGAAATATTAAAACCTATGATAACTATGTATTAGAATGTTCCAAAAGTTTAGGACCTGTCTTGTATTTTCAAACTTTTTTATTTGTGGTAATTTAAAAAAATCGACTATATGGAATGGGGGTTGGAGTTGAAACGTTTTTAAGACAAGTCCTATTTATCCAAAGACATTCCCAAACTTTTATTTTCCTATTTCAATATGTTCAGAAATTAAGGAAAGAGTCCAATACTTTTGGAACACCTGGTATAATAAAGTAATAAGGTAATAATAATTTATTATTATTTTAACTATAAGATGGTATTATATCGTAAAACACTTTGAATTTTTCAAAAACTGTATTTTATTATTTTTATTTAAATTGAATGGTATCTCTTAATCAACCTGTTCTTATTCAACTTAATATAGTATGGTTATTAATTAAATAAATAAACAAAAACCTGTGAAATGAATTTATAAATTTGTTTCTTACTTTTTTCTTAAATATAATGTACTAAGATATACCATATTATTCATTAGTATAACATTATCCATTCTGCATTACTAAAGTTCTTTTATATAATAATAACCATGAAATAATTGCAACAGAGAAGTATGAATAATCATTTCTATAAAATGCATAAATGTACCAGAAGAGATAATGATGATCTTTATTTATTATATGGCGAATGTAAGATATTGGCTATATACTATCGACTTATCTTACTTAAAAATTTCTAAACTGAATGTGCAGTCTCTCATATGTATATGAGATAATAATGCACTGTTATTTTCTATTTATGCAAAGTTTCCATTACTATAATAGCAGGTCTACAGTGACAGTACGTAAGACTAAAATGTAGATTAGTACTGACAAATTTACGAACCTTTGTCATGCTATCCCCCAAGCTCAAAGTATGATTATTAATTTATTTCACTGCTCTAACTGATTTAGTATATTCATTTTCATTCGAGAATAACAAAGGAATATGTAGAGCTACATAATAATAATAGAGAAATTTTATTTTTATTATCTTTCAAGGTTAGCTGGGTGTACATAAATTTCTTTTGAAATGTAACTGTATAATTTTCCAGATATAAAATGTAACATTTCAAACATTAAACAAATAAGATATGTTTGTACACTCTAAAATTTAGACAAGAATAAAATTTGATAAATAAATAACTAGTAACTCTAAATAAATAAATACAAGTATTAAAATTTTAATAATCTGATAGCATTGGTGGACATGTACAAACAAGATGTTTATCACCATAAATATCATCGATGCGTCCTACTGTTGGCCAGATTTTGTTATCTGCTCGGACGAAGGGCTGAAACAATAAAATATAATCCTATTTTTTAGAATTATTCCTTTTTTACTCAAATGTTTATCATATTGCAGATAAAATTAATACTCGACTTTATTCAAACACATTTATTTGTTATATTGTTAATTAATTTATTTAAAAAAATTCATATTACCAAATTGATATTTGCTTAAACACAATAGGTGATGCATAGCACCAACTATAAATAAACCATTCCAATCTCTTGACTTAAACAGTTTAATAACCGTGTCTTGTTGAACAAAATGCCAGTCTTAGAGCACTATGATAGTTGTTCTACACACCACTTCTTAGCTCTTAAATCATGTTTACTAAAATAGTTTTGGTTTACCACAATATCCTTGTTAAATTTCTATATGTTAATAATTTCTTTATACAATATTGAAAATACCTTTCAAACTTTATCATTCATAGATTAAACAAGGAAAATCGATGGAACAAATGCAAAGAACTTTATTCATTTCAGAATTTAATTTACACAAGGGAAACAGTTTGAGATAATCTATGAAGTGGTTTTTGTTTAACAATATTTTTAGAGCAATATCATGAAAAATTACACTCAGTTTCGATTGGAACATGCAGATTTAATAACATACCGCCCTCTTCAATATTCTCTCTCTCTCTCTCTCTCTCTCTCTCTCTCTCTCTCTCTCTCTCTCTCTCTCTCTCTCTCTCTCTCTCTCTCGCAGCTTGTCTGCCATGGAGTAATTCTAAAATATCAGTTTTCTAATAACTTAAATGGATTGAACACTGATAAAAAAAACTGTGGAATTCTTTTAATACATACTCACTTTTAACTAGAGCCTGGACTAATTGCTCCACTGCCTTTGTTAATAATAATTTTGTAACGTGTATATTGTTAAAAAGTTTTAATAATATCCTTGGTATTACGTTTAAATCTTTTATAATCAAATAAAGCTGTATCGTTTTCAAATTACAAATAGTAATACATTTTTAGTAACCTAATTTATGTCAACCTTGAATTGCTATTTCCTATACTCTTAGAATATCCAAGTTTTCATATATTTTAAGTCAAAAAAGCTAAAGTACGCCTTAACTCCCTTAGCTAGTCTAGCTCTGCATATGTAATTAGGTTATTAATTAAAATATTACAGTGATATTAATTTATTGTTATTTTTATTTGTTTATCTAAAGATAATTAAGCCCCCAGTTGGTCTAGTGGCTAATGTCTTGAATTTCTATCAAGAGAAGTCCACTATACTGTGAGTCTTCAATATCTGAGCCAAACATTTTTAATTTTGTGAGCGCAGCTCAGACTGTCTTAGTGTAGAAAAAGTTGTCGATCAAATACAACATTAAAGTTCTTGAAGTTACCAAAAGTGAACTGTTAGATGGCAGTACTAGTACTTTGAGCTTCAAATCATACCATGGTGATGGTTTGTCTATTTCATATATAAAATTAATGATAGCACTATTGCTTGGTGTGTGAAAGTTATCCGATTTCAATCCCTATAGATGCCAAAATTGTACTAGACTTGTGAAAAAATGGAGAACTACAATTGGTAGTAAATTATAGTTGCAATGGCCATAATTACAGTGACAGAAACTTAGTGTGCTGTTTGCTGACAAAACATTACCCAACTTGGTCATTTAGATCTAAGTCCCAAGTCTAGGCCTTCAGGATTATCTAAATATAGTATTACAAATACTTCTAAATGTATGAGAACAAAACTTAAAGCAAATCAAACATCTAATGATAAAACTATCAGGAATCACAAATGACTGATGACTAATCCAAACTATAATAATTCAAATATTTACATTCTGAATTAAAATATTCAATATACTATTCATATGTTGTAATCTAGAGGATAAATCTGAATGTTATATCAAAATTTAGTACAACAAATTAACTTACTGCAGGGAACGCAGCCTGTTCCCGGGTGTAAGGTCTGTCCCATTCAGAGTTTACAACCTGACTTTGAGTATGAGGTGCCAATTTTAGAGGGTTCAATCTTATATCCATGCGCCCTTCTTCTATCTCCCGAATTTCTTCTCGTATAACTGTACAAACAAATTTTATCTTAATTTCATTCTTCACATGTTTAGAAATTAAATAATACAAAAATTACACACAATTTCATAACACCTTTTAAAAAACCAAAGCTTCAAGCAACAAAAAGTATTAAATAATATCTTAATTTATTTTAGAAAATTTACTAAAAAAAGTACTTTGATAACTTCTAAAGTAGATTTCTTTTAAAAGATTCATGGAAAGTAATATAGTTATGCAATATAACATAATATAATACAGCTATTGTTAAAAACAGAATATATAATATATTAATAAAATTATTCAAAAGCTATTGTTATTACTATTACATCATGCCTTGCATTAACTCAAAATATGTCTTTTTGAAGGTACCAAATCAAAATATAATTTTTAATAGATATAATTAAAGCATCACTACAAGAAGAAAAAAAGTTAAATGTTAGTAAATTCTGACATAGATATGCAGCCATTCAAATACATGGAAACATGGAAGCATTATTTCTGAATAATCTTATAGAGACTTCTTTAAATGGTAAGTGATTGAAAACATTATTTAAACAAATCAATTTATTGAGTATAAGGACTTACAAATAAGTGCATCACAGAACTTGTCAAGTTCTTGTTTATTTTCAGACTCTGTCGGCTCAATCATAAGAGTTCCTGCAACTGGCCATGACATAGTAGGTGCGTGGAATCCTGTAATAAATAACCCAATTGATTAAAGATTGTGATACCATGTAGATGACCTTAAACTCTTTATAAATTAGTTCTGGGGGTGTACTTTTGTCTCAAATATTAGTCACTGATGAACAACATAGAACAGAAATCAGTGAGTGTCATTATTACAAATTAGAGGGAGACATTTCATCTACCTCTTGACACTATGAGTTGCAGAGTTCCTGCAACTGGCCATGACATAGTAGGTGCGTGGAATCCTGTAATAAATAACCATATTGATTAAAGATTGTGATACCATGTAGATGACCTTAAACTCTTTATAAATTAGTTCTGGGGGTGTACTTTTGTCTCAAATATTAGTCACTGATGAACAACATAGAACAGAAATCAGTGAGTGTCATTATTACAAATTAGAAGGAGACATTTCATCTACCTCTTGACACTATGAGTTGCAGTGCACGTTCATTCAGGCCAACGATTTTGATCCAATTTTCATAATTAATCTTAGAAACATAAAAATTGGTGAATTTATGTTTTGGATATGATAAGAAAAGTTAGTTTTTGGTTACAACTAGATGTTCTGTTATTAGACAAAAATAATTTTTTTTATTTCATAAAGTAATACATAATACAATACTTTTTAAAGTTTTAAATTGATTATACATTTTATAAAAATACACAACAAAATAAAACTTAAAAGTTTACATAAACATAGCCTTACAAAGAGTAACAGCTGATTACAAAAATACTTGTTACTTTAAAAGTAGCTGCACTTTTCACAATGTCTTTCCCGAGACACAAACTATAAACCATTAGTAAAATTACTAAATATGAGAAAATACTATGAATTTATTTGCATGTAAAAGTTTCAGAAACACCCAAAAGAAGAGTTGTTTACTTTACATACAAGAATATTACAGTTATGATGATCCTTAAATGTTAGATTAACCCGTAATATTACAAGCATTGTTTATATTTTCACAATGTCAACATGATGTTAATTTTATGTGTAAGGCATTTAAAGTGTTAACTAGATGCTGTTAAGTCTGGAGTATTCTTTTAAATTAATGGAATGTACTACTAAATGAACAACACTACCTAAAATGTTTAAAATATGGATAAATTAAATTATACAAATTACATTAACCGATGAGGAAAAATAGAGGCAGTGAACACCTTCATAAATCAGTAGGTTTGGAACCTTGGAGTTCAATAAAAGGTACTGCTATTTAATTACTAACTTTGTTTATTAGCAACACAATAGTGAACTGAAAAAGTAGCTCCAGAAATTGAAGGGAATTTGAAAGTTCTAAGCTCATGCCAGAATAAATTGTCTATAATCAGAGAATTTTAAAAAAATCAGTAAATCAGGTAATTTTCAGTATATCTTGAAAGTTATGAACTACAAAGTTATTTTTTCTTGTCTTACTCTAAAAGATAAAGGAAACTGCTGGAATGTTATAAGGTACATAAGTAACAACCGCTTTGTTGCTATTCAATATTTCGAATTAAAATTCAACAAATAAAAATAAATAAATATTTTAAACAAAATTTACCATAATCCATGAGGCGTTTTGCAATATCCACTGCTTCAATGTTTGCAGATTTTTTGAAATCACGTACATCAATTATAAACTCATGTGCGACCAATCCAGATGTTGAGCTTTTATACAAAGTTTTATAATAATTATCCAATGACTTGCTCATATAGTTAGCATTCAATATTGCTATCTGTGTTGCTTTTCGTAAACCTTTTCCTCCCATCATCTGAAATATAGACAAAAAGAAGACCCAATAAACTTTTAATATTTTATTGAAAACTCTGAATATTGAAACATTCTTGATCATGAAATTATACCAGTAGTATATTAATATTTATTTAACAACCTCAGTAATTATAGATTGATTGCATTTGATTAAAATTTGTGTTTAAATGGTTTTAGTTTTATCTTAATTAATTCTTGAAATTTGTTTTATTATTTATTTTTGCCATTCTATTTATTTTGCGTAATTACTATTCATTAAAATATTTTGTTTATAAAGAACAAACAGATTATACATCTATACCACTACAAACAAATAATATGTAGTAAGCAGTATATTAAAAACTGACTAAGAGTTTAATATGGTATATTGTTTACCTTTATGTATGCCCAGGAAATGGGTAAAATGGCAGATGAACCAAAAGGTGCTGCACTAACTGCCCCAAAACTTTTATTATTTTCATCTTCTGAGAGAAGTACGACAGGATGATTAGGAAGAAAAGGAACAAGATGTTTTTTTCTGAAATTATAATAACAATAATAAATACATATGTTAAGATTTTAAATTCAGGGTAAACTGATTTTTCATATTCAATCATATATTTTATTTGTGTGCTGATCAGATAGTTTCTATTTATTTTATTCACACCTAAAATATATGCAGAACTGTTAGTGCAGCATTTGCAGAGTCTTCCAATCTTATGACATCCAGTCTAGTGTTATATTGACAAAAACGTACAAAGAAAACTCAAGGTTTAAATCTGCAACATATTCGGAGGTTACTATTGAAATCGATAACAGCATAAACCCCCAAAAAACACCACGAATCGATGAAATTCCACCTAGGATTCTTCAAGAATTGTCGTCAAGGGATTCATATTCCTTACGTACATTTTCAATGCATGTTTCGGTTAAACATGTGCCTTTATGTTTCAAGACAGCACAGATCATCATGCTGCATAAACTTAATAAACCAGCCTAAGAAGTAACATCTTACACACCAATATCACTTCTTGCAGCACTTCTAAATTGTGGGGGAAACTGCTCCGTACATGGCTTAAGTCTCTAATGCATATACTTGATCACCAATTCATAGATATAAAGTCCATAGAGTAACTATGATACTTAAATTTTTTTTTTGAAATGATTGTTCCACTGTCTTTCTAGATGCATGGCTGTCTAGATTCTAGATAATACAAAGCCTCCAATAAAATATGGCACGAAGGCCTTATAATTAAACTGAATAAATTATTACACACCAGACTAACCGACTGACCACAATACTATAGTAGCCACCTTTCCTGAAGATACAGCAGTAATAGCTGTAAACAAATCACAGGCTGAAGCAACAAATAAACTCTTGGGATCATTAAATCGAATAACATGATGGACACAGGACTGAAAATTTAAACAGAATAAAGTAAAATCCACTCACGTCACATTTGCCCTACGACAAGCAGACTTGCATTAGTCTGTATACATCAATAACAAAAAATACTGCAAAACAACTGTGCAAAATATCTGGGAATACACCTTGATTCACACTTCACATGGAAGCGTCATGTGCAAAAGAAAGTGGATCAAATCTGTCTCAAGTGTTGTCAAATATATTGGTTAATGATCACAGTTGAACCTCTATAATAAAAGGTTACTCTACCAGACTATCATCAGACCGATCTGGACTTACGGAGCTCAAATCTGGGAATGTATGAAGGACTCAAATCGACTGTTAATTCAATGTTGCCAAAATGGAATAATTCGCTCAATTGCCAATGCAAGATGTTACCAATAAAACAACAATCTACATTCACATCTAGGTTTCAAACTTGTTGATGAAGTCAACGACTCTGCTCTGTTGCATGAGAAGAGACTTCACCAACATGTTAATGTGAAAGCCATATGACTTCTTGATGATAAATATGACTGTAAAAACCTTAAAAAAGTCTTAAGGTCTAAAAACCAAAAGACTTGTCCAAGTAAATTTATTATGATAATAATAGTTGGGCCGTAGATAAAAATTTAAATCTTAACACACGTTTCTTTTGTTGAGTTTTATCACTTCGTTAGAAGTGTTACTTATTTAAACAATGTTGGTTTAAGATTGTACTAATCATGAATAAAAATAAAATATCTAAAATATGGAAAACAAGTATTTAAAAATAATCTGACTGATTAACCAGATCATATGAGGTTTCTTCAAAGATTTTGGTACAACTAATTGTAATAGATGAACTATATACATGGAATAAAACAATATCTTATACAGTATTATCATTAACAGATTAATACTTATAACAAAATTAATAACATGAGAATTTAATAACTATTACAACAGATAAATTAGTTTACCAAGAAAGACTTGGTTTTAAGAATTAAAAATGTCTCTATAGACATTATTATTAAGTAAAACAGCCTATGCATTTATAATGATATTTGTTTACACCATTCAGTATGGTATCTAACTTAATACAAACTGAATACCTTTAGACAATGATTATTGCATGATCTTCTAATTGTTAATATTCAAAATTGAATTTGAGGTAAAAAATATATACAATGTTTTCATAAATTATAAATTAATTATTTAAATAAAGGCAATATTTATGGATGATAATAAAATGGAGCTGGTTTTAACATAGAACCATTCTAAGTTATGTTAGCTACTCTCAAGTAATTGTTTTCATTGAAGTTGAAATATGAAAAAACCCTCTTTCATCAATTGCTTTTAAAAAACTGAAGAAAAGAACATAAAATAAAGACCTCTTAGCCCTTGAATACTTTAATAAAGTCATGGTAGGAACAGAACAAGAAACACCTGATAGGTAAGATAAAAGAGTGAGATCTAACCCAAGACTACATAAAAAAGGTGTAGAAAAAAAAGTCCCTCAGTACTGACATGCCCATACTTACTATAAGTAAGCCCGTGAGGGTACTTTCAAGTAAAAAATATCGTGGAGTGGTTATTTGTACACAATTTAAAATGTAATATTAGAAACTAAAGTTAGAATAAATGGGTAAAAGGTTGTTTTGTATTATATTAATATATGATTACTTACACTCCAATTGGCCCCATTCCAGGACCTCCACCACCATGAGGTATACAGAATGTTTTGTGAAGGTTAAGATGAGAAACATCAGATCCATAATCACCAGGCCTACACAGACCAACTTGAGCATTCATGTTAGCTCCATCTAAATACACCTACAGAATAAAATTGTATGAAAATATACATTTAGATAGTCATGTATAAATTGTATTTCTTATGATATCTAATCAAGGTATTTATAATAGTATTTTCATTTTACCAGAATGCTCATAATGGAAAGTTTAATAAATCAATGTAGACAACTATGGTTAAAAAATAACAAAATTTAAAATTAGTAAAATAAAAATACAAATCATTTACTAAAGTCTTAGATTTAGAAAAAGGGGTTAAGTTGATTCTGACCCCTGACACTCCAACTTCTGAACACGTTAAGTGTCATGGGGGGGGGTCGGTTCGACAGCAAGCTCATAGTTAAAGTGGCGTGTCGGCCGATCGGTACGACACTGCCATTAATGCAAGATTTTATTTTACAGTCTTTTACCAGTAAGTGTTGCAATCTAGCGGAAAACACATACACTAAGTGAAATATAGAAGATTGTAGCTAATAGCGTAGATATTTCATTTTATTATCTTTATATAGTGTTGTGTAGCAACCAAATAAAATACCTCATCAATATGTTAATTTCATCGTACCGATCGGTACGGCAGCGAGATTTTCAGTTGGAATTATGGATTAACGCATTAAAAGAAGTAATATACAGTTTGAACATTCTACAGTTGTTATATCTTTAAAAAATATACGTATAAAAGTTAACTATTACTGTAAGCAAACAATAAATTTTGCATATTTTTGTATAAAACATTGAACAATTACAAAATTGGAAAGCAATTTTTTTAAACTGTTTAACAATGTTATTTATTTACAATTAAGTTTTTTTTAAATCATTTATTTATATTATTACTGTCTAAACTGTAAGATGAAAGCATTTTGAAAGCAAAATGAAAGCATTTAAAATCTGTTATTGACAAGTATTGGTGTTGCGGTCGTGGTCCTACATTGCTTTTGTAAGCGAGCCAAGCATTTACAATGCAGATGCCAAATAGTAAATGTTCTGCAACTTTATGATACCATCTTAGTGTCTTTCATACTGTTGAGTTGTACGACGACATTTGATCAGCATCATTGATTCCGGATTTTTGCTCATTGTACTCTGTTATTACAAGAAGCTTGAAAATGACATTTCCTCTTCGATCCCGCTTTCCAGTTTGAACCATGTCGACTTGATGTTTACATGCAGTTACTCAACGCGTTTCCCACCACTGAGTCATGTGTTACCAACAACACAGACCAAAATTATCCTAGGAAATCAATCAAAAGTACGGTCGGCCAATCGGCCGACACGTCAAATTCCAAACAAAATATGGTATTCAAAATGACATGCCGGGCCGATCATTTTTTTGAATGTTTTGTAAAACAATTTCTCAAAAAATCAGTTCTCCATATAACCATAAGGCCACATTATATACAGGTTATGTCATTAAAACTGTTTATTTAAGTTGGCACTGTATGATAAAAGTGGCACAACTGGCTTGGCACTTAACGTGTTATAGCCTATTATACAACCAAATGCCTAGGTTCTAATCTAGCAGATTAGTTCCCTCGATAAGTTTTAATAATCCATTGAATAGTTCATCTTGCAAGTAGGTGCTTATGCTCCAAACAACCTAAGGCTGTAAGAGCCGCACAATCAAATATTATGTGGCCACGAGTTTCATTATCTAAATCATATATACCAGAAACAAGGTTACTGTCAAATGCACATATTCTGTGCAGATGCATCCTGAGGCCACGGTGTCCGTTTACAAGATCTGTGGTCTAACTATGTTGCCGCCCGATCAAGGTCAGTGCTATTACACTCGATCCGACAAGAAGGACTTCTATCATTATTAATTTCCTGTGAGCATGCCCAACAAGACTGTTCCATCGTTCCTGGTGTTTAGTCTAATATACTGGTTGATGGCTTGGCACAATTATATTCCAACTGTTGGCTCAAGATTGGTTCCAGATCCTACCTTAGCTAGTCCTTCTTCCTCTGTTCAATCCTTGGAATCATAAGGTGATAATGTAGTTTCATTCTCATGTGTTCTATTTTTAGATCAACAAAAAGGAAATGTAAAGTGCATGTAACATGAAAGAGGAGTTTTTCTGATGAATAATATTAAAATTTTAATGGTCAAAATACATCCGTCACAACAAAAAATAAAATAAATGTATAAGTCTAATAGTAATTAAAAATTTAAGACCAAGGAGGATATGAACCATGATTGATTAATAAGCAGTAACTGGGTTCTTCCTTAGGTTGTACAACCCCATTTAGTTATAAATTTATTTTTATAAAAAAATAAAATAAATAAATAACTATAACTGATTTTTAACAAGTTAATTTAATGTTACTCTCTATAATAAATAATGTTTTGTAGCTAAATTTTTTTTAAAAACAATTTTAAAATTGCTGACCATTTAAAGTAATATTATAGTGATTATGCATCTCTGAATATGAAAAAAATAATTTTAAAGCAAAATAAAACTAACTAGACTAGATGTTACTATGACAAAGACAAGTCTGACGAGATTACGAGCTGAAAATAAAGGGGGGGAGGGGAATGCGTGATAATGACAACTAATGTAATAGTTCCAAATTTTTTTACAAAATCTGTTTGGGAACTTAATTAAAACTACTCCATTCAGTTTATTTCTTCTTGAAAAAACATTAAAATCATTAAACCAAGATAATTGTAACCCCAAATTTTTCACATACCACATCAAGAATGAATATTAATATATTTTTTTAAATTTTATTTTTTAGTTGTGAATGTTTGCGGTACCCAAGTGACATACTATATTTTTAAATCATTGAATATTACTTCCTGCATATACACAGGTAATATTCAATTATTTAAATGTCATTGTCTTTATCCTAATCATTGTATCATACAGCATGTTAAATTGGGAAGACAGCTTACATTCAACAGAGATGTAAGAGTTTATGTTTGGTAGATCTGTAATTCCTAAAGACAGAAGATAAAGAAAAGTATATGGTATAACTTAAAATGTGAACAGGTTATAAATTGTAACAAAAATAATGGAAATAGTAAATTAAATACTAAATAGTTACATTATTTCCTAAAATTTTTAATATAAGTCATTCTTTTAGTTACCTGACCACCATGTTCATGAATAAGTTCACACACATCTGCAACTTGTTCCTCAAAGACTCCAAATGTTGATGGATAAGTAATCATTAGACATGAAAGGTTGGCACTATGTTTTTCTACCTGGAAAACATATAAAGAATAAATATTTTAAAACTTAAAAATTATTTAAGTTGTGGATAATTTTAAGCATGGGACATTCTCCAACCAATAATAAATAGTAAATAATAATCAATAATAAATTATAAATAATAAACCATAAATATAAGAATGTTGAAATGTAATCAAATAAGAAACTGTCATTTAAACTTTAAGATTACTCAAAGACAATGAATTACAAATAAAGTGAAAAATGTTTGAACTCAAAATGTGCGCGTTAATTGAATAAACGATACCCCTCTAGGATAATATTGAGAAAGGCAAAGCAACTTAAAAATGGAATTATCATGTGACATGTATCCCATGATGCTTTGTGTGAGCGTTACCTGAAGAAAGAACGACGCTTGGCTTCGGACAGTCTTTGGAGAGAAGTCAGACGAGAAGGACGCAAGCCTGCGTTAGTCATGGAGCGTTTCAAGTAATTGTAGTTAAAGTGACTTTGAAGGAAATGTTTGTGAGATAATAGTGTTTGAAATGATATCACGTGAGTAGACATAAACAAAGTTTTTAATTTGGAAGTAATGAGTAATCGAAAACAAGAACAAAATATATGAACAGTATAGAGAACTGTGCATATCATTTTTTTTAAGGATAAAATAAAGCAAAAGCTTAAAGTTTCAAATATTTATTAGTATAAATGTAGCTACAATTGTTTCGCCTTGCGGCATCGACGGGCTACTGATAATTTACAGGTATAGACAACTATTCAAAACATAAGTACAGGAAACTGAAATACAATAGAGAAATCGGGAAAGGTAGGGGGTGACCTAGCAGGTAGATAAAGGTTGATGAACTATGGTACGGATGGGTTTAAGAAGAGGTGACGAATTTAATACAATTTGGTCATTTAGGTTGAGAATAGGCCTAAGTGAAATAGATCTATTTATTTCTAAACATTCTAAATTATTTAATCTATTGCTTTTATTTTCTATATGTAAGAGTTTAACATTCAATTTCGGATCAAAACTATGACCCGAGTCCAAAAGGTGGTTAGCAAAGTTAGAGTTTCTATAGCCATGTTTCCAGCTATTTACATGTTCTTTAATTCTAACTTTTATAGATCTACCTGTTTGACCTATGTACTCAGAGTCACAATCTTGACAAGATATTTTATAAACTCCACTATTTTCTAACATTTCTTTTTTATCTTTATTATTAACCAACATTTTCCCTAGATTTTTTGTACAATAAAATGCAACTTTACGATTACATTTAGTAGAAATAAGTTTACTGATTTTATAACTAGTTCTGTTGATATAAGATAATTTACAATATCTAACTATTTCAATGTTCTCGTTATGGGAAGAGTGGACTAAATTTTCAGCTCTACGCTTTAACTTTTTTCTTAAAATATTATCTATTAAACTAACCCCATACTTATTATTAACAGCAATTTGTTTAACGACATTCAGTTCATCATAAAAGTCATTAGGTGAAAGAGGTATACTAATAAGTCTATGTACCATGCTGTGAAAAGCAGCATGTTTATGGCTGATAGGATGGTTAGAATCAGCAGGTATAACTGTATCTGTATAAGTAGGTTTTCTGAAAATTTTAAATTTATGATAACTATCACTGATATTAATGTTAAGGTCCAAGAAATTAATGCTGTTATTGTTACCCACTTCCATAGTGAACTGAATGTTGTTATTTACAGAATTTATGGTTTTAAGGAGAGAGTCTAACTGTCTATTAGTGCCACTAAACAAACACAAAACATCGTCAACATAACGGTACCAATAAATTATATTTTTAAATAAAGGATTGTCTTTACCAAATAAATTATTTTCGAAATCCGCCATGAAAATTTCTGCTAGAAGAGGTGACAAAGGTGAACCCATTGCCAACCCTTCTATTTGTTGGTAAAATTTATCGTTAAATTTAAAATAATTTTGACAAATGCAAATTTCTATGGCTGTTTTTAATTCATTACTAATTGTAGTATCAACATTGGTATCGCTAATAATGTCATTGACTATGTTTTTACATTGATTAATGGGTATACTTGTAAACAGGCTTTTGACATCGAAAGATACAATTTTAGCATTGGAAGGTATAGTAACATTTCCAATTTTGTTAACTAAATCTAAAGAATTCTTAATACTATATTTAGATGTAAAATTAGTGGCACTTTTAAATACAGTATTGACTTTTTGGGCCAATTTATAAGTAGGAGCATTGTTAAAAGATACTACGGGACGAACAGGAATGTTAGGTTTGTGAAGCTTAGGTAGGCCATGCAATCTAGGTGGTTGGGGGTTCATAACTCTCAAGTATTGGCCAACATTATTAGGGAATAAATTAGTACAATTCTTAATGTAATTATTAACTTGTTTACTATAATTAGACGTAGGATCATTTTTTAATATTTTAAAAGAGGAGTTATCATTAAGGATATCATCTACTTTACAAACATAATTAACTTTATCTAAAATAACAACTGAATTACCTTTATCGGCTTTAGAAATAACAAGGTTGTTATCTATCACTTTATTTTGTATTTGTTTAATAATATTAACTTCATTGTTAAAATAACGTTTATTAGGAAGATTCTTAACAGTATCCCCAATTATATTTGAACATAAATATTTAATGTTAACGTCTAATTTATTTATAGATTCAATATCTACAGACAGAGTTTCAAAATTACTGTTTTTTAGAGAAGATCTAGGGTTGTATTTAAGACCTTTGTTAAGAATCTTCATTTCTTTATTATCAAAACTAATATTAGATAAGTTAATAACTCTATCATAGAATTGGTGTTTAGAAAACATGTTGGCTTTACGCTTATTATGAATCTTCAGTTTATCTTTTAAATTATTTAGTTTTTTAATTTGTCTGTTAAAGGTTACATAAATTTTATTGCGGACAAAATCAAAGACATCATTTACAAAATAATCAAATTCAATAGGATGAAATTTAACAGCTAATTCATCATAAATAACTTTAAAAGTTAAAGCGTAGAGCTGAAAATTTAGTCCACTCTTCCCATAACGAGAACATTGAAATAGTTAGATATTGTAAATTATCTTATATCAACAGAACTAGTTATAAAATCAGTAACCTTATTTCTACTAAATGTAATCGTAAAGTTGCATTTTATTGTACAAAAAATCTAGGGAAAATGTTGGTTAATAATAAAGATAAAAAAGAAATGTTAGAAAATAGTGGAGTTTATAAAATATCTTGTCAAGATTGTGACTCTGAGTACATAGGTCAAACAGGTAGATCTATAAAAGTTAGAATTAAAGAACATGTAAATAGCTGGAAACATGGCTATAGAAACTCTAACTTTGCTAACCACCTTTTGGACTCGGGTCATAGTTTTGATCCGAAATTGAATGTTAAACTCTTACATATAGAAAATAAAAGCAATAGATTAAATAATTTAGAATGTTTAGAAATAAATAGATCTATTTCACTTAGGCCTATTCTCAACCTAAATGACCAAATTGTATTAAATTCGTCACCTCTTCTTAAACCCATCCGTACCATAGTTCATCAACCTTTATCTACCTGCTAGGTCACCCCCTACCTTTCCCGATTTCTCTATTGTATTTCAGTTTCCTGTACTTATGTTTTGAATAGTTGTCTATACCTGTAAATTATCAGTAGCCCGTCGATGCCGCAAGGCGAAACAATTGTAGCTACATTTATACTAATAAATATTTGAAACTTTAAGCTTTTGCTTTATTTTATCCTTGAATATGGAGTTTCAACAAGAAATATCTGCTATTACATTAAAAATTTTTTTAATGTCTAAAACATGTTAACTTAAGATTCCTATTTATTGTAACAAGCCTAGAAATTATAAGATATTCATTTTTAGTATGTTGAACGTTAATAAAGTAATAATAATAAAAAGGAAAGATTGCAATTGACATAATTGTGGCTGGTTAGATTCATTGTGTATAAACCACTATCCCGTGTCACTGAAGCATCTTGTAAGTACAGATTGAACCCTACCCTTTAATAAAAGTAAAATCATTTCTTTTTTTTAAATAGAACAAAATACAAGATAAGTTATTGTAGAAAGTAGGTAGAATCACATGCTTGCAAGATGGCGTCCAAGATGACGCCTATCTCGTAAAATTAAGTAGTTTTATAGTTTCTTCTAAATTGTCCCTAGTGTTTTTACCAAAATTAAATTAAATTCAAGTTTGTAAGCGGAAGCAACATAATTTCAACCCATAAAACATAGTTATGACTTGTGGTTTTTAAAATTTAACCAGAAAACTTTCTTTGAGATAATAATTATTAAAACATAAAATAAACTTGTAGTAACTAGAAGTTAAAAAAGAAGAGTTTTCCAAAATATAATATTGAGGTATTTTTTTAGAAAATGATATAAAACCTATGAGAGACAGGTAAGCAATTTTAATATAAAAATAATATGATTTATATTCACTTGCCATTACATAATATACATTTAGTTACATATAAATTAGGGCTCACCTACAGTGAGTACTGGTGTGAGAAACACGAGGAAATCTAGTTGGATCTACACTTTTCTTCATATAGTATTAGGTTAGATCCTTCATTTTTATCTTTCCCATCATGTCTCTCTTGAATAACTCTTGTTATTTTCCAACCATGATGCTATTAGAATATTTGGGGGTAAAGGGTCTTTATTTATGCTTTTTTTGGAAACTTTTACACTTTTAGACAACAAAGAAAAAAATACAACTAGTGTGATAACTAAATAATGAAAAACAAAAATTACAAAATGTCCCAATAATTTAAAGCTGGTGAAATTGAGTATATTCAGTTTAATTGATAATATGTTTTACAGAACTAACGTAAAACAAGACAAATAATAAGTTCAGTTTTGTTTACCAAGTCTACTACTACAAGATTACCAATGATCCTTGGGAGAGTCTGTTCTTGTTTATTTGTAGACTGAACTGCTTTTCCAAATCTGTTTAGTAGTCAAATATCATCTGTCTATCTTTGACTTTAGAATTTTATAAACCATCGAAACATATTTCCTTGCACTCTGGTTTGGATAACCTTGCTTCTCAATATTGTATCATAAGCACCCATGAAGACCACAAATACACTTTCTTTTTTGAAAGCGTCTTTAACTGCCTGGGTGAATCGCAGTGTCTGATATGAAATGGTTATTTTCTGTCTGAATCCAGCCTGTTCATCCAATAAAAGGTGCTTAGTCTCTAGACACCTGTTTAGTCAGTTTATAATATCTTCCTGTATTTTGGCTAGGATGGATATTAGCGCTATTGACTTATAAGACAATATTAAGTTTCTTGGTTTGCTAAGTTTGAGAATGGGGATAGTTAGTTATTGTCTTTGTAAAATCTGAATGCAGATTATTAGTCTTAGAGGTCCATATCCTTCAGATGGTAAGCAGGATTAGGAAGGCTTGTTGTCCTAGGTTTTTGATAATATCTGGATAAATTTCATCTAGTCCCGATTGTTTTCTTGATTGAGTGTTTCTGATTGCCAGTTATTGGAAAACTTGTCCATGGAAAATTCCTTTTGAAAGGATTCCTTAGATGACTCCAAAATGATGTGTTGTTTAATCTTCCTCTTCAGGCTTTTGTCTTCTTTTCCTTTAGACGTGAAATTGACACTGCAAGAGATGTTGAAATGTTTAGTTATTATCTTTAGATCTGTGATTTCTTTATTATTTATTGTCAGTCCTTTCTTGACAGAGTTTTTAATTTATTATTTAAGGTATTAATCGGTTGGAGGGCCTTTATACTGTCAGTCCCGTAATTCATTATACTAAAGCACGAGTTCCAGGTTTCTCTTTTAGATAATGTTATTTTTTCTCTTTAGGATTGTTGTCGCTTTATGCCACTCAGTGTCCTCATGTGCTCTGGTTTGCTCGTCTCTGTCTCTTGCTTTGTGTCTTTGTATTTTTTAATTGTTCAGTTCCTGAGACTAGCATAGTTTGTATTTTTTTATTTTTTTATCTTGGGATGGTCCTCTTTGCTGTTGATTATTTAGCTGAACAAAAGTATTTTAAGAGTGTGTGAAAGGAAGAGTTGAGTTGTCACTAAGGCTTTAACTTTAGTCCTTGTTCCCAGCCGCTTAACATTCTTAAAGTTCCATCTTGTCTGCAGATCATTGTGTTGTGTTTTTCTGTTGGTTAAAGAATTACTGTGTAAGGATGATATGTGGTCACCAGAATTTTCAAGAATTACATGATTTGAGACATCCACCAGGTCTGATGAGACAAATTTGCGGACTTGGTTCATTGTTGTAGAGCCAGAATAATAAATATAATGTTCCCCATTATACAGAAGCTCTATTGTGTTGCTATGTAGGAAGTCTTCTACATTTTCCCCTGCTGCATATTTATAACCCCATGATGATGAGGCTGTGTTGAAGTCCCCCATTTAATTGTAGCCTTGAAAGGCTCAATGTGGTCGAATTTCAGGTTCTTATTGTTAGGAGGACTATAAAAACAAATAATTATGATTCTCTTGTCATGGATCCAAACCGTCAACACTGTCATTTTGGACAAGTCATTCCATTCATCTCTTTCACTTTCCTAAACTTGGACATTATATCAGTCCTAATTATCACAAAAATTCCACTCTCAATCTGTCTGACCTTGAATAGAGAATAAATATATACAGTAGTCTTTGTTTTTATAATATTGCACTTTTTAATATGTAGTGTTAGCTTTATTGACTACTAAAACATATATAGCTAAATCAATCATAATTACTCTTAAATCAATTATTTTCTTAGGTTATAGGCCAACTGTGTTTCATTGCATATGCTCAAATTAAGTGTATTAATAAAGTGTAAAATAAGTGTAATGTGGGGTGTATAATTTAATAACAATAAGTGATATTATATGAAACAATATTGACAATGGTTTGTTAAGTTGTTTTGACCTTATCTTTTAAATCTTTCATATCAATTCCTCCATCACGACTGACTAAGATTGGTTGAAGGTCCATGCCTGCCATTTGTGCAGAGGCTGGATTAGTTCCATGTGCAGATACTGGTATCAGACAAACTTTTCTATGGATATCTCCTCGAGAGTTATGATATGACTGAATAGCACGTAAACCTGCATATTCCCCTTGAGCTCCACTGAAAATGAATTACAAAGATTCAGTCTTTTTGTACTTTTAAACATATTTTTTCTCTTTTTTCTTTTTTTTTTTTTAACAGTAGAGAAGAACATAAATATCGTGAAATATGAATGATTTTTAAACATAAGAATTAATCTTCTTTTTTTTAAATCGGGTCACAAAATCATAGAAATAAACTAATAAAATGTCATGTGAAACATCGAGATATTTTAGTCTATAAAAATAAATAAGAGTTTTATATTAATTATTTATTTTATAATAAATCAACTAAGTATTTATATAAAAACTGTTCTATTATCTGTAAATAGTTTTGTTTAATTTATAACACAATATTCAAACATGTGTAATTAACAGGTTTAAATTTTAAAATATTTTTTGTATGAGTGACTTAATTTAATTTTACAAATTAGCTTGCTTTATTGAATTGTAGATAATAATTATGCTTATCAGTTAACCTTGGTTTTTAAGTTTGTGCAATTCTAATTTCCTAATTTTAAAACACAAGAGTGCTGGTTGGCCATTAGCACTGCAATATTTTCTTTTCATGACTGTAAAATAGCTTATCAAACCTCTAATAATTTAGGTAATTTCCTAAACCAAGGTAATTACCAAACCCACTACAATTAACCAATATAACAACGGTAATGTTAACTTTACAACAGTGATATTAATAAAATCACCCTTGATGAAGAAAATATTGCATAGGCTAAATAGAATGAGCATTTACTCATAACTTTAAAGAAAAATTGCCCAGCTATAAAAAATAACAAACAAATAAAGATGTAATTATGCTGAACATTTGATAGCCATAGCCTATCTACACAAATATAAATACTAAATTAGCTATTCTAAATTATAAACTGCAAAGGATGATCTCTTGATGTGTTAGAAGTGTGTACAATTTACTCAAATTATACGATGAAAGGCTGAAAAGGAATGCATACAAGCTTTGTAGAATATGAACGAAATGAAATAGAAAGATGGGGGGAAAAGTAAATAAAAATACATTTCCATAGCTTAAAAATTATATATTTATTTTTCAACATAGTCACCGGTCAAACACATTTCTCCTAACGCTTAAAATTTTTTTGTTATTCCGTCACTGTAAACTTCTTCCGATTTTTCTCCAATCCAGGATGTGACAGCTGCCTTCACCTCATTCTCTGAGGTGTAATAGTTACCCTCGAGCTATCTCTTGAGTAGAGAAAAAATATAAATTGCAAGATGCAAGATCGGGAGAGTAGGGAGGGTGTGGAATCGATTCAAACTTCAGGTTTTGCAGAATGTCACCGTGGTATCTATTGTGAACACATATTAGATATCCCAATTGTTCAATAATGAAGCGGACATGTTCATTTCATATTCCAATATGTGTAATACCAAAAATGGTAATTTTAACCTAAATAACCAAAAAATGGTTATATTGAGATTTGAATATTTAAAGTAACCCGGGAAACGTTAAAGTTGAATAAGGGAGGGGGTTTTAGAAGTCAAAAAGATGACTCAAATATATAGATTATTAAAACTAGGGTAATAAAAAATTAAATATAGGTTTCCAAAATAATAATGTCATGTATAAAAAAATTAGTTATAAGTTGTAATAAATATTTAGGTAGTATTTGTATTGTGTTAGGTAAAATAATTTGAACCGTGTCAGTGTTGCTAGGTGTGAGAATAATTCTCGCATGCGTTGCATATTAAATAGGACGCTTGGTTTTGGAAGCTGGAAAAACACACATGTGGTTTTAGTCAGTCTGGATGGAGGTCTTGAGGCAAGACTACGTTTGTTTCGGACCGGTATATCTGGTTCTAGACAATAGAAAAGTGATGTAATAGTATTTTTCTTTAGTAATATGTAACAAATATAAACTAAATTGTTATGAGACGATAAGTGAATAGAATTTGAGTATTTTTAATGCGTAGAACTGAATATTTTAACCTGTAGAACGTTTAAAGTGAATAGACAGCATTGGTGAACACGTGTTCCTTATAACACAAAGACAAAGTATCAAAAGTGTGTTTTATAAGGTGAGAACTATTTTAATAAAGAAACAATGCACAATACAGTTTCAATTATGTATAGACGTTGGAGTGATATAGTTTGAACAATGAATTTTGCATACTTAACAAAAGATATTGCAATTTGGTGAACTAATGTTATAGAGACTAAATTTAATTTTGTGTTTCAAAGCAAGAAATAGAACAATTTGAACATTGATATGTACCATTTTCATAATATGAACAATAAATGTGTCGTTGTAAAACATGAAGCGTGGACTTATGATGTAACGGCTGGAGCGAGATTGGCGAGTCATCATGTAGACGTGCAGGACAATGAAGAAGTGATTTTAGAGGAAAAGTTCTGTTTAAAATGAGAAAACGTGTCTTGGTATAGCACGTATAAACTTTTTTCTATGTAAAATAAAATATGTATTTGTAATAATTTAGAAATTTTTCAATATAATAAGTTTGAATTTATTACTTGATGTTTTTTGATTAATAAGACGCAATGTCTTATATTTCAAAATAAAATTAATATGTTAGAGTCTTTTTTAAGAAACTAGCTAATTGAGATTTATTTGTTTTTTGTAGAGAATCTACTTTATAGTAATTCAATTTTTTTTTTTATGAGAAGTAAGATTAAATTCATTTCATTTTTTATTAAGAAGTTGCAACTGAAGACTAAAGTCAATAAAAATTAGTTTTTTAATATTGAGACGTGAATATAATGGAATAACTGTGTAGGATGTGTTAACTTAAAATATATTGCTTGAATTTGCTCATTTACATGTATTCTTATTATGTTTGTTTTATTTTGTATAAATGTTAATACTTAACTCAATAAATTATGTTCAATTTCAGTTCAACAAAATAAGATTTTTTATTTCACCAAGAACCACTGAAGTACACTTTTAAAAGGACTTGCGACCCTGAGAGATTTTAATCATAATAACAATTAACTTTCTTTCTTTTCTAAATTGGTAAGCTAACGCTTCCTGGCGCCCATAAAAAGCTTGGCAAAATTTTATAAATAATAATAAAACTTAAAATCATTTTTTTTTATATTTTTTGTAATAAAAATAAGTACTCTTCAAGTACGACAAGGCTCATTTTTATAACTATTACAAGTGTCGCTCAACTCGGGGCTGTATTCTTATATTGAAAAATATAAGAATATAAGTCGAAAAAACAGTGGTTTCTTGGTGGATTAGAAATTCTTATCGAAAAGGTAAGAATATTCATAATCAACAAAAAAAAAAATAAGAATGTTCTCTCTAAAAAATTTTTTAATAATAAGTAGATAAGTAATTTTAAAATAACCAATTCTAAATTTAAAGTTTAAATAATTATAATAACTAAAAATGGAGGGAGATAATAATAATAAGTTAATAACTGATTTAGATAGGCTTAGGATGGAATTTAAAGTTATGAAACAAGAATTTGAAAAGTATTTTACAAATGTAAATAAAAAATATAAATTTGAAAAGGTATTGGATATGGATAGAAGAGATGTGGAACATTGGCACATCGAATTAGACAGAGAAAGTTTAGATAAACAATGGCATGTAAGGTTAGGAGTAAATTTAATAGATAGGGATGTTGAATTGAAAGCAGAAATTAAAAAAATGATGTCTGCTGGAATGACAGCGAGAAATGAAATTTATAGAAAATTAAAAGATAAATTGTTAAAAGAAGCACCCCCTTTTACTGTAGTGTCGGCATTTGTTATAGGAAATAATACAGAAAAAGTAGGTTATGGGTATTATAGATGTAATAATACAAAGATTAATGAGGTTATAGGAGTTAATAATAAAGTAAATAATGAGGTAGATAATAATGAAAACTTAAAAGTTAAGAAAAATGGTGGGGTTAATGATTTTGATGGAATAAATAAAGTTTTAAGTGATTCAGTAAATAATAATAGCAAATTGGTAAAAGAAGATCAAAATTTAAATAAAATGGAGGGTACTAATAATAATAATAATCTAAGGGCTGAACAGGTTAGGGTAATTGAGCAAGATAGAGTAGATAGAGATGATAAAATAATGAGAATGTTGGAAGTAATGATGAAGCAGATGAATGATGGATTTGAACAAATGAAGTTAGATAGAGAACAATGTTTTAAAGAGTCAATACTAGAATGGGAACAAAAAAGATTAAAAAATGAGACAATTGTTAAGACTAATGTATGTCAAAATGAGTTTTTTGAAAACAATAATTTAGAACAGTTAACAGGTAATGTTGAAATTAAGAAAAATGATGGGGTTACCAATTTTGATGGGGTTAGAGAGATTGTAAGTGATTTAAATAACAAGGGTAAAATTAAAGTAAATGAATGTGTGAGTAAGATAAATGATGTAATAATAAAAGAGTCAGCTGTTTGTGTAAGAAGGCAAAACTTTTGTAGCACTGTAAGCTTTGAAAACTACGTAATGTTGAAAGTTACAAGTATTTTTAAAATTCAAGAGAAAAAAATTAAAAGTTTTAGTGAACAGTATAATGTTGAATGTGAATATAAAAATGGGTGTGTGAAAGAGATTTTTGTAAAAGCAAAGGAGTATGATAAGGTTAGGAATGCTAAGCTGACAGATGACAGAAATAGGTCAGTAGATTCTAAGATGTTTGAGAGAAAGAGAAATGTAGATATGTCTGTAAGGGAGAAAGAGAAAGGTGTTTTGTCAATACTCCGAGACAATAACAAAGGGGAATCTTTTGTTAGGAAAGGGTCTGTTGTGATGACTATAGTAGACAAACTGTCCATGTGGACAGAAGTATTTAACGTTGTAATTAAGTTAAGAAAGCAAGCTATATTTTACAAGATGTTTCACCAATCGGGGAACCATCGAAAAAAATGTATAATTTATAATTGAGTCATAATAAATTGAATTTTGGAATGAATAAATAAATGTAAAGACATTTTATAATGACACGGACTTGATTTTGAAAAATAATTAATAAAAAGTAGTTAAGATTCTGTTAATAAGTAGTTTTAAATTTGAATAATGTATAGTCTATAGTTTGAAATAACAATAGTATGAGTATTAATATAAGCCAAGCGTAAAATATTAAGAGTTTAGTTTTAGAAAACGTTCAGATATTTGTTAGAGTTAAGACGGAAGGTTTTATCAGTTGATAAACGTGAGTGTTTGTATATCCACATATCAACATTTACATTACGTGCCTACGATAATCTATTGGTTTGAAAAGGAATCATACGACTAATATGGACAGAGTTAATATTGAATATTGAGAACGTCAATATAAAATATTCAATAAGATGACGAGAGATTGAATCTAATTGGAACTAAAAAGGTTTTCACTTCTTATCAGTAGACAGATATATTGCTTCATACAGCTAGGGGAGATTGTTTATTCCTTAGTCAGGTATAAGTTCTATGCATGACATTGAGACGAAATATAGGGTGTTACCAAAATGCTGTCTAGGAAAATAAAAAACTTTTGACTTATAATCGGAAATTAACTTGCGTTTTCAAATAAAAATTACTTAAATAAAGGATAATTGGTTTTAAATAAAGTAAATAATAACAAAAGTAGATTACTTGAATAACTTTTATCGAATAAAATGTAAAATTTCTAAGTAAAGAACTTAGAATAAATTTTAAAAATAAAATTTTCTTTTTGAATTTGAATAATAACATCTAGAAAGAATTACATAAACAGAAAATCGACGATGCTAGTAATAAGCTTGGTAAAAATAAACATTATTTCAACTTCGGATGATGCGATTTGAATGAAATTTTTTATGAATTTTAAATTTTCTTAGAATAAGTGCATTTAGGTAATTAAATGAACAAATGGGAGGAAGGCAGGGTAACGGTAGTCGAAAACATGTCTTATTCTTAGAAATAAGGCATGTAGACAGCATTAAAGGTGTATTGTGGTTGTAAGGTTGTGAGGTGGGCTTTATTCTGAACTGAGTAGGAATTTAGCATTTCAACCTTCTCACATCTGAAGATCATAATGCAGACTTCAATGTAAGTGTCTAAAGTTGTAATCAGAAGGATACAAAGTGTAATTAAGTCGACAAGAAGTGTCGTGGATATTGGAGATAATAGGAGAACATACAAGAGACTACTAAATAATTAAAATTTGGATAAAAAAGTAAATTTTGGAAAATGATGAGTTAAAATTTGTAAAAGTTTTGAAATTAAAATGTTTTAAGTAAAATTGAAAGTATTTTTTGATAAGATGATGGAGATTTTGTAACTACGGTTAAGACAATAATAATTTGATATAATATTACATAGAATTTCCATGTAATGATACTTTAGACAGATGATTGAAGAAAGATAAAGTGTAGTGTATACAGAACTGATCAATCTGTATATACAAAATAAAACCGGACGAGTCAGAATTGGAGTACTTTCGTAAGAAAGATAGCAATTTTTAAATGTATATAATAGATTAAGAGTAATAATGCTTGGCTTATATAAAAAAAAAAAAAAAAAAAAAAAAAGTATTTGATATTTGTTTACAAAAGTTAAGGATAATAAAATAAGTAATTATATGCAAAATATTGTTAGATTTAAATAATTTGAGATTTGAAAGGTGACTTGTAAAGGAATTGAGTGGTTTTCAAGAGGCATTGCTAAGATGATAATAATATTGAAGTTTTTTTGTTTTTTAATAATGAAATGGTAATAAAATGAATAATGGAGTTAAAAATGTTAAAGTTTTTGTTTTTTAAAGAAGGAGATATAATTAATAAATAATATAATATGAAGAGAATTTTTGTGAGTTTTGCCAAGACAGATAATAATTAAGTTTTTTAAGTTTTTGATGTTAAATAGTGAGTAAAGGAGGTTAAGTTTCTGTTTTTTTAAAGGAAGGAATAGTAAATTAATAATGATAAGAGAGATTTTGATGAAATTTATAAATAAAATAAACAATTAATGATTTTTGATAAATAATGTTTGAATTTGAAATAATAAATGATTGTGAGAAGTTATCTGATAAAGATGTCTAAAGATTTTGATGAAATACGGTGTTAGCTGGGAAACAATGTAAAATTTATTTTTTTTTGAAGTTTTTATATACAAGTGATAGATGATTAAGAAGATTTTAATATGAAGTGGTTTAAATGAAAGAATTTTTGAGTTTTATATGAAGATGATGACTTTACAGAATTGTCGAGTAAAGTGGTATTTAAAATGAAGTTGTTCTGTTAACAAACTTTTATAAAAAAGGTAGTTAGGTTGCATTAATGGTAATTTTTTAGTTTTTAAGAGGTTTTTTGAATACTGCGATG
The DNA here is from genome assembly GCA_963513935.1 of Aphrophora alni. Classification (NCBI taxonomy): domain Eukaryota; kingdom Metazoa; phylum Arthropoda; class Insecta; order Hemiptera; family Aphrophoridae; genus Aphrophora; species Aphrophora alni. The sequence continues at coordinate 150,732,043 of OY740766.1, forward strand.
AAATGAAGGAAATATGCGACGATTTTGTTGAAATGAAGGAAATATACGGCGATTTTAATGAAACAAGAGGAGATTTAAGGAAGTCTACGAAATACGGCGATTATTATGATTTTTAAAGGAAGCTACGTTGAAATAAGGAGATTATTTATGAAATAATATATGGGTAAATAATAAGGAGTCTTTTTATGATGAAGAATTTTGTTTGGGGATTAATGCAACTTTGATTATTAAAATATGAAAGATAAGATGGAAATAATTTTAAGATAAGGTACTAAAAGATGATACAATTGTAAAGAGGTAATTTTGAAATAGATAAGATGAGTTTATAAGTGATTTTTTTTTTGTAATAATGATGTTATATTTTTTTGAATACTAGTAGAGATAAAGAGTTTTTGGTAATTGTAAAACCAGTAGTTAACATTTTATCCCAGCAAGACAAAGGAGAATTGAGATTTTAAGTAAGAATAAATAATTATTGGATATAAACTAAAATAATATAAGATTAAAATTGAAGAGTTTAAAGTAAATTAAAATGATTTTGAGTAATAAGTAAATAATTTTGTAATGATATTAAATAAAAATGAGAAGTTTTAATTTTGGATTGTATTGAAGTGAAAGAAATATTCAGATGAATAGTTAGAATCTTGGCAAAGAGATAGAGATATTTTTTCTTTTAGCAATCAGGAGTAGACACTCTGACGTCGCAAGATAAAAGATGAGTGATGGACAGCTCAACGATAAGAAGTTGATGAAGGTTTTTTGATGATGGATAAGACTTGGGTATAAGTGGTTTGATTGATTAGAATATGCAACTAGGTAGATTTAGTGAATCAATAGATTATAAGATGTTTAATGTAATTAAAGAGAGAAGATTTCTTATTTTAAAGTTTTGTTTTTTTTAAAAAAGGAATATGAATATTCTTAGTTTGCTGAAACTTTTTTAATTTTGGAAATCTATAGGGACCGAATTTGAAAGTTTTTTTTTGAAGTTAAAATTTTTTTTGTTAAATAAAAGAGAAATCTGTGTTTCAATATTATATATTGAATCACAGCTTTGATGGGGTATTTGTAATACCAAAAATGGTAATTTTAACCTAAATAACCAAAAAATGGTTATATTGAGATTTGAATATTTAAAGTAACCCGGGAAACGTTAAAGTTGAATAAGGGAGGGGGTTTTAGAAGTCAAAAAGATGACTCAAATATATAGATTATTAAAACTAGGGTAATAAAAAATTAAATATAGGTTTCCAAAATAATAATGTCATGTATAAAAAAATTAGTTATAAGTTGTAATAAATATTTAGGTAGTATTTGTATTGTGTTAGGTAAAATAATTTGAACCGTGTCAGTGTTGCTAGGTGTGAGAATAATTCTCGCATGCGTTGCATATTAAATAGGACGCTTGGTTTTGGAAGCTGGAAAAACACACATGTGGTTTTAGTCAGTCTGGATGGAGGTCTTGAGGCAAGACTACGTTTGTTTCGGACCGGTATATCTGGTTCTAGACAATAGAAAAGTGATGTAATAGTATTTTTCTTTAGTAATATGTAACAAATATAAACTAAATTGTTATGAGACGATAAGTGAATAGAATTTGAGTATTTTTAATGCGTAGAACTGAATATTTTAACCTGTAGAACGTTTAAAGTGAATAGACAGCATTGGTGAACACGTGTTCCTTATAACACAAAGACAAAGTATCAAAAGTGTGTTTTATAAGGTGAGAACTATTTTAATAAAGAAACAATGCACAATACAGTTTCAATTATGTATAGACGTTGGAGTGATATAGTTTGAACAATGAATTTTGCATACTTAACAAAAGATATTGCAATTTGGTGAACTAATGTTATAGAGACTAAATTTAATTTTGTGTTTCAAAGCAAGAAATAGAACAATTTGAACATTGATATGTACCATTTTCATAATATGAACAATAAATGTGTCGTTGTAAAACATGAAGCGTGGACTTATGATGTAACGGCTGGAGCGAGATTGGCGAGTCATCATGTAGACGTGCAGGACAATGAAGAAGTGATTTTAGAGGAAAAGTTCTGTTTAAAATGAGAAAACGTGTCTTGGTATAGCACGTATAAACTTTTTTCTATGTAAAATAAAATATGTATTTGTAATAATTTAGAAATTTTTCAATATAATAAGTTTGAATTTATTACTTGATGTTTTTTGATTAATAAGACGCAATGTCTTATATTTCAAAATAAAATTAATATGTTAGAGTCTTTTTTAAGAAACTAGCTAATTGAGATTTATTTGTTTTTTGTAGAGAATCTACTTTATAGTAATTCAATTTTTTTTTTTATGAGAAGTAAGATTAAATTCATTTCATTTTTTATTAAGAAGTTGCAACTGAAGACTAAAGTCAATAAAAATTAGTTTTTTAATATTGAGACGTGAATATAATGGAATAACTGTGTAGGATGTGTTAACTTAAAATATATTGCTTGAATTTGCTCATTTACATGTATTCTTATTATGTTTGTTTTATTTTGTATAAATGTTAATACTTAACTCAATAAATTATGTTCAATTTCAGTTCAACAAAATAAGATTTTTTATTTCACCAAGAACCACTGAAGTACACTTTTAAAAGGACTTGCGACCCTGAGAGATTTTAATCATAATAACAATTAACTTTCTTTCTTTTCTAAATTGGTAAGCTAACGCTTCCTGGCGCCCATAAAAAGCTTGGCAAAATTTTATAAATAATAATAAAACTTAAAATCATTTTTTTTTATATTTTTTGTAATAAAAATAAGTACTCTTCAAGTACGACAAGGCTCATTTTTATAACTATTACATATGGTTTGTACAGTATATGCTTTTGAGTGATTCGCCGGTCATTTTGAATCAAATAATTTACGAGTTTGCGATATGTTCATAGTCTGTGAAGTGATCAGACATCTGCTGCATTCTTTTGTCATCAATTACGGCTTTTCCAGGCTCACAACCACGACAACTTTATTACCCATCAATTCACAGTAGACATATCAACAGCATCGTCACGAATCTCAGTAGGAATCACATTTCTAGCAGTTAAAAATTAGATAAACACGCGCTGTTTAACTTGTGTTGACATAGCACGAGAACATGTCTCTATACTTTTGTATACAAAACTTCTTCAAACTATGCATGCATATAGAAGGATAATATCATTCCTGAATGCCACCAGGTGTGCTTCTTTCGGTCACTTTGTTCACATTTTACAACCATGTGTGCATTAATTTTCAGCCTACCCTCGTAAAATAACTAAGACATTCTACTCAACGAAAAACTTAATTGTACATGAAATCCTATGTATGATATAATATCAAACTTAAATAAACAATAGTAAAGATTTACTCATTTAAAACTGAGCCACAGTGACAACAATGAACTATCATCCTATTTTAATCTTTAGTTATCTGCTATAAATAGAGCTTTATGAACGGAGGAAAATGTTTATGTGACCACATTGTTTCTAAATTTGATTAACGTTAAATTGACTTTAAATATGTATTATATTGTGTTGTCTTCAGTATAAATTTTAAGTGATGAAGGTTAACTGTGTATGAGTGAAATAGCGCTGAAGTGTTTTAAAAACTACAAAATTAGATTTGCACTGACTTAAGAACTAGGTATTTATAGCTAACTTAATTTTGTCAAACTTTACCTTTTGCTTGACTTATCTTTTATACCTACCACCATTTATTAAGTTAGGTTTACAATTAATCAGTGTAGAACAACTAAACAGAAATATAAATACAATAACAGTTATGAATTAAGTTCTTCTACTTGTAGTTTGAATTATATATAACCATAGAAATTTTACAGTAAACTTGGTCATTATATAACTTTACAGAAAGTAATTCTGCTTTAATTAATTGAAAAATTTCCTTACCTGTTTGGTTGAAATGATATTTTATCATAGCCTGTAATAGCGCACAAATCCTGCTCCAATTCTGTAAACAACTGATTGTATCCTAAAGCTTGGTCTTGTGGTGCGAATGGGTGAATGTCTGTAAAGTGTGGTAAACTACATGGCATCATCTCTGTTGTACTATTCAGCTTCATTGTGCAAGAGCCCTGAGAAGGAAGAAATCAATGTTCAGAAGAAATTATTGAATTAAATCAACGAATTTCACTTTAATATACATGAAAAAATTATTGATTTAAAAATTAAATTACTGTTAACAAATAAAAACCTCTGAAAAGTCTATATAAATTTTACAGTTGAAGTAATTACATGAATACTTAGGAACATTTTATAGGTTATATCTACATATTTAAAACAAGATATCTCACTGTTGTCTATGCTTGTCAGCTTATAACTTGAGAATTGCTGATCTGATTTTCATGTAGTTTTCTTTCCTATAAAAGTATGTTATCTGGTCTAGCTTTAATCTTTGTTTGTTTAAAATTTGTTCAAACAACATACCTTTCATCAAATTCAAAATGGGTATGTAATTGAAACTTTATTTAAAATTCAACAAACTAATAAAATTGCCTTAGAGGTTTCAAAATTACAAATGGTTTTAATAGCTGGGTCTTGAAATACTATAGCTATAAATGGCATAATCATTCTAGTGCTTCTAATTGTCTACTGATTTTCTATCTTTCATGAAAAAAAGAAAAATCATTCTGAAATTAACTGCTACCACTGATGGATGCCTCTCACGTTCGTGTAGTGAAGAATTTTTTTTTTTTTTTTAATCGTTAAACAGTGGTCTATCGATTTGGTATGTTGGTTTAAAATGATAAAGGAAATATGCCTTATTAAATAACGTGCTTATATAGATAACCTTTATACGTTTGTAATGAAAATACTTCAAATAGCTTCCAAACATGCGAAGTGTATAAATTTGTACTAAAAATAACTCATATTCTTATTTTAATACATAAATTACACTAGTTTATATTTACTTTAAAAAAACTGAATTGTAATACAAAACAAGTACTCTTTATTACAATATAAAACGTAAAAATGTAAAACATTTTATTTTAGTATTTTTATTACTATTGTAATTTAAAGTCACTTTAAAAATTTGGAAAAACAGTCTTATATTTACCATCACAAAGAAGACTTTTAGTGAGAATTAATATTAAATATTATACAATAGATTCAAATTGAATCGGTTTATTTGTAAAGTTTAAAAATTATAACCAATAATATTCTAAGATGGTCAAGCCATGAAACCACAAATCACCAACTTAGATCTCAAATTAAATTTGTTTGTACAATAATAATGTTACTAATTTGTTTAAGAACATTGCAAGTTGGTTGAGTGGGAAAAATTATTTACCTAAATATATAACACAATTTTGCAAAGGGTCTGTCAACAATCCTTTTGTTCATTTTTTGAAAAGTACCGTATTTAACTGTTTTTCCCAGTTACATTGATGTAATTTGTGTACTTTTGAAGGTCTCCACCTAAATATGACCCAGTTTACAGATAAAAATTACATAAAACAAAGTTTTTTTTTTAAATAGAAACTAAATTTCTACTATAGATGAAATGGGGTTATCATAATTAAACAATTTCCCTCTGAAAAAGAAAAAAAATCATATAAACATTTAATTGGGTAGCTAATACTTTGTAACATGATTTCAACTATAGTCATTATAATTTAAACATTAGACTTACCAGGGGAATCATAGAATGTACTAAAGATATATCTTTGTTCTCCAAACTCTTCATGTAACGTACAATACTGGTCTCCGAGTGATGAGTGTTGAATACAGGATGAGTAAGATAAAGCGAAGTCCGCTTAAATGTGGACTTCTGAATACCTTTTTCTAAAATATCCACTTGCTCTGCAATCTAATATAAGTGTCAAAGTTATATGATTTTTTTTAAGACATTTATTTTGATGTTATTAACAAATAAAATAATAATAATAATTTTGTATTTTATTCTAACCTTTACGCTTACATTTTTATATTGAAATAATTAGGATTATCTACAGCCATCTTATCCAGTAGTGATGGTTTAACCTTACTTTAAATATAATTTATACTATCATTATTTGAATAAAATATATACTGAATGTCTTTAGACTCTGTAGTGCGGCCTTGACTTTTGAAACTCAGGCACATATAAATACAAAACAAAAACATGAAATAACACTATAAACTAAAAACAACATTTTTAAAGCATAAACAAAGTTACTACCAATGAAAACAACAACAACCAAAATAAAATAAAAACAAACAAACAAACAAACACTCCATCAATAATTCTTACATTTAAGTCATTAAATCTTGAAAATATTACTCTTAATCTATATACAGAGTGAGTCAAAAGTATGGATACACCCTGTTAAATTTTAAATGGATAGAGATAGAAAAATGAAACTCAGAACACCTTTATAGGAAATAAAAGTGAACTTTTTAGTCACTATTACAACTTTGCCCATTGGGTGTATCCATACTTTTGACTCACAGTGTATATAAAAGCTGAATACCACTCACTGACTGATTCAATCATTACGATTTCTCAAAAACTACTGAACGGATTGCAATGAGACTTGGAATATAGCTTCCTCATAGGTAAATAGGTCCTCACTAAGAAATCTTTTGAAAAACTTTTGCGTTTAAGCATACAAAATCCGAAATTAAATTTTTCTCTAAACTACAAAGGTGAAACAAGGTGAAACTTCCTACATTCCTTCTTTTCAAATGTTTGATGCTTATGGTATACAAAATACGCAAAAGGTTAATGTTTTTAGCTAAAAATCAGTTCTAAATACAAGATTTAAAAAATCACTAAAAACCAAAATGGCGGCTGGCATTTCTCTTTGACCGATGGAGTTGCTTCTTTCAACTGATTAGAATTGAAATGTTTACAGTTTTTTCTCATATGTTAAAATGCCTTTATGTTTCAGTATTTACATAAACATGTTTATTTCATTCAATCTATAATAATAAAAGTTAAAGCCCACTGGAATGATATTAAACCAGTATTTCAGAGATTCATTCAGAAGCATAGCATAAATAGCCGGTAACAAAACGCCAATTAAAAGTACTACTATAACGTGAGTTTTGTTATCTCAGACCAACAATTACGATAAGACTGTTGGACTCTGTTATCAGCTGATGCGCCCAGCCTGACCAACGAAGGACAGGTACTCAGCTAGTATAAATAATATAGTTAAAATAAATAATGCTAAACATACACATCTTCTAATCATACATACAATATATATACATGCATACACATTCATACATAATACCATACTGTATATTATATTCACACTATATACACACACAGAGAAATCAAATTTACAACTTTGTAATTTTAAAACGTTTGACAGACAACCAATATTTGTTTTGGACAAAAACTACTCCTTATTTTTATAGTTAAATGCCATAATGCTCTTTGTTTTTTAATATTGCATGGTATCTGACTGAAAATTTTTGGACCTTAAAAATCAAATAAGGATTTATTTTTTTATTTTATTTTTTATTACCTATTTTTTTTTTACGGATAAATGTAATTTGCTTATTAGGATAACAAACCAAACAGAAATGTGTAAGCTTGAAAAAACAAAATATTTTTTTCAATTTTAACATCATATATAAAATATGAAATTATATTATTAATATATTTGGTGTTACCATTTTTGGCTGCAAGATATTGTTTAACCTTTATTTGAGAACTTGTGAGAGGAGTTAAATAACCATATTGTAAAGATTTTAAAATGCAGTCTTCTGAAAGCCAATAAAAAATTTCAAGTTTAATTGTTTCAATGTTATGGTCACTTTCTTCACTCGAATTAGCTTCTACAAAATATAAAATTTTATGCTTAGGCTAGATTAAATACGGCACATGTTAATTACTCAAGTATTTTTCCATGTGTAAAATACGTTTACTAAAAGGTCCAATAAATCACAAACTATTTCATGAGTAATTCTTATATATTTGTAAATTGTATTTTGAAAATAGGACTAAGAATTTTATTTTATTTTATTTTTTTGAAAAAGGTGATTGTACTGTTTTTGGGTGGATGAAAGTGATTTATCTCGTTGACTTTGGGAGAACTCATTTATGAGGTTAAATAATCAGATTGGTTTCTACTACCTAATAATATATTAAAAAATTAAATCTAATGGACACATTTTCAACTCGAACAAAAAATCTATTTATGAAGTTATACACGAATGAATCCAAGTTTAATGGTTTGACCACGTCTTCTTGTCTTCTCTACCATGCTTAAATGGTCCATGGTTTTTTAAAATTGTTTAGACTAACCAACAAACAAACATATGAAAAGTGTGTACCTTTTATTGCATACAACAGGATGTAAAAATGAAAATAAATTATTTAAGTCATAAAATTACTATGTTTTGTATGTGTTGGTTTTTATGTTCAGAAAGAAATAATGTTTTGTTTTCAAAGTTCTTACTATAATACAATAACGAAGAAACAACTGATATGTATCTATGTTTTGATGTTGATTCTTGATTATTTGTTTCTGGTTTCTTTTACATTAAACTAATGGTTTTAACTTAGGGTATGTCCTGAACTCCCTTCAACCCAGCAATACTCTGTATTCCAGGTGGTTATCAATGAGAACTCAACACAATTGGTTTATAAATTTAAGATCAAACTTAAAACTTTAAATTAATCGAGTATTCCTGGCATGCTGTGTATATGCCACTACATGAAAAGAAGTAAAGTCTACCAAAAAGTCTAGTCAAAATAAATCTAATTATTACTGTTTATATTTTATTACTTTAACATTTGAAATGTTAGTTAAATATTTACAGCAACAATGTATGCACCTGAATTCATATATACATAAAAAATATGGATATATATAATGTAGCTTACCTCTTGAACAGGTGTTTCTAAACCAAAAATCCATAACAAATCTTGAACATCTTCTAGACCAGTTGTCTCATCCAAAGATATGCCAACCTTAAATATTTAAATAATCTTAATTTGTATGAAAAATAAATATAATTAGGAAAAAATACAATAATAATTAATTAATATACTATTAATATAGTAATTCAGTTAATGTGATTTTCCTTACGGAAATGTCATCGTCCAAGACTATAAAATGTATTCCAACTCTAATTTAAGTAATATTAAATTAGCATTATTTTTTGGTCACTGTATATATTTATGTTAATAAATACTCTACAACTAGAAATTTTGCACCAATGTTGTTAAAATTTTCTACATAGACAGGTTTTGTAACAATTCAAAAAAGAGGTGTTCTTATTTTTAACATGTTAGTCATTTATTAATTTGCTCGACTATAGGGCGCCAGGTTTGCTTTAGCATACCAATTTAGAAAAAAGTGAATTTAATTATTTATAAAATCTCTGGGGTCGCAAGCTCTTTTTACAGTGTACTCACAGTGATTCTGGGTTTCAAAATGAAAACACTTGTCTCTGAAATATTACATAAAAATTTATTAAACATAAAACATATTAGATTCATGTAACAGAAATAAAAAAAGAAAAATTTATATAAGACATCTTACATCCTATCAATATTACTATCATTTGAAAAAGAATCTAATCAAATTATATTAATAACTTTAAGTTATTTAGTTGCAACTCCAAAAAATAATGAAAAAAGATTTTACTTTACTTCTCATAGCAAATAATTTAATTATAAAATATATAATTTTTACTGAAATTGAGAATTAGTTTTATTAATAAAACAAATAACTTTATTTGATCATATTATTTTACTTAAAGACTCCACAACAAACACATTGAATCTTTTTAATGAAATACATAATTTTATGATATCAAATATATATCTTGAAAGTATATAAAAAGTTCTAAATTGTTCAAAGTACATATATATGGTTAAATAATGAAAGTCTAAACGTGTTATACCAAATCACGTTATGTTCTTTATAAAAGAAAACACTTTTCCTCGAAGGATGATTCGTATCTTTCCATGTGACTGCGTGCTAATTTTAGAGATGCTTTGTCCACTATCAACGAATTGTCTTTTGTTCATCGCTCACGAGATTTATTTTGTTGTGCATGTATTACAACCAATTATTAATGTCTTATGCTAACTTTAATTGTTCCATATATCTTATAGAAGAGTTCTTTGTCGAGAATTCGAAAATCACGTGGCAGCGATTGCACAACATAACTAAAAAATTGCAAGTTATTACGCCTTTTCATTTAAAAGTTTATTTATTGAAAACAATATTGTCTTAGCACTTTTGAAATTGTTAATACACCATGTCTTTCACAAATTTAACTTCTGAACACCTTTTTTAATGTTCTAACAGAAACTCGGAGAACTGCCATTCATAGGTCTTAGAGCAACTAGCCCCAAACGAAGACTGACCTAAGCACGAGATTTTTCTCTCTTCCGCAAGAGAGCTGTTCCGGTAAACGTTACCAAAGTTCAACATACTCCCCACATAACACAAATTTTACATATTCTATTTATAAAAAACAAATTATACTAAAATTGACATTATTACATATTTGGTTTTCTTGAAAATCTATTTTTCTTTTATTTATGAAGTTATTGAATAAAATTATGATTTGAACAGCCTGTTTTCGGCGCTAAACCGCGGATTTTAAATCTATTACAAATTATGATTTTTCACATCACCACAAAACCCCACAAAAGATTTGTATTACAATACAAGTATTGTACTATAAATCTTTTCTATATATATAAACTCAATTCGAAAGAAAAACCCAAAATGTGAAAAATTTTTCAATAGATTTTCAAGATTCCTTATTTCAGCAGTTAAGGACCTCATAAAGAAAATAAGTATCACTAGTATACCTAATTTAAGAAAGATTCTCTTTTTACATAAAAACTAAAAAATCTATTTGCTAAAATCCTATTTCACTATCTCAATTTATTTGAGTCATCATAACTCATAAATATTAAAATATACGAATCAATTAGTGCTAAGCCTTATCTTTATTTATCCAATAAAACCCATCATCAGTTTCCTTTCCAACCTCGTTGGCGGAAACTTTCCATCAACATTTTTTTTGTTGACAGGATCCCGTCACTCAAAGCTTATCTCCCAGACAGCCGTCTATATACTTTTTCTACGTCTCATCCTCTTTGCCAAGACGACATTTCTACATCCTTTGAAAATCTACCTTTGACTCTAGATATTCATCTGAATCATTTTTCAACTAAACACAATTACAATTTAAGACCTCTCATTTTTAATTAACATTATTACAAAATTATTTACTTATTATTCAAAATTACTTCAATTCACCTTAAAACTTTTCAATTCAGATTTTACATTATTATTTATTTTAGTTTAAATCCAATAACTATTTATTCTCTATCAAATTCTTAATTACTCTTTGTCTCGCTGGGATAACATGTTAACTACTGATTTTACAATTACAAAAAGCTCTTTTCTTCAACTAAAATTCAAAATATAACATCATTATTACAAAAAATATAAACTCACTTACAAAACTCATCTATTTATTTCAAAATTACTTCTTTACCATTGTATCATCTCTCAGTATTCTATCTTAAAATTATTTCCATCTTATCTTTCATATTTCAATAATTCAAGTTGCATTAATCCCCAAACAAATTCTTCATAATAAAAAACTCCTTATTATTTACCTATATTCTTTCATAAATAATCTCCTTATTTCAACGTAGCTTCCTTTAAAAATCATAATAATCGCCGTATTTCGTAGAATTCCTTAAATCTCCTCTTGTTTCATTAAAATCGTCGCATATTTCCTTTATTTCATTAAAATCGTCGTATATTTCCTTTATTTCATCGCAGTACTCAAAAAACCTCTTAAAAACTAAAAATTTACCATTAATGCAACCTAACTACCTTTTTATAAAAGTTTCTTAACAGAACAACTTCATTTTAAATACCACTTTACTCAACAATTCTGTAAAGTCATCATCTTCATATAAAACTCAAAAATCTCTCATTTAAACTACTTCTTATTAAAATCTTCTTAATCATCTATTACTTGTATACAAAAACTTCAAAAAATAAAAAAAATATCATTGCTTTCCCAGCTAACACCGTATTTCATCAAAATCTTTAGACACCTTTATCAAATAACTGCTTAACATCATTTATTATTTCAAATTCCATTATTATTTATTTAAAAAACACTACTTATTTATCCTTTCTATAAAATTCATTAAAATCTCTCTACTTATTATTAATTTATTACTCCTTCCTTTCAAAAACAGAAACTTAGCCTCCTTTACTCACTGTTTAACATCAAAAACTTAAAAAACTTTATTATTATCTGTCTTGGCAAAACTCACATAAATTCTCAAACTTTACACAACTATTCTTCATATTTTCAAACCATAAATCACTTAAAACTAACAATTTTTTATCTCATATTATCTAATAATCCTTAATATTTATCAATGTCAAACATACAACTTATCGTTTTACAATTTAACATCTAATTACCTATTCTAATCAGCTAATCAACATTTTTACAGTTTTATAAAAATTATACATTTAGTTACGTAAGTACTCCCTAATAATGTCACGTCCGGTTTATTCCATGTATATGCAGCTTGATCGCGTCTGCATACATATCCTACAATTTATTTGCCTTCAACATCTGTCTAAAATTTATTACATGAAGTTTTTTCATGTAATAATGTCACACTTATTTATGCATTTTTCTTCCTAACCTCTCCTACATAGGTCCTTCTAACCGTCTACTTTATACCGTGCATACTTCTAATTGCTCTTTAGACTCTTACACAGAGTAACATGTTGTGACGTTGAAATGTGCAGTGGTTGAATACAATATCCCTACTTGATTCAAGATAAAGCCCAAAACACATCCCTATTTCACAACACATCCTCTATGCAGTCCCAGAATGCCTTATTCTTGCGAATAAAACATTCTATTTTGACTACACAAACGCTCAGCCATCCACCCAAAATGTTCATGTACTCCTTAAATGCATCTACACGAAGAAAATTTTAAAATTCATAAAAAATTTCATTAAAATCGTATCATCCGAAGTTGAAATAATGTTTATTTTACCAATCTTATTACTAGCATCGCCGATTTTCTGTTTATGTATTCCTTTCTAGATGTTATTATTCAAATTCAAAAAGAAAATTTTATTTTTAAAATTTATTCTAAGTTTTTTTTTTTTTTACTTAGAAATTTACTTTTAATTCTATTAAAGTTATTTAAGTAATCTACTTTTGTTCTTGTTTACTTTATTTAAAGCCAATTATCCTTTATTTAAGTAAATTTTATTTGAAAACACAAGTCAAATTAGAATTATACGTCAAAGGTTTTTTATTTTCCTAGACAGCATTTTGGTAACACCCTATATTTCGTCTCAATGTCATGCATAGGAATTTATACCTGACTAAGGAATAAACAATTTCCCCTTTGTATATAGAGACGCAATTCTTTATCTGCTTACTACTGATAAGAAGTGAACCTTTTAGCTCCAACTAGATTCTATTTCTCTCGTCATTATTGAATATTTTATTGAATCCACCTACTTAATATTGCATATTTTTTCTTCAACACTACTCTGAATCCTCGCTTCGAACTAACTATCTTATCTATGTCACGTAAAATCAATATTTATTCCTTTCATAAACATGCAGAGTTATTTACTAACAATCTTGCAGCTCCAATGATCCTCTCCTAACATTTTCAAATATTCTAGTTTGCCTTAAAAGTTTTCTTATATTACACAATTTATTTTTAAAGTGTTCTGTTTTCTAATCAAATTATTTATTTAACGTTAAAATTTATTATTATCAATTCTTTAATTATTTATGAAATATATTTCCTTAATTGAGTGACATTGTATGTCCCTTTAATTACTTCAGAGTCTATTGTACTAATTACATATGCATTTTCTAATTTAATTTTTAAAACTTTAAACGGACCTTGATACAATAAGAAAAATTTCTTTATTTCTCTCCTCAAATTTGATGACAGATAGTGATTTTTAACCAAAACTAAATCTCCTACCTCAAATTTTGTTGGTTTTAGTTTTTTATCATGATATTTTTTCCGCTGATTTGCTTTTAACTTCAAACGTCTTCTCGCTAAAACTATTTTTTCTTCAAAATCTATTATTTTTCCCGGAGGAAATTTGCATAGTTGGTTATAAATGCGCGGACACTCCTTTTTAAACATAATTTCATACGGACTATCATTGATGGATTCGTGTATGGATTGATTCATACAATTTTCTATAAATTTTACATAAAGCGGCCATTTTGTATGTTTATTGTGTACATAAGTCCTAAACATTCGACCTAGTTCTCTCATGCAACGCTCACTGGGATTCGACTGAGGATGATATACTGATGTGTGCCTAACTTGAATATTATTATTTATTAATTTTTCTTTCCAAATTCGTGATTGAAACTGACTACCATGGTCACTTAGAATTATTTTTGGTTTCCCTATTTCCTTTACATATTCATTAACTATTTTATTTGCCAAAACTGTCCCAATTGCTCTCTTTATAGTATATAATTTTATAAATTTCGAAAAAACATCCAGTACTACAAATATATATTTAACCCCACCACTTCCAGTCGGTAATTCTCCAAATAAATCCACTGCTACCAAATCTAACACATTTTCGGGTAAGATGTTCACCATTAATCCTTCATTTTTTATATTTGATACTTTAGTTTTTTGACATAAATCGCATGGCCTAATTTGTAATTTTATTTGTTTTTCTAAATTTGGGAATTCGTATAGTCCTTTTAATATTTTATAACACTTTCCCGCACCAATATGTCCGTATCTTTCATGACAATCATTAATTACAATTTCTATTAAAGATTTTGTTAAACAAATTTTGTGAATTCCATTTTTCTTTGACTTTTTAAATAAAACACCATTATAGATAACATAACATTCTCTTAACTTATTAAATTTAACAGATTGGTCTTCCAATAATTTAATAATTTTTATACAATATTCATCTTGACTTTGTTCTAAATTTAAACGTTTAAAGGCACTTCTTAGAATTCTATCTTGTTTTGCTAAATTTTTATCAATTTGTGTCTGAAAAATTTTAATTAAATGTTCATCGCCTGTCTTGATGACTTCATTGTGATCCGTTCGCGAAATAACATCTGCTACAATATTTTCCTTCCCTGGACAATACTCAATTTCTAAGTTATACTCCTGTAAAAACAATATCCATCTCAGAAGTCTACCATGTGTTAATTTACAGTTCTTTAAAAAGGTCAAGGCTTTGTGGTCCGAACGTATAGTCGTTTTGTTTCCTAACACATAATTTCTAAACTTTTTACATGCGAAGACTATACTCAATAATTCTTTCTCTGTGACCGTGTAATTAACCTCACTATTTTGTAAAGTTCTGCTTGCGAACGCAATGACCAGATGTTCATTATTTACGTCCACTTGATACAATACTGCTGCTAAAGCTTTATCCGAAGCATCTGTGTTTAAATAGAAAGGCTCTTGGAAATTAGGGTGTTGTAAAATTATCGTTTCTAAGAAAACCTGTTTTATTTTTTCAAATGTATTTCTGTCTTCCTCTGTCCAATTCCAAATTTTGTTATTATTTCCTAAAAGATGTGTGAATTTACTAGTTAACTCTGCATAATTTTGTTGAAATTTCCTGTAATAATTACATAAGCCTAAAAAACTTTGTAATTGTTTGATATTTTTTGGTGTGGGAAAATCTTGTATTATTTTAATTTTTTCTTGGTCTGGCTCTATTCCTATATCTGATATATTGTATCCTAAAAACTTTATACCTTTTTTGCAAAAAACAGACTTTTTTATTTTAATAGTTACATTATAAGTTTTAAGTCTTTCAAATAACTTTCGCAAATGTCTCATATGCTCTTCAAATGATTTTGACGCTATACATACATCATCTACATAAACTGTTGTGAATTCCAAAACTTCAGGCCCTAATACCATACTTAATCCTTTTTTAAATAATGAAGTACTAACATTTAAACCAAAAGGGAGTCTTTTGAACTGTAAATTTCTACCATTAAATACAAAAGCAACATATTGTCTAGATTGTTCATCTAATTCTATCTGCCAAAATCCACTAACCAAATCTATACTAGAAATATATTTAACTCCTTCAAACCTTTGCAATATATCATCTATCTGTTCAGGTGCTTCTCTATCTGGTATTATTATTTGATTTGCTTGCCTAGCATCTAAACATAGTCTTATGGACGAATCTTTCTTAATTACACATACTAATGGGTTCGAAAATGGGCTATTTGAATCTTCTATTATATCATTGTCAATCATTTTTTGAATTTCCTTAGCTACAGCTTCCTTTTTTGAATGTGGTATTGCATAAGATTTATTTATAAATTTACTATCTTCCTTTACATTTAATTTAGCTTTATAATTTAACATTTTTCCTGGCTGATCCGAAAATACTTCTTTAAAATCATTTAATACAGTTTTTAATTCTCGTTTTTCACTATCTAAATTTAAGTTACTTTCTTCTAAAATTTTCTCTACAATTTGTGTCCATTCTACATCTTCATAGTTATTTTCATAATATTTTGAATCAAAATCTTGAAAAAAGTTTGTAGCTACATCATTAATTTGCAATTCTTCATAGTCAAAATCTGTCTCATCATAACAATTTATTTCTGCTTTAGTCCTACACAATTTTAATTTATAACATTCTACTTGCGAAATTTGTTTTCTAAACTTTGTTTGAATTATTTTATCCTCTACATTAAATTTAATCTTTTCTTCATCAAAATCAATTTGAGCTTTCTTTTGTTTTAAAAAATCACATCCTATAATCATTTCAATATTTAGACCTCTCACAATTAAAAAATTTACTGCAACTACATCTTTTCCAATTTCTACATCTATAAAAGCTTGTTTTGTAATCCTCTTGCTACGCACACCTATTACTCCCACTATTGTTAAGTTACATACTGGCAATTCCAAAATCTTATCATTATTTATAGTTAGCTTCTTATAAATTTCTTCATTCATAACAGTAATTTCAGAACCTGTATCAATTAAACATTTAAATTCTTCTCTATTAATCTTCACATCAATTTCAATTAACTCTCCCTTTATAGGCTGTATGCTTACATTATTATAATTTTCTTCATTTAACAACTCTTCTCTGATGTCTACATCAACGTTATTATTATTTTTTGTTATTATAGATGAAATTGTATTTTTGGAATTTATTATTTTAGGCCTAATTTGATTTTCAGACAACAAAGCTTGGGCCCTATTCACTGTTGTCCATTTTGGTTTCCCTGTGGTCTATTACCATTTCCCTTATTTCCCTGATCATATCTTTTCTGTTGGAAATTTGGCCTAAACCCTTGATTCATGCCATTACCATTTGCCCTATTAAAATTTTGTTGATTTGTTAACATGGGCCTATTATTGTTATTTTGCATATTAGGTGGTGGAAATCTGGTAAAATTATTTGGTCCCCTAAATCTATTCTCTCCTCTTGTCTCTTGAAAATGAGGTGGTGCCCTAAATCGAAATCCTTCCTGTCCTAATTGCTGTGGTTGAAAATTTTTATACATGGGTCTGTCCATATTCATTCTATTTTCCCCCTGTCTTGCCCTATCTGGACCTAACAACTTCTGACTTTCTTGCCAACTTAAGATTAACTTTTCTAGGTCATTTACATTTTTAGGTCTAGCTGCTAACATCATTAACTCTAATTTTTCAGGCATTTTCCTACTTATATGTCTTACAAATGTATCCATAGACATGGGCGGATCTAAAAATTGTGTCTTATTATATAAGCTCATCACATATCTAAATACTTCTTCCATTGGTCCCCTAAAATAGCTTCCTACCAATAATTTAGTTTTCAATTGTTCCTGTTTCTCTTCGGACCAAAACCTATCTAGAAATGCTACCCTAAACTCTTCAAAACTACCCCACTCATTCTTATGTGCCTCAAACCATAACTCTGCCTCTCCTTTAAAATATTTCCTTAAACAACCTAGCTTTATCTTCCATTGTCCCCCATTTATTTTGTTAAATGTCTCTATAGCTTCTATAAATACCTTCGGGTGCGGTTCTAACCTTTCATTTTGAAACTCTGGGATTATAGTCTCATTAATTATGTTCGCACTTGTATAAGTACCCTGACCTATGCTACCCTGTTCCACAAAATTCTCCCTTATTTTTTGCATAAACTCTCCTTCGAATTTTAAATTTAGGCTATTAATCTGGTCCTCTACATTGTTTTTTAACTCTAAAATTTCTTGTTTTTCTAGATTCTTCTGTTTTCCTACTTCTAAGTCTAATAAGGTTATTTTTTCGTCTGTTTTCCCTAGCTGCATCTCAAACTTATCTACTCTATTGTTTACATCACTCTTAACCTCTAAAATTTCTTTACAAATTTTGTTTTCAACAACCCTTAGATTATTTTTAGCTTCTATTTGATTACTCAACAACTTTACTTCCGTTTCAGATTTAACATTATCAATTTCCTTAACTATACTACATATTTTATCAGACATATCTATTTCAACTTTAACAATTTTTTCATCAAAATTATTTTCTATATCTAACCTAGTTTGCTTAATTTCTTGTCTTAGGCCCTGTTCTACATTTACATAACCTTCTTTAAATTCAGCCCTAGTTTCATCAAATTTTTTGTACATTTCTTCTTTTAAATCTAAATTATCTTGTCTTAACTCTAACTTGCTTTGTTTTAAATCCTTGTCTATTTTATCCAGTTTAACATTATTTTGTTCAAGTCTAATATTAAAAACCTCCAGTTTAGCATTGATTTCTATCTTGTTTTGATCAAACTTGTTACTTATTTCTTTTAATTCTAAACTACCTTGATCAATTTTATTGTTTAAAACTACATTATTTTGTTTTGTTTCTAAGCTATTTTGTTCCATTTTTTCCATCATTACTTTTAACATACTCTTAATCTCTAAATCCTGATCATTATTTTCCAATTTCTTACCTACCCTAACCTCTTCGGTTACACTAACCTGCTCAATTACCCTAACCTCTTCAGCTCTTAATTCCCTATCTGAATTTTCTTCTATAGTTTCTACTTCTAACATTCCTACCATTTCTTTATTGATATCTTCACACTGTTTTTTACTCTTTAGAATCCCATCACTATCAAACCCATTAAAATCCGAACCTGAACTACTATTCGCGTTCACACTTGAACGTCTACTATTACTACTACTACTTATTTCTTGATCTAAAAAATTTTGTGCAAATTGTTCATTTGTTTGCTCATTACTTTGCGATTCCTTCTGTAAATTATCAAAAATATCCCCCGTAAATTCCAATGGCTCTATATTATTTAAAGAATTTTGATTTCCTAATCCTACCTGTTCATCACTATTATTAACATTTACAATTTCTAACTCCATTTTTATCTTATTATATTTAACACAAAAAATTTTTTAAAAAAGAATCTTTCTTATTATGATAGAGAGAGTCCTTACCTTGATTTTAAGAGTTCTCATTACCAAAATCACTGTTTATTTCGACTAAAAAGGCCCACAGTTGCGGCGACATTTGTAACAATTCAAAAAAGAGGTGTTCTTATTTTTAACATGTTAGTCATTTATTAATTTGCTCGACTATAGGGCGCCAGGTTTGCTTTAGCATACCAATTTAGAAAAAAGTGAATTTAATTATTTATAAAATCTCTGGGGTCGCAAGCTCTTTTTACAGTGTACTCACAGTGATTCTGGGTTTCAAAATGAAAACACTTGTCTCTGAAATATTACATAAAAATTTATTAAACATAAAACATATTAGATTCATGTAACAGAAATAAAAAAAGAAAAATTTATATAAGACATCTTACATCCTATCAATATTACTATCATTTGAAAAAGAATCTAATCAAATTATATTAATAACTTTAAGTTATTTAGTTGCAACTCCAAAAAATAATGAAAAAAGATTTTACTTTACTTCTCATAGCAAATAATTTAATTATAAAATATATAATTTTTACTGAAATTGAGAATTAGTTTTATTAATAAAACAAATAACTTTATTTGATCATATTATTTTACTTAAAGACTCCACAACAAACACATTGAATCTTTTTAATGAAATACATAATTTTATGATATCAAATATATATCTTGAAAGTATATAAAAAGTTCTAAATTGTTCAAAGTACATATATATGGTTAAATAATGAAAGTCTAAACGTGTTATACCAAATCACGTTATGTTCTTTATAAAAGAAAACACTTTTCCTCGAAGGATGATTCGTATCTTTCCATGTGACTGCGTGCTAATTTTAGAGATGCTTTGTCCACTATCAACGAATTGTCTTTTGTTCATCGCTCACGAGATTTATTTTGTTGTGCATGTATTACAACCAATTATTAATGTCTTATGCTAACTTTAATTGTTCCATATATCTTATAGAAGAGTTCTTTGTCGAGAATTCGAAAATCACGTGGCAGCGATTGCACAACATAACTAAAAAATTGCAAGTTATTACGCCTTTTCATTTAAAAGTTTATTTATTGAAAACAATATTGTCTTAGCACTTTTGAAATTGTTAATACACCATGTCTTTCACAAATTTAACTTCTGAACACCTTTTTTAATGTTCTAACAGAAACTCGGAGAACTGCCATTCATAGGTCTTAGAGCAACTAGCCCCAAACGAAGACTGACCTAAGCACGAGATTTTTCTCTCTTCCGCAAGAGAGCTGTTCCGGTAAACGTTACCAAAGTTCAACATACTCCCCACATAACACAAATTTTACATATTCTATTTATAAAAAACAAATTATACTAAAATTGACATTATTACATATTTGGTTTTCTTGAAAATCTATTTTTCTTTTATTTATGAAGTTATTGAATAAAATTATGATTTGAACAGCCTGTTTTCGGCGCTAAACCGCGGATTTTAAATCTATTACAAATTATGATTTTTCACATCACCACAGTTTATAATGAAATTCTAAAACAAGCTCATTAACAACAACAAAATTAGTTAATACATTTTTATTATCAGCTGATTTAAAAAAAAGAAAAAGGTTTTCTATAATGTTTCTACTATTCTCTTGTGACCTTTCAACCACCAAAAATGGCTAATCTACATCCTCTTTAAACTCTGCACAGAATGTTTTCACAACATTTTTGTATACAATAAAAATATAACAGGGTTATCACTATAAAAACAACAAAAAATAAATTTAAAATTAGAAAAATGAGCAATAACAGTTCTAATAAGTAGAATTTAATTTAAATAGTTTTATTATTGCTTAAATATAATCATGACTCAAAAATTTCTAAATTACACATATTTGAAATGTTTAACACTTTGAGTGTGGTAGGCACGACTTCTGACCTGGCAGGAGACATAAAATTGTATGATGGATGCTCCTGCCATCTGGTATTTCAATTCTAATGTTGTTAGTATAATCTTTGTGCAAAATATGTTGTATCTTTGTCACCATGCTTAGAGTGAGCTTTAGTAACCTATGTTTGCAGTAGTTTCGCATTGTTTTAATTTCAGACATTTTGGTGTTTAATATTGACAAACCAATGGTCTTGTTTCGAGGAAGACCTTTTTATCAACAATTATGGTATCAATTTTATTGCCTGACAGAACCTCAAGGTCTGGTTACGGTTCATGGTCTATTGTGATGTCTTGGATGATCTAGGAAGAAAAGGTCATTCAGCTAATGTGGTTTTACATTTAATGCAGTGGAAGCTCAATAATCGCTATTATTTGTTTGTGGTATCTAAAAATACATTTATCACCAGGATGATTCTACCACAAGATGTTATAAAGGCCAAACTCGGCAATGGAGAAAGAGTGGTACTTTATGCTGGAGACATCATGGTTGGGCAATGAGATGTAAGTGCTCTGTCTATCATATTTCAACAGAGTATGGCAACAAAATGGCCGCAGTAGACAACAAACAAAACAGGACAGCCAAGGGAGAAACCCCTAACATTTCAAAATGAAAGAATATGGCTACAATCAAGATTAGCTGTTTTAGTAAACAATATGACAAATACAAAATTAATATGCAATTTTAAATTGTTAATTGTTAATGTATATGTGTTAGTCTATGTGTAATGTGAACATGTTTTGTTAATACAAACTATGTGTGTGTTGCTCCTGATAAAGGTGAAACAGCTGTAGTGACCAATAAGCAAACTGAACTATTTTTGTCAAGAAATAGAAATGTATTAATAAATGTTTTCTTTTTTATATTTTTAAACAAATTTCAATGCTTTTATATCATACACATTTTCTATGCAGGTTCAAAATTTACTTACTGAGCTATCAGAAAAAAAACGCAAGTTTATTTGTTTCTTATTGCAACGAGAAAGTAATTCAGATTTATGAATTGTTGGTGCAACTTTAAGAGTGTCAAAAAACAAATCATTGCATACTGTGTGTCCAGCTTGTTTTAAACCTAAAAACAGAAACATAAATTTGATTTAGTTTTTATTATTTTGTATATCAAACAAAGAAATATAAACAATGTAATTTACTTTGTATTGACACAATAAGGTAATATAAATTGAATGTGATTTAGCTTTCTAACCTGCACTGAGAAGCAAAGTCAGGTTATGTATTTTAGAAGCAATATCCTTCAAACCCTTAGGCCCATGATAAACAGCATACATTGCTGAGATGTTGGCTAATAATGCCTGTGCTGTACAAATATTACTTGTAGCTTTATCTCGTCTAATGTGTTGTTCTCGCGTTTGTAAGGCTAAGCGATAAGCGTTAGATCCTCCAGCATCCCTAACAACACAGATAAAGAAAAGTAATTAGGTTTAAAGAAACACATACTATGTTTAAAATATAATAAAGATTATATATATATATATATATATATATATATATATATATGTATGTATGTATGTACAGTTTAAAAATTGAATTTGAAAATCTTCAATATTCTTTTTATAAAAAATTAACCTTGTAAGGCCTATCATACGTCCTGGCATGAGTCTTACAAGAGACTGACGACAAGCAAAGAAACCTGCATGGGGACCACCATATCCTAAAGGTACACCTAGTCTTTGGCTTGTCCCTATGGCTATATCCACGTCAAACTCACTTGGAGGTCTGAGTAATGTTAAGGACAGCAGATCTGTCGCACACACTGTTAACGTCTGAAACAATGTTTGACACTATGTTAGACAAATTGTGTTTCCATTAGAATTATGCAAAATTAAAAAAATATGCTTAGGTAACTAAAACATTTGTGTGCCATTACATTTTTACAAATGTAATGTACATTTTTACAAATGTAATGTACATTTTTACATTTTACATTTTAGCCATATGGCTCAAAACCCTATTTAGGAGTGAATATACATGTTATTTTTTTATTTCAAAATGTTTAAATAAATCTAAAATAGTAATTCTTACATAAAAAAAAAATGTACTATGATATGTAAATTTAGTTGTGTTCTATTTTTATTTTTATTCTATGAAAAAAAAATCATCCAAGTTATAGTAAAAAACTGGTCCAAACTCAGAACCGCAATTTAATACAACAGAAAATGTCTAGTGCATCCTGTTTGCTGGTGCAGCAGTACCTGCCGGCCATTGTGTTGGGATGTGAATTTCTACCCAACCTTTTGACATAAAATAACTTTTTGTTGACTGGTGGACAAGAATGGGGGGGAGGGGGAGAGAGAACAAAAATGAATTGTTTCATTTAAACATGTTAAAAATTAGTGATGGTGACTTCGTTTTAAAAGTGAAGAGTTAGTAAAAAAAAAAGTATTTGTATAATTTACAGTTTTGATGTTGTGCCGCCTTCAAATTTTTGGCGCCCCCCAGCTTCTAACACCCTAGGCAGTCATCTGGTTCGTCTATATGCTAGCACCAGGCCTGTTGTGATATTATCAGCTAGGTTAAGGATTACAACAAATTCTCCTTTAAGAAGGAAGTGTATCTTCTTAAAAATAGCATACTTCCCTGTAGTTTCATGAACCGACCACACAAGTAGTGGAGTTGAATATAAAAAAATATATTCTTTAAGTGTAAATTATAATGACTACTTTAAAAAAATAATGAATTTTATCTAATATAAAACTACTGAAATATGTAAGCAATTAATAAAATTAGAACTGCCAAAGAAAATTTCTAAATTTAGAATGTTTAAATTATTGAAAACTACTAAAATTGTTTCAGATAATTCCAGGTATTTGAAACCATTTCAAATATGGCACATTTTTTTTTTTCCTTTCCTTTTTCTTTTCTAAATTACAAGCTACACTTCCAAAAATCATATCATATAAAATATGCAATAACAACAACAATATTGGGAATTCGACATGTTATGTACATTAATACCCCCAAAGCAGAAAATAAACTAAATGGTTTTTTAGAAAACACTTTCATTTAGAACTAGGCGTATCAAAATAAATGGATACAATATAAAATAGGCTCTATTATTTATTATGTGAATGCATTAAGGTACTAAGATGAAATTCACTGTTCGTAAGAAGCTAATCCACATTAAATAATTTTTCTTTTTTAAAAAATGAATATCTTACCACCATAAAAACAAAAAAAGAAGAAAACAAAATGATCTTTATTTTTATCTATGAAGAAAAAAACAATTCATTTAGTTTATTCTCTTATTACACCAACCAAGCCCTATTATTTTTCTTCTTTTATTAAATTTTCAATTATTAGGGATGGCTAAACTAAGAGAAAAAAACAATATTTCCAATGTATTTTTTGAATATGTTACACTATTAAGACTAAATTTGTTTATTTCGATTTATTAATACTAAAGATGAAACCTATTGTTTTTAGAAATCATTCCAAACAAGAAATCAATTTGCATAACAGTTATTGCAAATTGTTTTCATCACAAGGTGTCAACTGTTGACTACACCATTAGTAATGATGACTTCTATTATGAGTGATTAACAGATTGTTGTATCTCGCATAACTTTTTATAATTTCATTTATGAAAAATGCTAAAAAAAAAATCTCTTTTAAGTAAAATCTCTTGATATTTAAGTTAAATTTAGTTTACTTACAAGGTCATAAAAAATAGAGAGTGTTATTTACAAAAATATCTGTTTTGTGACACTCAAAAATAAAAGTAATGTATATCTTTTGTTGCCAAAATCAACAATTTTTTAATCTTCCTACTCACACCATCTTGATGAGCTCTTTGCACAATGTCCGAATAATCAGTTACATTTCCTTCAGTGTCTGGATATTGGAACAAGACTCCAGCATACTCTCTGTTTGTAAAGTCCGCCAACTCAACCACTCCAATATCCACAGTGAGACCTAGAGAGTCTGCTCTAGTCAGAACGACACTTATTGTCTGAGGATGAACTAAATGAGATACAAACAATTTATATCTCTTATTTTGTCTGTAAAAATAAACATTTCATTAAAAGTTAAAGTATACAAATTTTATTCACAGATATATTATTATGTTGTTGTCAATGAGTACAAAGCAAAATGTTCTGCCATATAAGTCATCTAGACTTCAATACAAACAAACTATACAAAACAATGGTTTTCACCGGTATGTGTATTTGTAAGATTGTGAGGTCTATTTGAAATTCCAGAACACATGCCCGCTAAAATGTTCAGAAGAAAATAATAAGTCTAAACAATATATATGTTACCTGTAACATAGTCCTAGACCTTCAGCTGCAGCAGTTCCTTCATCCAGGAGAGAAGCGTTGGCTACTTCTAATCCTGTTAAATCTGTAACCAGAGTCTGATAGTTAAGAAGCCCTTCAAGACGCCCTTGAGCAACTTCTGGTTGATAAGGAGTGTACTGTGTAGTCCTAAATCAGGATAAATAATAATTTGTTTAAACACACCCATTAAATGATTGTATTTTTACATTGTAAATGTAAAAGTATAATATACTATGAATAATTTACATACATTTTCTTAATATGTATTTACATTTCTTAACAATTCATTAAGTTTGATTTAAGTGAGAACAATAGAACTTACCATCCTGGATTTTCAAAAATATTCCGCATAATAGTATGAGGTACACAGCAGTTGTGGTAGCCCATGCCAATGTAACTGCGCCATATTAGGTTTTTCTCTGCTATTTTCCTAATCCTTTTAATCAAGTCATATTCCCCTGTAGACATATATACATACATATATATATATATATATATATATATATATATATATATATATAATAAAAACAGAGCTAGTATTATTATGGAGCTTATTATACATGGTTTTATGAAAATATTTCACTCGAGAAATTGTGTAGAACTCTTTTAAAATATAACTTAAACATTTTAAAAATACATTTTTCTACAGTTGTAGAAGGGAAACCAATTATTAATACAAATAGTTAATTAAATGTGAAGTTTTATTATTATACATTTTTCGGACATTTGCCATCGTTTGTGTGTTAAAATCAAAACACGACGTTTCGGGAATAAGAATCAATTTCCGTTATCAAGTGACTAAAAATTAAAGAAACATGAAACTAGAAACTAAGCCTATGTAGAAGTAAAATTAAATAAGAATACCACCAACCTTAATATCTAAGCATGCATCTCAGAGCTAAAACTGAGAAGTCAAAAAACACAATCACGGTAACACACAACTAACGTCAAATAGGTGTATAATAATTTAAATTTTGTTTTAGATTTATAATAACCATTATTATATTCATCATACAAGAGGTTTTCATTGTTTAATGGTTTTATGTGACACCTATTTCTTTCTAATATTTTCTTTTTATATAGCACAATAAATGATCTTGGTCTATAACTTTTTTAAAATAATTTTGCTTTTACCCATTGGTTGAAATGCTTAATTAATACTTCGTTAATATATCCGAGAAATAATTCTTCACTACTGTCATCAACAGCACTTACTTTTTTTAATTTACATTTTGAGGTAAAATGATTAATTTTTTACATTTAGCACACCTTTTATCCGCGAGGCATTTTTTATAGGCATACTTGTAACCGCACTTATCACAATCGGCAATCACTGAATTCTCCATACAAGTTGTTTTGTTGTTTTTCTTCTTTGTGGAATGTGACAGTCTTGAGGTGAACTGTGCATGACTCCAACCTTGTTTACTACAAGTACAAGTAGAACGTTGGGATTGGAATGTATTATCCCATTGTCTTAAGTTCTGATTTCTGCCTATTTTATTTTATTTTTTTATGACTATGTATATAAAAGGTATTTTAAAGTTACAATCTACAATATGTCTTTTTATTCTTATTGTAAAATTTTAACAAAAAGAATAAAATGAAATGGAAGGATAAATTTCATGAATGAAGGATTCCTTGCTAATGTATTGACAACCATATTTCCTTTTAAACTCATTATATTAATTTGAAAAATTGTAAATAAAACATTAGACATTGAAACTCAATGTTAATTATCATTTTTTTTTACTTTATAACTTATATTCTTATTTAATAAGCACACCACATCTGATTACCAGGATCATATATTTTATAGAAAATACATTGCATGATTAATTAGCTAATTCACGATATTATTACCAGATAATATATCAGACAAATAAAATTAATCTTTCCATGGGGGGTAACCTTCAAACTTTATCAAATTAACCTTATGACATACTTGCATGAGGCCATTAACATTATTTACAATATAAATTAATCATTTTGGAACAAAAATCAAAACTTATTATACAATAGTGTATGGAGCTTCTTTGTGCTTCACGTTTTATGTATGATTCTTGCAAAACAATTTCTTCCTATAAGATTTAATCTTTTACTTTGCTCTAAATTTTAAACAGAACTAGATATAATTGGTGACCCTAACTCAATTTAAATTGATGTGTTTTAACTATAACTAATTTTATGTACTGATTTTTATAAAGGTTATGATCTCAATCTGGATTAATTTATTTTATTATTTTTATAGTTAATTAATTAATTACTACCAATTATATAGTAAATCAAGTATTTTGATTGTGTAAAAAAAAAAGACATTATTTTTTCTATCGTTCTCAATGTTTTGAGCTCCTTAGGAAAGTAATTAGAACATTTTTGAAACAATGTATGTACAGTTCATTGCTACTTATTTGAAGAATACAATTATTTTGGTCCTATTGTCTCTCATTTTAATTAATAATGTGGTATGGGTATCTCAAGGAATGCTTATGTATAAACGTAATAAATATATATATATATATATATATATATATATATATATATATATATATAGAGGTAGAGAAAGTACAGTAGTTTGAAAATGGTTTGTAATTTAATAATTTCTACTTACAAAGTAAAAATAAATTTCTAATCAAAACATTTACGTTTATATAATGACACTGTCACCTATAAATGTAAATATTTTGATGAGAAATTATTAAATTAAAAACCATTTACTTACCTACTACATTCTCTACCTCTATTTATATAAAATGCAACTCTGTCAATCTCATGGTAAACTTACAACTCAATTACCATCACTAATTCAATTTTCATAAAGTTTTCTTTCCTTTGTAGGTCCAATTTATCAGCTTTTAGTCTTTGATCAATCAAATTGATTTGTTACTGAAAAAATACCCTAGTTATAAAAATAATTGTAAACATGGTTCGTACCAAAACTAGAATTTTTGATATAATATTTTACATAATTTTCATTAAATTTTTAGAGACAATATATATTTTTTCAGTGACAAAGATGGTATATGATTTTAATATAATTTGATAATCCTTAAGGTAGTCTCAAATTTTTAGTAATTTTTTACTAACGAGGAATAAGAGAAAGTCTCCCGTATGCTTTTGACATTTTACGATAAAATTCATTTAATCAATAATATATTAAACAAAAATTAACAAACATAAATATATTAAACAAACATTATTTAAAATTTAAAGAATTATTAAAATTGCTTGAGGTTTTACAGTTAAGTAGTTTTTATTTGAAAGTCGTTGTAATTTAATTTGGGTGACACAATACACGTTATATTCTCAAGGTAGTTGGTTTTGATTTGACGAACGCAGGCTTCTCACTTGGACATCCGGCATATTCACCTGTGAGTTCTAGCAGCAATTTCTACTTACTGGTCCTTAATGTTAAAACCAAAAATATTGTTTACAAAGAAACACTTAGGTAAAATACCATTTTTATTGTCTTCTCATATTTTCTTCTCTTCTCTGTAATAAGTACAGGGTAAACTAAAATTGGTAATCAGGTTACCTCATAAGTTAAAATTTTTTTTTTTTTTTTTACAAAATATTTGTTAATGTTTGTCTGAATGTATTTTTTGGTGAATGCAATAATCAAAACTCTTTTATTGATTGGAAATTTACATGTTGTTCCTTATAAATATGAGTTCACAAGAATTTGGTGGTTTATTTACTTTTAGGGTTTGAAAATGGTGGTCATTTTTAAATGAAAGAGAAAGTTGTTGAGAGGAACTTATAGTCAACATATTTCCCAATAAAATGCATTAGAAAATCAGGAATGAAATGTGAAATTGTTTTGCTTATTTTTTTATATAATCTTTTAATTTCAATAATTATTGAGCCTCTGAACAAATTTCAGTAATTAACAATTTCACATTCTATTTTTTACTGATAAAATATAGTTTTTATAGATTTGTTAAATCTGGATGAGACCTGATTTTTATAACCTATTATAATGTGTACTTATCTTCATACATTTTTAGTTCTGAGTTCATAGAAAGGTTAATATACTCCTTTGTGACATTAAATCAATTATAAAATATTTTAAATTACAATCCAGTTTATCTGGATCATGTAGCTTTAAAAAAGTTTGTAATACCTGCCTCAATGTTTGTTCTGTTCTCACTAAATTTATAACCAGTTGCTCTTAATAAGTTGAGAGTTTTTATAATAATATTTTTGATTTACATAAAATCACAAATTGGTAGGTTCTTATTATTCCTACCAATTATAACTCGGAATAATATTGTATACTGGATGTGTAAGAAATAGATATGTGTTTTCTTCATCTATATTAGAGGCATTATATATTCAACATTACAAACACTTACCAACAGCTTCTTCAATGTTGAGTGGAGAATTTAAATGAATTCTTTCAGGTACAGCTTTACTACTCAATTCATCTAATGACTGGAAAATAATTAATTAGTTTTTCCTTCTCATTTTAAATATAAAACAATAGCAGGCTAATAAATTCCATATTTTACCATTATAAATTTGTAATTTGAAGTTTTAACTCCATTCACCCATGAAAATAATTATGTAAATCATATTATATTCAACTATTAAATATTTTTTAACCATCTGTTTTAACTGATTTTTATTAAAAGAAAAAAGTATCTTTATAAAGGACAAGTATCTTGTATTTTATTTATGTATTCATTTAAATATCGAATCAGGTGGGTTACTCATCTTTTGAGATATTGGTAACAATATATTTTCACACTACTTTTAGGAATTTAAAACAAACAAAACTCAAACTATGCTGTGAAAAAATACCCTGCAATCATTTTAATATTCAATAATCAACTGGACTACTCAGTCTTAAGAAGATAATGCTGTGGAAAAAAAACTACCAACAGACAAATGCCATTCTAAAAATAGTTTAATGTTGTATTCAACATAAAACCTCAACACCATGAAAACATGAAAAAAAATTTTTTTACATCATTGTATTTTCCTTATAAACTAATTGAAAAACATAATTAATAACCCTAGCTGTTTTAATAAAAGTTCATTGACAAAATCAGAATGAGGTATCTTATTCACTTTTGCTAATTTCTAATGCACAGCCTAGTGACATTCTATCTACAAGATAATAAAAACTATTAAATAATCCAACTTTTCAACATAATGAATATTCTATTATTTGGTTGAGAAATATCCTGTTATTCTATCCTTAGGCTTAATGAGAAATTTGCATATTAATGATAAAATTTTATTGGAGTAAAAGAAAATTGTTAACTTAATCTGGGCACATTTTCTATAAAGAACAGTTCCATATGTAGTATTGTAACATTAATATAACAATTTAGATTATTAACCCATTAAGGATCATTGACACATTCAGAAAATCATTTTTATATTCAGCATTGGTCTGTATTTCCAAATAATGTTCACTAGATGATGTTGGGATGTCCTGTGGCCACCTTTTACTAGCTACTGATATCTAAAAGTAGGAAGATTTACCCTATTTTATTAGTTACAGTTTATATACAAACCCATGTTTAGTATTATGTTGAATAATGTATAAGTGTACGATCTCTTGGAATATATAATTTATTTTTCAATATCTATCTTTGGAAATGCTATATTTGAAAAAACTATGTAAAGTATTATTATATCTTTATGCTTGTAATTTAGGTTAGTTAACCTGTCTTCTTTTTAGTTGTTACCAATTCAATCCTAAAAAAGAGCATGAGGTTTATAGCTCAAATTATATGAAATGTGATAGCTAACTTCAGTGTAGTATTTTGGTTTTAAATCATGGCTCGAAAAGAAAAGGTGTTAATTGTTTACTGTGACCGCAATAGGTCATTTTGAGGATTTTTTTTATTATTATTTTTTATTGAGTTCTACATAGTTAATAATAAAATAAGTGTTCAATGTGGAGCTAACTTTTTCAGTTAAAAATCACGATTTCAAAACTAAAAATTCAATGCATTTATATATTACTGAAGTCAAGCAATATTGAGTGTGGTTAGTACTTCGATGGATGACCGCTTGCGAACCCATGCACAATTTCTTCACTTATATACATATATATATAACCACCTTACCTGGCCTTGTAAGGTAAAAATTCGTGTGCAAACCATTTTAACGTGTAATTCACTTACTGGACCTCAATCTAGAAAAGATGAAATTATGTTTTTTCCCGTGAAAAGTTAGCTCCGCGTTGAAAACTTATTTTATTATTAAGAAAGTATGCAGAATATGATACTCACTATTTATTATACCATGACCAATCTATACAGATCGACTAATGATTTATGTATCTTACTATAGACATATGAGGTGATGGACATCAATAAATGACTTCTCTATTGGTAATACATCCATTATCACATCACTATTTAATAATTACACATTTTTATAAATTACCGCTATTACACTAACTAGGTAAGTTCATATGGTTTTTCATAAGTCTCCTTTTCGTGGCTATATCCAGAGTAGCTTCCATTTCAGGATTTTCATGTGAATGTAGTCTCTGATTATGTTTTACTGCTTTCTTTCTAACCTCATTGACGACAAGGTTTATGCGCAAGTCACGATGCGGGTCCTTATTGCGCACATACCACGGTGTGTTTACTATCTCACAAAAAACTTTGTTCTGAAAGGTTTGGATCATTTCCAGGTTGGTTTTCTTTGTACACCCCCACAATTCAAGTCCGTTCATCCAAACAGGCTTGAGTACCTGTTTATAAATTAATAATTTATTTTCCACTGTTAACTCAGAGTTACACCAGAGTAGCCAGTAAATTCCTCTGTACTTAATAGTGAGTTCTCCTTCTTTTTTCTTCAGGAAAAACATGCTCTTTCCATTTTAGTTTTGAATCCATGGTCATACTCAGGTATTTTGCTGTATATTAGTTACCTTTATTAGTAGTCAGAGCAATTCTTTTTTCTGTAGAAACACTACAGCGCTGTTTCGCTGTTCACAGCCGTCTTCGTCAGGTGAAGGCTTAACACTTAAATAAAACACATAACGACACTGAACACACACGATAAAAAGACACAAAAACAATATAAAATCTATCTGAAGTCAACTCTTTGTCAAATATAATAAAATCTTTATACTGGTGTGGCCGCAGCATAGTTTCTGTGTTTCTGAACGGAGACTCTAATAAAGGTAACTAATATATATATATATATATATATATATATATATATATATATATATATATCAGCAATTCGTTAAAAGCGAATAGACTTTATTTGTGATTAGTTTATGATGAATGAATCAGTGGTGAACAAGTCTTCTTTAACATAATTTGTACCACCAGTGACACTGGTGCTAATTAAATTGATACTCAATGGGTTAGTGTCACCCTAATCTAATAATGCTACCAAATAGTCTTAGTCGAGTAATTTTGAAGCAATACCACTAAAACCACGAGGATACCAGATTTACTGATGAGTCCATTAGTCTGTGCGCGCGGCTTGCTATGGCGAGGCAGGGAAGAGGGGAGTGGTTATCGCTCATTTCCAAAAACATGTGGTACCACGCAGCGCGCCGGACGTAGATTATTCACCTGTCTTCAATGTAGCTTCGAGTTGTTTGTAAACATCATGTTTCTATATGCACTACAAATCTTGTAAACTGTAATTATGTGTCGCGAAAGGTAGACAAACATAGTTGGGTGAGCGAGCACTACTTTTACAGAACGGCTAGTAGCGTCTGAGCCGCGCGCACAGACAAATGGTCCCAGTATTTAGGTGTACTCCTGTGTTTGTTAGGATATTTCAAACAAAACTAATACCTTCTCAAAAAATAAAATAAGGGGGAAGTAACAGAAAAATATTTCAAATTAAGTATGTAAGATTCACATACATTTACTAATTGATGCAATTGAAACATACACATACTAGTCTCAGGTTAGGAATATTACCTAGGAGTATTCATGAGACTGAATACTAAACTTTACAAAGAATGCTGTAAATCTCTGTGCCTGTATTTTGTTTCAAATTTTAAGAAATGCTTGTATTAAAGTTATAGACAGATTGGTAATTGATTTATTCAGGATGTGAGAGGTATTAAAATTTATGATAAAAAGTTCATTCAAAATTAATAAATCAAAATTGTTGTACTACAAAGAATATATCGAACCATCATTATCAAAACCAAAACACGTTGACCTAGAGTTATTTCATGTACTGTGTGTTTACATTTTACTGTTCATACTTCATCTTAAAATCTATTCAATAGATTTTTGTTTCAAAATAAATTTCAGTATAAAATATCATTTTAATTTATGTTCGCATAGTCCAAATATTAGTTATTGTAATTATACAAATAATAAATATTACACTATAACCTCAATTTGTATTTTACATATTTCAGTTGAGTCTGAATAAGTTGACAGATTTATTAAAATGGTTGACTATAATATTTATCTTTAGCTTAAACCTAATATTAATCTGCACAGATTCTTACCTTAAATCCTAATAAATCTAACATGGCGGTTTGGTCATGTTCTCTTGGACCTATGTGGCGAGATGGAAAATCTTCTTTCCTTGGAAACAGTTTTTCAAAGTTTGATATAACATTAGAGGCTAATCTATAAGTACATTTTACTTTATTAGTAACAGAAGTTTTTAAAACAAAATGATTCGGAAATACAGACGAGCATCCACATGTAACTTTACCTATATTATATATTCGATACATTTTAAGCAAATATTAATCACGACCATTCACCAGTTAATTAGGTTATACTAATGTAGATATTCACTGATTAAAGTTTGGAGGAAGTTTTTTATTGCTTTCTTCTAGAGCTATTATTGACTACACAGCACTTTGACCCTAAATAGATAATGGAATGAATAATTAATTGTTAGACATATAAGATTAAAAAAATAAATTTGTTCATGATTAGTAAAATAGATGTCTACTGGCATGATTTACAATACAGATATAAAAAACTCAAATTTTGTTCATAAGAAAACTGAACAATTTTAAAGAAAT
The DNA here is from genome assembly GCA_963513935.1 of Aphrophora alni. Lineage (NCBI taxonomy): Eukaryota > Metazoa > Arthropoda > Insecta > Hemiptera > Aphrophoridae > Aphrophora > Aphrophora alni. The sequence continues at coordinate 150,766,662 of OY740766.1, forward strand.
CTTGATTTCATGTAATAATTACTGAAGAAAGTGTAACGGACTGGACCAATGCCCAGCTCGTGGCAATTACATTTTCTAACAATTAATTTTATATAAGTATTACATATGTGAATGGATATAGCTTAGGGGCGGACAGAGACTAGGTGAAGATCAGCCTTGTGTAATTATAAACAGGCAGGACCAAATGTCATTGCTCAAGGAAGCAAACTAAAAACAATAGGTTCATAATTTCTTTAAAAATTCAAAATTTTATTAAAATAAAATAATTAGTGATTTTGAATAATTAACCCTAGAACACTACTCATTCGTAAAAATTACGACCCGCCCTTTGTAAAATTCGGAGAACTCGTAGACATAAGATGGACACGCTCTGTCTTTTTGTTTACCTTTCCTCCATTGTGAATAGAGGCCACTGTCTCTTCGGCTAAGCTCAAAGTTGAGCCGTTATTACCGTACTCAAGCTCGCATCGTATATTTTACGAAAGAATAGTGTTTGCGAAAGTTTTAACTATTAACTTTTTAAATATTTTTTTGTAAATTATTGTTTTTATATTGTTAGTTTTTTAGTGTTGTAAATAGTTTATTGTGTAAATAGTATTTAAGAATTCAAAGTGTTTGATTTAGCTACTAAGTGTATATTAATCACTGCAAGGAATGTGATTCTCAGTGAAGACAAGACTCTAATTTTGGTATTTTAGGCATTCTACCTAATGAAATTATTGTAAATCATTTTTCTCTTTTTATATAAAGTAAACACTTAAAAATGATGTATTTTATGAATATCCGATTAATTTTTCCAATAAAATAATATATTTATATATTTTTTCTAGATTAATTTTTTTAATGTACTTGTAGTGGTGGTAAAAAAAATTTTTTTACAGTTAAAATATGTAGGAATTCATTGATAAATATTTTTATAAACACTTAAAAACAATAAAGGATTTAATATAAAAAATAGTCCACGCTAAAGTAAAGTTTAAAAAATAAAAACAGAATGTAGTAAAATTTACGAATGAAAAGTGATCACGTAACAATGAACTACGAAAAGTAATCTAGGGTTAAGGATATATTAAAAGAAATTAAAATATGTAATTATTGTAAAAGTAAAATATAAATAAAAACTCTAGTTTTTAATAACGGAAATGTAAAATGGAATTTTAAATACATATTGTGCTAAAATTTAATTGAAATCAATTTTAGAAATATTTTGAGTTAAAAATAAAAACTAAAATAGTCTAATATAAATAGTAAATTAAATCATACAAGCATGTAAGAGTATTTAAGTAATTAAAATTGTAAGAGAAATATATCAAGTTTAGAGAAGGGGAAATTAGCATATACACCCAAGTGTCAAAATCATAAACATTGTACTGTACAACTTATTTATAGTGAATGTTGAGAAGGTGTAAAGTACATAATCAGTTTTAGAATGAACTCTTTTAGTATGATTGAAAAAATACATAAAACAAATAAAGTGCCATAAGAAAACAATGGGAAACATTGTGGTGGGTTATAAGTGGTGTATAACTTATATTATAACCAAGCTATTTAATTTTCTTTGTGGTACAATTTTTTATGTATTATATTTTATGCTAAAACTTTGTTTAGAAATATTGTTCTAAATTATTTATATAAAAGGATAAAATAAAGCAATAAAGCTTAAAGTTTCAAAATATTTTAATAATATAAATGAGCTACAATTGTTTCGCCTTGCGGCATCATCAGGCAACAATTCATCAATGTTATGGCTTGTTGCCTGATGATGCCGCAAGGCGAAACAATTGTAGGTCATTTATATTATTAAAATATTTTGAAACTTTAAGCTTTATTGAATATGGAGTTTCAACAAGAAATATCTGCTGTTACATTAAAATTTATTTATATAAGTCCAGACTAGGACTAACCTAAAATTATCAGAATAATTTAATTATCCTGATGAACTAAATTAGCCGTTTTAGTTGTTATTTTATGCAAGTCGTTGATATGGTAATAAATATAAAAATGACTACAAATTGGCATATATAAATCTACCTCAACATATAACAAAAATTATTTTCAATTATATTACTCAATTTCATTAGAATATTTCGATGTGCACAACTTCATATACAGTAAAATTAAAGATGTTTCGATATAGCCAAGTAACTTTGTTTTCTTTCTGAAATGGAGCTCATAACTCAGAAATAATAATATAGATTTTACTACAGTAGTAACGAAGATGTTTCAAATTCAGTAACTGATGATGAATTCTATAAAACTGGATCATAGGAGGTATTTCTTACGACTCAAACTTTTACTGTTTGGTCATCTTTAGCCAATAGTATCAGGGCACTTCTGTTCAAAATGGAAGGTTTCTTTTAGTTTCCATCCCAGAATGAAAGCCCCATAGGTTTATTTAAAAAAACAACAATTAGTTTTAGGCATATTTAAATCAATGAAAAGACAGTATAGACAGTTTGGTGCATGCTATAACTGCTCAACATTAATCTATTTTCCTATATAAGGCTTACAGAAACACTGGTCTCCGAGACCAATGTATTATTTTTGTTAATATTTCGTTTTTGATCAACAATGAAGTGACAAAACCACATACAAATACTTCTGTGGATTTTGAATTACCTATTTTAACCGATTTGTACCATTTCCAAAATTATTTTGTATTTGTTGAAAACTGAAAAGTACATTTACATATATATTTAACATTAAGCAAGAGTTTTTGGTGATAATAAGAATTATAAAGATGGATTTGTAATGTACAATTCAGTACTAACAAATAAAAAATGAGGAAAACATTGGTGAGAATTGTACACAAAATGTATAACTAAAAAAGAGACGTTACTGATGAGGACATTTGTACTGTCTCCCTTCCCGATTTGTGCGACATTTACCATAGGTTATTTTCTATGGAATTTAATTGCAGACTTCTCCATAATATCCTCTTCTCCAAGCATTTTCTTTATCGGATCCCTTTTACCTCATCAATGATTTGGTATTTCAATCTCCTTTTCAAGTGCAATTCAAGGAGTGCCTTAGCAAGTTCTTTTGTGAAATGAAATCTGGACTTCAGTTTTGTGTTCAAGTAACACATATACAAAATGTATGCATTATGTGTTAACACTAGCTTGACTAACAAGTCTGTAAAAGACTGCAGAGGCTAATGTTGGGTCCTCTTGTGCGAAGCATACACTGCACATTTCATGCCTAGTAAATCAACACACACATTTTGTAATGATGTAAAAGAAAATATATATTCCTGTTTTTACTTTCGTTCATCAATATCAGTGCTATGATGCACAGTTAAAATCAAAATCACTGATCTGTTTGGTACATATCACAACAAAGTCTCCGATTCCATTACAAGCTGAATTTACACTTCGATCATGGCTCGAAGGAAATGCAACAAGCATAAATTTTTAATATTTTTTCATGGTATCTACCAGTTGCAACGCGTGACATTTTCAGATGTGTAAGCATTAACACGTTGACTGCTAGCGTCCACGATCGTGGACTCAGATGGGCACTGCCATGTGCGCGCGTCTACGATCGTGGATGCCATAGTTTTGTTGCTTAGATTCGTCAGTGTGTCTAGCATTTGTGTAGTGTGGACGACTGGTTTTCGCATGTGGGGAGATAGTTTTCTTCCATTTTTGCGATCGTAGTTTTCAGTTCCCGTGTTTCCATGGTAACATATGTGTTATGTACCACGATAGTGGACGCAGACTAAAATGGCCTAAAATACATTTTTTTGCCCAAATTGTCTTCCTACATGTTTTTCCATCATAACACATCTGATATTAAGTAAACATAATTTTTAAAATTTTTAGCATGTGCCAACCAATATTGCATGACTTTTAGCAGTCAATGCGTTAAGCAATTTACATATCACCTCCTTTAAACTGATATTAACACAAAATACTAAAACAACAGTAGGTACTAGGTAGGTTATGTTTATATACAATATTAGGCTAAATAAAAATACTGTAATGAATTTATTAAGTTTATTTTGTAAGTTTTAATGCTAATTACTTTACTTTAAACAAGAAATCATACACTCAAGTGAAAATTAAATTATTTATAAAAATATTTTACAAAAATGTCATTTGTTGTATAGTTCTATTTGACAATTTTTTAAGGAAAATAAATCGATAACTCTGTCATAAAAAGTATTATTTTCAATTTTCAAGTTTTTTATCAATAGATAACATTGATAAAGGTGATTGTCTATTTCCAGATTGTGAGTTTCACAAGTACATTTTAACCAATTTTAATGCTGAAAATGATCTTTCGATTGATGTTTTAGTACCAAAATCGTAACGATAAGGTAGAAGAACTTCCAAACTTCTTGTTAAACATCAATAAAATGAGCGGAAAATAAATATTTCAATAGATCACTAACACTATTTCTATGAAACTGTTCACTTGAGGAAACAACTGACAGCTGACTTCTGAGCAGTGGAAAATCAAAATATTGTCTGTAAGATCTATTTAAACATGTAAAACATTCTACTGGAAATGTTTTTAAAAACTTTGTCTAGTAAACCAATAAAATCTAATTGATTAATGTTGGAAAATCTTTGATTAGTCTTCACTTTTACCTCATCAATAATCTCACAGAATAATCTTTTATAGACGTTCTTCTCTAACAACATAAGTTGGAATTTAAATTCAAAATAAAAAAAATGTAGAGTAAAACCTTCTTGGACTGTTTTATTACTGTCCTACTTTTCTCTATTTTCAATAATGGATTGTGGAAAAAGTATACGAGATCATCCTTGTGGTCTATGATATCAGTCTGCTATTGTAATTCCATAATGTGGGTGCAACGAATGAAAATCTTTTTTTACAATTTCATCAAGTTCACGAGTTTGAAAAATGAAGCAAAAGGCCTGAAAGGGAGGGAAACATATTTTGCTTTCTTTTATAGGGTCAACAGAATTCTTTAAAACTAAGTGTATTTTGTGAGCGTAGCAATGAATAAATACAGCTTGTGTCATATCACAAGAGCCTGTAAACCACCATGTTCTCCTTCGTCGTATGTTTGTGCTAATATAATTTCGCACTAATATTCTTCTAAGATATTATATACTTGTTGAACCAACGCATTAACTGTACGATTGTCACTCAAATCAATGAACTCCTCTTCAATTTCCCCAGATTTAATCAATGAACCATAAGATTATTGATAATTTACATTTACAGTAGACTCCCGTAAGTTCGGCCACCTCGGGACTGGACCCTAGGCCGAACTTAAAAGTGGCCGAACTAACCAATCCCTATCTAAAAAATGCCTATTTATTTTAATATTCTTCACCTTACTGTTTATTATTTGTAAGGATAGTGTTGTGAATCGATGCGTATAGGAAAAGAATACAATAAACAAATTAAGGTCGCGTCTGGCGGCGCGCTTAAGGATCGTGTTGTGAATCTATGCGTATAGGAAAAGAAAACAATAAACAAGTTAAGGTCGCGTCTGGCTGGCACGCGCCTAGTGCGTGACTCATGCTCAGAGAGCCGGCTGGACTAAGCGGAGACCGAACTTACCGAGGCCGAACTTACGGGAGTCTACTGTATTTGTTATATCAGTAGTTTTGTCCATTATTACAAAGGGAATTTTGGCTATTTTCCTTTTTATTTTCTCCACTAATACTTGCACAACAGAATTATTCAAATAATTTTGTATGTCACTAGATAACCTAGAAAATACGGTCGAGTTTTTAAGTTGGTTGTCTAACAATCCATAGTAATTTCTTAACAAGTTTAGCAACCCTATATAATCCCGTCAATTTGACAACTCAGTAGATTCGTCATGGCTACAAAAAGAAACTAGAAGAATACTACTCAAACCCAAGTAGCAAATAACGTCAATCAAACAAGGATCAATACAAAATCCATTTTGTATGAGAAATTAATTTTGATTTTCATTATTAATTTTAAATTATTCACAAGACAATGTACAATCCTAGTTGTGCCAATTATTTAAATTCAAGATGTGAAAAAATATGGCTTTGTGAATGTTCATGTCTTTTCTGCAAATTGGATACATTATTTAAATCAGGACATGAACTATTACTTGTTTTGAAAAAAGGATACAAGCCCAACAATATAGTTTTCCTTTTTCTGTACACCCACAAAACCATGGTTTGGCCTTGTAATTTTTAAGTTTTAAGTATCACATACAGATTTTTGTTTTAGAAGTTACAGAAGCGATTATTGGTGTCGGTCATTCCTATATTAAATTAATCAATAAAATTCTCACACTAAATGGTTTCACAAACAAATCCTCAATTATACAGTTTCAATCACTTGATGAAGATGTAGCCGGTTCAGCCGACAAACTCATGGCTACCAAGTGGTAAATAAAATCCCAACCGAAAACACAAAGCACAGACAGTCATGCTGCGAGATAGCTAGTAATTAACTGAAACAATGCTTACAAGGGCTCTATGCCTCTGTGCTGTAGAATTAGAGAAGAAAAAGCATTTCAACACATATTAGGTTGAGAGGTCAAGGACTTGAGTCATAGTGTTGTAACCAAAGAATAATGTAGTTTTTATTGTTATTAATTTTAAAGACATAGTTTGCGACACTGAACATTCTTTAAATTTAAAGTTCTTTGTAATTCACAAAATATTGCAACCCTTTTGAGCAAATGCTCCATTATAATTATGCCACTATTTGTAGTCATGGAACAGGAAGTTGTAATGAAAAGGCTAATCTTGATTATGATAATAGATGTTCAATGAGCACTGTGGTGAATAAACAATTTAAAACATTGAGACCCCTACCATAAGTTTGTCACAATAACACACACAAATAAACTAAAATAAAATATTTATTTGGCATATGTTATTATAGTTCCCTGATGTATATTTCCGGTAACTAAGTTACCATCATGGGATCTGAAATAATACCAAGAAAATTAAAAAAGTTTAACTCTCATATTCAAGATATGGAACTAATTAAAGGTAAGAAGGAAAGAGATTGTTTCTTTCTGAAGGCGGACAAAGGCAATACTAATGTAACCGTAGATAAGGTAGATTAAATAACTTATACTACTGACCATAGGTACTTGGTGGAATTCCATTATTAATAATAAAAGGCAATTTGTACTTCCACAAATTTTTTAATAAGCCGTTCCGACCAAGGTTTCACCAACTTCGGCATTGTCAAAAGCAGCTTACAGACAAGAAGTCTGTAAGCTGCTTTTGACATTGCCGTAGTTGGCGAAATCTTGGTCGCGACGGCTCATTAAATAACATTGTGGAAGTACAAATTACCTTTTATTTAATTATTAATAAGGTAGATTATTACAGTCGAGTCTCTATAATGTTGGATGAGAAACCTTATAAGAAATTAGCTAGGAACCCTTTAAACAAGTATATCAATACCACTAAAGAAACCATAAAATAACTGCAATTTAACTATTCCTAAAAAGGAAGCTTATAAACTGCATATTTCTAATCTGGAATTTACCGATATTGTATTGCCTGTTCAAAATACATAAAGAAAGTAAGTCGATGAGACATATTGTACCATGTATAAACTCACTGATTTATTACCTCCATTCAAAATGGTTAACAGTAACTTTAAGCAAAAATTTAGTTCTTGTTCAATTAAAAACCACTTAGAAATTATTAAGAGGCTATTAAAATTTAAAACTCGAAAGAGATGAAATTTTAGTTTCTTTTGACGTTTGTTCTCTTGTTTCCGAGTATCCCTATAAAGGAAACCTTGAGATTTCTTAAAGAGTTTCTAACTAAAATCTGGTGGAACATCAGAAAATAAATGCTAAGTTGACTAAGGTTTGTATGAATCAAAATTATTTTATATTTAATAATGAATATTTTCAACAAATCGAAGGTACAGATATGGGAAATGGCCTGTCTCCTTTCATAACTTAAGTATTTATGAGTAAATTTGAGGAAGAATTATAAAAAAACCTCATATTTTCCCAGAATATGGTTAAGGTATGTAGATGACGTTTTTGACCATAAACAATCTAGCGTTACTGATTTTCTTAGTCAAATTAATGGTATACACAATTCCATCAAATTTACTCATGAATTAAAGGTTACCATTTTTAGACTTATTATGTATTAGGAATTAACAAAACATTGAATTTTATATATATCGAAAACTTACTAAATGGATTTATACTTAGTAATTCAAACCATTGTATCAAACACAAATTAGCAGCTTTTAATAGTTTTATGACAGAGCCATTAAAGTACAGTACTACCTCGTTTATCCGGACCTCATTCAACCGGATGTCCGGATTATCCGGAACAAAAAATAAAAAAATTAATCAAGGATAAAATAAAGCTTAAAGTTTCAAAATATTTTAATAATTACTGTATTTTTTAATAATATTTATAATATTTTGAAACTTTAAGCTTTTGCTTTATTTTATCCTTGAATATCGAGTTTCAACAAGAAATATCTGCTATTACATTAATTTTGATAAAAATGTGATTTCCTCAACACTACAGTGTCGCCTCGAGGTATTAATTAGGGCGGGTTGTTGATTGATGCACTGGGAAGAGAAAGTGGAGGAGCAATGACCTCTGCGTCACCATCCCCCTACCCCGATGCGGCATGACAGTGACCTTGTCTATTGTCTATGCCGGCGGGTAGTCTATCACGTGCTAGCGACCGGAATACATCATTACCATATCGTACTGTGCCGTGTTTAGTTTACATTTTTGAAAAGTCAGGGAATTTGAATTTTCTGGAAAAGTCAGGGATTTTTTTAAAAAACCAGGAAAAAAATAAAGAATGCCTGATATTTTAGAAAGTGTAATACAATGACGATGCCTGTAACGGTCCTTAAAGAAAATGTACAACTGTGAAATAAATACAAACCAGGTGCATGTTTACAACGCATCATAAACCATCATGTCATTTTTACAACTTTATTGTTGTCGGGTTGCTAAGACTCAAGGGTGTAAATCAGTAAATGTGAACATTTTGTCGCATCTTAAAGCGGTGCCGCCAGCTTTGGGAACCCCCGTTCTTTTTTTTGGCAGTTGGCACATCACATCCCCAGTCGGGAGTATCGAGGACGTGAATGAGAATTGGCATAGTATTTAGAGGTGGGCGTTGTTACTGCTATTTATTTATATTCGTGTGTTAGCGTTTGTGCGTGGAAATGGCGACGAAACGAAAACGTAATGTGCTTACAATGGCCCAAAAGTTAGACGCATTGAATCGTATAGACAGGGCCGCATTGAAACGTCACACCAAATTAAAACAGAGGAAGATAAATGACTTTTTTGTAAATAACAACTAAACCCTGTGTAAATTAAAAGCATGTGTAAATATTTCAGGTGTGTAAATAAAATGTTTTTCGTCATTTACAGTACATTGTGTAATTTCGTGTATTGTGTAAATTGTATGACTGTGTAAATATTGTATTTTTTCATGACTTATAAATGGTAAGTTATCATTTTATATTTTGTTTTATTTATCTTTCTATAATTTTGGATTATCCGGATTTTTGATTAACCGGATCACTTCCGATCCCAATTAGTCTGGATAAACGAGGTTGTACTGTACCTCTAACTAAACCTCGGTTTTAAAAACAAAAAAAAATCAAATTAAGGAAATAGCTGTATTTAATGGTTTTCAATTTAAAGTTCTTGGCAACATCTTAAGGAAACAGAGATTAAAGAATGACAGAATAAATTCTATGACTCTCCAACCGGTAAAAAGTAAAGTCAGATATTGTAGTTTACCCTTTTATTCTGCCTTCACCAATGGTTTGGCCTCCATCTATAATAATCTTGACATCAAGATAGGTATAAAAGTTATAACAATCTTAAAAATTTATTTAGGTAATCCTAAAGATAAAATTCCGATGTTGGAGAAGTCCGGTATTTATGAAGTCAGTTGTAACGATTGTGAAAAGGTGTATCTAGGCCATACAAAGAGAACAATCATAACCAGATTTAAAGAACATGTAACTTATATTAAGTACAATAGGCCAGATAAATCTAGTGTGGCCGAGCACATACTGCAAATGAACCATGAATTGGGAATACAAAATGTGAAAATGGTTGAACGTGATCTCTAAGTTGCTAAATAGCTATGAAAGCATTTTCATTGCTAAAACTAATAGTAACTTATTACTTAACGCAGATAAGGGTCCTTATTCATAATTCATGTTTATTCCTTTGTTGAAACCTAGGTAAAATCTTGAAATTAATTAGCCATTGAATTTTGTTTTTCAATTAATTAGATGTTTTTAATCGAATTTTTTGTTCAGTGAAATATTTTTATGGATTATTAATATCATTTAGTCATGTTAGGCTTTTCGATTCAAGATATACTTTTTATAATGTAAATGTTATGTTTTATATTTTAAGTAGTTTTAAGATAATATATTGTTATCTGTAAATTTTAATTTTGTAATTGAATTTTTTGTTTTTGTCTATGGATTATTAATATCATTTAGTCGTGTCATTTAGCTTTTTGATTCACAATATTTTTTGTTATAATGTACATGTTATGTTTTATATTTAAAGTAGTCTTAAGATATATTGTTATCTGTAATTTTTTGGGGTTGTCGCCATTGCCATAAGTACCGTTAGCCGCTTTCATCTAGGTTGGTCAATGATGTGGTTCTACTGTGATAGGCAGATCCACCTGAAATGAGGGGGGAGGGGGAAAATATGGCAATTTAGTTTTTTAATTTTATATTTTGTTAGAATTATTTCAGATCCCTACGATGGTGGTAACTTGGTTACCGAAATGTACATCAGGTAACTATACTAGGCCAAATAAATATTTTATTTTAGTTTATTTGTGTGTGTGTTATTGTACCAAACTTGTGCTAGAGGGCTTCAGTGTTTAAAATTGATTATGATACAATGTTGTTTCCAATCTTCAGTAAGATTATACAATCACTGGCATAGCCAGGTAAGTGAAAAAGCAAAAAAAAAAACTCTCATCTTGAGAAACATAATTTAAAAAAATTACATTATTTATGGCCATATGAAAGAAACAGATACAAATTAATGTTTTAACAATATTTTGTATTTTATTAACATTTGTATCGTTCTAGTTAATTTTTATTACTTTTGTTTATTGTTTAGAGACCACAAATATATTTAATGTGATGAAGAACAAGTTGAGAAAATATAATACAAAATTAAATCTTAAGTTTTTGCAAAAAATAAAGGAAATAAAATCACTAGAGCATTATTAAATTGATCATTTTAACTTTACTTCAGATACATAGCATTATTTACAACAAAAATTCTTAAGATTGTAAATATATCGCTAATAAGATATTATTGCATACTATATTTCATTCACATTGATATATATATATAATATATTTGATTATCCACATGTAAACAATGTAAGATAGATTGTGACACTTTATTATTAACAACAAAATAAATCCAAAAATTAGTATCATATATAAATACTTACAAAATAAGCAAACATTAATTTATTATTCATAAAGAGCACCTAATTAAATGATCTAATAATATAAATATATAATGATAAATACAGTAAATATAAAATTAAAAACGGACACAAAGTTGTATTTTACAATTTTTTTCTTTTTTTAAAGGATAATACTACGTCTATGGCAATTTAGCTGGTAAACACCTTATATACATTTGTTATCTTTTCACGAAACATCAACAATATTTATTTTTATTACATTTTCATTGGATTTTATCCAAACCTAACCAATTTGCAGTAATAATATAACGTTATAGCTCATAATTGAGATTCAGACAAGAACGAAAGAACATTTACAAAATATACTAAAAGCAATTTTTTGTCTAAATGAAAATAATAAACTCATGTTGGTAAAATATGATTAATAAACTATTAAAACTTTTTTTGCTACAGTGATTATATTCTTCCTTTTATACTTTAGGGCTTAAAATACGATATCATTTTTATAAATTTCTTAAAGAAGATGTTGATAATAATTATTGAAACTTGGACAAGCACGAAAGAACAATTACAAAATATACTATATGCAATTTTTTGTCTAGATAAAAATAATAAACGCATCCTGGTAAAATATGATTAACAAACTGTTTAAACTTATTTGCTAAAGTGATTATTTCTTCCTTTTATACTCTAGGGCTTAAAATATCATCTCATTTTTATTATTTTCTTAAAAAATATGTTGATAATTATTGAGACTTGGACAAGAACGAAAGAATATTTACAAAATATACTAAAAGCAATTTTTTGTCTAGATAAAAAAAAATAAACTCATGTTGGTAAAATATGATTAACAAACTATTAAAACTTTTTTTGCTACAGTGTTGTTACTAAAAGGCTTAAAATATCATATCATTTTTATTACTTTCTTAAAAAAGATGTTAATTATAGTAGCAAAACTATATTGTACATAAATCAATGTCAGTGCTGTTTTAGGAACTACGAAAAACAACTTTGCTGTTTTATATAAATAACAAAGTTTACACAATTTAAATTACGTTAACTATAATTAAATCCTGTATGTAAATCATTTACATTTTCAAAATAGTTAATTGAAGACCTGTGGAAGTGACCAAATTTATATTTTGATAAACTAAAAGAGAAATAATTTGGTTAGTATACAAATCCTATTAAAAGGTTTTGTCCAATATGACATGAACACCAAACTAACAGGAATATATTTATAATCACGTAAACATTACGTGGAAATGAATAACATTACAACAAATGGAAGCTCATATTATTCTAGAGAGCACAAAATGCATTTTTAGATGAGGTAACAAAATCTAGAAAAAAATATATTAAAATCTATACAGTTGAGCAACTAGTAAATAGAATCATTAGATAAACCATAAACTCCAAAAGTGAGACTGGAATATTACTGAGTGCTATACAGTAAAATCTTGACTTCATGGCTATTTAAGATGATCAGATGACTTTAAAAGTGCCAATGTTCAAATTAAAAAAAAAAATCATTTTGATTTCAACTTTACAAATCTAATTTAGTCTTACTTGTTCACAGTAAACATATTACAACACAGATTCATTTATAAAAAACATACAGAGATCACAATGGTGGAATTGCAGTAAGTGTTTCAACAAAAATATATAACTTTGATACACTGACTGTATTCAACCATGTTATTTTCAGAGTGCTACTGATGGAAGGTTCAAAGTCAATAGTCCACTATTAAATAAAGAGGGTTATGTTATAAAAAATAACTGTATCCATAGATGTGGTATATTTATTAAAATTGAAGAAAATAAATCAAAGTGATTCCTTTGATTATTATTATTAGAAGTTATTAATTGACATAGGTCTCGGGCTTTATTTGTATTTAATTAGAACAAAAAAAAAATTTTAATGGTTATTTTTAATTTTAAAGTGAATAGTTGTATTAATAATTGTTTATAAAACTTGTAATAATTTATTTTAATTGAGTTTAGATAAATAATACATCATTACAATTGTGGGTATGTTAAAAATAGTTGTCTATCAATACATTACTACTTGCATAAATTTTGGATGTTGAATCTTCAAATAAATTCCCACATCTATATTAATAAGAAATTTTTTTCTACACATTTGCTAAATTGGACTGTTTACCTTCTTCACAAGCAATGGTTTAATGAAAAATGGCAGATGTAATTAAATATTTTTTGACTGTTTTCTCTCACTTCATACATGAACTACACTAACTTCTTTTTACATACTTGATGTTTTGGTCCACAGGCTGAAAAATACTAATGTTGTATTGCATAGCCAGTAAACCCCATGTGGTGGACAGTGGAATGCCTCCCAGATATGGATGGTAGGAAGGAAATCTAATATGTCTCGCACACCAACAGGCTCGTTGTCACTGTTACAGATCAAAACGACCAATGAAATCGAGAGCTAAAGAGAACATAATTGGATGCTCCAACGGCTAATGATGCTGAAAAAGCGAAACCCGATGCTTTGCATCTAGGGTTTTAACCCAAAGGCTTAAGATGGGAAATCCTGATAGAAACATCTAGCAAGTGCTCAGTCAAAAAAGATGGCAGACCCACCAGGATATTTGAAGGCTTTGGGCTAATAACTTGCACTTCTTAAACAACAAATATTACAGATACTGAAACAAGTGAAAGAGAAAGGTTGCTGACCGACATAAATGGAAGACGGTTGTGGAAGTGCAGTTAACAGAGTGAAGTTAAGTGTTGGGTAGAAATCTCATACAAAGTATCTTGTCATGACCAATCTCCCCCACATTCCCTACAGTTTTAATGGTGTTTGCTGTCATATCATTCACGTTTTAATTTTACATTACAAGCTATTAGCTTTTAAGTCAACTACCCATACTAACATAAGTATCTAATATAGCACAAGAAAGCTAATCAAAATTCGATAATAAGTTTGACAAATAAGGTTAGATTCAATAAATGAAGGTTTTACTGTATTTTGTTTTGCCATTAATTTTTAATTTGGATTCATTGGAGACGCAATGACAAATTTATTAAATTTAATACATTTTATTGAAACATAAATGTTAGGACAATTTATGTATCAGTTTGTGATTGTATAGGATACTTTGTTCATAATACATACCTATAAAATACAATGACTTAATTCTTCAATAATAATTAGTATTATGACTCTGTTAGAAATGCTTCTAAAAGATGAGGTTGTAAGACTTCATAGTCATAATTTTCCTCCTGTTCTGTAACCTGATCAACTTCTTCCCCAGAATGAGTCTCCGCATGTTCATTAAACTTTGTTAATGACTTACATGCTATACCACAAATAGGACATGTATATACTTTAATTTGTGAATGCATTATTTGTTTATGATGTCGTAATTCACTTTTTTTTAAAAAGGCATCTTCACAGATATTGCACTCATAACTTTGTCCACGGCTGTGTGATTGAACATGAACAACAAAATTTGCTTTATGTCGCACAGTTTTACCACACAATAAACAAACATGTGGTTTTTCACCTGAATGAATCAGCATGTGTTCTCGTAATGTTGCTGATGTTGATAATATTTTACCACAGACTTTACAAATATGTAGTTTTCCTCCTTTTGGCTTTATCACACTTTTCTTTTTCCTTACATCTCCTTTTTTCGTGTGAAGTACAGAATGATTATATAAAGTACGTTGTGATTTAAACTTTGAATTGCAAATTGAACAAACATATTCACTATACAAATGACCCCTGATATGTTTTTCTAGATCAATTCTTTTTGAAAATGATTCGGTACACTCAGGGCAGTTGAAAGTATTGACTACAGCATGCGCATTAACATGAACTACTAAATTTGCTTTATGCCGAAAAGATTTACCGCACAGCAAGCATTTGTATGGTTTTTCTCCTGTATGAATCATAATATGTTCTCTGAGAGTAGCTCTTGTAGACAATGTTCGACCACAAATAACACAAGTTAAATCTTTTGCTTTTTGTTCAGCCATCATCTCTTCAGTGGATGATTTTTCATGAATTTTTGAATGAATACCTAACTGTTTCTTTGTTCTGAATATCATACTACATACAAGACAAACAAAGAAATTTTCCTTCGGCCGTGAGCCTGGATGACCCTGACAATTTTCCTCACCACAAACTTTACAATTAATTCCTTCCACTAGAGTATCATAATTTTCTTCATCATAATTTTCTTCTTCCATTTCAGAAATTATTTCATCTTCTTCTTCTGGTTCTTTTTCTTCTTCCTTAATTTCAATTTCTTCTCTTTGTTGATCCAATAGTTCAGCTTCCTGTAATCCAAACATCAAAAAATCAACTTCAGTTATTAAATTTTAAGAACTAAAGAAAGATTGTGATATTCAATTAAATAACAGATATTTTCCCCTTTATACTCCAGTTGGGTTCAATAATTTTATTGGGAGAATCCGACCAGGGTGAGTGGAACTGGCTGGATTCTTTCTATAAATCTGTACATTTCCACCAATTTATACTACATTCAAACTACTCTAGTTCTTTCAGGTCATCAGTAACTAAAAGCACCATTATCTCTAACTAAACTATAGTAGTTTTTACTTGCATTACTCTTTGGCTAATTATAAGATGTAAAGTGACCCATGGTGATGGAGTGAATGACACTGGCAAAAGTGGTGTATCAAACAGAGCCCTAGGATATGTGGCTCACCTCTTAGAGTAAGCAGCCTTACCTATTTAATCAAGGCTCTGAATGGGCGGACCTCTGTTCCTAGTTACTTGTGAGAACGACATAATTTAGAAAAAAACTTAAAACCAATATGCGATCTCACCGCTGAAGAGCAAGCTGACTTAATGGAGCACAACCTCCATGATAACAGTTTGTAATTCTCCTGCTTAGAGAGAAGTAATAATTCTCAAAAAGGGAGAAAAGAAGGATTAAGGAGAGAAGTCATCGGAAGAAACAAATCTAAATATTCCCACCTATCAGGCAAAGACCACTGAGAGAAAGATGGAGATAGAACAACCTGACTCTAAAATGATGGAAGACAAAGGAAGTCTTAGGCATTTTCAACCTCACCCTTGATGTTGTCAAGGATGAAGAAGAAGATATATTGTTGCAAAAAGGGGTTGGCACCCCAACTATGCAGCAATGATAACAAAGTCAACTGAATCAGCATGCACCAGGGTGGTCTAAGTGAACGTCCATCATACCAGAAGGACAACTGGTATCTTGGCAAGGTTGTTCACAAAATTGGAACTGGGAAACATGCTGTAATAAGAATTCTGAATTTATATGGGGCAAATTAAGGGACTGTTGAGTAATGATGATAAGTTAATATGGGATAATAGGTGTGATAATCCCACGACTTGCATAATGATATTAATCAATTGTAAAAAATAATAATGTTAATTACATGTATATTTCAGAATTAATGATGTAGAACCTGGTGCAAATCCGGCCATACCTGAACACCGGATTCACCCACTAAAAAATCGTCAAAGGATCTGGGAACTTCTTCAGAGATGGGGACATTCCTCCAGCTGAGATAATCAAGCTAGTCAAGTATTTCAGAAGGAACCAAACACCACTCAGAATCGACTGTGACTGTGCCCACAATATTGTCAAAGGGCAGCGGAAACACCAACACGAGAGGTGACCAATTGCTTGAGGTTATATTAGAATCTAATCTAAATATTTTCAGTATAGAGGACTCGCCTACTTTTGTTAATAGGGTTAGACGAGAGGTATTCAATTTAATTATCGGCAACCCTGTTCAGTGACAGAGTTGGAAACTGGAGAGTTTCTAATGAATCACCTCTTTCTAATTATAGAATCATCAGGTCTGATATAGAGAGTATAAGCAAGGCAACAACTTTTAGTAGAAATCTTACAAATATAGACTGAACTAGTAAATTTGTCACCAATCTCAAATGTAATCTTGAACAGACATGGACTAGAGTTATAAATCATCTACAATTAGAGCAAAAATTTGAATACCTAAATGAATCTATGAATCTAGCTGTCCCATGAAAGTCAAGAAAAGTAAAGTAATTTGTCCTGTAGTGGAAGAAATATCTACAGAAACTGAGATGTACCGTATATGTTGGAATAAATCCAAGCTGACGAGAGACTGGAACAGCTAAACTGCGGTACTTTGATCAAACAACTATCAAAATTAATTGTACTACTAAAATCAGTCATAAACTGTACTTTCTCTTACTACAGGAGACGATAAAATGCATGTACATGAGAAGTTTTTAAGGCTGAGGTGCACAGACCTTAAAACAAATTAATATAAACATCCATTCCAGGTCAAATAGTTCTCCCACCTCATTTCTCCTAGCCTTAATGCCAGTCATTGTGATAACACCTTGCTGTCTAAATCAATGATTTTACTCTTATTTTTTAGTTAATTCTGATAATAAATTTAAATTATATATAAAACTGTTTTCAAGGATAAATAAAGCAAAAGCTTAAAGTTTCAAATATTTTAATAGTATGAATGAGCTACAATTGTTTCGCCTTGCGACATCATCGGGCAACTGATAATTTACAAAGAGGCTAGTATAGCCCGATTAGCAGTTCTTTTTAAAATATTAAAATTAAAACAAGGTATGACAAACCAACATCTTTGGTTTAATGGTGAATGCTTAAAATATAACTTAACGCCGAATTATGTAAGTGTTAAAGTGAGATCTTCTAGTGCATCTGCTATTAAAGCCAACGCAGCCGCTATTAAAACATGGATTCAGGAAGAAAGGAAGAAACAGTTTAGAATTAGGGACAATGTGAGTTGCCATCTTAAAGTTACCTGCTAGGTCATCCCCCTACCTTCCCCGATTTCTCTATTGTATTTCAGTTTCCTGTTACTTATGTTTATATAGTTGTCTATACTTGTAAATTATCAGTTGCCCGATGATGCCGCAAGGCGAAACAATTGTAGCTCATTCATACTATTAAAATATTTGAAACTTTAAGCTTTTGCTTTATTTATCCTTGAATATGGAGTTTCAACAAGAAATATCTGCTATTACATTAAAGTTTTTTAAAACAGTTTTACTGAAATGTGCACTCGATAATTTCACATATTCGTAAATTTTATAATTATTGTTATTTACAAAACTCAGTTTTTTATTTTATTTTACTCTGCCCAAATTAAAAAATCATTATCCACAAATCTATAATTATTTGTCTATAATAAAATATGTTATTGTTAAGTAAATATGTGAATGAAATGGGGTTTGTGTTTGTAATTTAATGTCATACCAAAGTTTGTATTAATTTTGTTAAGTCGAGAGTGTCATCGCCTTTACCGCTAGACTGGATTTTCCATATTGTACATTCCAAAACAAAAGATCAAGATTTTAGCTAATTTTTACTTTTTATGAAAAAAAAATGTTTTTCATATAAAAATTTTATCAATTGATTTTTGTTTTTATCAACATTTATTCACTATTACATAACAAAACTTTTGGCAATTGTGGAAAAAAAAAAAAAATTGTTATGTAGTATAATTATATTAGGCTTTTCTGTGAGTTTTCATTTCATTGTTTGATTCCTAACATACTTACTCCAAAACCTTTATATCTAACTTTCTGAGAAAAATGATACATAAAAAGTTGCACTTTTCATAATATTACTATTTTTTAAGAATTTTTCAAGAACTGATTATTTTTATGGCCATGGAAAAAAGCTTACATTGCTGGTTCTAGGATTAAAGTAACACACATTGCCTATGTAGGGATTTCCATCACTTAGAATAAAAGGACAAATTAAATAAAAGATAAAGCCTATATAGCCAGCATTAAGTAATATAATATTACATTATAAACTTTAAAAAAACGTTTTTTAGAATATAAAATTAACCAAATATAAATTTTTCCTTTCCTGCTAAAATTTAAAAAAATAAGTTTCACAAAATATACTAGTTACACTTAAAATACAAATTCTAATAACAAATAAAAATAAAATTTGATGTATTTTTTATAGTAAAAAGTTCTATTACAATAAAAAATAAAATAAAATAATTTAATATAACAGGATATAGAAATAAATTTAATTAAAAAATAATAAACTACTTACTACTAATGGTAGTATCTTATTACCCGATTACATTGTTTGACTAGAGCCACTTATTTATTTGTATTTGTTATTTATTGTTTATGAAATGCCATGTTTTAAGTTATATTTAATATTTAATGTAACAGCAGATTTATCGTGTTGAAACTCCATGATATAAAAGGACTCAATAAAAGCACTGAAGCTAAAGTTTCAAAATTGAATAACTTAAATATGATAATTAACAGTGCTTTATTGAACTTCATATTTTAATTTATCATTTTCTATGTTATTATTTATTGTATGCTTGTAGTGATTTGTAATCTTCTATATTTCAATTTGTATATACAGGTATTTTAATATTAAGTCTTTGACTAATTCTATACCATAAATTAAGGTTTTGTATAATATAAATACAATAAAATAAAAATTAAAAAAAAAAACAGATTTACATTCACGTACAGCAGAATAAAGGTAAGTGTAGACCTACTAACAAAAAAAAACCAATTTGCCACAAAAAAAAATGTCAGTTCAGTAGAAAAATGAATATCAACTATAGACAATAACTTAGATTGCGTACGTTATTTTAAACAATATTTATTTACTTAAATAAGGTCTAAACTCATTTCAAATGTAACATAAACTCGCCTTAAAGATAAATATTATAAGATGAAGTCAAGTTTAAATTACTGTGGTCGAGGTCATTTCCCCCTCCTCCTTTTTGGAAATCATCTCTTAATGGTAATATTCTATCATTTACAATTTTGCACACGGGTTTGGGCCCTTAATCCAGACATTGCACCAAAATTTGAATGAAATCGGTAAAGCTGATTTTGAGACATTACATCTTTCATTGATTGGTCCATGACAGTTTTTTTTTCCTCTTTTACTAATAACTTACAAAGTGACATTTTTTTTTAGAAAGGTAAACAGATACGACTTGTTTAGGTAATTAGGGATTTTATCAAAATCGTAAAACTTATTTCATAAAATCAAAATTTTCTCTTATGGCAGGTACTCCCAAATTTTGAGTTATGGCTAAAAGGAAATACCCGAGATATGGCTAGAATATACTCACATACTAAATTTTATTAAAATTGCTCCAATCATTTGGGCTATGGAGCACTTCACAGACAACAGACAAACAATCCCAAAACCACTTTTTATAACTCACAGGACCTCAACTTGACATAGCATTGTAAGATTTTAAATTCGACCGTGCTTATTTTTTTAGTCTGTTTTTTATATAAACTTTCTCCTCTCTACTCATATCCGATTTAATCTCCAGGTGGACAAAACTATTAATAATTTTGTATTCAGTTACCATAAACAAAAACAAAATAGTGAGCTTAAATTCATAAAAATCAGTCAAAAATTTAAAATTATTTTATCCTTCCGCAATGTGTGGGAGATACATTATACAAATTAATTTATGTGTATTAATCCCTCCTTTCAGTCCAAATTGAAATATCAGAATTTATATTGTACAACTTAGAACAAGTATGGAAGTGAGAACAAAAAGTGAACGAACATCGTTTGACAACAATTACAAATATTAATCATGAATGTTGTGTTCTAAACACATTTTTGTTTTAAGTATGCACCACAGAACATAATTTTGAAGAAAAATAACAGGTAAAATGCCCAAGATAATTTTACTTTATCTAAAAGAAACTGAAAATGTGTTTTATTCATTTAAAAAAAGAAGCTTTTGTTTCATTGAAAATCGTATGTAATCATCATATTTGAAAAGGAGAAAAAAAAAAAAGAAAACAAAACACCCACAGGAATATAATTAGAGGGAATAAAAATGAGAAAGTTTATAAATTAAAGGAGTACCTTCATATAAAGTTCCTCATTCTCTGAAACCTTATGATTTGCATCTTTATTATTCTTTAGCTTTCCATCCAAGTCAAACTCCTAAACATATAAAAAAGGTGTTTATTATTCATGGATGTATTAAAATGGTTGTTATTAATAGTAAAGCTGATAAAATAATATTATTGACATTTGAAAAAAATGGTTCAATTCATATTTCATACTTATTTACATTTTCCACTGGAAACATCAAATTTTATTCAAAGCCCGTAAATTCTTCACAAGCCCTAAATCCAACCATGAATTTTTTAAAAATTACATATCAAGTTTAATTTATTGTGTATAGGTTCTGTCGATTGAGGAAACAATATTCTAGAAGTTTCCAAATGAATCAGCTAGTTGATGAAAAAGTAGGATATTCACACCTTGGAGAGAGGCTATGTAAGACACTTCTCGAGAAAACTCCAACCAATGCAGTCTGTAACATTAAGCTGTTACGACTGGGTTTATTTATTGACAACCATGTTGGGCGTCATTTGTAGGTTAAGCTCTTGTTTATTTCTAAATTAAAACTATTGTACTTTCTCTTTATGTTTTAACACTTACCTTTTTGTAGAATGTTTAAAATTACAAGTTATAACAACCTATTGTTTGGTTGTGGATTCTTGCCTTCGCTTATTGTACTTTGTACTCCAATCCTGCTTTCATTTAACACTTGTCACTTTTATAGTTTTACTATAAAAACTTTCTTTCTAATAGTAACTTCCATGATAAATAATTTCCATTAACATTTTTATTTTACTTTTATATACAGACTCATTTTAAGACATCCGTCCCTTTCAACGTTCAGACATCGAATTTACATATTGACACATTGTTTCTTTCAACGTTCCAGACAAGAGTAAGTGTCCCATCAAACTCTCCTTTAGCTACAATTCTCAGAATTATGCTGCTTGTACTAGAATATTCTGTGATTTCAACCAATTGAAATTGTTTTAGAAGAAACATCTCTTTATATGGAGAAGTCAAGCTATATCATTTAAGCTTCCCTTCCTTTTAGAAGCTTCTGTCTGACGAAATTGTCTGTTTATTTATTAATATGCAAAATATATATATATATATATATATATATATATATATATATGATTTTCAAATTTTCATTAAAACCACTTTTATTTTAAAAGTTAACTTTCAATTAATATTTAAATTATGACTATCTATTTTCATATCCTTACACATTACTCACAAATACAATTTATTTACAAATTACAAATTTGTACATTATTACAAATTAATTTAAGTACATTCTTCCAAAGAATTTGCACCCCGGGATTAACATCATTCAAAAAAAAAAAAAAAGATTACATGTGCTCAATCATATGTTGGCGCCCTATTTTCTGAATTGAAATAGTATGAGTACGGAGGTACGAAAGTAAAGTAGTAGTAGAGTAAGTAATGTTAAAGCAGTAAATTCATTACCAGACGTACAAGAGAGATTACAAATTGTTTTCTTTCTACTGTGCATGTGTTCTAGAATTGTGTTCCATAGATTTTATACATAATGATTGTGCAAATGAAAGAAAAAGAAAGAACAACTTAAATTACAGTAAGTACTAAATGATGCTGGTCATCGCTGAACTCACAGAAGTAATAAAAGAATCTGATGCAAGTGTTTAAAACAATGATACAAGTTAACTCTAAGAAATAATTTATGACATAAAAAACGAATAAAGTGAAAGTTCTACTTACATCTTCACTATCAGAAATGAGTTCTTCTTTGATTATCACTTCGGAAGAAGACCAAGCTGTATCAGGTGCAGCTTGTCCATCCTCAACCACTGTACCAGTGCATGTGACCTCGTCATCATTTTCAGAACCCTTGGCAAATGTGGATGAAAAATTGTTTCTCTCCTCTGACTGGAAAAACAAAATTGTTATAAAATTGACAGCACTTGACTAAAAATACAACAGATTTTTTAAACTTTTCATAAGAAGTGGCGAAAGTCGAGGACAAGTGCCAATTTGTATCAAGTTGACACAAAAAATTTTCAATAGTGTTCATAAGCGGCGAAAGTTGAGGTGGCCACTACCACCTGGTCAACATGATGATACTATATTATTGCTTCAAAGGACTTCACAATACTGTATTTTCAGAAATTCCTTAACTTTTTTTATTGAATTATCACTTAGTTTACAAAATATGTTGATGAGAGATATAACTAAAATATATTAGTACTTTAGTAGGGCTATATGATAAGTTACAGAACTATAAACTATAAAATAAAATAAAATCCACCATTTATAAATAATAAAATATGTTTATTTAATTACTTTTCTTTCTTTTTTTCTCTCTTTTTTTTTAGTGTAAACGGCTCTTGTCAGCCTCAGCTTACCTGTGTTAATACAACAATTATGAATTATATATTTATAGGACCCAATTAGACAGCAATGCCATTCAAATGTCACAAGAAAACGATGTAGTTCAATGATCCCTTCAATGAGATTTGTGAATTTTTAGCCATTGTTTTAACATGGGTTGATATGTTGATTTGACATTAACTGCTTCATTAGTCTTCAGCCTTAATTAACATTTGTAAAACTTTTAGAATGAAAGTAATGTTATTTAAGATGCATGCTTATTTTAGTATACAAGTCACGGGATAACATTTAAAGTTTACTTACAAAAGTTAACATTTTAGGTTTTGTTTGTGATGTGACTTCATTTTCTTTTTTCAACATGTTTCAGAGATTAATTCTATCTTCAGATAATTATCACTCTTCTGAGATCGTTAAAACAATTAAGATACACATAAACACAGACCACTTATAATATATGAAATATTTAACATTGGACAAGGGCAGTTGTCCTTGGACCACTACACAGTTAAATATTCATATGTTGTAAGTGTCTATGTCTAAGTATATCTCAAATGTCTCATACATATATCTTAAATGTGTGTATCTTAACGATCTCAGAAGAGTGAAATTATCTGAAGATGAAGTAAATCTCCGAAACACATCAGAAAAAGAAAAGGAAGTCAAGTGATGGACAAAACAAAAGTAAGTAAACTTTAAATAATTTGTAATCTTTGTAATACAGTATATTTTTATATAACACCCTAGTATTTCACTAAAAACTCATAAATTCAAAAGCTTATGATCAAAGTTTGATCAGATCTGTTACTTATTCTTATAAAAATTATTAGTTAGATTAAAAAAAAAAATAAAATAAAATTTAAATCACAACTAATAAACAATTTCATGAATTATCAAAAGTGGTTGAGACCCCAGTATGTTGATTTGAGACTTGGTTATTCAACAAGTAATAAAAGAAAACTTGCTTGGCATATAGTAAAAGCAGGAGGGGGAAGAACTAAATTGTTTAACTATGTTGAAAAATTCTGTTCTGTGTGATAAATTACAAAGTACATCCACAAAATAAGTTAAGTTTGTATTTCTTGTCACGGCAGTACTCCGATCTCAGTTTGGAGCATGTGTCACAGTTTCACTGTTTGTTATTTACGCTTTGTAGTGCTTGTTTAGAATGGTGAGGTTGATTGAAAATACCAACGCTTGTGAGATTAGAACTGTAATTAGTTATCTGAATGTGAAGATCATTAAACCAGTCAACATTCATCGATAGAACTGCCAGATTTACAGAGAAAATATGATGAGTAATTCATTAGGTAAGGAGATGGGTCCGACAGTTCAATGGAGGACATGATCAAGTGCACAATGACAAACGAAGTAGGTGTCCATCTTTGGCTAGTGATGAATTCGTTGGTCCCATATGAGTAAAGATTAAGGAAAACTAAGTTTACAATTTCTGTGAAATTTCCGCAAATTTCAAGATCATTCTTCATCAAATTGTTTCTGTTTAAACTGCTTTTTCAAAAACTTTATCCTTATTGGGCACCAAAAACACTTACAAAGGAACACACAAAAACAGCATCAGGGCAGTGCACTTTACTTTCTGACACATTATTACTACAAAGATGGTGATGACTTTCTGAGCCAAATAGTGACAGATGTAGAGATTTGAGTCGTTTATGAAACCTCTGAATCAAAACGACAATTGATGGCATGCAGAAATACTTCACCACCAACAAATACTAAAGCCAAACAAATCTTTATAACTTGAAAAATCATGTTCATAATGTTTTGGGACAGACACAGCATTTTTTACGGAGAGATATAACAATCAATGCAAATGCCTTAAGCACCGAGCAATGCTCACTAACAGTATTGTTTTAATTCATGATAGTGTCAGACCTCACACTGTGAACGTGACACGACAAATCTTACAGGACTTTGGCCAGGACCAGTTTGACCACCCTTCATAAGCCCTGACCTCGCCCCTAGTGACTTCCATTTCTTTTTACACCTGAAATCATTCCTCAATGGTCAAAACTTCAACAACAATCATAAGCTCAAAGAACATGTTGCTACATGGTGGCCAACACAGGCGGCAACGATTTATGAAGAAGGCATACAAAAACTTCTTTGTAGTGGAACCCATGTAGAAAAATAGTTTAAAGTTTGTAGATTTTTTTACAATAGTTTTTCTGTATCTGTAATAATTTTGTTTTTATTACCAAACGAAACTACTTTGTAATTACTTTCTGGATGTACCTCGTAATTTTATAACACACTAAAAACATTGCTAAGTTTCCATTTTGGATTAAAAAATTGGATAGAAAAACAATGTTCAATGATATTCTTTTGTCCAAGTCTATTAAAATAAAATATTATTCAAATTCATTCAATGTAAATCATTTCAGATTATCCTTCTTCCTAGCAAATGTAAATAATCCCTGTTTTCTTTAATGATTAAGACCCCATTACACTTATACTTGCAAAGCTATTATATTTACTTTATTGAAAAACACCAAAACTAACATGGTGTGTTCTAGCCAAATAAGAAAAAGCATTTTGTAACTTAAATTGGTTACAACCTTAATAAATTTCCCAACCAAAAGCTTATTACTTTATTTTTACTCTTAAAATAAACCTTCGTGAGGTATCTCTCAATTTACTTAAGGTACTCTCTTTAAAAACTCCTTATGTTTAAAATGGAGGTGAACTATCACTACTACCAAACAATGGACTTCTTTATCTAAATTCCAATGAAGCAAACTGTATTTTGAAATCTCAATTGTACAAAATATATAAAGGGGTGTCTATTTTTCATTAACAATCCACTACATTTTTATAAATGTTTAATCTTGAAACCACCTTCTAAAACTAGTTCAGAATTGATGCAATAGTTGATACATACCAAATATCATAAAACCGCTATTAAAATAAATTGTGATACAAAAAATTAATAAATAAAGATTGTATAAATAACTGTTAAATAAGGTTAGCTATTGGAGTGTTAGGGGAAAATGATGTCAGAATTTACTCTACAACAAAGGAAATGCAAAAGGTACATTATATTGGTATTTAGTAAAAAAAGGAATAACAAAAATTGTACTTTTCACATGTATAGATTAAAAATTATTATTTTCAATACAATTATTTACCTCTTTGTTATCATCATTAAATTCAGTTTTATCTGCGAGAGAATGTGCATTGATGATACCATCTCCTTGCCAATCACTACTACTTTCAGCATTTTTTTCAGATCTTATAGGTTCGTCAGTCTATAACATTTATTTAAATTAATACTGACACATGTCACTACAATTTCTACTACAACAGGTATTGAATAAACAAAAAACTTTATTTACCCTAAAATAAACATAATTAATAAAGTAATTAAGATCTGTCCTAATGACACATATAATTATTTCCTAAAACACTACTTATTCCATACATTTATTATTAGACACCAAGGTTTTAGACCTAATTATTCTACATAATATATATCAAACACAACAATGTCAATTGAATATACTTAAGCTGTTTCTGGATAGGTTTGCTGCCAAATTACAAAAATTACAGCTCAGAGTATTAAATTGGATCTTATTACGCCATATCTCAAAGGCAGGATAAACAAAAGATGTATATGAAGATTAAACCATCTAGATACTTAATGGTGTAAAACAAAGTTCTGTCTTGGTCCCATTCTTGACTGCACTTCATGATTTATACCATAATGTACCTTATAAAATAGTTTTATATAATGATGGTATCACCTTTCTTATGGTGGATTAACTTATGGCGACAGATCATAAAAATAACAGTTTTTAATAAAACTATATATTTAAAAAGTTTACAGAATATAAATATAACTTTATAAAAACTACCTGTTTTTGGCATGAAGTTTTTGTTTTGTAAAAACTGAAAATGATTTTTAAAAAAAATTGTTTTATTTTTTCGATATATCCATACTATAAAATATGTAAGAACTATTTTTTGTGTGGTGAATTCAAAAATGTATAATTATTTACAATATTTAGATTAAAATAAAATAGTTTTTTTTTAAACTATTTATGCTAGAGACCGTAGGTACTTGGTGGTATTCCATTTTAAATAAAATTAAAACAACAATTTTTTTAGTATTTTGTTTTTATAGTTTTTTTTTAACTACATATAACTAACCTAACTAAAACAGCTGATTCAAAGCCGACCTAATTTCATCATCGTCATGCAAATGCACGCATGATATAAATATACACATATCTATATATTTTATAAAAAAAGTATGGAACAGCAGGATTTCTCAGCTTTTAAGTAAGATAAAAAATGTCTGACTTCTGATTTGAAAGGTAAACTTTTCATAAAAATGAAATCATTTTGTTATACATAATGTTCCTAAATTTGTATGAAATGTGTTTTTACTTGAAAATTTCAAATTTAATGGGTGTTATCTTTGCTATTTGAGTAAACCACAAAAAGATATGTTCAAAGAATAATTAAAAAAAAGTCTTCTAGCGTTTTTAGAGTTTTTACACAGCTCAGAAAATCAGTATGTCACAGTGTAGGCTATAGTTAAACGGGACGAAGACAACTTACCTAAATAGTGAACACAAATGAGGTATTATTGTTTGTTCCTTATATATTGAAATATTTATGAAATAAATATTTTATATAATTAATCATAAATACTCATATAAATAAGACAATATACAGACCATTCTAAATCTAAACTAAATATACTCAGGCCTACACCAACTATATTGGTGCTACAAATGAAAACTTTAATCTTGTTCTATAGTACCGGTACTTAAAAGAATATTAGAATATCCTTACATATCAGCTGTTTGGCTGTGGACTAGTCCAAAGTATGGTAATATACATTTTGCATGTGCTATTGAATCTCAGCAGTTATAATTTAAGGAGCTTGTCCGATGTTTTCAGTACTTCCACAAAACTCTGTAAAACATCTTGATATTTTTCTTCATTGCAAGCAGATTTTGGTATTCCACTATGGTTATGATGGCAAACATTCCTACATGCTCAAATCTATGTATAAACATTATAAAACTAAATGTTGATTTCATAATGAAGTTCACGTCTGATAATGTTGCATTAAACAAATCTGTTGTTTCCTGAAAAGAGTGACTATGGTCGCCACAGCCATTCATCATTAATATAGTTATTCTTTCCCTTTCGATAAAGCATCATTTCATACCATATAAATAATACTATGTACTATGTAGATAGTTTATAGATAGGATAGTTTATACACAAATATAAACTGATTTCCATAATGTATATTTTTAGACTTTATAATCATGCAGAAAACAATTGAATGAATAAACTTTAAGAAAAGGTTTTGTTATTTCCACATTAGTGGGATTACGGTTCCTTATCACAATAAACTTCAATAAAGAAAAGAGATTAGGTAATATGACAAAAAGATCCCTTGATGGTTAAAAGATTACTCTGATCATGTGATGATAACGTAAATTAAAAAACCTTGTGCAACGGGGTGAAAATGTAAGTTGGTTCTACTTAAACAAAACAGTCCTTGGAAATAGAACATTTTAAGGAACATTAATAGCTTTCTTCTTTGATACACTGTATATATATAATCATGAATATTTACTTCAAACAAATGAAAGAATTACTACTTTCGTTAACAAATATTTAAAGAAGTTACAAAACAAATTTACGATTCATTTTGTCCCATTTGACTGTAAGCTATAGCATAAAGATTTTCTGACCTTTGTTAGTTTAAAACACACGATAATTAATTTTTGAAAAATCCATTGATTGTAGTTGTTTCCCACCCTGTGTTTATAACATAAAATGCTAATAAACACTAAAGCCAAAACTGAAAGCATATATATGTGTATCTAAAAGAGATCAATGTAATCAATATCAGCAGTTAACACTACAATAAAATAAGAAGAAAATCATGCAAACAATAAAAGTAAAAAGTTTTTTTTTTTTTTAAATACAACTTTCTCGCCTATGCATCATGGTTTCCAAATGATGGCAAATATCAAACTACATTTCCCAACTATATCTCAATATATAGACCATAAGATTATTCTTTAATAATTAAATAAAGTATGGAAAACAAATATTCAATAAACATAAGCTAGACATTTTATATGTACGTTATAACATACACACTCTTTTGTGTATATATAAAGCACATGTAAAAAAATGGTTTTAATCACATCTTTTTTAAACTTAATTTGATTCATCACTAAATATTAGCCTGTAATGAAGGTTTTACTTAATAATCATTCAGAAATAACTCACTTTGGTTATATTTTCTACGATTGGAGGTTTACGAGCAATCCAAACAGTTTTTTGGTAAGATGATGTATTTGTAATTTGTTTGTTGTAATTTGAACCAAGAAATCTCCTACGCACAGTTAATTTTCGTCCATCTGGATTGTGTATTGTAAAATACCCTCTATATTTTAATCGGTTCAACGACCTTATGCTAAACCTGAAAATATTAAAAAGTAATAAGTTAGTAGATGGTATAAATAATATAATATCCATAAAGTTATTATAAAATAGTTGTAATTTTATTTGTTCTTGTAATTATTATAGGAATATATTTTATATTTTACCACCATAGTCAACGAGTGGAAAATATCTTAGTGGAATCTCCAATGCCACCAACTCATAGATTGACTCTAATATTCTAATTTTTGCTAAGATGTGTTTTCTACTTTCTAGGGTGAAATATTTGTGTCAGTTAGAAATTCAGTAAGCATAATTACTTTTCTGTGATATGTCCATATTTTTTTATTAAGAACATTGACATAAAACTGGGGTTTTTTTTGATACACAAAAAATCAGTATTAAACAAATAAATTAAATTAGAAAATGATACTTCATGAAATAAAAAAAAGTTATTATTTGAAAAGCATACTCAAAATAAGAAGTTTTTGGGGGAGAGAGGAAACAAGTGGATACTTTTGATATTTGAAAGTCACTCCAACATTTAATATTTGTGTATTAACGTACTTTAATTATTTGGGAATATTTTGCTTTCATCAAACGATAAATTTCTAAATATAATGGTGTTGGAACTTTGTCTTTTAAATTAATTTTATAACTTGACAAGCCATGGCAAGATCATATGTCCAAGGATCCTAGTTGATATAATTATGCCATTAGCTAATAAACAGCTTGAAATATAAATGTTTTAATATACATGAAGAAAAGACTCTTAATATAAGAAACTGCAGTAGAAATTAATATAAACTTATTAAATATTTAAAACTGTAATAATACAGATGGTACCAGTTTAAATACATCAATCTAAAGATGAGGTTATATAAAAAAAAAAATTCAAATTCATTTAGCACAGGTCTTAATTTGCAAAGGAAAAAATAGTATGGTAAATATATAGCAGAGCTTCCTCACTTCAAAATCAATTTTTAAAGGTTTTATTCGTCAAATAAATGCAAATTCAGTAGATGAGGAATTTATTGAATTTAAATGTATTTCACTCGTAATTCGCCATAAATGATGAAAACGAGTATTATACTCATTGTATTTTCTCTTAAACATAAATTCGGCTATATGGCCATGGAAATGTTGTTTTGAATTTCCATATCGCGGCACATTTCCTCGCACCTCCCTCCATTGACGTTCAATTGTCTGCATATGTGCTTCAGTGTACGCATATGTAGGGCTGTATTATTATATGTCACGAAAGGTTTGGCCAGGCTGCTATATATATATATATATATATATATATATATATATAACCACCTGGCCAAACCTTCCGTACGTTTATTGAAGTGAATGTCATGAGTATGAAAGATAACAGAGTTAATTTTTTCACGAAAAAACTACTTGTGTAATTGTATTATTGTATTATGTAGCCTAATCATCTTTCCGACACTTTTTTTCGATAATAAAATATTTTTCCAACATTTATTTGACGAATAAAACCCATAAAAATTGATTTTGAAGTGAGGCAGCTCTGCTATATAATTACCAATAGTATTTTTATGCAGAATTAACTTTTTCGCTACTATGAAAATTGAAAATGAAAAGTATCATATTCACTTAAAAATAGGTTATGTAAGGTCTAAGGAATTGCTGTTATGTACTGAAGTAATTACACATGACCAGTTACTAGATATTACACAACACAATGAGTATCAACTATTGATCATGATCAAAACTAAGTTATTTGCACACGTGTAATACAACTTTTGGCTATAATTTTACTTCATCATTAAAAGGAAAATATTAAGAATGAAATATAAAATAATTTAACCTTTCCTAAATTGTCTAATCAAAACAGGTTAGGTTAGATACAGATCTATTATATTAATTTATAATTGAACTGTTATTTACAAAACTATCTTATAATATTATGATTTTAACGGTTAAAAATTAACTTTTACATAATATTTAAGTAGATATTTCACAACTGAATATTCGTTTGTTATAAAATAACATGATCGTTTTAGAAATGAATATGAAACTTCAGAATTCCCATTCCTATATGTATATATAGGCCTATATGAATTTGATACTTTTCATTTACGCTACAATTTTTATTATAAAAAATTTAATTTAAAATAAAAAATGTTATTTCTTCATATCAATATAATTAACTTAATGAATTTCGCATATTGTTGTATTTAATCTCGTGATCTATTTTGCAATTTTTACCATACAACTTAAAAGTAATTTTAGTCACTTTTTTTATTCAAATCCAGTTAACCTTTTCTTGTTTTAATTTTCTATATTAAAGAGTTTAATTTTAGGTTAAATCTAAAACAACATTATAATACTATTTAATAATAATTGCTATAGGGCTACAATTTTTAAACTTAATACAACAAAGCTATATTTAAATTCAAATCGAATAATACTACTGTA
The DNA here is from genome assembly GCA_963513935.1 of Aphrophora alni. NCBI lineage: Eukaryota > Metazoa > Arthropoda > Insecta > Hemiptera > Aphrophoridae > Aphrophora > Aphrophora alni. The sequence continues at coordinate 150,799,208 of OY740766.1, forward strand.
TTATACAAACCTCAAAATGATGTGATATATTTATAACGTCTACAAACTGCAAAGTAATTTTGAACTTGAACAATTAACTTAAATATCAAAATTCCTGTTTACAGTGCTACTGTATATATCTTTTGAAAAATCTGTATAGACCTATCTTTAAGATTATTAATACTACTACATATACATGATAACGTAGGCTCCTATTAACTTACCGAGTAGTTAATGGTGAAGACCAGCGTGTTGGTAAATTTCGTCTAGGTAGAGCAGTCTTCTTCAAAAACCATAATCCCGAGTCATCTAAAGAAATTATTTCATTTTTTTATGCAATCATTTTTCAGAGCAAGATAAGAAAAAATAACAGAGATGATGAAATGGCAATAAAACTATGAATAATTTATAAATGAATATTACCCAACATAATATATTAATAAGGCTGATTAATATATTAGGACTACTTAAATACAATGGCCAAAATGTGGTTAATTAAGTAAATTATTTCAATAAAGAATTTGAATAATATGTAGGGAAGGGCTGTAGACTACCCAACATCAAATTTGTAAGTTGAAAATACTAGATAGGTAGGGCCTATAAAAACTGAGCAAAAAGATGTTTGAATTCCTAAATCTCTAACATCCTATTATGTTATTATACGATTTTATTCTCTCATATAAATGTATAGATAATGTCAGTATATGGCCTTAATTGGTAATAGAAGACTAGATATTTAGGCTAGTGATTTGATATACTATAAAAAAGACTATTATGAAAATATAACACTTAGTACCTGGACAGCACAAAATCATTATAAACGTTACTTCTTTTTTTAAATTGTTGTTTAATGGTGTAAAACTTTTCAATCATCATCTTAAAAACAAAAATGAAGAAAACAATATAAAACAAAGACCTTTAATCCTCCAATAGCATCAGGGTCAGAAAAGAAAAAGTTAGTCAAGAAAAACCTGATAGTAAAGATAAAAGAGTGATCAAACATGAAAAAAGGTGTAGCTTGGGGATTGCCAGGCCTGTATCCACTAAAGTGGACCATAAAGGGCTTCATTTGGTAATTTTTTACTGCTACTGAACCCAGTCTTTTGGGTAATTTGTTTTTAAATCATGTTTTACATACATTATTTCTTAATAATAAAAATAAGTTTTCAACTAGGAGCTAACTTTTCACAGGAAAAAAACAACATAATTTCAACTTTTCTAGGTTAAGGTTCATTTAGTGAATTACGCGTTGAAGTAGGTTTGTACGAGAATTTTTACCTTACAAGGTAAAGTAAGGTGGCTTTATATATATATATATATATATACCTTACCTGACCTACGCATAAATTTGAAAAAAAAAAAAGAAAAAAGAAATTGGGCATGGGTTCCCAAGCGATCAACCATACAAGTACTACTTAATTACGCTCAATGTTACTTGACTTCGGTGATCTATAAATCCATTGAATTCTGTAGTTTTAAAATCATGATTTTTCGATGAAAAAGATAAGCTCCGCATTGAAAACTTATTTATTATTAATAAATCAGGTATGTAAAACATGATTAAAATAAAAATCGCCAAAAAAACAGGATTGCAGTCACAGTAAACAATCAACCTTCATTGTAACCACAGAAATTAATGAACTATTCTTATGACTTATTTTATTTCAGTGAAGCAGAGGTAAAATGGCGGTTCGCAATATAGTATATACCTTTCCTATGGCAATTTCATTTTTAAGAAAATAAATTTTTGTGCAGTAGAATAGGCCTACACACTCCTGGTCCTAAATGAAAACTAAAGTTTAGGTAAATGTTTACTTTAAAGTGCCTCCTTATTTTCCGGATTTTCTTTTTTATCGTCTACTTACTTCTTAATGATAAATAATGTTTTAATTTCGCAGATCACTTTCACTGAAAAATTACAATCTAAAAACTATCAAACCAGACGTATTTATAGGTTAGATATAATGGCAGATGTTCACATTTACATCTCATATTACTAAAGATATTTCAATCCATAATATCTGTGATCACAGATCACGCAATATGCTGTGAATCCTTCATATTAATAATCTTATTTCAAATTATTAACTTCAAGAAACTTACGAAAGATTTGGCCAGGTGGTTATATATATATATACCTGGCCAAACCTGTCGTGATATATAATTATATCACTAAGTAAATTATTAACTTCAATAAACATACAAAAGGCATCCTGGACAAGCCTGTTGTGATATAAAATAGCAATCTAGTGTAGTCTCATTGTATAATATGTATGCGTCAAACCATACGCTATTAATATTGCCATTATGTTTTAACCTATAAATACGTCGAATTTGGTAGATTGTGATTTTTCAGTGAAAACAAGTGACCTGCACAAGGAAAACATTATTTATTCTTAAAAAGTAAGGTATGTATACGATAAAAAAAGAAATCCAGAAAATAAGGCGCCCCTTTAAGTAAATAATTACCAAAGTTTACACTTTTGGAAATGGGACCACTTGATAGAATAGTAGAATATCAAAGGTAGCCTACAACTATTTATATAGAATAGGTTATAATTAAACTCCTTTGGGCCATCTTTTAGGGACTACTCCTGAAAATATTCTAGATAAAGCATAATAAATACTGCTACATGATATAGAGTAACAAATAAGGTTTAAATAGGATCAATATATTTTATTTGGCCTACACATTAATTTATCATTTCTGATGGCCTAACCTCAACATAGAAAAATTTCAATATTAGAATACCTAACAAAATAACAAAAAAGAAAATACAATTAATTTGATTAATTACTGTTGTGGATTTGATCATAAATGGACCATGATTCATAAAAATGTAAATTCAATACACTAGGCAACTACAAAACTATTATTTTATTTCTTGACCTCCATACTTGCAAGTTCAAGCCTGCCTAGGTTGCAGTTACAGAATATTAATCATAGATAATAACCACTTAATTATAACTTATAATAAATGCTGATATAAAACTTACAAAAATATACAAATAAACACAGATCACAGTTAGTTCTCACCTGGTTGATAGAAATCGCTTTTTGCAAAGTGTAATGAGCAAACACGTATATCATCAACAGTATATGATGCTCCCTTGCCAATATTCAATGCTTCCATCCATACCTGACGCCTATTTACAACTTGCTTTATACCATATTTTGTCGTTCTTAAAAATTTGCGTTCTCCTCCATGTGGAAATTTATGAAATCCTAAATTTTGATTTTGAGAAGAAGTCGAAAAGCAACCATATACAAAACAGCACGTACTATATTTGGGCATTTTCCTTTCAAGAATATGCATTATATAAATACAAAAGGAATTGTTTAATATACAACGGCTAGTCAGTTTAGTGTGTATAACTTATAGTATAGTTTACATATACCTTATATTTATTACAACTTAAAAAACTGAATATGATCAAGTTATCTTAACCAACTAGACTACTGAATCACTACTACACTAACACCAGTATAAAATTATTTTCATATAACAGATTATATAGTTATATATGAAAAACACTGACACCACACACATTCGACCTTCATGTTTAGTAAAATGGCGCTGGCACCAGTCTTCTGTCAATACGTATCAGAGCTAAAGGTGGGGGCTACACCCAGCAATTATTTCAACAAGTTTGAAACATTTTCTAAACACAGCTGAGGTTAAAAAATTAATAGATTAACAATATGCATACTATTACAAAATGTTCTTACAAAGTAAGCGATATAATAAACCGCTTAACATATTGTACCGTTATAAACGTCTTTCGTAAAAAGCAATCTGATTGGTTAAATTTGTATTCCTATGTGCTCATGATATCTTAATTGATTTTCTTGTAATCGATATCTTCACAATTAATTTGATATGTTTATAACTAACTTATATACAGTGGCACGATACAAATTCTAAAAGAAACTAAAATACTCAATTCAAATAATCATGGTGATCAAAAATCTCCAGTAAACAAAAGTTGTTTAAAATTTTGTACTCGATTCTGATTAGGTAGTAGCAAATATCGATATGTAAGTGTTATCGAGCCACAAAATATGCCTATGAGACTGGCGGCAAATTTGAATATTAGATTTATAGGAAAGGATGTTCAAGTAATAGGGCCTATATTTTGTTAGGGGGATTAATCAGACAATCAACTAATACAAATGGTAAAAATATATTATTATTATTTTCTAAGGTATGATGAAATAGAGGAAGTATGATTATGTATGTTTAAAAGTGCATTTTTGTACTATATTTATATGATGATCATGTATCATTGGACCAGTTGATAAATTATTGATAGTTTAGAATGTCTTGTAATAGATATTTTTGTAAAATATCAAACATTTAATATTTCGTTAATCTTTGGTATTAGTTTATAAATCTCCAAAAACTAATAAGATAAAATTTATTGAGGATTTGAATTCTCTAACTGAAAGGTAAATTGTTTAGGAAGCAAGTTTTAACATTTTAGAGATGTAAAAATATGATATGAACTTTAAAAGTAACAAATGTGTAAAAGTTAATCTATCACTTAGGATAGAAAATATGATGTCTGAAAATTCATTTCTGTCTTTCATAAACCAGTGTACTAGGGAGTCTACATGTACAGAAGTAGTAAGTAATTTTCTCTGACAATCATGTTAAAAAATTAGTCTGATCATCTCCAAAGCACCTCATGCATTTCACTTTATTGCAGGTTAGTTTATGTACTTTGTTTTCATCTCATTAACCACCAGCCAACTCTTTGAAATGCTTTCTCCAGCTCTAGTAATTAATATAAGAGTTGCTCACAAAATCATTATCATTATCAAATGATAGTAGTTAAACAAAATTGTTGAACATTGTTCCACCAAACAAAAAGCGTATCTGTATCTGTTTTTAGAGTAGGAAATAAACAATAAGATGCCAGGCTGTACGCTGTTGAAAGTGACTACATATTAAAAATTATTGGTGTAGATAGTAAACGTTAGATGTAGGAACAACTATCCTCTCGGCTTAGCTACTTATGTTGAGACCACTATAAAACTCCTCATTTTGTTTTAATTAAAGTAAATTACAGATTATTAAAAATGATACTTTACATAGAATTTTAAAAATCTTGGAAGATGATCAATAAATTTGTTTATATGGTTACCAGACTAATTAACTTACCTACTTCTGTTTATTTTGCAAAATATGAAAATTCCCACAATTTATCTATTCTTATATGGAAATACGGTACTGATACCAAAGACTCATAAGTATATGAAACTACACCATTAATGAGGCATCATTCTTCAGAATAATATCTTTCTTCATGAGAGATTAAACATTTATGATATTTGACCATGTGGAACTATAGTACTCCTTTTCAATACCATTAATAATGGTATTACCAGACTACAAGGTATGGTTAGAGAGAAGGAGACTCCCTAGTCATATACGTATGAGCTAGAATTGTTGTAGACTGGTCTAAATCTCTAAAACAAAGAGGGGAACAAGACCAGGTATCTATGGTGGCAGACCTAGGTAGGACTATGTGGTATCAATGGGAATTTACACAATGGTGTTTCAGTTATATACTCAACACTAGGTTAATACAGACAACACAAGTTATGTAACTACTACAAAGTAGTAGTCAGACAGCTTTATTTAAAAGTGTAAATTTTAAACTTTATAATAAAGCAATATTATACACATATTATACTATGTTAATTTGAAAGACACTCATATAATATTTTATTATAATTTGTAACTTCAAACGATTTAAAATACTCTTTTTTATTATTCCTAAAAATTTTATCATTTTTGTTTTTGTTTTTTAATATTAAAATAACTGCTTTATTACATATATTGTGTTTTTATTTATTAATGGTATGAAATAACTGATTAAAGTATTAAAACATCTGTGTTATTATTTATCATGACCTTGTTTTGAAGTCATAAGGTTTGAATATGACATTTTCTTCCAAATTTATCAAAATATGAGGTATGGCAATTAAATAAACAGACTTAATGTTTTAATTTTATTTAAAATGGAATACCACCAAGTAGGTACCTACGGTCTCTAGCATAAATAGTTTAAACAGACTTATACTACAAAACATTTGATTGATCACCAATTACATTATAAAGTTTATGTATATATATTATCTACTGATCAGCTGGTTCTCTAGTCTGCCATACAAAATGAATTTTTCTTGGGTCAGACGCTGGTTGTAGTGTTGTTTTTTTTACCAGGAAAAGACCTATGATATAGCTTGGGGAAGAGGAATTCTGAATACTTTAAAATCATGGAGTATAAATGGCAATATTCTTACATTTATAAAAAACTTTCTTAGCAATAGATATTTCAGAATGTGTATTGGAGAGTTGTCAGATCGTTATCATTTAGAGAATGGTACCTCTCAGGGTAGTGTGCTGAGTGTGAACCTGTTTGCTGTGGCAATCAACAGCATTACCACTAATGATCAGTGCCCTGTCCTCTGTTCTCTATTTGTTGACGATTTTGATATATATGTGGCTTCTCAAGTTATAGCAACTGCTGAAAGAGGCCCTCAACTTGTAAAAATAAACTGCAGTCTTGGTCAAGATTGACAGGATTTAAGTCCTTTTCCTCCAAAATGGAATTACTCTTAGTCGCCTTAATTTGATACATCAACCTTTATTATTCCTTAATCAAATACAATTTCAAGCTACAGTAACTGCTAAATTTTCAGTTATATTCTTATAAAACCAAATTGATTTTATATTTTCCGCTTTTGAATTGCTGAATGTATATATCTAGATAAATACCTTATATTAGTAGTCAGAGCAATTCTTGTTATTGTATATCACTACAGCTGTTTCGCCGATCACAGTCGGCTTCGTCAGGTGCAGGACACTTAAATAAAACACATAAACACGACACTGAACATATACGACACTAAAAACATTGTTTTAAAATATTCGGAGGCTAGCTCTTCGTTAAATTTTACACTAAAAATGTCCGGGTGTGGCCACATCATTATTCGTTCGTTTCCGGACGGATACTGAAAATAAGACTGATGATAGTTAACTGCCGTGGAAGTCCATTTGTTTATTCAGAGATAAGATTGTATCGTAGATCGGGTTGGCTGCGAAGTTCAATTTCTCATTGAGAAGTATGTTGGGATGACATTGTATCAACAGTTAAATTAGTTTTGAATAGGCAATGGGAGGAAGAATTGAAAAATATAGTTCAATAAGTTGAGGGAAGTAAAAGACATTCATTATCCATCCGTAGAATACATCCATACGTGCCAGTCGTCGAGACTGTGGTGATTACCCAGTTCGTATCGGTCATTCCATAATCACTCATAGATTTCTGATCGAACACGGGAATCTGTCACAATGCCGATTTTGTCAAAAGCATGTTGTCAATCAACCATATCCTTATCCATATTATCCTTATCCTTAAGCATATTAGAAAGTTTCTTAACAATACCAATTATTGTTATGAAATTATATTGGCTTTCAGTGTGTTGTACTGAGAGGTGTGCGTAGAGCATTTGCCCTACCAAATTTTATTCAGGATATGTTGGGTGGGGGGGGGGAGCTCAGATCCTTGATCAGTTGTTGTCCTTTTTGTTCTGTTTTTGTTAATTTCTATTAACTAGTTTTTAGTCTTGTTATTGTTGTTCTAATTTTATTTTATTGTTTTTGTTTCATGTGTAAGTTTTATAGTGGACCATCTTAATCCTCAATTGTGACATCACAGGAGTTGTTAATTATATAAAAATTTTGTGCCACTGAAGCAAAAGAGGCAAACGTCAGTAAACTTTGGTAATTGTTAAAAATTTCTACTTCCGTTTTGACAGATTTATATGTTTCATGGCCCATTTTTGACTCATTGTCACGTTTCAAGGCCTGTTTTGACTGATATTCACATTCCATGGGCCATTTTTGACTGATATTCATACTTCATGGGTAGTTTTTGACAGATTTTCACGTTTCATGGCCTGTTTTTCACTAACTTTAAATTCCCATTTTTTTTACTTATATTCATGTTTCAAGGCCTGTTTTGACTGATTTACACATTTCATGTTATGTTTTTTGATTGATCATCATGTTTCAAGGCTCGTTTTGGACTGATCCTTATGTTTCATGGCCCGTTTTTGACTGATATTTACATTTTATGGTCCATTTCGACTGACTTTCATGTTTCATGGCCCGCTTTTGACTGATATTCATGATTCATGGGTAGTATTTGACTGACATTCATAAAATGTGGCCCGTTTCGACTGATCTTCATGTTTCATGGTCCGTTTTTGACATATATTCAAGTTTTATAGCCTATTTTTAACTAACATTCACAAATTTTAGCCCATTTTTAACCAATCTTCACATTACAAGACTCATTTTTTACAGATATTCATGAGCCGTTTTTGACCAATATTCATGTTTTATGAATAGTTTTTGACTGATATTCATGTTTAATGAGTAGTTTTTGACTGATTAACGTTTCAAGGACGAGTTTTGATTGATATTCACCATTCATGGCCCGTTTTTGTCTGATCTTCATCTTTCTTGGCCCGTTTTCATCCTACATTATACGCCCTACATCCTACATTAAACACCCTGAATTCTACATTCTAAACCCTCCATCCTATATTTACACCCTTCATCTTGAGGTCACAATGATGTTTCATAGTACTTACTCAACCCAAAATGACCATCATAGTACTTACCTAACCTAAATCACGAAATGAAAGTATTAAAACATGTTTTAAGTGGAGACTAATTCTTAGAATTTTCCCCAACCAAAAGGCATTACTAGATATTCAAAACAAAATAATTACCCAAACTTACACAATAGTGTACATCCAGCTAGGTTAAGTTATCTCAGGATCATTATAGTACTTACCCAAACCAAAAAGTATTTGAACCATTATAGAACTTACCTAACCCAAAAGTATTTTTAGGTAATCATCATATTACTTGTAATACTCATAGTCCTCCATTTTGACCGCCATTTTGTCAGCCATCGTGATGTGATTAAACGTTAAATGTTATGCTCTGTCATGTCACACACTTAACTTTTTTTCCCCAGTGGGATTCAAACCATCGAAGCCTGGATTTGAAGTCAGAGACTATACCAATTGAGCAATCTTGGACAGTATTACTCGTTATGTTCTTTAGCAACAATATAAGCTGCTGTATTCTGTATGGTGTTTTGTTATTACAGTAAAAGTATAGACATTGATTAGTAGAGCGTACTACTTTCATTTTTTATTATAAATGTATAATACACTTAACGATTCTTGTAGGGGTTACTGGAGCATGGCCATCCATGATTGTACGTATATTATATTGTATGAAAAATTAGTATGATGCTGCTACTAAAGTGTACCATTACATACTGTATATGGTTGATAATTTAATTTTCAGCTTAGTAGGAACACCCACCTAGATTTTCGTATAAGTCTGACTGTACGTATGATCCGTGACCGGAACCTAACCCTAGACCAAAATTGTGACTTAAGATGTTTTTCTATGTATCATGTTACATGTAACTCCAAAATTTGTTGTCACTCAGTTCTTCTGGGTGAACAAATAAACGTATATCTGATGATGGAGTTACGACTCTGAAACATGTCATAATGTAGAAATTGACTGAAGTCACAAGACGAACCATACAAGGTAATTTATTATTATAAGATTTAATTGCGACTTGGTACCACAATATGTCTCTAATTATTAGTATTGTTTTAAATATTATCTTTCATATACTATCTTTAATTATATTGCCTATAATATAAAATTAACATGTTGAATGTATTTTCACATATTGAAATTGTCTAATATGTTTCTATTATACTTTTATGATCTACGTTGTTGTTATAATTCACGTTTAATGAAGCCAAAGTTTAAAACCAACGTAAAATATTATGCTACAGAGCATCGTCTTAATACTTTAATGTCTTCATTTTTTAATTACTGTGTTTTAATGTACTCTAAAGACTTGTAATGATTCACTTGCGCTTCTTGAATAAAAATTTGAAAGTACATATTGTTTTTAATAACTGATCTGGATAGTTATTCTTTATTTGCTAATTTAAAAACCAAGAAGTTCACACAACTTTCTGTAAATGATTTTACATTTTAAGTTATTCAATTTTATTCTCAAGTATATTTGTTATGCCAGCTTTCATTATATAATATGAAGTAATAAAATTGCCATAAGGTAAAGTTTAACTTATCGGGATCATGTTAGGTACTATTTTAAATAATTTAAATTATACAAAGCTGTTCAATAAAATTTCAACAATATTAAAAAATGGCAACATTATTGTCATTGATTTGAGATGCCCAGTTGTTTTTCACTATCTTTCTTTTCTACTAGTACCCGGGTTCAGGGATAACCTCCACTCCCACCCTCCTTTGAATAAAGCTATAGTTGTATATATCAGTAGTTTTTATGTGACTTACATTTAATTTATTTAATGATTACACTCTTCTACAATCTAATTTATTATTTTAAACGTTTTAATAAAACCAGAGTAACAGATATTTTGATAGATGTTGATTTCATTATTATTCCTATCATCAAAGGAGTGGTTGCAGACAGCACCTTGGCCCATCATTGTCATGGTAATTCACATTGTTATAAGACTAATATTTTTGAAAATGACCTTGTCTTCATATAGAACGTTTTTTACATATGACCTCATGATTTTAGTCTACAGATAAAAACAAAAGTGAAGAGATACTAGACCCCACCTTAAACATATCAAAATTTGTGATTTGAATTTTAATGCTGAATTCATTTGGATAATTTATTTATAAAGCTTCGAACTTTCAATAAATACTTAAATTTTTCGAAAAAGATAGACTGCTCAGATTTTCTATTTATTAATCAAGTTTGAAATAATTTTAAAATTAATTATTTTATTTAATAATTGGGTTTTATTAAATAAAGCAGTATAATATATTCACATTAATCTAATAAATTTAATAATAAAATTAAATAATAATTATTAACCTTTTTGGTTAACATTTTTTTCAGTTAGCTGTTAAAGTTGCAATAGATACTAATATTGACTTTGTGATTACTGCTTATAACTTAAAAGTAAAATAAATGTATTTCTATTTTATTTACAAATATATAATATAAAAATTCTAGCTATATCCAAAATTCTGAGACCTGAGAAAAAGAAATGACAAATTCAGATCACCCAATATCCCACAAATTGGCTGCTTACCATAGTTTAATATATAGATTAAACAATGTTCCTTTGAGCGAAGACATATACCGCATTGAGTTGAACACCATCAAATTTATAGCATCGATGAATGGTTACGATACGGCAATGGTCACCAAATTAAATAACAGATACTCCAACAATAAAAAGACAAAGAACATCAAACCTGTCAAAAAGGAGCCATATATAACTGTGAAATATAATAGGGACATGCATTACCAAACAAAATCAATTTTCATAAAACAAGGATACAAGGTATCATATAGAACTAATAACAACCTAAAATCTTTGTTAAATCAAAAGGTTCTATACTGATAACAAATTCGATATGACCGGGGTATACAAGATTAATTGTAATGACTGCCCTAAGAATTACATTGGACAGACGGGAAGACCTTTCGAAACAAGATTTAAGGAACACATTCCTTCAAGCTCAAGATTAAACGCACCAAAATCGAACTTTGCTGAACATCTCATTAATGAGGATCATACTTATACCAATATTGAAACAAATATGGTAATCTTGAATTGTTGCAGTAAGGAGCATAAAATGAACATTCTGGAGGCTTACCATATTTATAATAGTTGCAAAAAGGACAAAGATAAATTATTAAATGACCAGACACAATTCCAGGCAAACATGATATTTGATTTAATAGATAAGATTTCTCCCCCACCTCATTGATGACTGCCTAATTTGAACATATATTTTACAGTATGAGATTTAATAGAATTGATGACAGTCACAACTATGACTCGAAAAAACTTAACAAGTGATTCAAATGCTTGACCAAGTGTCGTAATGTGTTTTTATTATAGTTTTATTTTGTTTGTGCATTAAATGTGATATTAACATGTTAATAAGTGTAAATATGAGAAAAGTGTTTTTGCATTATTAGTTCTGATGATGCCTGAAATGAATAGGTGAAACAGCTGTAAACAGTGAAAACGTCCAAAAATGAATTGCTAAGGCAAGTATAAATAAGATTATATTATAAAAAGAAATGTTTCCCATTTCTAACCATAGTAGTAATTTGGTACCATATTTGACTACACTAAAGTTGTATGTGTTTTTATTATATGTGGTTTTAGAGTTATAATAGAGTTTTTAATAGAAAAATTGGCTGTTTATTTCAAAATGGTTGCTGATATTTTAAGTTTAACTAAAAAAAAAAAATCTTTTTTTTTAGGTGTTAGAACATTTTATAAAAGCTCATCATATATAGCTTTAATCTTTGATAATTTCCAAAATAAGTTTTTATAAGAAACTATATGGTTTCAATAATTATTATTCACAAACCTCAACGTTAGAAAAAATTTGGAGTAATAATTCTACTAGCCATAATTTTAGATGCACATTGGTGCAATTTGCCATCTAAACTGAGTTTTACCATTTTTTACAATTTGTTTGTTATTAAAATATATTGGTACTGTACAACAATTTTTTAAAGGAGGGAAATTGAGATTGTTTTTCAATAGTTCCTTCTTTTTTAGTTCCTACATGACTGATCCTTTTGTGAAATTTGGTCATCTAAATTTATTAATAGTAAGAATGAAGTTGCCTGAAGAAAGCATTCACAAATAGAAACATAGTCTTATAATGTCAGGATGTTCGCTACATGCCAAAATAATGTTATAACTATAACCTTGGTATACATGTGACAGTAAAGCACCGCGCTCTTAAATTATAAGTAAGTTTCTCCTTACTGAAGCTTAATTAATGTGGAGGTCAAAATCACAACCCACATGCTGTGTAATTTCACTTCTTCAAAAGGATGGTGGTATGTTTGTAATCACACTTTTAAGTACAGTTGATTTTTCAAATGGTTACAGAAAAATAAATTAGCCAATGGAGTAGAATGACTAGTCTATCAGTTTGTTATTTGGTAATTTAATCATATTCTTTATACATTTTAATGTTTATTTTATTCAAGACAAATGTTATCACATGGCATTCATTACTTTGCTCTTTTCTGCTGAACTCACCTCAAAACTAAATAAATTAATGTAATCAAAAAAAAAGTTAATACACTCATTATTCACTAGGGCCATATGTCCTAACTAATAACTATAGGCATGTGTATTTAAGTATTCAAGCGGAGTTATATTACTAACAAAGGTTGGTTGTACACAAATTAATTCTGAAAAAAAAAATTCAATATTATATCCAACAATACATTCACTGGAAATTTTAATATATAAGCAGATAAGGTTTTCTTGAAAATATATAATAGTTCCTATGTGTCTATGTTTGAGAAAGATGTAAGCAAATTAACAAGTAGAAATATATCAATAAATTTAATATATCTGATTTACATTGGAAAACAGTTTAAGTATTAAAAAAAACCCAAAAATAGTTCAAATAGCTCCCAAACATATTATTTATGTAAAATAGAGATATTCAATGTCGAATTAAAATGTATCACACATGTATTATGTCATAGGTGTAATATGGAAGTAAACTCGCCTGTTGCATCACGATGACTATATTTTACTGAGAACATTTCAGATGACAGTGAATACACCAACCAACTGACAGAAAATTCGCTTGAACTACATCCAACAACGGGGTGCAAGTGACACTTGAAGAATAGAAATGCCTTTTATAAGCCTATTTACTGTACATGGCTGGTGTAATTTGCACCTCTCATCTCAACCTATATGATTAGTGGTTGACTGAAGGTACAGGGCTAGATTTCTTTCACAACTATATGAATTTATGAAGATTTAGATTCTTTATCAAGGTAATAGGTTTGATGATATTAAAAACAGGAAGCAGTGAAAAGAATATGATAAGGTTGGACCTTTTCGTGAAGTTTTTTAGAGATTTGTTGAAAGTCTAAAATCAACTTTTCTGTGAGTGACGACTATCTCACTTTAGTGAGATGCTTGAAACCTTTAAAGGCTTTAGTAGTTTCAAGCAATACATATAAAACAAACCGGAAAAGTATGTGCCCATGACTTGTTCTAAGACTTTTTAAACCATAAACATGAAAGTATAAGCCAGGAAACAGCTTGGAGGTATCTTCGTAGTTAAAAATTTGGAATGGCTATGGTAAACAGACCTGCCAAGCTGATTAGTGATACAGGAAGTTACATTACCACTCATAACTGATATCTACCTAGTAGAATCACTTACGAGTGACCACAATTTGCATTTTGTGAGTACTTTACGAAAAAATAAAAGGGAGATTCCTCTAGTGTTTGTTAATAAAAAAATATGCTTAATGAATTCAAGCATTCAAAGAACACATGTCTTTAGTGTACAATTGTTTGAAAAAAAAAAAAAAAAAAAAAGCAAAGTAGTCTTCAACGATGGACAGCAAGGATTAAATTGATCCAGAATTAGGAGAAGCCAGAAAACCATATATACTCACCTTTTACAAAAAAGATGAAGTTAATGTGGTGATGAGTATAATGCATGATATTTGGTCGAACCAGTAATTGTTGGCCAATTACCATATTCTTAAGTTTTTCAACATTTCTGAAATGAATAGCTTTGTTTTTATAAAGATCAAAATAGAGACTTTAATACCGTTAAACGTAAATACTTTTTGACCTGGCCCATGTATTACACTATAACTATTTGATGCATATTCATTATTAGCAATGATTTCAGAGACAATTGAAAAGAAAAATTCATCAAATGCTGCTGGGTTTAGAAATGCTGCTGGGGCATCCAGCTGAGAATTCAGAAGGACCAGGAAGATGGGTTATATGTGATTGAAGAAAACACAGTAAGTCAAAAACTAAGTGCCACACCTGTCATATATACAAGGAGCACACCTTCTATCCTGGTGTTAACTGTGCTAATGACAACGCTAATGCTGCAAAATCCAAGAACTGAAAAATTGCATTACTGTGTATTTTCGGTACATAAAGCTTTTTTGTTATTTATCTCCAATTTTTTTTAAGACCAATATTAGTGAGTAATGATTTAATTCCTTCCACGCTTGCTATTATCTTCTTATAGGCTAATTTTATTCATATTTTAAAACATTTCAAACTTATTTCTTATGACCATTTTATTTTTGATTAAAAACTTTGAATTTCTGTTTAATGATGTAAAATCACCACTAAGAAACCTTACAACAATGTCATTAGTTGAAACAGAAATTTATATTACTATACTTGTATTTCAACATAGTTTTGAAAATTAAATTACTAGATTTGTATTATTTTATTATATTTCTTAATACCTGGTCTAATCAACCCAGTGCGAGATCTCATGTAATGTTTGGAACCTCTCTCAACATTCTCTCTCTCTCTCTCAACATGAACGCAACCTCTCTCAGATTGAATATGTTTGGTGACAATTTAGTTTAAATCAGTTTAAAATCAAAGAATTAATAGGGATACAGATACGCATACACATAAAAAAGATATATCAACGTGATTTGTTTCTTGTAAGAAAAGTGATTAAAACTAATGTGTACCTAGACTTGTTTCCTACTTGTTAACACAGTTATGTCATTTACATTCTGTTATATTATGTCATAGTATATTGCTATGAGCAAAGATTTTAAAACTAAATCTGTTTTCTAATTCAGTATGTGTTGTTGAATGACCTCCGATGAACTATGAAGTAAGATTGTACTAAGTTCATTACTATTCAGATCACATCTTAGCCATCAGGTTCTGACTTTATGACACATCAACAAAGACCTGTAAACAGTGAAGCTCTTTTTGTCTATATTGTGTCATGCACAGATTTCATACCACTTTACTCTAACCTTCAAATTGGCATTTAAGGAATATTTTACAGACTGCACACCTTCCTTGTTTAAGGTTTGGTTGGTGAAAGCATTAGTATGTTTTTGTTTGCTTGAGTTTATGTTATGCGATAATTAACTGAAACAATTCTTCTATAGTGTAAAGTTTAATGGAATTATCAAATGTTAATATTTCGGATATTTTACATGATAAATTTATATTATTAATATTTATAAATCCTATCAATGTATTTATTTTATTTTATTAAATATTGTAAATAATAATTAAATGGAATCCAATATTTTAAAATTGAAATATATAAATAGTTTAAAATAAAAAGTAGTAAATTATAAAATGTGGTATTAAAATCCTAATTAATTTACAAGGGAATGTTGTAATTAAATGGGAATATTGTAGCCAATCATTGGAAAAAGGATTTTTTTAAATTTAAACAAATTTTTAATCCTCTTAAAATTTTAACTTCTACTTAATTTTCTTCCATTACATTATTATTTTAAGAATACATAAATAAAATAATGAACAAAAAGATTTTTTAGTTCTTGAAGTATACTCTTGCTTTGTTATTTTTAATTAGAGTTTTCATTGTCAATCATTGTTTAAACTTTTGAAGAGAGATGTTGTGGTGTTTATTGTTACCAACTTAACCTCTCTAAAAGTTTAAATCGTCACCTGTTCCTTATTTATTAATTTAATATCCTTTTGCAGGCCTCGAACTCTACTTTCAAAATGGTTTCAAAACTATTTTTAGCAACCGGTTTTCAGAATAATTTTTCTGACAATTCTTTTTCTTTAATTTACACAATATTAATAAACAAAATAAAAAGAGCATCAACTCTTACCATTACAACTTCATTATTTTTATTATTACTGTATAGCTATTCAAAAAGATTAATGATCAATGTGAATACTGTATCAACATTAAGAGAAGGAAAATTATCTTTGAAATGTTTGAAGATGAGATCTATACAAAAACTTACCAAAATTGTCTTCATAAATACAATTTGTCTACGAAATAAAATCACCCATATATTTTTAATAAACTGAGAAGGATCATCTGCCAATTCTAGCATAATCAAATTTTTATATTTATTTATACCTATTTTTAAAACTTTAAAATAAATTTATTATTACACTTAAAACAGAACCTTGACACATTACGATGTTGGCTTGTAGTACTTAGAAAATAGAAAGTCTGGAAAAATGTGCTCATTCTCTTTCAAATAGCAAAAGCATTAGAAAGTGAATTCTACGTAAAGAAATCATTAAACAGATAAAATCCAAGAATACAAGGGACACACATTAACTACATTTGTGTATCATTGATTACATGTGTTTGCACAATATGCACTTACAAGGACAATGACAATTCATTCCGACTAAACCAATGTTGAATGTTTATGTCAACAATTGTTTCTTAAATAAGGTTTTGTTTTTACATTAGTATATTAAAAGTGTGAATATATTAACTAGTTTTATAGTACACAGTTTTCCAAGTACATGTTTTACAATCAATTTAATATTGTTAACACACTTTCTCATCTATAAGTCTCAACCCATTTCACACATAACATTAAATCGGCTATTTCCAAACACAAAAATATACTTAAATATAACTATTAGTAAGAAAAATATTCATTTATGTATGATTTTAAGATTATAGTATCAGAAATATCAATATTCATTTTATGATATTGCATTTGCATAGAAAAATATCAACATATTATGTTCCTGTGACAATTTATAAACCACATTTAAAATTTCCAAAAAGTTAATTTTTTTCTTTTCATTTTAATGTTTAACAATTGGAAATATATATCTCAATACACTAGTTTGTTCTATTACTTAACCAGTTCAGTTGTTATAGATTAATTTTTTGTGCATGAAATATTACACGAAGAATTGTAGAGACAACTTTTAAACTATTTATACAATCTCTCTCTGTTTACAAGCTTATAACTTGAAAACAGCTGATCCAAATTTCATGCTATTATCATTCCTTTATAGGATATTGGGTCACATTTCAGTCTTTGTTTGATTCAAATTAATTTAGTAGGTTCCAAATTAAGCAAGTCTGACTAGGGAACATGAAAACCAGAATTATCAACATACTTTATACTTTTTCTAAAATTTTCAACAATAACATATGTTTTGTTAGTGACAAAGTTGGTATATCTGAATAATAATTGGAATTAAAATTTTCAGAGTAAAGAATATTTATAATCATTTTTTGTTGCTAAAAAAAAAAAAAAAAATTACAAATCTTTAATAAATTGCGCATTTCAAAATATTTTTAAAGACAATATATAATTTGTCAATGACAGAGTTTGTACATTATTTAAATACTAATGGAAACTGAAAATATTTTTAATTAGTCAAGTAATTTACCAAGTTTTATCAATTTGTGCTAGCGAATAAAAGGAAATCCAAATTTTCTAATATATGTTTGACATTTCAGCGACAAGATACATTTTTTCAATAAGAAAGTTGATACAAAATTAAAACATTATTTTCAATTGAAATAATTCTTAAAATCACCTCACAGGCTTAAAGTTGGTTTTACTTTGAACGCCGCATAGAGAAGTGACTTGTGACAGTACACTATGTGAATGTATCCTGAACTGTGTGACCCGTAGATATTCTGAGATATTGGATTTGGAGGGGAATTCAAAACAACATAAATCAATTTCAATTATTTATCATAGCTTAATAATTTATTTATTATATTGTGAGTTTTTAAAAAAAATTTATTTCTATTGTCGTTCAGGATTACAACAGATACAGGCAACACTACATATATTAGCTTCATACCTAAAAGTAAAATTTTTAAAACACTACCAACAAGAAATAAATTACAATAGTAACACTTAAAAATAGAGATTAAAAACAAAACTACATGTAACCTTTCAGTCATTCATCCACACTATTTTATATATTAATATCTATTTTACATATAGAGACTTTCATATAATGAATATAAATGATTAATTATCAGCCAAATATATAAACTTTATTTTAAGTCTACTAGTGCTAGTCCTTCAATATAATTTGGGAGTCTACTAAAAATCCTAGTGCCCATCACAATATGACCATTCATGGTTTTATCAGACCTACAAGATGGTATCTTAAACTTGGAACAGTTCCTAGTATTATAAGATGAAACACCACCCACACGACTAAAATTGTTTAGGTCACTAAAGATGTATACAACAACATCATATATAGGTGAATGAATGAAAAAAAAAATTTCCACACAAAAAAAACCTTTATTTGTGAAAAACAAAAAATATAAAACAACGTTTCAATGACTAGGTCATCATCAACAGTTGCTACATGTACACAAACACTACTGTCAGCTGGACCTTGTAGTATACAGGTTATAAATAGTTAGTATTTGTTTCCTACTCAAATAGAGGTTTACTGTGAACATCATAGTTGGATTTTGATAAAAAACCACAGAAACTTTTTCTAATAGGAGTATTTCATTAACTCTGCTGGCAGAGCCCAAAAATTATTTAATATCTTGTTATTAATATGAAAAATATAAAACATGCATTATGAACAAAGTTGACAGGAACATGTTGAATAAGTTTTTCTAAAGAAACAATACTCTGGAAACCCTCTCAACAATGTAATCAATGTGTGACCCCAACGTAACCTGTGATGAACACGCAGAAATTAAAGTGGACCTATCCTTTAAAGTAGTTGTATCTCTCAGATTAAGTACAATATTTTATGTTTTTTTCGTTGTTCCAAAGAAGCTATTTGCTGTAAACAAATCATCACTATTTCTCATTGTAGGTCTGTCCATGGTTTCAAGGACAGAAAGGTTATTGTTACAGGAAACAAGAGTAATATCTTCAGCATACAGATAACTGGGACAATTTAAGTCACTTGGTAGATCACTAACCAGTTTCCTCATCAGGCACTTTGACTCGACTTGAGAGCTTCCCATGTCGGCTCTATCTGAATCACTGATTGTGCAAAGAAATTACTAAATTCTTGGGGCAAGATTGTAATTGTTGTTTTATTTATCTTACAAGTTTTAGATACATTATTTATTACATTCCATACCGATTTACTACAATTATTACTTTACTCATTAATAATAATATCATATTTTGAGCCTCTTGTGTTTTTTTTCAATAACTAGACCTCAAACTAGACATCTAAAGATGTGGTCATTTTATAAATATCTTGGCATAAGAGTATCAAGTTCATCAGTTTCCCCAAGGTCATTTTATACACCATGTAAATTTATTTTTACTATGGTCCAGGCTAAATGGTTATCTATTTAATATTAATTTTGCTTAAAGTAAAGTTTTATGTAAGAATCTGTTTAAAAAAAAAGACTTAATAGAATAAATTAAACATAGCTTTTGCAACAAGAGAGGGGGAACAATCAATCATTAAATCCTAGTCAACAAGTTCCATAATACTAAAGAATGTCATAACATTATCTTGTGAAATGATTCTTTTGTAAATAGGCCCAGGTAGAGGGTAATTTTTGTTTACAGGAACCATTATTAGAAATCAAAACAAAACTACAATGCTGTGCAGAATTATCAGAACATGGAAAACTTGCAACTTTTGACTTAAAAGACTGTCTGGGCACATTGACAAACACATTATCTAAGCATACACTTCTAAGGGTAGGTTCATAGTTACAACAGTATTTATAATTTTTTAGGAGCAGATTCTGGAGGTTTATGACTGTACATTTATCTGTGGTTATATCAAACTGTGCATTGATATCACCTACAATTATAACATGGTATTCTGACCATTGACACAGTAATCAAACAGCTGCTCAAGTTGGTAGAGAATGATATGATCACCAAAGGGTGAGCGATAGAGGGAGACAATAGTTTATAATTGTAATCAATTGCAGTGGAACATTCAAAATCCAACACCACACAGAGATAATCAAAATTAATCTTTTACAGGCAAATTCCTCCAATACAAAAACAGCTGTAGCTCCAGCTTAAAGCCACAGAGGTAATATAAATTCAGATTATTGATATTCAGAGACGTATACGTAGATAAAATATCTGTTAATTAACCAGACCTCCAAAATGACATCTTTTCCAGTTAGACCCTGATATTATTAATTATTAAAATCATGTTAAAATCTTCATCTTCAGGTGTTCACAATTTAAAATTATCTATGTTGGCTTGTATTCTTTTTGTTCAGAAGAATCACATTTTACCACCAAACCATGTTCTCTTTGAGTCTCTTAAAAAAATCGTACCTACAAGTTTGATTCATATAA
Organism: Aphrophora alni; assembly: GCA_963513935.1. NCBI lineage: Eukaryota > Metazoa > Arthropoda > Insecta > Hemiptera > Aphrophoridae > Aphrophora > Aphrophora alni. The sequence goes on from OY740766.1 coordinate 150,820,406, forward strand.
CTCAAAACAGATTACAGACAGTTTTCTTTCATTATTTCAGACGAAAGCCATGAGTTGTAAAGCTACTTCTGTACAAAGAAGTTAAATTTAACAATGTCACATGTTTGAAAGTTGATGCTATTATGTGAAATTTTAAGTTGTATTTGTAAATAGCAACTTAATTTTTTTTTATAAATCATCAAAACGGTATGAAACTGTGGATAGGATAATATTAGTATCCCTGTTATTTCTAAAGCCTGTGCCATAAACCTCAGGGCTCTCTCCACCCAATATAACTACAAAATCACTCTTACTGTAATAATTGCACATTTTGTCTATATTTTCTAGAACACTTGACATTTGAGAATTATGATTGAAAAAGCTAGACAGAGATTTTGTGACCTGCTCTTTCCTGCAACAATTGACTGAAATCCCTAGTATGATTAGTTACCAAGAATATTAATTTTGTGCTGCATTAATTTAGATTTTTATGAGTCTAAATTTTCATTTAACCTATGGGCCTCTTTTACATTATTATTACATCTATTATTATGTCTACCAGTTAGCAAAATTTTGTATGACTAGCTATAGATACAAATAATTCAATAACTGAAAGACAAAACTATAGCTTAATAAATTTAAAACCAATGTCAACATTTTGTGTACATATAAAATATATTATGTGAACTTATAGTTTGATATGAAACCTTACATTTTAGTTATTGTAAATTTTAGATAAATAAGTAAGAGGAAACAGACAGAGAGTTCTTTATTGACCATTTATTTATGAATGAAAAAGTACTTTGCGATAAAAATTACATATTAAAACAAGTTCAAATTTGTTAGAACATGTTTGTTTGATAATTTTAAATAAAACATATTGATAATATATAAATACGGTAATAAGTTAAAAGTTTAATGTAGAAGAAGTTGTGAACAAGAGTTAATATTCAATAAAATAAAGCAAAAAGTAAGGTAACATGTTAAGAGATCTTGGTATGTTATCAAATAATATGGAAAAATATTTAAAAAAACAAAGTTGTTAAGAATATTTGCGGATCACTCAGAGGATACTTCTTGAGGCATGCTTTTTACTAAGTGGAGGAGTACCTCAGTTCATAACCTCTGGATGCATGGGATGCATTTTGTATTCAGTATAACGACTCAAATAATTGATTAATATGAGATAACATGTATACATAGTTCACTGTGACTTAATTTGTTTGTATTTTATAAAATTTCTATCTTGTGTATTTGTTGTATTGTATATTGTGTATTTGTATTGTGTGTTGTGAGTGATTTTTGTATAGTATGACAAGTCAAATGTATACCGCAGCACTGCTGCACTATGTATGCCATAAATGATGCAAATAAATAAATTTTAAAAATAAATCACACATTTAATATAAATGCTAATGGTTATTCAACATTCTTCATTTCAATGATTCATTCAGAATAAGTTACATACTTTTCCTGTACTTTTTACAAGGAATAATAACAACAATGAATGTTATTGTCTGTGAGCTAAAACCAGCTTTGTTTGCCATGAAAAAAACCTTTTGTTTAAACTCAGTGGAGCGATTATGATTATTATTTTCTTGGTTTGTATATTTATTGTCTTTTATTTAATAATTACATGAGTAGTTCTAAAGTATTTAAAATATATTTTGAATTCGGAAATAAATAAACTGAGAAACTCTTCTGTAATAAACTGTAATTTTTAACTTTATCATATTTTATTAATTTTAAAAAAATATTATTTTTATTTTATTATTATTATTGTTTTTATTTTATTTCCTTCCAGAATCAATACAGGTACAAAATATTGACAGATCTATTACAGCTATTTAATACAATAGTAATCAGTGAGAGGAAAAAAAGGAAAAACAAAAACAAAAATCAAACAAAAAAATAAAATAAAAAAATATTAACAAATCTACAATAGACATAAAGTGTAAATTGGCCTGTACCATATTCTTAAATATATACACTTACGCTCAATCATACTTACACACCTATACATAAAACTAATATACATAGCTTATAATTATAACATTTGCTTATCTAAACTAAAAGTATAAAAAACATTTGCTTGAATAGAAAATATAATATAGTTCAGAGAAAAACCACCCCATTTCTCTGGAAGAGAGAGAGAAAAAAAAAACAAAAAAAAAAAAAACACCCGGCTCCCCTAAAGGCATAGCCCGCGTTTAAGGCAGATTTGTGCAGATAAAGTTTTAAAATGGCTAAAATTATTCCATTTCATTAAAATTGTTGAGATTTTTATGTAAATATGTATTTGAGATCCTTGGAGTCAAAAAATCTGATTTTTCAATGATGATCGTCTTTTTTTCTGTCATCTTCCTTTAGCCCTTTGATCTAACTGATATATTTTTGCTTTTTTTCAAGTTTTATTTTCAATTTTTTAATCACTTTAAAACTAAAGAGAAAAATTTAGATTTTTTTAAAAATCAGTTCAAATTCAGATATAATTTTGCTAACATATGAGGAAATTATCCAATTGATTTCAAACAAATTTTACAATGTATTGGATTTAGATTAAACTATTTTGAAGAGGTTCTTTGGCTAATAAGTTCATTTCTTGAATTCAAAATTTTGTTTTTTCATCAGTCCAAACCCCAAAATATCAATTTTCTGAACTATTTTAAACAAAATTGGTTCACATAAATTTTACGTTACTCTAGAAATCTATTGATAATTTTAAAAGAATTATATTAAGTTAGTGCACAAAATCATATTGCACTAACTTTCGCAGACACACGCACCCAAAAGATTTTGTTTTTACAAATCAAAGTCTAAGAAAACTAAAAGTATTTGTTATATCACCATGTCAGTAACTATCAATACTAATATATATAATAAAACATTGATGACATCTTTTGAAATAACGGCAAAATTAATTTCTATTTATTAAGTTTTGATGAATATGAAGTTTTATGAAATAAAGAGTATGAAATCGATAAAACTAATGTTGACCAGTAATTTGGAAAAACTAAAACCAATTTGACACAGGTCATAATGATTTTAGTTATTTGACCTTTTCGGATGGTACTTCATTTTCAATGCTTTACTGACAACTTTTTTTGTTAGATAGGACCCAACAATATGTTATGTTTATGTTGTTATGAGCTAAATTTAGTACAGTTTATCAAAAATGTTAAACCAATTTTGAGAAAATCTTAGTTTTGTTATTCGGCTTTATAGGTGTTAACTAAATTTTTAGTTATGAAACAAAATTAAAAAAAAAAGTAGAGAAATAAAAACTAATAAAATAAAAATTGAAAAATCCATCCAAATATTTATAAACCAGAACTCATCTTAAAACTTATTTTTAACAAAAACCAAATACTGTACTACCTTATATATGAGTATATAAGAATTAAGAAATCAAACTAATTTAAAATAATGTAAATACATCAAAAGTTTCAAAAAACCAAAAAACAATCAATATAGATGTAATCTGCGAAGGCTGATGATAGAAATAGTTTTATATTTATTATCTTTCAATGAAAAAAAAAAAAAAAAAAAAAAAAAAAAATGTTTTGTCATACATAAAGGATAAAAAAAAATGAGTGAAATCCATCATTTGATTGCTTATTTCCTTTTTACTAAAATTATCTAAACTACTAAAAATATAATGCCTCCACCACACTCTACACTCCACCACGACTACACTCGTGTGTAGTCGTTATAAGATTGGACATATGCCCAAACACAAGCATGTATAAACACAAATATATAATCAAAAGTTTGAAAACCCATTCCCGAATCTGGATCACATAAAGAGGGCTTCAATGTTTCATATATAGTAGTCACAGATTTTGTTTCAACTTACAACTATAACATAATTTAGGAGTAATGTTTAACAGTAATAAAAAATTTCTTAGCTCAATTATCGCTGATACATTGAGTCTTTGCCTCTCAGAAGATTAATACCAATTAAAATTAAATGCATTATTAAATCTTACAAACAAATGGTTTCTAGTGCCAATATTGACTTTTGATTTATTGTTGCGTTGAATTCCCTGTTTTTAAAGATTTAAACATGCAGATTATATGTATCGGGAAGTACTGTTAGTTTCAAATTTCTTTTAAAATCTACAACAATGGTAAATGCTATTATACCACAATGTTGTTAGGTGGGTTACCACTCTGCTTGGCAAGTATACAAGAGAGAGAGAGGAGCTGTGTTTAATTCCTGTGGATGCAAATGAATTTAACAATAGGACTTTCCACAATAGAGGGTAGCAGTGAAGAGAGGCTACTTGTGGTTTCTCGCCCTCCAAAATAAAAAAATAAAGCCCCTGCGTTTTATAATAAGTCCTCTTTTATACAATTATTATTATTTTGTATGGTTGACAAAAAAATTGGAAAAAATATTTATAATAATATAAATATTATATAGCGTGTGATTGTGTATACTTTATAGTAGAAGATAAAAAAAAAAATTAAAGGACAATTTTTTAGTCAATGAAACTTTGCTTAGAGGTTGTCAAAGGGTTTTATTTTAAGAAACTAATGAACTAAGAGTTGGATCGAAGAAGAGGATTTTTTAAATTTTTTTTAATTTTTTATTTTTTTTTATATAGGAGTCAAAATGACATTTCTCGTAGGTAAATTTAAATTATTGATGTTGGAAAAGAATTCAAGAATGATTACCTCTAATTTGTTTTGCTCTGGGATAAAAATTGACCGAGATATGGGTATATAAAGATGAAGCTTTTGATCATAGTACCATCACAACTGCCAGTTTTTTTACTATTAATAAGAACAAACAAATATAACTAAAAACTGTGATTTTTAGTTTATTGAATTGGTTAAAATTTGAGTGTTTTATTTTACAATCAATAAATATTGACCAAAATATGTCATTTTATTATTATTTAAGGACATACATATTTTATCGATTTTATAAGAAAAATTTCCAAGCTTGTGGATTTCTGAAAGTAGTGGGTTTTATGTAGTTTAGAAATCTATTGTTATTGTTCATTTGTTGTAATAAAATTTGATTAACTTTTAACGTTTTAAGTTTTAAAATTATGATTCAATTTTCTTTTTTTTTGTAAATAATCATGAAAACTATTACTTTAAGAAAAATGAATTAAATGTTTTTTTAAAGCTCATAAAATTATCTTAAATATTATGAAATTGGTTTTTGCTCTTCAATAAAAATTAATCTATTTTTGTTGATTTGAATGTGGCACAATGTTTAATCATAATTAAAACAGGTATTTGGTCAGTCTTTTGCGAACATGTCTAACATTAATTAGATTTAGAAAATATCTCTTAATATTTTTTATTATTTTGTAAACATTCTCGATAAATATTAACTAAATTAGTAGTAATTTTTCGCACTTAAAAAAATCAATTAGTATGAGTTTTTTTTCACAACTAGCTTATAAACCATTGACTTTATAAAAATATTCATAAACTTTGAAACTTGTAAAATTAACTTTATTATAATATTTTTATTATGTTATTTTGACCAAAACTAACAGAGATAAACATTAACAGATATTAACCATTTAAATATAGACAATTTTCTCATCCTTTTTCATACATATTTAAAAAGCAGGTTTATCATTTGTAAATAACTCATAACGAAAATATACGCGTTCTTTTATTTTCACCATCAAAAAAAGTTTTCAACCATCATACAGACGCTATAATTTATGGATGACGAACAGCATAGTAATTCAAATGGTAAATTAGCATCCACAGATTAATTTGTCTAGAAAAATAGAAGAAAACCACAATAGTTACAATTTTTAGCCATTTTCTTTCCAACTTTAAAAAAGAGGTACATAGTCTAAGAGATGAATATGCTAATACGCACTTCGATAACGCAAAAATGTTTGAAGAGTCCTGGCTATTTTCGTACCGAGAAAAACAAAATTCATAAGATAATTTCATAAAATAACAAAAGGGTCAAGCGTGTAAAAACAAGGACCCACACCGTTATCCTGGTTGTGTCTTGGCTATCCATATAGAGACAGCTATTTTTATAAAGTAGAGTATTTTATACAACAGTTTAAATTGTACTTCAGACACGTGTCTGAAATTATAAGTGTCCTTGATTTTACCTAAGGACCCTAATAAAGAGAAATCAATGAACACGCAATATATCTTTTAATGGCTATTGGATTATTTGTCTCACGTCTCAAAAAAACTGCTTTTAAAACGTATAGGCTATGTTACGCGTTTTTTATTGAGTGGTTAAATTAAGTTGTATTCCTCATACAAAAAACTATAATATATGATTTCTCATTGCAATTTAATTTCAAATCCAAATAATATATTTACAGATTATAGGTCACGCCGTATTCAAGTTAGAGGGATGGGGAGAGATAATATCTGACATTACTTTTTTCATCAAATGAATATAAATATTCGTAATAAAAATAACTTTTAGTTTTATTTGATACCCCGTATATAATAATTATTAAAAAAAATTAATTTTATAGTTTTTCCTTTTAACCACTCCTAAGTTTTTTTTTGTTACAGCTATATTGTTCCTATATGTGGGACAATATATAAAATATAAATGCAGAGTTTGAAATATATAGGATTTATCGTTTTGTCTGTATAGACGGGTTACGACTTACAGACAGATAGACAAACAGACACGCGCTTGAGATTATATTGTTCCTTGGTTTTATCCACATACCTACGCTAAAAATCATCTTTAAATACTTTTAGTTCTCAAGTTAATAGTGAAACTTGAGAGTGAATTTCATGTTTGTGACAGTGGCCTGATAGGTATTAGCATCTTTAAATAACTACTAACCTAAAACTTCTTCAAAACTCAATAATTTTTTACAAAAACAACAAATAAATCAAACTGAAGGTAATCGTACAATCTTTAAAAATTATTTTCAAAATACATGCGAGACTATTTTTAGTCACATAAAAATTGAAAACCTCCCTCAATTTAACTTTGAATTCAAAGTTTTTATTTTAAATACCAGCCTTTGATAACTTATACAAATTTTCATACTTTATATTGTTATGTTTTGTTGTCTGTTTTCCTTATACATATTCTTTTCCGTAAATTAAAATCCAATAGAAAATAAGGTACTTACGTATTAACGCCACCGCAGCAACTTTGCGCATATATATATATAAGGTTTGGCCAGGTGTTTATGTATATATATATATATATATATATATATATATATATATATAGCTACTGGCCAAACCTGTCATGATATATAATTATGATAAGCAAATAAAAATAAATACAATAAGCAAATATTGGTGCATATTATATGCACCCATATTTGCTTATTGTATTTATTTTTATTTATTTATATTAATATATATATATATGCGCAAAGTTGCTGCGGTGGCGTTAATACGTAAGTACCGAAAATAATTTGAACGGACGATTGTTGTCTGTATTTATAGAATGTACAACTTACATATTTTGTTTTAAAATGATTTATTTGGGGGTCTAATTTGCATAATTAGAGCAGGCCTCTAGTGTGCGTTCAGAACACTTTGTAATAAATAGACCTACATTACATTGTACAATTACTGTACTTTCAATTAATTACCGTACACAGAAACATAATGTTGAAGTAATTTGTTATTCTTTTCTCTTTACAAAACTGTCAATGGAAGTAAATCTCATGACAACAATGAATGTAATTAATGTAGGTAATTGTTTACAATACAGAGCCTTGCAGTGCAACAGAACTATTATGCAACACGGTAACCATTCTATTAATAAATGTGTGTAACTACATCATCAACATGATTCATCTCCAGTATTGCATGTCCAGTTGTATGTGGGTGTATGTCCACATTGTGATGGACAACCGCTATAATGGTGTAAATAAACATTAAAACAATTGCATAAAAGTATAAATATTCATATTATAATTACTGGCTTAGAACTTAGCAATCTGCATTACTGTTGTAATCGGGTTGTACTTTCATATTACATATATTATTGGACATAAGGTAGTATCCTATTTCTTGGTCTTTTTCTTACTTGGGAAGTGTTGTTTCAACAAGTGGAGGAGCTGATGATGATGTGAAGACTCGCATTAAAAAATCAAACGCCGCCTTTGTACAACTGTACCCGATTTGGCGAAATCGAAACATCTCAAAGAAAACGAAGCTTCGCATCTTCAACGATAATGTTAAGTCTGTTTTGCTGTATGCAAGTGAGACGTGGAAAGTTACAAGTTTAATTACGTCTCGGCTGCAAGTTTTCATCAATAGGTGTCTTCGCCGTATCATGAACATTCATTGGCCTGAGATCATTACAAACGAGGATTTATGGAGAGAAACAGGTCAAATTCGGGTCAAACTGCAGATTCGAGAGAGGAAGTGGAGGTGGTTAGGACATAGGCCTACACTGAGGAAGCCAGACGGAACTATTGAGAAAGAGGCCCTAGATCGGAACCCGCAAGGTGTCAGAAGAAGAGGTCGACCCCGAGAAACCTGGAAGAGGACCATTATTAAAGAAGCAAAAGAGGTCAATAAGACTTGGAGAGAAGTGAAGGCACTTGCTGGAGACAGGGTCAGATGGAGAGCTCTTCTGGACGCCCTATGCTCCAATAGGAGATAAAAGGAAATAAGTCAAGTCTATTTCTTGGTAATAAGAGGTGTGGTAGAAAAGTAATTAAACTATTGGGCAATACTTCTCTGTTTGAAGTTATTTGTTAATGATGGAAGTTCAATATAAAACTAACGGACAATCCTATCAGCCAATCAAGTATAGAAGTAAGGCCATTATGGCTCCCATTATTAAAAAAGAACTAAAATTTGATCATAATATCCCTACAACTAAAAAACAAGCGGAAATTTTACCTGTTAAATCGCCACAAGGGGTTGTAACCCGATCTCGTGCTAGGAAGCTTAATACAACTAACAATAGGCCACTCCCCTAATAGTTTGTCACGCCTTCTGGACCACGTCACTTGTTGCTGTATCGTTGATACAACAACACGTATTTGACGTTAGTTGTGTGTTACCGTGATTGTGTTTTTTTGACTTCTCAGTTTTAGTTCTGAGATGCATGCTTAGATATTAAGGTTGGTGGTATTGTTATTTATTTTACTTCTTACATAGGCTTAGTTTCTAGTTTCATGTTTCTTTAGTTTTTAGTCACTTGATAACGGGAATTGATTCTTATTCCCGAAACGTCGTGTTTTGATTTCTAACACACAAATGATGGCAAATGTCCGGAAAAATGCATAATAATAATATTGGCAATGATTTTATTTTATGTTATACATCAATGTTATCCCCTTCAAAATTCCCTGGCAGTGCTGGAAGGCTTAACAGGAGTCCTCTTCAGCACCTCTACTACACTACTGTGGATATTATCAACAGTACAAAAATGATGTCCTTTCAAGTGGGTTTTAAGCTTGGGGAACAAAAAAGTCAGACGCATTGAGATCACACCACTAAATAAAATACCACACCACTAAAAGTCTGGGAAATAGTCGAAATCCATTTTTCATCAAAAACTGCTTGATGGAGATAGCCGTGTGACTTGAAGCGTTGTGATGGTGTTCGCAATCTCCGGTCTAACGCAAATCATTCTTTTCTGAACCTTTCAAGGACTTATTTATAAAACTTAGTTGATAATTTGTCCTGATGGGATACATTCTTTGTGAACGATCCCTCTGTCAAAAAACAAATAAACATGCACTTGATATTTGATTTGTTCATTTAAGCTTTCTTCAGCAAAAGAGATTTGTCAGTGTGCCACTCGAAAATCCATGATTCATCACCAGTGATACGACTGAAGAAACGTGGGTTACTTTCGATTCTGTCACATGTTCTTCCGACTTTTTTCCCGCCTAAATCTTGAGTCAAAATCTGATGAAGGGTAAAACGATTCAAATTTAACACACTACTCACCAGCCTTACTATTAGTTGACGGTCAGACATCACAAGCGTTCTCACTAGTTTCATTTACTTCAGTTTTCGATGTTGAAGGCCATCCTGAGTAAGTTTCGTCTTCCACTGCTTTTTGGTCCTTCAAAAATAAAATAAAACTTGTGTTTATAACGAATGTTTTCCATAGGCTCATTGCAACTTTTCATAAATCTAACTCGAGGATTCCCCAAGACAACCTTTTATGCCACACAGTTGCTCCAAACGTCGCTGTTCCATTTTTGAACGTACTACAAAAACATAACCTCACTTACGAGACTCTCTAGTACTCGTAATTATCGCACAAGTTTTACGGTAATCTTTACTGAGCGTCTAGGAGAAAGTGATATACAAGCTATGTGAAGTGGGTGGTCAGAGTGTTGACAGATTGCTCTTATTGATGCCAGTATCATTACTTTACTGCTACACCTCGTATATAATGTTTTTGTAGTTAAGAAACAGACGTCTTTCATTTTATCGAAATTATTATTTAATTATTGCTAACCTTTAGTGAACAGTTTTTAATTTGGATTGATTCAAAATGGAAATTTCATCGAAATCCGTTGATCAGTTTCTTTAATTTTTACCTATTTTCGTCAAAATCAAGACTTTTCTAAGAGTAGTTACGTTGAAATAACAATTTGATACGTAAATAAAAAAAAACTAGTTATTAATTAGGAATATTGAACCAGAAATATATTTTACAATTTATAGAGAATTTTTTTATAATTAATAAATTAAAGATGAACTTTATTATTAACTATTACAAATTATATCCCTCTATAGGCCTTATTATTTTACAGAAGAAAAATATTTTTATTTTAAATTCACACGAACAAAAATTTAACGGTTTTTGTGCAGAACAAAAATTATTATCTAGAAATATTTGTAATCTGTGCCTCTAAGATCATATTTAAATTATAATCAGTTTTTAATTTTTTTTTTTTATGGTTTGGAGTATGGAGCTAGTGGTGTGTATAAATGCACTAGAGGGGGAGAAATAGCCCAAAATACGAGTAAAGTATATATTTCAAAAAAGACTGCTGCGGTTATTCGATTTCAGTTTTTTCTCATAACCCAAATCCTCAGCAGTTCACATATTATAGTGAGTACAGGCATGGCAATCCCGAGGTAACATAGCTGGATCTACACCCTTTTTCATGTTGTTTTGGGTTAGATAACTCGCTTTCATCTTTCCTGTCACGTTCTATTTTCTTTAACTCTTGTTCTGACCCTGATTCTATTAGAATATTCCAGGCTAGGGGGTCTTCTTTGTTTTATAAGACGATGATGGCTTGGATGTTTTTTCCTTTTAAATAACAAACTATTTTTTTTGTGATGCAGTGTTTCGGAACCTTTGACATTATTAAAACGTTTTAGCGTAATAGGTAGGTTTCAATTTTTGAACGACCTGTACTTTATACTGAAATTAATTTAATTTAATTCATTCAACCACCATGTAAACACTTCCTTTAACAACTTTAAACAACAGTAAAAGAAAAAAGCTACCAAGACCATAAATGGATTGATCTTACAATAAAATAAAACATTAATGTTGAATACTTGTAAATTATTAATTGGCTAAGCAAATATTGAAGATATTAAACCCTAGAAACCTTAAGGGCAAACTTTATTTTATTATTATTTTTTTTTAATTCATAAAAATAGTAATTTCATATAAAATTCTATCTTATAAAACATAATTTTTCTCAGAAAGATGCCTAGAATTTATCCTGAAATAAAAAAAAAAATTTTAGATCTAAAGGTTTGGAGTAAGTATGTTAAGAATCCAAAAACGAAGTGAATATTTTACAGAAAAACCTATATAAAGAAAACAAAAAAATTTTCTTTTCATTTTGTCGATATAAATTTTTTTTTAAATGTAATCTATATAAATAAAAATAAATGGCTAAATGTGTTGCTAAGCGCAAAACTCGAGAACGGCTGGACCGATTGCTTTGAAATTTTTAACAGTAATTCAGGTTAACTCTAAGAAGGTTGTAAACCATTAATTGAAATCATAGGCTGTTAGAGCTTCGATCCACCGGCCTTCAAAGTCATCATGGTATTGTAATGGAAGAAAGATTTGTTTTGATTTTATCAGATGACTAATTAAAAATATTGTAAACAGCTGTTTATTTATTTATGTAAGGATTTGTAAATAAAAATCTTAAAGATATTGTTTGTATAAGTGTCAAAACAAATTTTACATGGAGGTTATCTTGATACTCAGTAGTGCGGGTTATTCCTCGAATTTATGGAGTTAATCTATTTATGTTTGGTTGGTTGGTTTCTTTTGTGAGTGTTTACATTTGTGTGTGTTTACTCAGTTCAAGACCCATGCTGCCTATAAGACGCAGGCGGAGCAATTTGAGTCGCATAACTCGAAATGCTAGAAACCAAGCTAATTTTCAGTCTAATCGGACTGCGCAACAACGTGAAGAGCGAAATGAAATTGAAAGGATTCGAATATCACAAACCCGTTCAGAGCGTCGTTCAGCTAATAATCTTGCAAGTTTGAAGCAAGCTGCTTTCAGTTACGATGTTTCAATTGACTATAGTGCCTACGAATGTGTTGCTATTGGATCTATGAACACAGTTCGACCACATTGTAATGCATTAAAATACAAAATTGAACCCGCTGGATTGTGTTGCGCAAAAACAAAAAAATATCGTTTACCATAAAACATTACAATAAAAATATCATTTAACACAATACAGTATTAATAAAGTGCACTTCGTAAGCGACGCCGTGATCAGAACTTGATCAGAAAAAAAAAGTTTGTGGAACTGCCACAGTCCAACAGCTTTTGACTGCGAGACAGCTATTAAAAATATTAATTAAATGATTTGATAATTTTTTACCTATCTTAATTACATAGTTGTGACAACGGATTTGTATGAATATTATTAATATTAATAATTAAACAAAATAATTGTCCATAGTTACATAATTGTTATTTATCTTTACAATTCACCACTAGACAGAGCCACAGCAACACGTGGCCGGGTAAAAGTAGTGAATAAATGTTGATACAAAAAAATCAATTTGTAAAATTTTCATTGGAATTTTTTTTTTAACGAAATTAGCTAAATGTTAAGCCTAATTTGAAAAATCACCAAAAATAGTAATATTATGGAAAACACAACTTCTTATCATTTTTCTCAGTAAGCTGGATAGAATTTATTGTGTAAGTTATCTATCGTTATTCTGCTATTATAAGTTTTTGTGTTCAATAAACCAAAAAAACTGCTTTAATTTAAATCTGTATATACTTGAAATTATTCATATTATTGGCCATTTTTAATTTGTATGGTGTGAAAATTAAAATAGTGAGATTTTGACTTATTCCGTCTCCTAATTAATTGAGTTTGCTTGTAACATTTAATCAATATATTTATCAGATAAAATTATCGTATATTTAAAAAATACAATTTAATAAATACAATTTTTTCAAGAACTATCTATATAAAATTTTAGTTCTTAACATAATGAAACTAAAATTTTGAAAAAATTAGGTCTTCTAGGCACACCTAATCTAAATAATGGTCACATTTCTATGTTGACCATTTACGTCGTAAACCTTTGGTGCTGAAAAATACAATTAAAAAAAATATATTTCTTAATTAAAAATTTTAAAATTATGGCTTCGTAATGAATAACTAGACAATAGAAGGTATTTGACAAGCAAAAACTGTCTAAAAATCGGTTCAGCAGTTAGGTACCACGAAATTGTCCGTATTTGTTTAAGAATGGGTTCTTAGGAAGGTCTTAAACGAAAAAAAGAATGTTTCATTTCAAAATGTGAAGAATGCAACAGAATCTTATGAAATTTAAAATGATGATTATTTAACCTAATTAAGCCGCTTTTAAAAATTCAGGTATGAAATTTTGTGCTATGTTATACCTTTTTATTTACTTGTATTGTATTTTTTTTAACCAAAGTACCTCATTTAAATACTCTATGAATGTAAATAGTTAAACGTTTGCAAAACAACTTAAAATTATGATTTTTTCAAAATTAAAATTTAGCACGAGGTAAATTATTAATTTCACCACACTTTATCAGGAATATACATTTTATATTATAAGTTTTGACAGTTCCTAGCAATCTATCAAAAAAGTGGAAGGAATAGTTCCTTCTCTATCCCACATTTCCAAACGTTTTTTTATTCCGGAAGAGTTTAACACCTAACACGCGTGAACAGAGTAGGCAATAGAAATTTAAATGACGTAAGCGAATGAGAAATCACAAATCATACCCGCATTAAGAGAATCAAGGCTGTCATTAAAATGTGTCTAGTTTGTGGCACATTAATGTGATCTTACTTCATCAGTTATTACAATAATTGTGCGAAACTAAACTGGTCGGATATATTGTTTGTATTGTTAAGCAAATACGTAAAATTCAATTCGATTTTTGTTTTTTTTACGTGGTGGTGTATCATTAATCATGAATGAAAAATTTATATTAGCAAGGTATTTTTTAAAAAGAAAACAAATTGATGGGGTCATCGTGGTACTTACCTAGCCCGATTATAAAATGTAATACAGGCTCTGTATATAATGATCCTCTATATATAATGTTCAAAAGTTGGTTTCTTGGGCCTTGTATTAAATGTTGAATGTATTGGTAGATCAAATGGTCTTATCCAGAGGGTAAGTTTGTTTAAAACAGTTGTTAAACATATTTTCTGAACATCGTAATTGTGTATATCACTAATTTCCTGGTGACTGCTAGATCTTAACCTCGGTGATTAAAAAGTTTCCTTCGCATCACTCTTTGCTATTTGTCATCGGAGAGACTTGGGGTTGCAGAATTTAAATCTGCAATTTTGACATTTTCAATTCAATTTTCTTGAATCTGGTGATGTCTTGATTTTAGACAAATTACCAGTAAATTATAATTTTTATTTTCTATCAATAACTTCGTTATTACTCAGCTTACAAAACAAATAAAAACAACTGTAGTGTTATTACATTTTCCCTACCTCTAGTTAAAATTTCACCTGAATTTAACTTTCAAAAATAAAAAAATCGTCTCGAAAATGCTAGAATCTGCGAATTTTGAAACATTTAAAATATGTAGTACCTAAATAGTAGGAGATATACAAAATTCCCAAGAATATAATAAATTTAAATAATGTGTTGTATCTAAAATCGCCATAAAAATATGACGGTTTTTGATTTTTTAATTATTTGATTTTTCCGCTTATACGTTTTTATTAGCAAGTATTGAATTTACAATAATATTTCAAGTGAAAAATATACGAACTAGACAGGGAAACCCAGGACCTTTGGCTTTACGCGCCAATGCTCTACCAACTGAGCTATCCAAGTCGCTTCCCAGTACAGGGCGTAGACTTCTCACTGGACTTTTCGTTTTTGCTGCAATTTTGAGTTTCCAAATATTATTGTAAATTCAATACTTGCTAATAAAAACGTATAGGCGGAAAATCAAATAATCAAAAAATCAATAAATACATGCGTAAGGGCTGAAAAATGAGTAAAAATTAATTTCAATTTCGCATATGCGAGGTAATTAATTTGGAAACTCAAAATTGCAGCAAAAACGTAGTCAAGTGAGAAGTCTACGCCCTGTACTGGGAAGCGACTAGGATAGTTCAGTTGGTAGAGCATTGGCGCGTAAAGCCAAAGGTCCTGGGTTCGATTCCCAGTCTATGTCGTATATTTTTCACTTGAAATATTATTGTAAATGACGGTTTTTGTTATAAAACTACGAACTGTCCACCACACTGGAAAAAATAGCTGATGATATAAACAAATCCATACCTCTAGTTTAACTAAAAATATCCTTGGGTTAGGCCTACTTTTCAAAGTTTCTTTGTATCTCGTTTGTACTTATCGAATAAAACAGTAGTCGGACATGTTTCAATCACTCTGTATGTATATTTAAATCTTATTCTTAGGACACATTTCACATTACTAGGTCTCACAGAAAGATCTGAAACCAATGACTCATTTTTAGTATACAATTTTTCTACAAAATTAATAATAAAAATCTTCATGTTTTGTAATTGAACGTAAATAAACATAGTACTAACATAATGAATAACAAACATAACATAACGTAACAACAAACAAACAACACAACATAACGTAATGAACAAAGTATTAAACATAATACTGGTGGTTTTCCATAAATATTACAATTTTTGGTGAATTTTTGAAAATAAGCCTAACAAAACTCCTTTTTTCGTAAAATAATTTTTTTTAATTTTGAAAATGTAACAAAAATTTTTTTTTTATTCAAAATATATTCACAAATATTACACAAAACTTTTGTATATCTTGGAAGAAGGTGGTAAGCTATTGATTTTGGATGATACAGGTTTTTCTGAAAAATGTTAACTTCATTTTTTGACATCTAACATACTTACTCCAAAACCATTAAAAAAAAAAAAAAAAAATTACAGAGATAAAATCTATGCATCTTTCTGAGAAAAATGATGTCTTATAAGTTAGGTTTTTTATAAAAATAATATTTTTTATTAATTTTTTAAGAAAACAAAACTTTTAACATTTTTGCCTGATCCAGGGTTAAAAGATAATCATACACAAGACATGTAATACTCAACGAACTGCACTTGCGTTGTTTAAATCGCGTCTTAATATATTGTGTTGTGCGTTTCCTTTTCCAGTTTCTGAA
Organism: Aphrophora alni; assembly: GCA_963513935.1. NCBI lineage: Eukaryota > Metazoa > Arthropoda > Insecta > Hemiptera > Aphrophoridae > Aphrophora > Aphrophora alni. The sequence continues at coordinate 150,836,971 of OY740766.1, forward strand.
GTGTAATTTGTAATGTTCGAGGTGGATGATCATTAATTTTATTATTTAGGTTTAGCTCATATATATAGCTGAAGTGATGTCGCTCGATCATAGGTGACGACGATATACTATGTGACGTCGGGAGCTCCACCTTGATACTCTAGAAGAAAGTATATCTGATATATAAATTCTATATTCCTCGTGTATAAGCCGACATGTGCGACTATGAAATGACCATTGATCCTACTCAAAAGAGTATTTTTTAAATATATAATAATACAATACTTTTATTTCAAAATTTAGGTAGATACACAAAAGCTTTAAAAAAATTTGAGAGTAAGTTTTTACCCGTATATTTACCATAGCCCATAATAGCTAATTTTATGCTGCTTTAAAATCTATTTGCAGTGCACTAAACCTTTTAAAAAGCTTAATGTTCCTCTATATTATATTGTCTGCCTATGGAGGAAAAAAAAATGCTATTTTAAATTTCTAAATACTTCCTCCCGTCACTTCGGGGGGGGGGGGGAGGTGACAAAGAAAAGCTTCTTTTAATTACTTTATGCAACATTTTTAGTCATTTCGATTTTTGTTTTGAAATTGGTCCAGATTTGGTATTATTAATGAAAGTTGAGTTATCTAGTTTTGTCTTTGAAAATCTAAATGACGTTTTGAATTTGAAATTCTAAACGAATTTTGAAACATTCCTATAAGATGCTGGGGAAATTTATCTAAAACAATATTCCATATATTTCTGTGAAAAAAATAGATTGTTAAATGGTAACTTTTGAGACTGCAAGCTCAAGTATGATTACTATATCATTAAACATGATTGTACATTAGAAGCTAATTAAAATCTGTACATTATCAATCCTGTAAATTTCGTATTGAAATTATTATAATATATTTTGTAATTAATTATAATATTATTATAATATGGCATTCCATACTACTTTTATAAAAACACATGACAATTTTGGTGAAATAAACAGTTAAAAACAAGTTTAATGCTAAACGACTAAACTTAGAAAATAAAATGTCACACCTCAATGTTTTAAAAAATTGTACACAACTCTATTTAGTAACAATCAGTGATAAAAGTTATGTAATTTGTTAATCAAATATAGGGTGGAGGGTTGACGAAACACGAGGGGATAATAGGGAGAAATAGTTATTGAGCACCGATAGCGCTGCCAATTTAATGTAGTAGGAACTACATTCTAAGGCACAGCCTTTATATACAGTATCCTCAAGATAGGAATGTGTTTGGGGTGGAGAGGAAAAGAGGGGGTCCCCACACTTCGTTTGTTGCATTTGCTTTCAGCGGTACAACCCCAATATAAAATATAGACCTCAAATGCTTCTGTGTAAACGCCTATCCTACTTTCGTTTTTTTTTTTTATCGGAATAAATAAGAATAAAACGTTTACAAAATTAACTTTTAAAAATTAATTCGTTCTTAAACTTTAAGAATTAAACGTAGCTAAGCAGTAATTTGTGTACCTAGTTTTCTTGGAATGGGTTGTACCATCAAGAAGGGAGGACACGTCCATTACATCAGACACATTCCTAGTCTGAGGGTGCGTGAACCGTCAGTATTATCTATTATCTTTGTTAATATGATTCAATTGTCACGAGATGCATGACTGCTTCTCAATTTTAAATAATGTGATGTACGAAAATATCTCCGAAACATCGTTCTGTAGCTGGTTAACAATTGCACGTATTTACAACTCTACTTGCATAAATAAGGAAACTATTATATTTACGTCATAGCAGCGCCATGACAGGATGCTAATTACTAAGGTAATTCCGGTAACCTTGAAACATCATAGGCATTTTAGCTTAAGTCAGCTGGACTGTTAAGCCTAGTTACATTATTGTTTATGTAACTCCATGGAAGTCTTATGCGTTTCTAGGACAAGGATCCTCTACTGAATGTCAATGTATTCATGGACAAAGGTATTTTATTTATTGGAATAGGATATTTGTTAAGAAGTTATTTATAGTGGATTTCCTTTGAGCAATCTTCAGTTATACTATCTAACAGTTTTGCATTGAAATCTCTTATCTGTTCAGTATATCTACAGTTTTTAAATTCCCGCTCCAATAATATTTTTATGAAACTGTTTCAACCGGAATTCTGAGAACACCAGCTGTCTTGGGGTATCCTTTGTCCAATCAGTCCAAAATTCAACCTAAAACAGGTAACTGTGTTTCTTCCTAAATCCGCAGATACAAATCTTTTTTTTTTCTTTTTATTATATACGCATTTCGGCCTACAATTTAATTAATTGTGACTCATAAACAATTGTCATGTTTAGTATTAAGAAGTCAAGTGTTTTTGTTATGTGTTTTACGATTTACAATAATTGTATTTAGTATGTGCGTTTAGAGCAGCTGTTCTCGCGTGTGCACACGGGCATTCTTGACGACAGAACATTACCAAGAAAGGAACGCCGCCTCTACAAGGTACTGTGACATTAATTCTTAGCTAAACATGACAGCAAAATTAATCAAAACCATTTTATTAGTTGGTAATAATTTCAAAAATGTCAATTAACCATTTCATGTCTTTTTCATGTTTATCTACTTCCCAATCTAAATTAAATTACTAAACCATCCACTTTTACCACAGTCGTTAAACCAACCGCAATATCAAACACTTATCATTTTTGTTTGTCTTTAAACGAATTAAATATTTGGTTCGTGCTTATAACAGGAATTAGGCAGTAAATTATATTAATTAAGTAACAAAACGTTTAAGTTAGTTCGAAATTATTATAGAATTTGTGCGAACACAATTTTCACAGATTGTATTTATTCACATATTATATTGTTTTAATTTTTTTCTTATGTTAAGGTGTGGATTTGTTTATAAAATATCCCTGAGGTTATTTAATCTATAATTTATTTGGGTCTGGTTTTCCTTAAGGACCATACCTGTATCTACACCTTTCTTCATATGTTACATTCCACTTTCATCTTTCTTATCAGGTCTTGATCACTTGTTAATTGCCGACCCAAGGGCTTTATTTTATGATCTTATACTTACTTTTTTTATAAAGCGATAATGACCGAGAGGTTTTTCGCCTTAAAAATATCAAAAAGAATTTTTTATAAAATATTTAATAGTTTTTGGTTTTTAAGTTTTCGTAAATTGGTTTAAGGTGTGAATAGTTAAATGACAAAACTTTGGTTTAATTAAATTTATATTTTAAACGCAGACCTTTAAAAATTTCCACATGTACCCGACCTTATGGATGCAAGTATAAACTATAAAAAAAAAATCCCGTATAACTACCGGGTGTTAAGGTCTCCAGGTGAACTTAGTAACTTTTAACGAAAAATAAAATTAAGAAATGAACTTTAAGACTCTAAATTGTGGTAAGAAATAAACAGGGTGAGTTATAAGTCCCTTTCCTCTGACTTTTTTATATGGTTTAAGTTAGAAAATTGAAACTCCATATTGGACCTTAATAATTAAATTTATATTTTAAACGCAGACCTTTAAAAATTTCATCATGTACCCGACTTTATGGATGCAAGTATAAACTATAAAAAAACCCCCTATCACTACCGTTTGTTAAGGTCTCCAGGTCAACTTAGTAACTTTTAACGAAAAATAAAATTAATAAATGAACTTTATGAATCTAAATTGTGGTAAGAAATATACAGGGTGAGTTTTAAGTCCCTTCCCTCTGACTTTTTTATATGGTTTAAGTTAGAAAATTGAAACTCCATATTGGACCTTAATACCTCAGTTTTGATGCGCCGCTCACTGACTGTCCAACTCCAATTGGTGGGTTCACAGGAAGTCGGAAGATATCTGAAATGAGAGAATAGGTCAATATGTAAATCAAATTAAAGGTCTTTATTAGTAGAGCATAGTGCCGCAAATCGGATCTCAAAAGGTCCATACTATCGAAAATTACAGGGTTTTAAAGTTTATAAAAGAGTGTTAGTTCAGCTTTTTACAACCCTACTTTTTTAGACGTTTACCACAGAATTTTTTCCTACACGCTGTGTTTGACACCTAAAAGAAATATTGTTTGTGGTGTAAACAAAATTTAGGAGATCAAAGGAAGTTCAAGGTTTAGGAGTCAACTAAAATATTTTAATAAGAAAAGGGTCATGTGATATGTCGTTTAATACCGCCTTTTTAAGCTAAAAATGATGGTCCAATTGATCACAATGGATTTTTTTTAAATAAGTCGTTAACACCACAATCGACTGTTCTTTCAGGTGTCTAACAGTTTGTAGACAAAAATTCTGGGGTAAACCTTTTAAAATGTAGGGCGTTAAAAAGTGGTTCTAGCACGAACTCTTTTGCGGCACTGTGGAGTACTAACAAAAACCTTTAATTTGATATACATATCGACCTGTGCTATCTTTTTAAAAGAGTTTAGCTTAAAAAATTAGAGCCCTCGGGATCGCCTCGCCCGTACTCAGTATATTGAGCCCCTGAGGGTTACAAAATTGCAAACGCTCATTTAAAAAAATACATATTTCAGTCGAGAGCTCCTAATTTGGTTAACGTGAGATATAACTAACTAAAAGAGCAATAAATACAAAATATTTGAATGTAATTCTTACCCATTTTCGTTAAAAAAAAATTTAAACAGCGATATCTTTGTACAAGTTTATTTAATTCAGTAATTTAGTGGTAAAATAATTTCTTCTTCTAAAAAAAAAAAAGTTTTGAGATGAGTAATATTTATTGTTACGAATGGTAAAATAAAATATACATTTTGGAGTTATATAATTGCAAATACAAAACTCCGCCATTGTTATTATTTTCAATATAATCATTTGACATAGAGCGTACGTTGATAAACAGATATACAACCAGGAGAGATATTTGGATAAATCAATTTAATTTAGTTAAAACATCATTTTACCTCAACTAGAACGTAGACTGCGGAATCTTTCTTTTACTTTTCTTTTTTTCATTGCCTCAAAAATTTATCTAAATTATTCGAATAGTATATTATATTAAAAACTAAAACGAGAAAAAATCTCCAATCTTGTTTTATTTTATTACTATAATTAAATAGAATTTAATATAAATGAAGAACAAAATACGAAAAATGACAATTCGATGAATCGAATATACCTAGCCACGCCTACTGCAAAACAAATTAATGAATGTGTGTGTCTAATCTGTGTTTTAAACTATGAAATCACCAACAAGCATTGTGATTCAAATATGACATATTTTAGTGGCTACCTCACTAGTTTGCATTATTCATAATCGACACTTTATCAACCCAAATATTCATGTAGACTACATTCTTTCACGGTCAATGTTAGATTAAAATACCTACACCATGACTGAAAATACATTTCTTATCAGCTATTTATCAACAACTGCAGTTTCACTGAGACAAAATAAATATTCCCAAGCCTGTACTGGCAGTTAAAGTAATAAATTAATGATTTTATGTAAAGTATCTATCTATTTGGAAGCTCATTTTAATAATCAAGATACAAATATAATAATTTATGAATTACTAGTATTTCTGTTTTATGTAGAAATAAAATAAACTGCATAGTCATACAAACAAAATACAGGTTATGTTTGAAAGTTAAATCGATCAATCGATTATTAAATACTTTAGAATATCATTATGTTTATAAAGTTTAAAACAATTTAATATAAGAAATAGTGGAATAAACACAAAAAAAACTTCCAACCTTGACTGACATAATCTTAGCCGAGGTATGCAATATTCAGTTCTTAAATCGTATAAAACTTGTTTCATAAAATTTCATTTGTTTCTTGCTCCAAAAATATTTAACTACAATCCAAGGAACATTAAAAATTGTAAACAATTTTAAAACTATTACGACAATGGCCGTATATCTTAGATAATTATTTAAAAATGAAGTTGTTTATATTAGTTAGCTGTTCTATTTGGAAAAAAAGAGTTTGTATTATAATATTTACATGTTTAAAATGGCTTTTAATATGCATATATTATTATATCGTTGTAACATATCTGTGCATTGGCTGTTGTTTAAAATATTTTGTTTATTATTTTATTCTGACCATGAATTCAGTAAATGGGGGGGGGGGGGATACTCGGAGAGGATAGCTCAAAACAGGCAAATAAAGTACTTACATTTTCATTGTACTATGATTTTTGTTTTGAGTTTGTTTTTTTAACAGAGAGTTTAGATTTAATTTATAAGTTTTTCTTTTTTAGATAATTATTTTCACTAGGTATATTTTGAAACTGTGTTGATCTTTTCTCTTTTTCTATAGTTATTTGCTGTACTATGTTTTTTATAAAATTTACGAAGAAAACAAATATATATATATATATATATATAATCTTAAAAAGTAGAATATCTTAAAAACTATTAAATGATGCTACCTGATGTATGAAATTAGTTTTAAAATTCAACCTGGTGAACGGAGGCAGAAGGAGGTTAGGTTAGGTTAGGTTGTCGACTTAGTTTAAACTGATAATAATTTCACACAAAACTGTTATTGTTTTTAAAATATACCCGAGAATGCTAATAATAAAACACAAATATAACCTGCATATTAAAATACAAAAAAGATTACATAACTGTTGGTTTTAGCAAATTTATTTTGAAACCATTAATAAATAATTGACGGTGAGAGCGTTCTATCGAGGTATAACGATTAGCCATACAAAAAAGTACAAATAAAAATAAATTTTGAATTGTTCTCCAGATAATTTTTAACGCAAAGTTTTTACCTGACCAAAAATTAAAAAAAATTTCTATTTTTGAGATGTTTTCATTTGTACTTTTAGAGTTCTATTTAAAATAGCAAATACATTATTAGTTACATAACGGTTACTCTCATTTGTTTCCATAAATTCCATCAAAACTTGCTATAACTTTAATATAACTCGTACTAATGCGAATTAGAGTAAAATATAAACAATAGTTAGATCGTTCAGGCTTCCAACGAATTGGGTCACCAGCCAACAAGACCCATCAGAGGTGAGGATAAAAGTTAGTTTTTTAGTTAAGGTAGTCAATACCTCAGAGTTTATTGATGGGTACAGTATAATACTTACGACTACTGTGAATGAATAATAAGCCGCAATCATAATGGAAGAATCAAACCACTCATAAAACATGTAACTGTTATTATTTTTCTCTGTGATTAGTGTTTTGTTCAAGTCTACAGTAGCTGTGGTATTATTTGTTATTTCTTCTTAATCTGTGAATATTGTTGTACGACACGTCTCAAGTTAGGCAGTATTGGTAAAAAATTGATCCACTAAACACTAATTATATATATATATATATATATATATATATATATATATATATATGGAAGAAATGTACTAAAAAAATGTTGTTGCGCAAAATTAGAAGAGTTCAAAAATTAATTATAGTATACATTTTTAATTCTGTTTTTTGTTTGTGTGAGTGAGATCACCCCTGATTGAATTTTTCTACATTAATAAAATTTGTGGTTTTCTGACGGAATGTAGCCTACAATAAAAAGCAACTTTATTTTCACAGGACATAAATTGTAACATTCTTCCTTTGATTTTTTTTAGCGGTTTTAATAAAAAATATAAAGTATACAGTATAAAATTTAGACTTCGGGCAGGTTTTTGTTTTATATTCCACTTAAAATTCCGATTTTCTCAAGATCAGGTGTAAAGATTTAGACAAAATTTTCTCTCTAAGAACAAATTGTTCTAAAAAAAATGCCGGTTCAGTATTTATTGGGCAAAAAAACAACAAAAACCATCCATAGAGGTGTATTAAAGACCAGATTTCTACAAATCGGCTCAACGATTTTGTTTATATTTTGCTAAAATATGAATATTAATATCCCGAATCTTATAATGTGGATAAGCTAAAAACAAAGTTGTTAATTCGGTAAAACATAAATTAATAAATAAAAAGAAAACTTTGGTAAAAATCTAAACTTATTCTAAATAACTTTCAAACAAATTTGTAAAAAGTTGTTGAGGGGAAAATAAATAAATAACTATTATAGTGATTTATCTCCTATAAAAATTAAATGGGCAAAAACAATAGTAACAAAAATTAATTTGTTTGCTTCTTAAATTAAAAATAACAACACACCCTAGTAAACTGGAGTCATTTTGGAAACTAAAGATAAATCTAAAACATAAGAAGCAGGCCTTAGCTATATCTGGATAGTCAAAAGTAAGACTAAATAAAAACGTGATTAAAGAGAAAAAACCACTAGACAGGTTTTCACTACACAAAGAATCTCAAACAATTATCCTATGTTTCATTAATTTTAGTTCTGTATTTGGTGACTTTAGTTTCAAACATGACCCCAAGCTATTACGGTATGTTGGTGTTTTTTATTTTTATGTTTTAAGTTTATCACTTGATAACGGGAGTTGATTTATACTCCCGAAACGTCGAAATATAGATCTCAAATGTAATCTCATTAGTAATATGAAAAATCCATCATTATCAAATAACTTTAAAACCAGTAATATTTTCCCATCATTTATTAATTTTTCCCTTTTCATAAATCTTAATAACAGATATTAAAACTCAAAAATAAATATTTGTTAAAACTAAACGTCCATTGTCTGATTATTACTTTCCCAATTGAAAGAAGTTTGACAAAAGAATTCCAGACGAAGACAGACCAGGATATATCTCTGATGTATACAAATTACAATTTTTTGAATAGGTACAATAAGCGGCAAGTGAAAGTGCAGCCTATACTGTATATGTTGCCTCATAATGTTTTGCATAAGTGATGCTCTGTTATGGTAATCACTCTAAGTCAAGGTTAGGTCTACCAGTGGCACACTTGTGGCTTATCACTCTCGGTCTCAGTACATGAGTGGTTTCACTAGTGATGTGTGTGTTCTGTGAATGTTTACATTCAGTTAGTGACAGGTAGGTACAAATAAATTAGTTTACTTTTTAAAACCACAATATTATTACTTGTTCTGCTTCATTTTTTATAGAAACAACTGATGGAAAAATTGGTACGATAAACGTGAATTTTTATTTAAAGATTAATTTAATCAAGCTTTATTTCTTTATAAGAATATATGTAGGCCTAGATTTATTTTAATATCGGTATTTTAATAGTTTTTACCTTATCTATTATTACTAGACTAGACTTTCCAGTTACTTATGTAAAATAATTCAATAATCAATTACAAGTCAATATCAGCTCTCCACAAAACCACAATATTATTACTTGTTCTGCTTCATTTTTTATAGAAACAAATCATGGAAAAATTGGTACGATAAACGTGAATTTTTCTTTAAAGATTAATTTAAACAAGCTTTATTTCTTTATAAGAATTTATGTAGGCCTAGATTTATTTAAATATCGGTATTTTAATAGTTTCCACTTTATCTATTATTACTAGACTAGACTTTCCAGTTACTTATGTAAAATAATTCAATATTCAATTACAAGTCAATAATCGGCGTTTTTAAAAAAACTACTGTTTTTAAATTTTGTTTTAATTTTGGATAGGCCTACGTTGCCAGATACAAAACTGTAGCCAAATTTTTCACTAATATATGCATATAAGATGTTTTGCAAAAACTAGCCAACAATACATATTTCAAAATGTAGGTTATAATTTGTAATGTTAATATATGTGGAGTCAAGAACGATACAAGAAATTTTGGAGTATCGGAGTACAAAGAGATGTGCAACTAGAAATTATTGCTCTAAAATACATAAATATTACGAATTTCATAAAAAAACTAATTATATTTATTGTTTTGTATGTTCACATATTTTAGGCCTAAAGATATTACACACCAACCAATTTAAACAATTTTGACATAATCCACTATAATCGGTTTTCATCATCATCCTATATTCACCCGCAACCATGAATAATTCGGTACAGACAATAACTTATCCCAAATCAAATCCCCCCCCCCTTAGAAAAACATTAGTGAATTTGAACTTGGCAATCCCGTAGAACATAGATGGATCTAAATCTTTTTTCATGAGTTTTGGGTTAGATTTTTCTCTTTTTTTTTTCATGTCATATATTTCTTGACTAATTATTGTTTTCTTCCAACCTTAATCCTATTAAAGTGTTCGAGAGATAAGGGTCTTTAATTTATGTACTTTTCTTCCTTCTTTATAAGGCATTGATGATTGGGAGGTTTTTGCCTTTTAACAACAAAAAATAATAAAAATGTTACACATTTTAAGATAAACGGACTATCCGATTTTGAGATAATGGTTGACAAAAATTGCTTTATGAAACATAAAAGATTTATTTTGACTTAGAATCTCGAAGTTATAATAAAATAAATATGAATTGTATTTACTAAAGCTATATTATTTCTTTCATAGTTCGATAGTAAACTACCAATTTCAGAATCACTGTATATAAATTACTTGTAATAATAGCCTAATCCTTAAGTGCGAGGAGATGTCAAATTTATAATAGCATATTTTGCGTAGCTAGTTGGCTTATATTATCAAACAAATACACTAAACAACACCAAAAGAAATTCGTCAGCATATCAACTGGATATCGAGAACAATGTTCTGTAGGATCTAAAAAAGAAGAAAATATTTCAGTCGACCGCCATTTTGAAACTTTCAGAATTAACAATCGTATTCATCGAACAGTAAAATTTATTATACGTGCACACAAATTCTTTCTACTACGGTTATTATTGCTGATTTGTTTTTGTTATTTTGAGGTTATATAAAGATTTTTTATTTAAAAAAATTTAATTAATAATTATTTTATTTGTTATTGTAGAAAACATTTTTAACATATACTCGAAGTTACTGTTCAAAATGATCTATTATTTTATTTTGTGAAGTGTTCTCCTAAAAGAAACACATTTAATTATTTTTAAACAGAGTTTTTTTTAAAAAGTACACAGTTTAACTAATATGGGTCCTAGAATATATTTAGGCCTACATTAGATTTTCCTGTTCTCTTAACTATTACAAAGAAAATATATGGTTGAACGCGAAGTTAAAATTTGGAATGTTTGAAGTTTAATTAATTTTATTGAAAACAAATTTCACTACGGCCTAAGTGACACTTGAAGAGAACAATAATATAAAGGTAAATAATTTAGATTACAATTGTTAATTCACACAAAATACGTGCTGCAATTATTGTGCTTTATTTCCACAAAATATCTAATTCAGTGCAAATGAATTGTGTGCACAAATTATATCACGAAGACATATATATTGAAATTTAATCATTAGTTATAAACAATAAACGTAAATCAATTCAGTTGTTTAGTATTTTCATCATTGAATTAAAACTTAGAGTTGAATTATGCTTCACACAGAACACACACTGTTCCCAATATTAACTCGTTTGGAGCAAAGCAATTAGTTGCAATCCATATCTTTGTTCTGGTTGTATCTGTTAACAATAGACTTAATATTGAAAGACAGAAAATGGATACACAATACAAGTGATAGTGTCTAAAGAAGATGAAATACATTATTTATATTAATTTTATGTTACCGACAACAATGTAGTTCGTTACTATTTTAATGAATTGGATGTTGTTTTATTATATAAGACTATGTTATACTAGACGCTATATACCTTAGCATATCAATACTTCACTGGGTAATGTTGTTTTCATTTTTCGTTAACTTAAAAATTTAAGGATACCTATAATAAGAGAAAAACAAAAATTTCCAATTATCTCAAAACTAGATTTAACGATTATAATCTAATTTTGTGGAAATGTAGCCCCTAAGTACACAAACAAAACAACGTATTGTTGTTCAAAATGACCTCTCTAAAAACACTGGTTCGTCAGTTTTGTATTGGTAAAAAAAAAAAAAAAAAAAAAAAAAATATATATATATATATATATATATATATATATATATATATATATATATATATATATATATAGAACTGTTATAAAATTCGTTTCTTAAAACCAACTAAACTAATTTCATTCCAATTTTGATAAAATATGAAGATTTAATCATCCAAACCAGTTTGAAAAATTGCAAATAATTTGAAGCTACCGTTATGGAATAATAATGTCAAAAATAAAAAAACTAAGCTTCACGGCCATAATTTAAACTTGAATTTATCTTATAATATTTTTATGGTTTTTGACCCAAATAAAGCAGGTTTATTTATACCTTATTTAAATATTATTTAAAATAATCTATAAATACAGAATGGCGTTCAAGATGATTTTATTGACAATTAAAACTGACACTTTTAATAACAAATACCTTTTGTTAATATTTCAATTCCGAATGGTCTTGTGAGAAAGTTTTTCCACATTGCTTATTCATCATTTATTATTATAAGTTTATTTTCTCAGTCAGTATATTTGTAAAATTTAAGGTTTCCAAGATATTTGACTTTAAAATAATTAAACGGTCGCCATTTTTGAATATATAGATAGTAAAGTTTTGAATCTTGGTATACTGATAAAAAATAGTATAAAAAAAAATGTTCATACCAAATTTAAACTCATAATCGTACTAATTTCAGACGTTATAATTTTTTGTTAACTCAAAAAATGGCCTACTGACGGAAAACGAATCTTTGCCGGACAAATGTTCATATGAAATTTTTTCATTATTTTCACCAGTAGAACTCGTCTGAAATTCTTTCTGTTTCTTTGTGAAAAAATCATTATAAAATTGTTTGTTCTTGTCAAGTTTCAATTGCTTTTACAAAAACACACGTTCCAGTTTTTTTTATCGTGAAAATATAATTAATTAAACATAAGTTGAAATTATATAACAAAAATCTAAAATTTGGGCCCAATTAGATTATTCTTTTTTAAAAAATGGCATATTTTTATAAACCCTCAAAGTTTTGGAATTACCGCGATTTTGGAATGTTAGATTTAACATTTTATCAGAAGTTTGAAGTGTTATTAGTTCTCAATAAAAACAACATTATTACCACATAGCAACGATCATCATAAATTATTTGTAAAGTTACAAAAAAAATTTATGAAGGTTGATTATGACTGTTTTTGTTTTTTTATACATAATCACACGTCACGAATTATTCAGACGGATTCTAGAGCTCATAACGAACAATTCGGAACACATTTAATTGAAATCGACGTTAAAAATCCCTATGTTACAATTTTAATTATTATAAACAATATCTTTCTTAGATTTCCTACACTACTTGATAAAACTAGGAAATAAAATCCCAGACTGAAAGTTTTAAGTTTATAATGATATCCTACTATCTTTTTTCCTTGTTTAAAAGGGAAAAATCCGTTCGGCCATCATCAGCTTATAAAAACCGGAGAAAGAACATAAAATAAAGGCCCCTAGCCCTTGAATACTCAAATAGCTTCAGGGTCGGAACAGAACAAGAGTTGTTCAAGAAAGACCTGATAAGAAAGCTGAAAGAGAGGGATTTAACCCAAGACTATATAAAAAATGTGTAGATCCAGCTATAAATCTCGGGTTTTCCACGCCCCTTATTCATTGTGTTGAGCCCCTGAGGGATAATGATACTATAGTGATACATAAGTAGCCACTCCTTCTTTTCTAAGAAACAGTACATTTACGATGTTCTTCCTCTTACGTGCCAGCGAACAATACTCAGAATCCCAAACATGTCCCTAAAGAGAATTTGTTTTATTTATCTTACATGAGTCATAATGTTTTCCTAAGATTCAATAATGGTCCCAGATAAAGTCTTTCTTTAAACACATCCCAGATAATGACGTCGAGGGGGGATGTATAATCAAGTGAATGAGGAAGACACGAAGCTGTCATCCAAAACTTCTTTTATTTAAACATTCAACGCCAATGAGCAAAAATATTAGGCCCTACTCATTTATGAAAAGATCCTCCTGCGTCGATTGAACAACAACTACCAACTTAGTTAACACTAGAATAAACAAATTATAATGTTTCCATGACAACCATGAATGAAGTAATCATCTGGCATTTGACTTTAGATACTGTTTATTATGGGGCAAATCATAGGAACACAAATAGACCACTGAATAAATGCAGATTTTGTGAAAATCTGGACAAAAATCTTCCAGACACGAAATTTGGTGGAAAGTTAGGTTTTGGGGTTACTTTAATAGGGGGAAAAATCGGACACTCGAGTTCAGCACTGGGCCCCCCTGGGGAGGTTAAAAGTTGGAGAAAACTTTTTTTGTAAATTTTCTTAATAATTTTTTTGTCAGACGTACTGGGACAGAAATACTGTATAAGCGTTCAAATATTTTTTTGCAATTGTTCGCATAAGGCATTTTTGAATTTTTTTATAGTGTAGGCTAATTTTTGTGTAGCAAAAAGCGCTAAATATGTAAGTGTTTGTACATGTAATACCAAGTATTTAGATATAAATTTTTGCATGTATATATTTATGTACACACTACAACTACAAAAACGTGCATTTACATATTTTGCACATTTACATACATATACTGACTAATTCATGCGTATAGATGTGCATTTTTGGATTTAGACCAATATAATATATATGCATGAAAATATTTCTACACACATATATATATAGGCTATATAAAAAAATTGAAAAGGTAAGCTGCCATAATACTGAAACTCAGAATGCTAATTTTCTTATTTATGTAAGGGAGAACCTTTTTGACCGCTCTCTAAAAAAAAAGTGTTTGTTATGGAATTTTCGGTGTTCCAAGTTATGGGCCTCTTTATTTAAGTTCGATTATCTCAAGCTCGGGGCTCATGATTCTTATCAAATTTAATTAAAACGTAAAGAATTATAAGCAAAAAACAATTTGTCGAAGTTAAAGAACATAAAATTATAGTCCATGAGTTTGGAAAAAAATAAACCAGAGGGTGATAAATTTCATTATTTTTCCAGATTACTTAATAACTGTGATTTTCTTTAGATTGAGCTTTCAAACCGGTATTTTTGTTGAGATAGAAAAATTACTAAACAAAATAATTATTAAGGTTACTTTTTTTGATAAAATCATAATTTTTAGTTTTATCTCAGTTACCTTCAAATTTTGAGTTAACGAAAATTTTATTATGCCTCAAAACATGAGCAAAATAAGCTCACCAAAATTATATCAAAATCTGTCCTTTTATTTAAGGTTATAAAGCAATGGACAGACAACAAACAGCATTGCATAAACTTTTTAGGGTCCGTTGATAAAATCAAAGACCCTTATAATATTACGCTTGTGTCCGTTCGTCTGTAAGTCAGAACCAGTCTACACAGATAAGATAATAAATCCTATATATTTCAAACTTTGCATTTATATTATTTCTATTGTCCTACAAAAAATGACCTTGTGGTAGTTAAGAGGCAGAACCTATTTAGTAAAACAATTTAAAAATATATATTATTTTTGGGGTATCAAATAAAACTATATGTTATTCAATTACGAGTATGCTTGTTTATTTGAGGAAGACATTAATAAATGGCGCTAGACCGTTTAGACTTTATAAAAAATACTGTCTCAATGTGCTTGGGGACCCTAAGTTGTGTGGTTTTAGCACTCTCTTGTTCCTTTTATTTATACTAAAGAGACCTCAAAACTGATATCCCAGGGGAAAATTCAACAATGATTTTTGACTCATTACTTAATTTTGTCTATAGTTATAAAGTACGCAATATAATACAGAATAAAATCATGCATGGTTCAAAACATTATTATTAAAACACTATTTTAATAGTATGATTTTATTTTCAATAAATTATTCTCATAAAGTATTAGAGTATTTGTGCCAAGTTATAAAACTTCAGTTAATAACCAGGTCTTAAATCATTGCCTGTAAAATAATAATTACTTTGTTACCTTGAATACAATGCTGTCACTACTCATCTGAGCAGAAACTTTGCTAAACTGCCTCGAGTACGTGTATAAACTACTACTAGCAATATTATGTGTGGTTTTCAGAACAAATTTGAAAAGTTTTGCGATTTTTTAAAAGACTTATGAGATAACGTAGATACCAATATTTGTAACACAACCTGAAAACAAAACATGTCAGGGACTGTGTAAAGTGAATTTCACAATTAGAAAACAAAATCAATATTGTTGAAACGGTAAATCACACAATAACCAAGCCTTAAAAATGAACATTTATAGAGTTACGAAATATGTAGATGATGTAAACAGACAATTATCTTTTTCATTAGTTCTTCTAATGTAGTTGTTTACAATTTGAATATGTTATGTTTAATTTGTTATTGAATTACAATAAAAAGTAGGAGTGTATACCATTTTTTTTTTTTTTTTTTTTTTTTTTTTTATAAATTAACGTAAAACAGATGTAATGAAGACAGGAGCTGCAAATTCTTTTCTAATATCTATTGACCTCATATTATGCTGTTAAACAACTTCAAACTTTTAAAGTAAAACTTATGATATAGTATTTTTCATTTTACATTCGAACATTTACGAAGTGAGAAATTACAGCAGAAACAAGTGGACCGATTTTAATTAATTTTGTATGCGTTCTTTCATTTTTCAATAATTCAAAATTTGGGGTACCTATAATAACACACAAATTTTTTTTTCATCTATCTCAAAACCAGATTTAACGATTTTCATCAAATTTTGTTGAAATGAAGCCCCTAACTACCCAAACAAAACGTATTGTTCAGCAACTATCTATAAACATTCGTTCGTGAGTTATTGTGATATATATATATATATATATATATATATATATATATATATATATATATATATATGTGGAACTATTATAAAATTCGTTTCTCAAAACCAACTAAACCATTTAATTCAAATTTTGGTAAACTGTGAAGATTATTCATCCAAACCGGTGTGCAAAATTGAAAGTAATATCAAATTAGCATTATGGAATAATAATGTCAAATATAAAAACTAAGCTTCACTGCCGCAATTTATAACTATAATATTTTTATGTTTAAAATGAGTTTTTGCAGAAGTGAAGTGAAGCAAGTGAGTTATTGTGCAGTATATATTGTTTATTTTAAACAATATATATCGTTTAAAATAATCTATAAAATACAGAATGGCGTTCAAGATGATTTTATTGACAACCAAAACTGACATTTTTAGTAACAAAAAGTTTTGTGTAGTTAGTATTTCAATTCCGAATGGGTGTGTGAAAAAGTTAGTGCACAATGCTTTTTCATCATTTATTATTCAGTATATGATGTAATATCAATAATTGGGATAACAATATTGAATGTGATATCAATAATATCAAATTTACTTCTCTCATTTTCAATTTTCAGATCTCAAAATATTTATCCAAAGTGTTGAAGTAGGGTTAACTATTTTATGTTTTTGGGCGATATTTTAAATGATTTGTAGTAGACAGTTGGATGACAACTCAATCAAACTTAACCAGAACTACAAAATAGCAAGAAAAGAAATTGTTAGGCCTACTATTATGTTTGAAAATGTTATTTGCCAATTTTTAAATGCCTAATAATCAATTTGACTAATTTTAAAACTCATTGAATTGAGAATTATTAATTCTGATTGGACAAATGAGTCTTAAGAAAATCGATTAGAAAAAAATGTAAATTTTACACAAATTTGAACAACCACTATATTTTTCTTCTAGAAGTTCTAAAACTCAAATAAAAACCTGATCCTGAGTTTAACTAATAAATGAATTCCTGAGTTATAAACTCCTTTCAATAAGAAAATAGGTAAAATATTTGTTTAAAATACTTTAGTGTTGTTGTATCACAGGGTGATTCTAAAAGAAACGTAAAAGCTTCAGGACGAGTTCTAGTAAAATTAGAAAAAAAGTGCCTAGTTCAGATTTGGTACACGCATTTTTTATGTTGTGGTTTAGAAATGTACAAAAACAAGGACTTTATTTTGTATATTTCAAAAACAACATCGTTTAAAATATATAAATTTGGAAACTTTCAAAAAAATTACAAAAGACAAAATATTTTCTTCCCTTAACGATAAACAATTTTTGTTGTTGCTTTTTCTGATTAAAGAATATACGAGTAAATTTAATTTCTTGGTAAGAGTCAAATTATTTTCCTTAGTGATAGCGATTTTTGGTTGTATTGACGTTTTTAAATTGCTAAATATTCACTTTAATAGAATGATAATAATTTATTAATACGGTCTAAAATAAAAGGATTCGTACAAAAAATAATCTGAATTTGTTAAATTGGTTTTTTGTTGTTTTTGTTTTGTTATGATTTGATTTTTTGTTTTTTTGTATAAATGATCTTGGGTGTTATAGACAATTACAAAGAAATTGAGTTTTTAATTTTTGTTGATAACTTCGGTTATACTTTAACCTACAAAATATTTAAAGTACCATTTTGTTTGTCGTTAAAAGAGAAAAATATTTTACCTCTTGAAGATAAATGTTATGTAAAGTTACGGTGTTTGAGATATCAGACTTTAAATATTTTAAATGGCCGTTATTTTATAAATATACAAAATAAAATCTTTATTTTTAGTACAGTTGTAACACATAACATATAAAATACGTTTACCAATCAATGTCTTATTTATTTTCAAAGACATAACTTGTTCTGTGTGAAAAACAAAAACAAATAGCGGATTGACGGAAAACTAAACTTTTCAAACCTAAGTTCATAAGTTTTTTTCTTTTTTTAAATTTGACCAGTAGAAAACGCCCTGAAAGTTTTTAAGTTTTTTCCTGAATACCTTTTATAATGCAGATTTTCAATTATATCTTATTAATCATAAGAGTCTGTTAATTTTTATTATTTTATAGAATTTGAAAAGGGGTTCTGAAGATGAACACTTCAGGCCTGATTATTCTTGCAGGAATAGTTACTACATTTTTAAGAATAGTTAAAGGTAAGTAGAACTACTATTGTTGATATTGCGTTGACTAGATATTAGTTGACCAATAACGGTTGGATCTTATGAAATAAAAAATAAGTGTAATCTAGCTGGCGACTTTAAAATATTCTTATGAAAAAAGGTACCTACTAAAATTGATAACATTGTGGCTTTTATTAACTTTATACAACTTTCAAGAAAAAGAAAACAGCAACATGTACACACAATTATAATTACAATTTTTTAATAAAAACAAATATTATTTTTTAATCTAACTATTTAACTTAATTTCGCATACAAATATTCTAAAAACGAGAATTACACTTAAATTTTACAAAAAAAATCTTAGCAAAGAAAAAATTTAAAACAATCCTATAAGACTAAGTATTTACATACAGTGTGTTAATGAAGTCCCTCACCCCCACCTTAATTTTTGTATGAACATCATAGAGCCAAACCTTTTTATAATTATTAACTAGGTAACCTGAAGTTTCTTTTATGATAGATTGGAAATTTTCCTCTCTTCGTAATATGGGAATTTTTATAAAGTATTCAAAATTATCCAGTGGTTCATTTTGTGACATGTCAATTAAAGGGCATATAAAGAATAAATTTATGGTGTTCAATACAAAAATATAATACGATTTTTTGAAAATACTATCCACATTATGAAATAACATTTTTAATACAGTTAACGTAAAATTTGTTGGTGCCATTAGTTTTACCTGAAAAAAACTCTTCGATATGGTTCATATGAAATGGTTATTTTTTTAAATTTGAATTTGCATAAAATACCACAGTTTTGGAAGACAGGTAAAGTTCAAAGGTGAATGCTTCTCTCAAATTATTCTGTTGCACATTTTAAAAACTGTTTAGTGTTCTGATTTCCCATATTGTATGATTTTATAATTTATAAATTACAAATACGTTTTGTACCGTCATTTTGGTTAGGGTCATTCAAAAATATTTCGTGAGTGAAATAAATTTTGTCATTTTATACACTTTAATTGAAATTACATAAAATGCTTTTGTTTGAAAATTTTTAGTACCTTCCTAAAATTCCTCATTTTAGTAAGAGGGGCAAAATCTCAAACTATCATAAAGGAAACTTCAGGTGACTTAGTTAACAGTCCCAAAAGGGTTTGGCTGTATTCAAATTAATACAAAAGATAAGGTAGTGGAGGGGGAGTAGAGACTTTATTAACATATTATATAATAGTTTAGCATTGAACAATAAAAAGTAAAAAGTAAGTGAAGTAAGTAAATATATAAACATTAAACAAGACTTTGGAATAACATATACAGGGTGACAATTAAGTCTGGAACCTCTTTTTTAATATTTAAACCACAATAGAAAAAAATACCAAAGTTCACACGTGCTTACTGGTGATAGTAACGCACACATCTGCCCAATAACCGACCGGATAATCCCTTTGGGGGACGGTCCGCAAGGAGTCAGACAAAATTATTAAATAGCAGCATAGGTTGAGTTTGCTATCAAATTAAAGGTCTCACTTAGCAGAGTACAATGCCGCAAACCGGACTTCAAAAGGTGGATTCATTCAGTAGTTATAGTGGTTTGAATTTTAAAACTCTCGAACAATGTAAATTATTAAGTATTACAAGTAAACACCAATTTTTAAGTACCTGTGATCAAAGTAAATGTTCAAAATGTTCCCCTCCCATCGTCTGGCAATGTCCTAGGCGGTTGTAAAAGCCATCCACTGCATTTTGAAGGTAGTCACGAGGAATATTTTGAACACTTACTTTGAACACAGGTACTTAATAATTGGTGTTTACTTGCAATACTTAATATTATATTGTTCAAGAGTTTTAAAATTCAAACAGCTATAACTACTGAATGAATCCACCTTTTGAAGTCCGGTTTGCGGCATTGTACTCTGCTAAGTGAGACCTTTAATTTGATAGCAAACTCGACCTATGCTGCTATTTAATAATTTTGTCTGACTCCTTGTGGAACGTCCCCCAAAGGGGTTATCCGGTCGGTAATTGGGCAGATGTGTGCGTTACTATCACCAGTAAGCACGTGTGAACTTTGGTATTTTTTTCTATTGTGGTTTAAAAATTAAAAAAGAGGTTCCAGACTTAATTGTCATATGGTATTAAGAAGAACATATCTCAAAAAAGACAAAAACAGAGTCACAAAATATAAACGGCATTAAAAGTAGTGCATGAGGATTCCCAATACCAATTTTTCCATTGAAAAAAAAGGGATTTTGAACAAACCATTACTTAGAATCT
This sequence comes from Aphrophora alni, assembly GCA_963513935.1. Classification (NCBI taxonomy): domain Eukaryota; kingdom Metazoa; phylum Arthropoda; class Insecta; order Hemiptera; family Aphrophoridae; genus Aphrophora; species Aphrophora alni. The sequence goes on from OY740766.1 coordinate 150,857,956, forward strand.
ATTCAAATAATTTTTAGTGGAACAACATCCACATAATGTCTTATTATAGATCCTCATTACTACAGAAAGATTTGTTTAGCCTATAATATTTGTAATGTTTGTCTTATTAAAGACAACTCATACTTATTGTTAATATGTGACTAATTCTGGGCATATTACAACTAAGAAAACATTTTGTAACTTATGTTATGGTGAATTAAATAAATAGTAACAAATTGCGCTAGAATTGTGATTAATACACATAATAATGTCAGTTTTAAAACGGCAAACAAAATGAATTAATGGAGATTATTCTAACATCAATGAAATAAATAATTATCTTTCATGGCAGTATAAATAAATATATTGAAATGCGTATGGCTGGGATCTATTGAACGAGTAACAAACATAAAGTGTCAAGTGTTAAAGTTGAAACTTTAAACTTCTCAACACATGGCATAGAACAAACTCTTATAAAATATTCTTGTACAGTTAAACTATATGAATACATTAAATAAATGAAGTTTTGTTTGCTAAGATATGGCTTTAGACAGATTTGAAAGCAACATTATTTCTTTTTTACTTTTTCAAATTTTAGTATTTATATAATTTTAGTAGTATGGTAAACGTATAGACCTGAATATCCGTGTAAACATTAAACAGCTGTCCACTTGTACAGACTTGCTAATCCAAAACATAAACATTTCTGCTTGAAAAACAGTAACATAACTGTTACAGGGTTCTATAAACAATATACCTTTCTTTTTGGATGTTTTAAAAACATTAAGAAATAGTCAATAATCATTCTTGTAATCATACTGTGTAGACATAACATGAAACACAACACCATTCATAAACCAAGAGTAACATTACATAATACGATACCACTATCTCGAGAAATAATAAAAACAAATGCTTTCTGAGTGAGTTGTTCCTTGTATTACGATTGTGATTAGTCATTTATTGGGTTCGCAGTAGTAGTAAATATTACCAATATATATAAACTCTAAAATGTGACAAACAATCCTTTCCCTTGACTGGAGGCAAATTTCTTTTGAAATGTAAAAGACCCGATTGTTGTTTTATGACTTATTCTAATTAATTTGCATTGATCCATATACATTTACGTTACACAAAAATAGTTTCAATTTGAGAGGAAATATATAGAACAAACAAGGATAGCTGTTATGTAAATAATAATTTATTTGATTTTATGGAACATTATAACACTTGTAAAGGTATAGATCACACAAATAATAACAATAAAATAGTAACTCGTGTGACAGTTTATATGTTTTTGCTCTGTATGCCTTATTTACATTATTATATTCAATATTTTGGAGTGTGCACTGTATTGGAAGTTTAATCACTTGTGTCCATGTCTTGAAAACATATGTTAACAGTTTTTAGTTGAAAGGGAGAAAAATACCTTTTGAATAGCCTAGGGGTAAAGAAATTTATAACTAAATTCCCATAACAATTAGTAAATATGTATGGCTATAACTGAGTAATAACCACGCAAACATTCAGAAAATATGCCAAAATGGTTGAGTTTTATCATCACTTCACTTGGGCGATAAAACTAATGAATATTCATGATAAAACTTTAAAAAATACTTGTCTTAGTGTTATCGGCAACTTACTAAGCAATTGGGTTATAATATACATTTATAAAAAGGCACTATTTAAGGGCTTCTGCTTCAACAGGCCTAGTAGCTTTTGCTCATTAAAATAGACAATTATGTTATTTTCCCACAATTTATAACAAGACTGTGGATTATTAATTGTAATTAGTTTATGAATTTAATATGTGTATTTTATGATGCTAATTTAGTCACTTGAGTGATATCAGATTACTTTCAAATGACACATAATTTTGTGTTGTTATAATTTAAAAAAATTAAGGTTACTTGGTATCACTTATGAGTTTAAAAAATTCCAAATGAGAAATTGTCTCACTTTTAATTGAATCCATTGATAGTATCTTTTTTCCCCTGGTGGAAAGGCAAAAAACCTCTTGGTCTTTTCACCTTATAAAAAAGGAAGATAAGAGCATAAATAAATAGCCCTCGAATACTTTAATAGTATCAGGGTTGGAAACGAACAAGAGTTGATCCAGAGAGACCTAATAGAAAAGATGGAATAGGTGGATCTAACCCTAGACTATATAAAAAAGGTAATAAAACACAATTATTTATTTTGTAATATCCACTTTTAATTAGTCTAGCCGACCAATGGTTTCGCCTGCTAAGGCATTGACGAGGCTGTGCCTTAGCAGGCGAAACCATTGGTCGGCTAGACTAATTAAAAGTGGATATTACAAAATAAATAATTGTGTTTTATTATCTTTAAACATGGAATTCCACCAAGAACCATCGGTCTCAACAGTAATGAAATATATATATATATATATATATATATATATATATATATATATATATATATATATATATATATATATATATATATATAAAGGTGTATATCAAGGTGTATATGAAGAAGGTGTATTCCTTCAGGATTTCTAAACCTGTACTCACCAGAGTGAGGTACTGAGGGTTTGAAAGTATCAAAGAGGAAGAGAGAAAGGAGATTGTGACTCCAATAGAAAGGAATAAAAACGTTTTTATCACAAAATCCAGTATTATTCATGTTGAGAATAAATAATATATTTTTGGAGTTCACAAAAAGTACATATATGATAATAAATAAACTTATAGAGAACAAAATAAGAGTCAAGACCGAAGTACTAAACAGATTGATATTTTTGTCCGTCACCTGGCATTGTCAACTTACTCTGCCTAACTACATTCTAAAACTTTATTCACACTATCTATATAATATCCCAGTCAAAAAAAAGTTGACAATATTAAGAATGTGAGATGTAAACACTTAGAACAATAATCCAGATTGTAACAACAAAATTAATTTTTTCCCCAGTGACTTAACAGCCTACAAAGTTCTAGAAAGCTTTTGAGTTGGGGAATGTGTGGTTAGCTCATCAAATTCCCATTGTCGTTAATCTAGCATTCTTAACCAAAGTTCCTTACCAATTATATCTTCCCCAACAATCATGATGTTGGGTCAACACTATAAATTTTTGAGCTTTCAGAAGACTGGAACTTTTAACTTATGAAGTGAAAACACTAACGACTAGATCAGCTGGTAACTCAACAAGGAAATCTATTGTGTTTTTTTTACAACTCCTCTATATCATTAACTTTGGCCCTTGATGGTCTGTCAGGCCCCTTAGTCTATTGGTCATGTAAAATTTAAACTTCAAAGCTTTAAAAAATTGACCAGAACCTCACAAGGCTTACCTTTGTCTATCTTTTAAATTTCAGGACAATAACCTTGCTTTTAGTAAAGATAAAACATCACAATAGAACAACAGTATTTTGAATATAGAACTATGTTTCCTCCCCGTAAAATATTTATAGCTCAAGGATTCATCTAAAATTTTATTAAGAGATTCAAGTTCTTTAATAAAATTAAAAAAAAACTAAATGCTTCCTTCCAAATTCATAATAGAACATCAAATGTACAGAGAATATAGTTTACAATAGTATATGATTACTAAAGTAAAATCATCTCAAACACTTTCAAATTACATCTATTGAACTGAACTGAGATACTGATTTGAATTTTAGGACAGGGTTGTGGCGCTGGATTGCTCTTAACATATGTGAAAATACCTAACGTAGTGCCAAGGACAGCTTTTACCCCAACATTGATCTACAGTGCTCTACCAGGCGTCGCAATCACTGCTGAATGCTATAACAGGTAATTAATTGAGAAAATAATCGGTATAGTTAAAACTTTTATCCATTTTAGCCAATTAAATTTATGAAGTGATTTAAAAAAATGTTAACAATTGTAATGTAAAGTTAGAATGCTATTGTTCAAATATTAATTATACTGTGTTCCTTTATAGCCGTATAATAAAATGACAATACAATTTCTTTCCAATAAAATTTATTACCATATTTGAATTATGTAACCAACAAATTACGTTTTCTTGCCATAGAATTGAAAAATTTGTGAACTTAGTTTTTAAATACATTTTGATCAACTTTTTTGAAAATTAAACTTTCATTTATATGAAATATTCCATGTTGCGAATGTGTTTAGACCACAATTCTTCTTTATACAAATGTAAGTACTTTAGCATGGAATATAATTGGTCAGAAAGACTTGTCTGGAAAAACCAAGCAGAGAGGATCTATTTCCATAAAAATATTAAGTTTTTATGTGTTATATATTTTATTTATCCGTGCATTTTCAAGAGATTATTGTTCATAGATGTCAACAGCAAACGGACTGTGATGGTTTTATGGTAGATTACAGACAGGGAGCTTGTTTTAAAGTCAGCTTAGGAAGACAATATGAAGATCTAATTCCTACCGATAATGTGAATTTCTTCAGAAAAGTATGCTTAAAAGGTAAAAATACAAGACACTAAAGTTAGTACAAGTATTTAATTGTTTTTGTTATTGCAAATGTTAAAATTGATGCTCAATATCAATACTATATAAACATGAAAGTTTTTATGCTCAAAACTCAATATTTACACAAACGTTTCTTTGAAATGTATATTTATTTGCTGAAAAAAAAATCTTTATTAATATATAACTAAATATGTGTTAAGTTAATATTAAAATAATAAAAGCAGAATTTATATTTTTCTTCCGATAATTGGAATAAAGCTTTAGGTATGTGTCTGTTTAGGTATGAATTTTCTCTATATAAAATTGAGTTTCCAAAAACATTTTAGTGGTAATTGTAAGTTTCAGGGATACAATACAAATTATTATCTAAAATTGTTTGTTATTTCAAAGTTTAGGGTTCAAAAAATTTGTTTAACAAAATAACATATTATTGAACATTTCCTCTATAATACCATGGACAACAGGAACATTGGTAGTGAAATCAAGAATATTTCTTTAAAGCTGTGATGTTCTTGTTTTTTTTTCACCACATGAGTGTACGGCTAAAATCTGGCCTCTGACAAACTTAACAAAATGAAAACTATTAAGCAGATTTCTTAACTTCTTTATTACAGAAATTGTATCATCTTGATTTTACAGTGGAAATTACTAGAATACAAATACAGAAATGAGGGCTGAAATTTCTAGAACAAAAGCAAATTGGACTCCTGTTTAACAACAAATGCAAAGGCCAAATATTACATTCAATACTTTTCCACCCTATGTTAGATTTATTCTTAAAAGTATTTTTGATTCATTAATAATAGCTGCAACTGAAAAGAGCCTTTCAACAATCAAAACTCAAGACTAGAGATTTACCCCAAATGCACTATGGGAGAGAATGTCTTGAATTTATAATTTTAAATATGGATAGGGACACTACAGTTGAGGATATCCTAAATTATTTCAGCAGGTTAAAACTACAACTTACTACTACTTGTGTTTTATAACTGGGTCAATGACTTAAGTGAAAGTAAACTCTTCTAATCATGAATGCAGCAAGTGTGTTTATCGGTCAATTATGAGTGTCTTTATGCCTTTTTACATGTGGTTATATAGGCAAATAAATTTAAGAAGTTTAGTTTTATAGTTAAAAAAAGATTTATTTATTGTTTTTTTCTTCTAGCAAAGTTTTTAAATGAATGTTGTTAAGCCATCCTTGATGCCTGCCCTTTCATATAGTAACTGCATTTTTCTATGTAAATCAAATTAATATGTTTACAATAAATTAATAATTGAAACAGCTTAACAAATTTAAATTAATTTTAAACATGCTTGTTAAAATATAATTTATTTCCATGAGTATAGAGAACAAAACAAAATTAACAAAATTAAAAATTTTTAATTAAATTAATTAAGTATTGATAACAAAATGCAACTTTCATGACATGATTTTAATAAGAAAATTTGTTTGGAAGACTCTGATTCCACTACCCCTTAGGAGGTATTTCATACCTCCAGATACACCCGAGTTGGGTTATTTCTTAGAAAAGTGATACCATTTTTAGAATGTCCTAAATCTGTGTTTGATTGGGAAGGAGGTATGCATATATTTACTTCTTTACAACAGCCACACCATTAAACATATTAATATAGAAATAATGTAAAACTGAAACATACAAATTTTAACAAATTTTGTAACAAGATATAAAAACTTCTTACAACACGAAAAATCATCTAATGAAAGTACGTATATTTTAATTTTTATGTACCAACTTCAACAACTATAAGCTCAACTAAATTGTAATTTAGGGCTTGTCGAATTATGAAAGTGAAACCGAAAAGTTAAAAGCTAGATATAAAATAAGTGCTAGTAAATGATATGATAAAGAATATTTACTAATAATGGTACTTTCTCCCATAGCCAGAAAACTTTGCTTTAAAAATACTATACACCTATCTCTACATGAGAACTTCGATCTACATGACGTCTTTAATTTGTTTATTATTTTATTTTTTTAGTTCCTCATAACTGTACAACAAGAGCATGGCCAGTCGAATATATACCTAACCATGAATTGCTTGGTAATCAGCACACAGTTATTTCAAATATTCGTGACAAGTAAGTATCTGACATTTTGAAACTTTATAAAATGTCTCGGAAAATTATTAAAAAGAATAAAAACAAGTAGCAATGAAATGTGTTTTTCTGTTAGGAAGAAAGAATAAAAATACTGAACTAACTTTTTGTTACAGATGGCAATGTGCTCAACTCTGCTTAGACCAATCAAATTCAATCAATGTTCCACCCTGCAGGTCTTCACAGTATCAAGCATGGTCGGCTACATGTACTCTCAGCCAGTATGACAGTCATACAACACCTGATAGTTTCGTGGCAACAGCACAATATAATGTAGATTATATGGAAAATCAGTGTGCTCCAGGTATTTTACTTCTATTTATAAATAGTCTTCTTCGTACTGTTATTTGTACATCAATTAAACAAAACTTCAATTATCTGAAACCATACGTCATCAAATTTTGGGGAAGGAAAAACAATATTTGCAGTCCAGTTTAAACCAAGCATTGATTGACTTTTAATAATTAATATAACTAACAATTAAATTACCTTTAATGGTTTCCGCCAGGTGACTTCTTTTTTAAAACACTTACGAGTTTCAAAGTATGTGCTCCATCTTCAGAGTTCTTTTTCTTTTCACTCAGTTGAGATCGTTAATACATATATATATATATATATATATATATTTATTAATTAATTTATACATCGCTTATCGTAACGCGACACTTGGGATGCGCATCATATCGATGTCCTAGGACAACTCTAGGATTTAATTGTTAGTTAAAACAATAGTGACTTGGATACTATCAACATGATTCTTAAAATAATAAATATGTTTGATATTTATTATTAAAGTTATTTCAAAGTTTTAAACTGGTTAAAAAATATTACAGTCACTCATAACTCGTTCTTTTTTTCTGTTTATTTTCCCGTAATGTATTCATGTATGTTATTTTGTATAAGAGTGTTTGGTACTGCTGCATATAATACAAATGTAAGAATAGTACTGTATGTATGTTTTTTTAATACCTGGTTAGCCTATTGTTTTTTATTATTGTTATACTAAACAAATCAGTTATCCAAAACCACCCATGAAAACTTTTTTTAAATTTGAGCTAATATAAATTAGGGCAGAGCAATTTTAGTGTAGTTCTGTTATGTCAATAACTACAGATTTCTTTGAATGTTGTACTAATAACTAGTAGCTTATATATATATATACATAAAAATATTGAACCAAATATGAAATTCACAGATGAACTAATTGTTCAAATGATTTGAATTTTGCTGCTATTCGGTTCATTGGCCCTTTTTATGGCAAACAAATTAAACAATCCTAAAAATGTTATATTTTAAAAATTAATCCTTAAATATCATTTTAAATAAAATAAACCTTTCTTTTAAAAATTATAGTTTATTTAAAAACGATTAGATATTATGTCTTAAATGAGATTAGAAGATGAGAAGAACAGGTGAATAAATAATTTATGCTCCACATAATTTTAACAGTATTATATTGTTTAATGTTTATGTTAGTAGTGTTTGAGTTTTATTACACACTACTTTATTGCAAAAGCTGACACTGATTAGTAACACGTAAATGTAGTTTTTTACTCCATATGACTTTAATTTCCATTAAGAAGAAACGAGGAAAAAGTATTAATTAGTTAAAATTACCTTTTTAAAAAGCAAATACATATAAATTATAGTTAGAAGGGAAATAGTAGTGGGATGGACCTAAAGCAGATAATATTTGTTATTCAAGCTCGATATTTATTCCTAATTTTAATCGTACAGACTTTATGGTATAACAAAATTTCAATATATTACTTTTTTAAATTTACTATGAGGTCTTACAAGAAATATTGGAAAACATGAGTAAGAAATATTGATAAATAAGGATATAACAGCTCATTTAAGTTATATCATTTTAAATTTGATACAAAATTTAGACTATTGTGGAACAGAATACAAAATTAATTGATAATAATAAAATTGATCAATGTTGTGATAATGACAGAATAATGTAGAGAGAAACGTATGATTTAATTATCCCCAATTAATAAATTTACATGTCCTAAACAGAACAAACTTTTCTGGTGGTCGTGATGTGAATGTCATTATTTTTTGCAATTACGAGAATAAATTAATAATTTTATATTTTCCTAAATATTATAATAGTATATTTCATTACTAGGATCAAAAGTAAAACTTTTCAATACAAGCTCCAGTTTACTGGAAAATGAGATAGGATCGAAACGAGTGCGTCAATTTTATCCAGTTTAAAAAAGACACTTTGCTCACGAATTGCACATTATACTTTGTCTACAGTTGTTATTTTGTGACAAATAAAAAACATACTTCAGCAGTAACACAATTTAATAAAATATTAATTTAATACAATAGTGTTCAAACAAACAATCAATTACAATTCGATCTTTAATAACCGCATTTTTCTTATTTTTCAGATTATTTTAAAATCTGAACGGTCCATATTTTAAAACTAACTACACAAAATATACCAGTACTAAACAACACATCAACACTGAGTAGAAGTTCTCACGTCAAATCTGAAGTTATTTACGAATATTACAAATAACTTAGGTGTATTGTTGAGGAAATGGGATTGCCAACTTCAAAACTCGGCAAATGAAAAATACTCTCCGTGTACATACACTGTCAATCATCTTCATGAATAATTACTTCCTTTTCCAACTTTAAAACGTTGTTTTGTTGTTTATTTATGTTATTTTAGATGTAAGAATTAATCTAACTTACATACGGGACATTTCCTGTATATTATAAATCAATTCAACTAAACTTAACCTAAATTTCGTTTTGTTCGGTTGCCATTCGAAGTGAGAAAAGTAGTGTGCAAAGTAGTGGGCAAAGTGAAACTGTTGAGAAATCAGCTGTTTTGCAAACTAATTTAAATGAACAAATGCCACTTTGTCATTAACTGTAGACAAAAACATTTTTTGATGTTCTAGTGCATTTGCAAAGTACAGTAGTAAAAAATAATAATCGGTTTCTAAATTTTTTAAATCATCATTGATTTTTGGAACACAAATCCTTAAAAATAATGAGTCCCACAATATAATTTTCCTATTCAAAATTGTTTCAGCCCCATATTGCTCCATGACTCTGGGAGTAGAATATTTTGTTTAGAATATATTTTCTTGAGCATACACAAAAATCCTCCATTTTGACTGGTCTTCATGTTTCATGGCCTATACTGGAAAGAATAAAGGAAAACTATCTAGAGAAGTAAAATCTTGGACAAGAGGAAGAGGCGTAGGGCTGTATTCAGTTTTTAAATTCACTTTCTGGCCACTCACCAAGTTCAAGAGTAAAATGTAGGTAAAGTTATAGAAAAAATCCACATAAGGAACCTGTGTTTAAGCATTAGGGATTTTATTATTTGTTGACTTTCCAGAAGAAAATGGCGGTAATGAAGGATACTTGATGTTGAGGATGTTCATACCATTTAGATTAGGAGTATTTGAGGGCCTTGCTGTGAGAAATATATGTAATTTTTTGCATAATTTATTTCATGAAGGATTATGCACAATAAGACTAGAAAGTCTTGTGCACTATCCTTATCTAAACTATATTCTAGTGTGAACTAAACCCAGTTCCAATCTTGAGTCTAGCCCCTTGAAAATAAGACTTAACTCAAAATAGAAACAGGACTAGCTAATCTTGTGTGCTAATCTTAGATGTGATTCAAGATTTTCATAAAATATCAATCTCTCTTTCGTTAATAAAAAATTGACCCCCCCCAACAAATTGAAGTAAATAGAATAAGTATTAAAATTTCTGTAAAATTTAATTTAACTATATTAAAACAGGCAATTAGATTTTGTAAATTAATTGATTTGCTAGTCTGCACACTCGTTTGCTAAGTACTATTTTGAATCAAGTTTTTTTCTGGTGAGATGTATATTTAATTTGAAAAAGTTTATAGATTCATTCATAAATATAATAATACATATAAAAACAAATTCGAACCACTTTTATAGTTTTCCTTTGGAGGTCCTGAATAGTGAAGAAAAAATTTCCTTAATGAACCTTATGAAATGAGTTTTGTACAAAATTATGCTTTTTGAAGAAAAAAGACATTCACTTACAGATTTTGTCCACCTCCTGATATTAGGTCTTCTGGTTTTCAATGCAGAATTTCTCTATAATTTTAATTATATGGAAACTTAATTCCATTAAAATCAGAAGGGTAAGAAATATGTAAAAGCTAATAAGTTTGAGAAAAGGAGACTAATTAGTACCATTAGAATGTTTATATTTAATCAAGAATGTATTACTATGAACAAATGTTTGTGAAAAAAGATATACCTTTTCATTGCAAATAGTCAAAATAGGTTATTTTAAAAAAAATGAAACCTGTTTTAAAGAGTATAAACTGGAACTATATATTTATTTTTCAGAGACAAATAATATTTCATGTTGGACTGATCCTATAGCCAATAGGACTTCTTTTCATTCTGATTTGGAAGTATATGATCTATCGCAGAATCAGGTAAAATATATTTAAAATCACCTAGTAATATTCTTAATAAAATCATAATTAATGTCCAAAATATAAATAATGTTATAACTACAGTTTCAAAAAAAAAAAAACAACTGTATAGCTCACTAACTTGAAATAAGTTAGACATGAACTATCTCAATATAGTACATGGGCAGAAAAACAGAATATGTTAAAATTTAACTTCTTTCTCTAGAATTAACAGATTTTGAGCTTCCTTTGAACTTCAATGCAATCAAACAATCTCACACTTTCATAGACTTTGTGGAACTACTTACTGTCCAGTTCAACTTGACTTTTGCCAATGTCCATAGAGAGTCTCGATTGTATCGTAGAATTATTCACATTTCCAGTAACTGTACCTGTCGAGAACATAAAGCAAAAACTCTGAATCTGTGTTTCAAAGGTGGACGCAAACAGCACTCATAAATATATTATTTTCAATCCCAACCTTCTAATTTAATATCCCCTTTTAACAGATTTGCTGCTTAAAATCACTTAATTTTCCATATGTTAAAATTGTTTTTAAATATAAACTTACTTTTAGGTGAGTAATAGTAATGTTTGGTAGCAAGTTGTTGAATTTCTCTAAATAAGAACAGTTTGCAGTGACAAATATGTTCCGTTATCCTAGGAAGTGGGAAGATGTGTGCACTGCAATGAGTTATGTTATCTCTTTCTGATAAATTGTTTTCTTTTTTAACTCTAAAAAAATAACTTTTTAAATTACACGTCATGTACTTTGAATCAATGTTATAAAAATTAACAAAAATATAGCTAGTTTAAAAACTTCAAAATTACTTTGTCTATTTACAACCATGCCATCCCAAACTGTTTTTCCGTGTGTGTGTGTGTGTGTGTGTGTGTGTGTGTGTGTGTGTGTGTGTGTGTGTGTGTGTGTGTGTGTGTGTGTGTGTGTGTGTGTGTGTGTGTGTGTGTGTGTGTGTGTGTGTGTGTGTGTGTGTTTTTGTGTGATAACAACAGCACTTTATAACAAAAAGTCCAGGCTCACCTGAACAATCCTTAGACTCAATAGTAAGGAACCTTTTCTTTTCTTTAAATTTGCAGCTTTGACTTTCTGTGAAATATATTTTCTGTCAGTTATCAGAGTTCCAGCAATAAAAGTAGATTTACTCAAAAGTCTTGAAGATAATAGAAAACTATAACAATAGTTATCTAGAATATAAAGAACTCCTAAAATTTAGTTTTTCTAACATAAGGTTTAAAATTACATTTCCCACATGGCTCCTTCCACCCATCTAATTGAGAACTCCACAATAGAGCAGAAATCAGAAGATAATATTTAATAATCTTTTAATAATCAGTTGCCAGAATTTTTCTCTTAGTAAAAATCTAACAAGTTTAATGAAGTTTGAAAAATAGGACATAAATATTTTCCTCTTCCAATAATCTTGAAATCGAGGCATTTTGATAGTTCTGGTATATTATAATCACAAACCAATAAAAATCTTCAATTCTTCCACAGTTATATACCTGTGCGTTGAAAACTTGGGGGTTGGTATAGAATGCAATTATTGAAGTAATTGAAGTAAGCAAGCATGGTTGATTGTGCCAAACTTCTTTGAGAGCTCAAATGAAATCAAGTAGAAACATAAATATAAGAGTAAAGTGAGGTTTTTGCAAATATAGAACATACAAAGAAGAGATTATATTGGTTATATTAAGATTGGGTTTGAAACCCAAGGACGTTCTATATATTAAATATTCAAGGAGGTTAAAAATGTATAAAATAAAAGAACAAATAGACAACAATCTACACATGACAGAGTCTGTTAAAAACACACTAAATGTGTAAAACAAAAACCATTAGTCTACTTGTAATTTTACATTAAGAAACCATTTTTGTCATCTTTCAAATTACCGGTAATCAATTTGATAACCAAAATTTAAATAAACAAGATATTGAAATAGGAAAATATATTTGACTTAAGATACAAATAAAACAAATTTTCAAATATTTGTTAACAGTGTGAATCCAGGTGTAAAACAGAGAAATACTTTCGTTGCATGGCTTACACCTTCCAATGTCCTGCAGGAGGAAACAGGACATCTCGTTGTGTACTACATTCAGATGCTTCTCTAACAGAATTCAGTACAAACAGTCTCATTCCTGAGGCTTGCTCTATCTACCGAGAAAGAATTGCATGTGTTGATTGTATGTATCAATTAATATTATTTCACTGTATTATGTATATAAGTTTAAGTGAAGTATCGTCATAGATTTAACACGTTCGGTGCGGCTGCTATGAAATCATACCGCTGTGTTTTGTTATGGTATGATTTTAGCTTCTGAGCATGTTGATTAATTAGTAATATTTAGGAATAGCAGCAAACGTGTTAAGAAGATTTTTGAAGACATATAATTTAATGCTTAGTTTTTCCGAGACATTAATTTTTTAACACAAAAATACCTGTTATTTAACTGGTCCTAAAAAATTATTAAATACTAAATAAACATTGTAAAGCCTTTCAATTGCGATTTGTTTGTCTAGTGTCCGTGTCTTGCGCTCCAAATTCAATGTTGATCACCCTGAAAGAGAAAGCATTCTCTGGACATCTTTTTGTACTCGGCCATTCACAGCAGTGTGGGGCTACAGGCAATAACCAAGATGTACTTAGTTTGATGGTTCCATTGCCAGAAACTGACAGCAGTCAAAACAAGTGTGATGTTATGATTAAAAGGGCTATTAGTAACGTAAATAGGTAGGTAGATATTTAATTTATATTGTTTTAAGTGATAAAAATAAGCTTTAAATACTATTAACAGTATAATATGCAACTCCAACAGTTTATGTTGAACATTACATGCGTTGTCAAAACAAAGTAGTTTCATATTATAATATTTACTAATGGTAATTTTGTGTCAGGATATCAATTCTTTTTGGTTTTGAAATTACAATTTTTATCATAACGTTGTTATTTTTATTTTGAGAAATACCATTATTTTTACAAACATAAAACCTACATATTTTAAATGAATTTAAATTAAACATTCTTCAAAAGAAATATAGAGTTCATTTTACATTATTATTTATCTAGTATTAAAAATACTACTTCTTAGAAACCATTTATTTTTAACATTTTGTGAAGAATATTAAAATAAAATTAGGAATATGTAGCTCTTTGTGTTACGGCTAGTTGTAGCACGTGTGTAAAACAGACATGAATGTCAGCTGCCACTCAGAAGGGATATGCAGTATTATTTTCATTTATTTTCGTTGTGGGAAATACCAGTAATTCTTGATTTATACATTTTCTAACTTCTTACATTTTATGTCATTAGATATTGTTTCCTTAAAAAATGAATTCAAAACAATAATTTCAAACAACAAACTAAGGCACATTTTTCCCTTTAATTTAACATGATCTTTCTCACTTTCCTAAAGTGTAAATTTTTCACCAAACTCATAATTTAAAAAAAAAAACCTCAAAATTCAGGCTCTTTCGTCAACAATTGTTTTTGAATATTTTAAAAACTTTTAAGAGTGTATACTTTAAAAACATGACCTAAATAGTAAAATAAGTTGCTGATTTCTAAAGCGTTCATTATTTTTATATGTTTAGAACGTTAGCATCAGCTGTAATTGTCGTCCAGAAACATAAGTTGATCCAGACTGCAAGTGATCGAGTAGTTAAGGTCACTTGTCTTATTGCTGAAAATGGCACTTTATCACCTGTTTACAACAATCTTACACTGAGCGCAGGGTTCTCAATTAGGGATCCAAGGTAAATCCTGACTGTAACCAAACAAGTGTCTGTAACTTTAATATGTTAAATTATAAGGATTGAAAGAAATAAAGGTTAAATGTTCTGTTATATGCTCTCACCTTTTCTGCTTAAAAAACTTGATTAGGTTGTAAACAGTGTTTCCATTTAAATTTGATCTGTGAAGCACAATTTACTCTTAACATATTTGATCACTTTATTATTAGCTTTTTTGCTTTCCTGTCTTTAAAATCTTTAATTATTATTTTCTTAATTGCTGATTTTTTTTTCTAACATAGAAAGAAAATATACATATATGGATATATGGTAATAATTATAAAATAAGAATATAAATTATATTACATCTTACTTGAGTATTATAACTTTGTGGTAGTATACAAAACTAATAAATTTTCATAGTGTTCAAAGTACAATTCAAGGATACGGAGAAAACGTGAACTCATCATATCCACCAAATGCTCGACTGCGGATAATAGATGTAAATCAAGGTGGAAGAGATGCTTCAGTCACAGATCTTGGAGCTGAGTTGGAGTTGAGGGTTGATGTAGACCCACCTTATAGTGAGTTCACAAATAGATTCAGTATTTTGAAAATGTATTTTAAAGATAGAATGTAACATATAGTTAATTTAATTATTTATGAGTCTTAGAGTTGTAGAACAAATTGTGTCTGTAATGACAAATGACAAAAGGTTTTAAGGAGTTTAATTAGCTATTAAGTATAAAATTTCAACTGTTTGAATTTTGTGTTTGCGCAGACTCCTGGCTGACTATTTGGCATAAATGATGTTGTTCTTCGTAATAAATAAATGTCGTTCTTCATAAATAAATAAACTTCTTATGTTAATTTCATCTGATTTAAAGCTCTATATTTGACCTTGTCTTGGTGATACAAACTATTTCACTGGGTTAAATCCTTTTGATTTTTACTATACATAAAGAGAAAAAGTATTATGATGTAAAAAAATAGATGTTTAGATTTTAAGTCACTATGACTAAAATTTAAAAAAAAAATGTGTTCAAATAAAGTATTGTTAAAAATTTGTATCTGGAGTGTTTTTGGATACATAATCCACAAAAAAAACATAATTGGTACAACTTAAAATTTACTCTACTGGTTTTAATCAAATTTGGAGGAATGTAAAAGTTTTTTAAACTAAAGACACGTTCTAAAAAGTAAAATGAATATCAGTCTAATAAGTGAAAAAATACAAATGAACCTTAACACATTGCTTTTGTTAATGAAAAAATTGTGCACTGGATTTATTGCGATCACTAAGATTATTTTAAGTATTTATATTCATATTTAGACATACTTTTAAAATTAATTATATTATATTTGATAAGTAAATATTTTGTAAAGGTATTTATCATCTGGTAACTGGGAGAGATGGTTTGTATATATTTCTGAATTTCTTCAAATTTTGCTTGTTACTTCAGGTTATCTATTATCTATTGTGAGATACAAATTTGGCAGCAATATTTGAAAACTTCATTTCTTTATTAAAATTATTCAGTTTGGTCTGTGGTAAGATATTTAATAGATGTAACAAATGTCACAGAATTTATAATATCGGATAACTTCTGCTACTTAAAGAAAAAATATCTAACTAACTTATGTTTGATAAGTACTAAATAATTACAAAACTATACTTCAATTGAAATAATAAAAAAATGTGAAATAGAATTTATTTCATTTTGTCTTACCTTAATCTGCCTCACCCTCACTGTATATCTGTTTCCCCATCCTCTCACCTCCATCCATTCTTCTCAGGTTAGACTTCACTTCCTCCAACCATCATTTATGTGGTCTTTACACACTTCTGCTGTCTTGCGGTGTGCCATACCATCAGCCACGTCACTAATCTTCTTTCTTCCATCCGTTCCACATGCCCCAGCACCTCAAGTCTCCATTTTCTTAACTCAATCACTAGGTGTACAGTGCTTTTAATTCTTCATTCATTCTAATTTTCCAATTCTCCTTGCTGTATATGGCTCCATATTCTCCCGAAAATCCTCCATTCCAATATTCACAGCCTGTTTTCTTTTTCTTTTATTGGTCAAATTCCAGGCCTCCATTCCATGAAAGACAACTAATTTTAACATTATCTTATATATTTCATTTTTCAGCTTTGTAGTCAACAAGCTGGATTTAAACACTCCTTCAGGGGATAATATAACAACAGTTTTATATAAAGAATTTATATAACGCTAATATATTCCTTCAAAATAATTGTTACTTTAGTTTGGATTTCTAGATGAGAATTTAAATGAAGGTCTAACAGGTATAATTTGGTGTTTATAAATAAACAATTAGATTTTGCATTTATGTTTTAGATGTTTCAATGTTAAGAGCTGGACATTTGATAGCAAGTTCTGGAAGTGGCCAAGACTCTTTACTTCTGTTGGATTCCAGAGGTTGTCCTCCAGACCCAACTACATTTCCCGCTGTCACTGCAGAAAACTTTACAACTCTAGTTGCTAAGTTTCGTGCTTTTAAATTTCCCGATTCAATGATGATCAGATTTAGTCTGGTGCTCACATTCTGCCAAACTGTTTGTCAACCTGTAAGTATATTTACTTAATGATTTTTGTTTTAAAGATTCTCTCCTGACTAAACTATATATGTGATTTTTTCTCTTTCAAATAGAGAGATGGTTTTCAGCAAACGCCTCAAAAACTTCAAAATATATTTTTTAAACACTAAAAACGCTATACAGTTAATTTAAAAGTCTAGACCTATTTAGATAGATTTCAATATTTTTAGGTTTTTTTAAAGCCTGGTCACAAATCTGTCAATTGTTTTTATTACTGTATTGTGCAAAAAATATTTTAACTGTTTTTATTGTAACTTATGTTGTCATTGTATTTCATTAGTATTTTGAAAAACATAAATATTTTTATGAACAAAAAATGTTGTAATTTTAGGTATTGAATCTGCATATACTAACTATACATATTGCTTGTGTATTAGACTCATAAATAAATAAATTCTCAATCTCACTTGGTGTTTATTGGTTTGGAGGACTATAATGTTAAGGTTTCAGATAATATTTATAAAAGACAAAATTAATCTATGCAATTACATAGTTATTCACTTTAGCTAAGGTTACTCTCTTTAAGCATACTACCACAGACAATAAACAATATTGTTTATCTGTACTTGGTACTGTGTCTTGGAAGTACACATTAGTTTTACAGTTTACAATTTTAGTTTATTCATATATTTTAGAAAAGCCCTTCATGACAGAAATTCAGAAAATGATAACTAAAAGGATTCTGTACACATTTTGAATTGAGTTAAGAACAACTCTGTATATAGACAAATCAGATTAAAGTCGTACATTTCATAGATTTAGATTGTGGGTCAAGATATCTTAACAACAATGATTTTTAAACATACACAAATATAATATAAACACGTATTTGTGTAAATTAAAATGTGAAACTTTATCCATTATCTGTAGCATAATCTTTGTTTACAGACAGACTGTGGCAATGGTTTAAATTCATATGGTAAACGTAAAAAGCGAGATACTGAAGATATTGTAGAAGAAATGCCATTACAGCTATTACTTATTGTACGAGAAATAAATGACAGAAAAGATGTTGAACCACCAACCCCACGCTTAACAGAAGATAAGAGTAAGTAAAGTAGTAATAAAAAAGTAATTTTAATATTCTACTTTATAGAGAAAAGTCAGTAACAGCTAGAGGAAAATGTGATAATTTCATATTACACAAAAAACACGAATTCAAGTTCATCATCTTAAAAACTATTTTGATGTTGCGAGTGCTATAATGGACTCATTTTATGTGTGTCTCTGGCGACCATTAGACTTCTAGGAATCGAACATGCTATAAGTAGGATGCTGTCAGTTCAACAGAAAACATGTTTAGTGAAGTGTTGTCCATTATTACTAGTAAATATTTTTATAAGTGTTTTATGAACAAATATTATATATTACAATAACATCCTTTTTTGTTATCCATCATATCAGCAGTTTATTTGAATATATTTATAGGTTACATGGAATGATCTGTGTAGCGTGAAAAAACAATTCCCTTTAAACAGAACTGAAGTATGTCATCGACAGAAATATACAGTTCCCAACGTAAAATCATAGTAGAAACTGTTGAAAATTATACATCTGTATATATTTTACTATTGTAGTTTTATACACATTTAATTTTCCAATTGTGCTACTATTATAATTTTGATAAAAGTTCCACAGTATGCTGGGACAAATAATATTGTTAAAGAAACCTTAGTTTTGCTTAACATTAAAAATATTTATGGATTTAGATGAAACTTAATAGAAAGTAAAAAAAAAAAAAATGTGTATACAAAAAAATGAAAAATTGAATCTTCACACGTGAATTTTTAATTTTATTTTAGAAAGTTATTACTACCACCTGTATATTTTGAAAACTTTTATTTTAATAAGTCAATGTTTTATATGTATATATATATCCATCGCCCTATTGTATATTATAAAACTTATCAGTTCAAATAAAAAACCAAAGGTGTAACAGCTGTGTTTAGACTTTTAGAATTTAGAAACCCATTAACTAATGTCAATATATAAGTCAGCCTTTTTTACCTGTTTGGATTTAATACAGTTCTATTTAGTGAAAATAACTTGCATCCAAATATGCCACAACTAAAGTTTAAAAAAAATTAAGAAGATACATTGATGTGACATTAATGTGAGACCATAAGTTTTAAATTAAATTATCAGAGACTGTTTATTAAATTTTCTGTATTAATATTTCTTTTGTTATATAGGCTACAAATCTTAAAATCACACATTTACCATTTACGGTAGTCCTATTATAAATGATTTTTATCTTTTTAGTATTGTTATGGCCAAGCCGAAAAATATTTCTAAAATGAAAATGAATTAGTGTTAATATAGACATCCTTTACACATTTGTAAATATTTAATCATAATATATAGTAATATTTCAATCTAAACCAGCAATTCGTGTTTTAAAGTTATTTGGTAATGATGGTTTTTTCTTATATTGGGATAGTTTAAACAAACACTAGGAATCACTTATATTTATAAAAACTAACAAACGAGATTTCTGGAGTATACATAAATTGTAAACAAAAACTTTACCTTAAAATTGTTTTTTTTAAGTGATGATGAAAAGGGTTTTGCCTTAAAAAAAGGTTTCCCCAATGAAGTGTTATTGTACTTAAGCTATTTTCGTGTTTTTCACTCTTCCCATGTTCTATGTTTATCACTAGAAAACGGGAGTTAATTTATACACTTGACACACAATATATATATATATATATATATATATATATATATATATATACAAAATGGTAAATGTCCACTTAAATTATACCAATAATATAATCAAATAAATATTTTTTTACTTGGGGAGCAGTTCATAGTTAATGATATGTGAGTGTAAATTATAGAATACATTAAATAATATTAATTGCATTGCAATTCAAATATAAAATTGAAATTACATATAAAGAGGCCATTGTTCATTTGATTTTAAAATTGGCCTAATCGTTAACTTTATGCTTGTGATTCAATTTCAGTTATTAGTAGAATACCTACTGCCACTGTGTTTTTTAAACCTGCATTATAATAAATAAAAAACAAAATACATTTATTAAAAACTCTCCCCCACTCTTCTTTTTTCTACAGTTTGCCTGATAATAGTTTTAGGCTAAATTATAATCACTTATACTAAAATTTGTGATGTGTTAAAATGTTTGACCACCATAATTAATACGTCATATTGGATTTGTGAACTTTTAAAAAAAAATGGAAACATGGTGTTTTGAATTATGATTTCAGATAATTTTTCAACACTAAGTTAGTGGAATAAATATTTTTTTAATTGCTCATCTATCTCCAGTTATTTACGAAAAACCATTGGAAATGTATGAAATTTAACTTTTTTTTAAATACTGCACATTTAATGTTTTAATTGTGTGAGAGGCACTAGACTTTGATTTTCACATCAATGGAACATTTTAAAACTCATATTACATCATAAAACTACACCAAAATGGTTTTAAACTGCTTTTGAAATAATAAACCAAGACACTCATTGTGAGTAATAAATCAAGTTGTACAAACTATACTAAACTATTTCAGTAGCTATTCAAATTGTGTTCCACGGACATCTTGTCAGTACTATTTGCGTTTTATACAAGAATTTCTCACATTTACAAACATATTTGTACTTATTTTGTGACATTCTTCTACTGTACTATTCTTGTCCAAACATCTTTAATGTCTCAAACTACAGTTTTGTAAACTTTTTATTTTAAGTGTCCCCAAGAAAATGACCTAGAGCCGTTAAATTCAGGGTATTGGAGACCATTCCCAATTGAACAATCTACTTATTAAAAAATTTTGTTCCAAAAAACTTGGACCTGAAGGTAAAATTTCGGAGGCACACTGTCCTCCTGGAACATAATATTCTATTGGAAAGTCTTGTGCAAGAATAGTAGAAGAATATCACAAAATAACTCTAAATATGTTTGTTAATATGAGAAGTTCTTTTATAAACTTCTTAAATATAGAACTGACATGATATATATGCAAACCACTGTCTCGATGGCAGCAGAAAATTTTAGTTTACTATGTTTGATGGCACAAAATATAGTATAAGTATTTATACACACATTTCATTTAGTTCAAAATTAATATCACACAAACTGTGGAAAAAAATACGAGGAGGGAGTCTTTATGGCTATTTTGTATAATGGTAAATATACTGGCTGTGTAACATTTAGTGTAAACGTTTATTTAGACTGGAAAAAAACAATTTTCGTAGAATATGTTCTTTATTGGTTGTTATCTTTTCTTTTTGTTTGTTTCAGAAGATGATTTCATGTGTGCCAGTTTTGGAAATACTGTGACGATAGCTGTAGGATGGATAGCTTTACAATTTATTTTATTAGTTGCTTGTTGCTGTGCTCTCGGAAGAAGAGAAAAACAAAGTGATCAAGTAAGTTTAAAGTCGGACTTCAATTCGAGGCAAATGAGTTGGGCAGATCATTTGAATTCAACTAATCTTAAGTAAGTATGATATAGTTATTAGTCTAATTTTCAGAAATTTAGACATTAGATATTTTAGAATAAATTGTAAATAACTTACATTTGATAAGATAGCAATATTATTATCATGAAAAACTCATTTGTACAAGGGTTCAAAAATATTTTAGTACTCATCAATATTTTGACTTTTAGAAACTTTTTTCATTCCACTCAGATTGATTGATTGATTCTACAGATAATTTATTTGATTTCACGTTATTAATTTCTAAATATTTATGTGAATTTTTTTCTCCTTTTTTTTGAAGATATTTACATTAGGCCTACATTTGAAGACCAGTGTTCAATTCTTTAGCCGATGGTATATATGAAATTTAAATAATTTGTATTACTATTAAGATATTCAATTTTTTGTATTTTTGGGGTGTACCTTATTCGTATTTCTTGAATTTTTAATAAAAAGACGTATATACATATATTGAAATAAATAATTGTTGTTTTAATTTTGTTTGTGCTATTAAGTTCAAAACAACAGTGAAACCAATTCTAATCTATGTATTACAAATAAAAAGAAAAATTAGTTTAAATCATCATACAAGTAGAAATATTTTGAAAACAATTTTTGAGTTCCATTTGTGCATTCTCTTTCATAGTAAAAAAAAGAAGCAAACCTAAATGAAGACTTATCACATAACTTCTTTTGTTCTGTGGTGAGATGACAAATTCCAGCACGGGATGAGAACGGGGCATACTTTTCCTAACTAATGGTACTACCATTTCCATTTTAATACTTCTACTACCTATTCTGCCAGTATTTTCTCTCCAGTTAATTCAATCAAGCCAACTTGTGTTTTGCACAACATACAGATAGTATATTTAGGTCGGCAGATACTGGACGAATGGTTGGGGTAAGGTTAACTACCAGTAAAAATTCCTTACGCTCGCAATCTTGTCATTTCCCCAATGTATTTAAACTTTTAAATTGACCCCTCAAATTGGGGGAGGGGAGAGGGAGAGGTGACAAAAATTTTGAAACTTCTCAAAAGTTAGTGTTTTTGTTTAATCTTCCCTAACAAATTGCTTCTATGAAAAGCCAACATGGGAAAACCATAAAGAAGGAGCAGATTTAAAACTCACTCGGTTTAGAATATATTAACTATCCTACGGAATTATAAAAATCTATGGACATTCATTAGAATCTGTTTGATTTAGCTAAAGGACTAACATTTAGATAATCAATTTAGTTTAATTCAGTTTAATTTAGCTATTTCAACACAAAATTAGGACTTTTTTAATGAAACTCTATGAATGAATATTTAATTAATTATTTACAAAACTGATTGTTTACAGTCCAGGCTTTGTGGATGATACAAGAACAAACAATTCGGTCAATAGTTAACATTGCAATATGTAAGTACAATAAAATTATCTAAATAAATTAAATATATATATCTAATTAAAAAAACCAAAACAAATATGTACAGAAAACGTGTAAATACAATAATATTGAACTAAAATAAACACTCTATGATTAGAGCCAAACAATAAGAAAACTGATAACAGTCGAGAATTAGGCTGTACTTAACCTTAAAACTAAGAATGTCACTTTCATACTAAAAGATTGTAAATTATGAGAAACTTATGTACATTTTATTCTCAAAATATTGTTAAACTTCATTGGTTATTAAACAGTATTAACCAATAATTAAAAATGTTATGATTTAAGTATAAAGAACAAAGTATTGAGCAAACAATTTTTTTTAAAACTTTAATTTGATAACTTTTTAATACCAAAGGCCGTTCGTCTAAATCAAATCATCTAACAATTTAATATAACTGTTAGTATTACTCTCCTAACTCTACTCAATTACAAATATATCAAGGAAGTAAATAATTTTGGTAAACATTCATATATAGTACAAAAGTAATGTTCATTACTGTTGAGACCGATGGTTCTTGGTGGAATTACATGTTTAAAGATAATAAAACACAATTTTTTATTTTGTACTATCCACTTTTTATTAGTCTAGCCGACCAATGGTTTCGCCTGCTAAGGCATTGACGAGGCTGTATTACAGACTGAAGAAAACCTTAAAACTAGAGGGTGGGAGTTAGGATACAAAGAATGGAAGGTTGGGGAAATACCCGGCCTGGGCAATGACCATAGGAACAATACATATTGGGAAAACCAGTTGATTGTTCTAAGTACAAATAACTTTTAAAGGTTTTACTTTAATCAGCGTCTGATTTTAATTCGAGTGTAGATTTTAAAATATTACATTTTGATAATAAAGGTAGGAAATTGAATGCTTTGGAGAGCTTAGAAATTAAAAGAATAAGATACTGTAACCCTAATTTAGTTTTAAATGACCAGTTAGATTTGTATAACTCTCCATTAGTAAAACCTTAGAACAATCAATTGGTTTTCCCAATATATATTGTTCCTATGGTCATTGCCCAGGCCGGGTATTTCCCCAACCTTCCATTCTTTGTACCCTAACTCCCACCCTCTAGTTATAAGGTTTTCCTTTTCTTCAGTCTGCAATACAGCCTCGTCAATGCCTTAGCAGGCGAAACCATTGGTCGGCTAGACTAATAAAAAGTGGATAGTACAAAATAAAAAATTGTGTTTTATTATCTTTACAAAAGTAATGTGTAATAGGTCTTTGTGCCACAAAGATATTCAGTATAATACACTACATCAATGATATGTTGTGTATACTACATCTTGATTAGTATCTTTTCCTAAATTAATACATTCTAAATTCTAAGGAATTATCCAGCAGCAAAATTTCAGTAGTACAACTAGTTTTATAAAAGAGTGGTATCTTTTAGTGGTTTTAATTTTTATAAAATTATTTTTATTTAATTATAAAAATTACTGTATTTACTATCAATAAAAAGTAAACAAAAATATTAAATAATATTTCAATTGAAAAATATACGACCTAGACTGAGAATTAAACCCAGGAACTTTGGCTTTAGGTGCCAATGTGCCAACTGAGCTATCCTTACACTTCTCACTTGACTTTGCTTTTTGCTACATTTTTCGAGTTAAAAAATTAATTACCGTATTACAAACGACAATGAAAAGTTCCTGGGTTCAATTCTCAGTCTAGGTCATATATTTTTCACTTGTAATATTGTTTAATTAATAATACTAGTGGTAAAAATGTATTATAAGAGTTATAATTAATAAATTAAATTCATAAAAATATATTAATAGCAATACCTCAAAGAAAAACACAGCAACTTTAAATTTATTATACCTTTGAGGTTTAAATGGCTATGTGTTAGGTATAGATATCCCAACTAGAATCACAGACAATTCAGCAAAGTACATCTATTACACTAATTTAAAAATCAGTAAATAGAAAGCACGTTATTTAGTTGTAGGTTTCTCAAATAATCATGCTTTATTTTAGATATATAAAATATTTTCAATGATATACATGAAATCAGAATAATAAATAAATAAAGACAACAAAGTCAATTTTGTAGCTTTAATGTATAAAACAGATTGGATTTAATTTTAATGGGTACAGTAGATGAGTTTGCAACCGTTTCCTGAATACTTTTTAAAACTGTTTTAACAAGTGTTGTCCTATAAGGTATAAAATGAAACACAGGACATAACCTAGATAAAGTGTTGATGTCTCTTTCAAAAATGAAAGAGAAACTGGTATTAAAAACATAATATAAAATCTTTAAAAAAACCATTAACTTGAGATAAAACCCCAATTTCAGTTATAATTTTAGTAATACATTTTATTAGTAAACCAATTAGTTGTATTATTAACAAGTCCTTTAAAGAGGGAATATTCCTAATTAAACTAAAATATTCAATAGTAAAAACCTTGCGTGAAAAAAGGTCTAATGTGGGAAATTATCATCCAGTCTCATTGTTAATACCTAAAATATTTGATAAATGCAGCAAATGATCAATTGGAGTTTTCTTGATATTCAAATTATCTTAAATTGTTCATAGTTTGGATTGATGAAGGACTTGGCATTCTAAACCTCATAAATGATATATCGAGTGCTTTAACTAGTTGGAGCACAGGTCCTATCTGGATTTTTGTGCGATTTATCGAACCTTTGTGATTGTGTCCAACCAACTATATTGATTTAAAAGGTGGATATTATAAAAGTCAGAAGATATAATTTAAATTTGTTTAGGCCTTATTTATGTAAGTGCAAAAAAAAACCCCGAATTTCTGAATAAATATGAGCTGTTTTCATCAAGTTGCGAGCCTGTAAACATTAGTGTTTAGGGACCAACATTGTTCTTGTTGTTTATGAACAATTTGGTAGATAATTAGCAAACAAATACATATTTTTTGCTGGTGATGGTACAATTACTTAAATTAAGGTAAGATTTGAACAAGAACTAAAGTGTAAATTACAAATAAAAATAAAACAAACATTGTACATTTTAAAACAACTATTCAAAGTTGGATTTATTAAGTAGTGTATATGCTTTAAAAAAAATATCTTAAAAGGAAGTACGGAAACTGGATCTTTCGGTGTAAACATTTTCAATTAGTAAATTGAAAACCACAATAAAATCGCTAATTAAGAAATTAAACATAGATAACTTAAAATTTGGGTGTCACTACCTTAAGTTTGGGTAAGTTAAGACAGTGTCGCTACTCTCTGGGGATATTTTAAATGGTTAAGACACAGGGATAGTTGTGAATTCACTGAAGTTCAACTTTATTAAAATTATAAAACTTTCTAAGATGTTAATCATATTGTACTTTCCTTTAACATTCAAGTTAGTATAATAGTTGAAAACGTTTTTAATGTAACTATAAATAAACTTAATATTTATGTCAAGTGAAAAATTACGATCAAGATTGGGTATGAAATCAGTATACACTTTAAAATCAATAAATTAATACTAATAAATAAATGATTACTCTAAATTTTTTTTGTTCTAGAAACAAATGCAGCAGTGTTTCAAACTATAACTAATAAAGACAGTAATTAATTAAACTGTGTAAGTTATTTAACACTAAGTGTAACAAAAAAATATGCAAAGACAGTTTTATATATGTTTTTTAATTACAGTAAATATTTTGCCAGTGATGTTTGAAGATTGTGTCAAGTTAAAATTTTGCATTTATGTATTGTAGTATTATTTCTTTCTTAATTATTATTATGCCAATTTTGCAAATGATTATTTATTTCTTATTTACTTGTTAATTATCTGTCTAAACATAATGATAATTCTCTGTGTACAAGTTAAATTCATTTTATGTATTAAGCTGTATCTGTAATATAATATGTTTATTAAACTTAAATGACATACTTTAACTGAATGAAATTCCAATGTAGTTAGCTCTAACACCTATGTAATTGTATTAGAATTACATTAGAGTTGTGTAGAAGATGCCACAGAATTGAAAATCATAAAAGTAAAATATTAAGACTACAGCAGTAAGACATTAATATGATTTACTGTGCTAATGGTAAATCTATGAAATATTAATTTTACTTAATTAGTTTTCAAAGTAATTCCCAAAGTGTCATATGAAATATGAATGTATATAATTTCACTTTTGTCTTGCTGATACTTTATAATTTTCATGCAAGTATATCATTGCATGTGTTCAGTTTAGGTTAAGTGCTAAACTACATATAGCAAAGAAAATATGTCAAATGTTTACTACCTCCTTATAATTATTGAAGTAGACAATTTTTTCCTGTTGAATTTAAGCATTATATAATGGCTGAAAGATATTAAGCATATTTAGTTTCAAAAAGTATGAAATATTATTACTAAACACATTTAAATTTTAGTTAGACTTTATAAATATTTTTCATATCCATAAATGTTTTGTATAAGATGAAAAATTAATTAATTGCGTTTTTAAGTATTTGTAAAATATACAATAAATAATAGGTTATTCAATATTTCTGTATATATTCAATACAAATTTAATTTTTGTAAAATTGAATTAAATTGAAAAAAAAAAAACCTGAAATAAAATATTTAGACAATAATGAAAGTGTAGCATATTTCAGCAACACTGATGAATTGGAGAGAAGGTATAAACTTTAAGAAATTGCTTTTTCTGAACTAAGTATATTTCTCTTACTAGGAAAAAATTGTAGTTTTTCAACGTTGGAAATGAATAATGGCCTTTAAATGTAGTAAGGAAAAGAGGAAG
The DNA here is from genome assembly GCA_963513935.1 of Aphrophora alni. Classification (NCBI taxonomy): domain Eukaryota; kingdom Metazoa; phylum Arthropoda; class Insecta; order Hemiptera; family Aphrophoridae; genus Aphrophora; species Aphrophora alni. The sequence goes on from OY740766.1 coordinate 150,885,941, forward strand.
TCATATAAACTATACTTTTCCATATTTAATTAGTCCCATAATAAATGAAACTGGTACTAATTCAAAATAAGAAGAATAAAATAACAATATCTTAGATTTTAAAATAAATTTATGCTACGTGGGCATATCACATGCTCTAGACTAAACAGCAATTGGTGTCTGTGTTCATTTTGCATAGAAATTACGGAAAACATTTTCAATGAATCTTGACTCATACATTCCTATGGGAAGTGGCAAAAATAAGTTTCAAAATGATAAAATCTTGTATTTATTTTACAAATAACTTTCTTACTACAGGTATTCAAATAACTAATACCATTTATTTTTATTTTATGTACTTAAATTTTTTTATTTAATGTAAACAAAAACCTGGAGTGACAACTCTATAAAGTTGAAATTTTAATGTAAAAATAATTAAAATTTTAAAATGTCATTTCAGTAATTTATGAATATTTTATTGTCTTATTTATTCAATAATATTTAAATGATTAGACACATAGTTATCTATATTTATTTTACCAGTTAAAATGATTATTATGTGTTCTTGTACATATATCTTTAAGTACATACATTCTTACATCTTCTTGAAGGAGAAGGATAAAACTCACGTGTTACCATTAGAAGTATTATTGTACACATTTTGTAATATGCATTGAAATATTATTATTAATAAACTCATTTCATAGATATGTGTTATTTAATTTCTTCAAATGTGTACAACCTGATTAACAACAATATTAGGTAACAATTCTATTTTAGTTTGTATGTGTCTGTACAAGTTTATGATAACAACACAAGCACAAATTGTGGGTCAAAATATTTAACACTGACATTTTCGATATTTGAGCAATAGTAAAATAGTTTGATAAATTCATCATGCAGCCCATTCCATGGTAGTATATAATGGTAGTTTCATTTTACGTTTTTTATTTATGTTTAAACACTTTATGATCTTTTTTGGAACTGGCTGTGTTCTCGAAATAATTTCTCGGAAACTATAAAAGATATTTAAATGTGAAAAGCCGAAGAATAATTTGAAACTCTTTTTCCTCTTTAAGGAGCTACAAAAGTTTGAAAAAAAGGATTGCTAGTGGCGAAAAGTGAAATGTTAAGAACTGGTATTTTTATTTTGCAATTTCTCGTAAACCAGAAATTTTTAGGGTCTTTAAACTTTATGATCTTTTTAGAAAATTTTTAAAATGCAATTTTCGTAAACCCTTAGAAATTTTAAAGTATTTTTTTCAGTGTTTAATCTCTCATCAGTTCTGCATCTTTTAAGACCCATATCATTGGCATGGAAAAATGTGTAAATTGTTTTGAAAAATTCGATAAAAATAGAAAAATATCACAAATTTTGAAATTTTATAACACCCTCTACTTCAAATTCAAATCTGCTTCTATTAAGATATAGAAACATTCAAAAATCAAAAACTAATTTTTCGGTGTTAAAATATTTCAAGGGTTATGATTTTGCAAAAGTAGCAAATTGGCCGTTTTCTCGAAATAATTTCTCAGACACTGTAAAAGTTATTTTAAATTTGTAAAAGCCAAAGAATTATTTGAAACATCTTCTTTTCTCTTGTAAAAGTTTATATCCTTAGGATGAACTAACTGTCAGGGAACTACGTGCGTTTTAAAAAAAAGATCGCAAGTGGCGAAACGTGAAATGTTAAAAATTGGTATCTTTATTTTGCATATTCTTGTAAACCCTTTGAGATTTCTAAGTAATTTTTTTCAGGGTTACTCTCTATTCGATTCTGTAACTTTTGAGACCAATATCATTTTTTTTTTAAACTCTCCTCTTCCTCAAATAGTTCTGAGAGCAAGTACAAATTAAATATATTAGCAGCCCAATCTGAGGCACAGTATATTATGATGGCAGTGGTTGTGTTCAAACTCATACATCCAAAGAGATTTAATACCTCAAACCAGAATAGAATTAAAATTAAAATTTTATTGTTAATCTTTTAGTTTTCATTATGATTACTTTCTCAATTTTTATCATAAAAAATCTGTTCAGTAATATATTTTAAAGGTGCAGCAAATGAGGTAATTGGTTACTGTACGACCTACAGGTGAAAAGTTGTAACCATTAAATCATTTTTTCCAACTTTGTCGTTATTTTTAATTTACCAACCGATTTTTCTGGTAAAAATAACACGTTCAACTGTTTTTAAATCACACTTACATACCACATTTTAACAAATTATACAAACTTTATATCTTACCCATCACCAAAATCAAAAAATAATCAAACCAATTTCGTCGCTTTGGTTTGATAAGGTTCTAACTGATCTTTATGTAGTGTTCAGAAAATTGATCTCAAAGATTTAATTGTTCTAAGTTTTTGTATAAACATCATTTATATTTTGTATTCATATTTATACAGAGTGTCTTTTAAAGGTGAGACCAAACTCCAGGAAGTGATTCTACATAACATACTTATGAAAAAATGTCAGGTAAACATAGGTCCAGAAATGATGTTTTCCAGTTATCTGCCATTTTTTAAATTTTATTATTTTCTTTTACAAAAGACTTAATATATTCGTGGAATGGAAAGTGATGCCGTTTAATGTCCATAATAAACATATTTCTTAGTAAGGTTTTGCTAACCCAATTAAAAAAAAAACAAATCCCTATTTTTAATGAAATTTAGCACTTTATTCAAAATTGTTTTCCATATCGTTTTAGAGATTACTTAATGGGGAGTTCCCTATTAGAAGTTATTTGTACCTCCAACGGTTCAAAAGTTAGCTATTGTAACATTTTAGGTGGGAATCGATTATATGTAGGCATATCAAACGGTAATTTTCTGAACTTTAAGTGCCTGTAATTCCTAAACGGCTAAATATTTCAAAAATACCAAAGAATAAAACATTCTTAAAATATTGTTTTACACCTGAAAAATTATAAAATACAGTTCAAACAAAGTTCAAAGTTGGTCGCCATATTGAAAAATGGCGCAATTTTTAACTTTTTAAAAATAGATTTTTATTATATCTATATATATAGATTATAATATTTATAATTCAAAAGTTAGCTATAGTAACATTTTAGGTGAAACACCCAGTATGTATCCACTTAAAGGCCAAATGCATAAAGATATTAATAATACTAGATTTAATTATAAACTTAAATAACAAAGGGATCGAATTCAAATCTAGGAATAAAACTTTTCAACAAATTGACCATCTTTCAAAATTTTAAAAACAAGACTTTTCATATATTTTATTGTTGGGTGTTTGTTAGTTATTTGTCATGTTAGATTACATTTTGTTAGTTTAAAAGAGTGAAGTCTGTAAAAATGCATTTTTATCTTATCTTGATTATCTGGACGTTATCAACTACTCTATCCTGGTTGAATATAATACAAACAAGTCCACGTTTATTTCAGTTGTCTCGGAGACTAAGTTACCATACTAATATATTTTTAATTGATTTCTATAATGAACAGGATGACAATTTTAACTTTAGATGTATGTTAAAACTGGTAGGCATGAAATTAGCCATATGTTAATCGAAACACCCCAAAAAGGTTTTATTTGTTACGTTTAATTTCTTGGAGATCTAGTTTTATCTTATTCAAAGAAAACTGAAATTGTGTATTTATTATTCAATTTTCATGAATTTCAAAATGACGGTACGTTTGGCCATCCAGTTTGATTAACTGTTTCAAATTTTAAGACGTGCACAGTTTTATTTTATTGTAAAATTATTTTCAACATATCCGATTTTCAATAAAATTTAAAATGAAATTATGTTCGGCTATCCCGTTGATATTACTATTAACTATTGTTATAATATTTAAATTTCAGGAAATTTAGGGTCATCTATTTAAGATTTATTTCAAATAGAATAAAATACTGGACCTTCTGATATTTGATTGTTTTAACAAATAGTTAATACTTACTTCAATTTTGAATTTCATTAAATTGAGTTAATAAATCGAAAATTATTTTTTTAAATTTAATAAAATAAAACTTTAGACTTTCTAAAATTTAAAGGTTTTAACAGTTTTGCAAACTCGGATTACACCTATTTTTAGTTTAATCAGAATCGGCTGAGAGAAAATTAAATTTGTCACTAATAAATTACTTCTCTGAACTTCCCGAACCTGCGTATTCCATAAAACTTGTTTATACGTGCGTTTCAGGTAGGCTAGTACAAGGCCAGTTAATTCCAAGATCAGTCCTGATGATTTTATTTAAACATTGCAATATTATAATGTCTATGACTAGAGATAAAATCACTGTTTTGAGATATAGACCAGAAATGAAATCTGTATAGGTCACTGTTAATTAAACATGCTTTCATGTTTTACAATTATATAATTAAAATGAACTTGATAAATGCTTTAGCAGAGAAAAATGGGCGATTTTTGAACATAATTAGAATTCGACAATATGTCCGCTGTAAGGTAGGAAGACACTAAGCCTACAGGAATTTATAAATCAACCCGTTTTTGTTTCTTGAACATTTAAACCATTTCAACATTCGTTGCAGTAACAACCAATATTACAAATTCATTAAAATTTGTGAAGCTGATTTGTTAGAATAATTTCTATTTTCACCAACTATTTCCACGAAACCTAATATTTCTGTCGTGACTCATTTAGGCCTAGTGGTACGTTTTTTTTCTATTTTATGTGACAAAACTATCGCAAACTCTCGGAAAGAGTTTAATTAATTTAAAAAAAAAGAAATATTGAGATTTTAAACCTCGTACAATGTGATGTGAATAAACGTGACCTGTTCTCGTTCCATCTTAAATATGAGATGGCTTCAATAAATAAATAACCCAATAGGTCTTTCATTTATAAAAGCTAGCGATTGGAATAATAACCCACTTTATCTGTGGTAATTCTTTGATAATGTATTTAAAAACTGGGTGTGTTAACTTTTCCGTGTATGCCTGCATTGTGGAAGTCACCTTATATCAGATGTTTTAAAGCTCGTAATGGATATACATACAAATATTACTCGTAATAATTTTTTTCTTGTGAACAAAAACAAAGTTTGCTAGCTCTTGAAAATTGTCGTCTAGAGAAAGAAACTGTTTTGTAAAGAAACTGGCTAAGGAGTTCAAAGAAACGATGCAAGTCAATTTTTTTAAAACAAATTAAGCAGGGCTGACCAAGCAATGCAAGTGGAGACCTTTTAATATATAGGGTGAGTTTTAAGTCCCTTCCCCCCTACTTTTTTTATATGGTTTAAGTTAGAAAATCGAAACTCCGCATATCCGTATTGGATATAAATATCTTGGTTTTGATGCGCTCACTGACTGTCTAACTCCAATGGGGGACAACCCACAAAAAGTAAAAAAAAAAAAATCCTAAATAAGAGCATAGGTCTATATGTACACTAAATTTAAGGTCTTTGTTAGTAGAGCACAGTGCCACAAACTGAATCTCAAAAAGTTCATCCTATCAAAAATGACAAGGATTTAAAGTTTACAAAAGCGTACGGCTTACAACAGCTTTTTATCTTCCTATTTAAAAAAAAGTTTACCCCGGAAAATTTATCCTACAAGATGTTAGACACAAGAAAGAACTATTGATTGTGGTGTTTGCAGGAAGTCCAAGATCTAGGAGACAACTAAAATTTTAATAAAAAGAGGTTCATGTGATATGTCCTTTAACACTGCCTTTTGACGCTGAAAAATATAGTGCAATTGGAATTTAAAAAAGGTTAAGTATTAATTTATTTTTTACAAAATTTGTGGTGCAATTATTTTCATTTTAAAAACATTCCCAGTTATGATATTTTAAACTGCTTTCTAGTTTAAATAAAAAAGAAATTAGAACTTTTACTTGCGATATTAGGCAGATCATTGAGAGATAGTCTAATAAATTTAGGAACTAAATACAGGTTAATTGTTATGTTAGAGTTTAAGTGGATGTGCTGGTTAAACGCGGTTCTAGAACGTACTTTTTGTAAACTTTTAACCACGTCATTTTCGATAGGATGAAAGTTTTGAGATCTGGTTTGTGGCACTCTGCTCTACTAACAAAAACTAGTTTGATATATATAGAGACCTATGCTCTCATTTAAGATTTTTTTTATGACTTCCTCATTGGAATTGGACAGTTTGTGAGCGCATCAAAACTAAGAAATTTATATCCAATATGGATATTCGGAGTTTCAATTTTCTAACTTAAACAACATAAAGAAAGGTAGGGGGGGAAGGGACTTGTAACTCACCCTGTATCTAGGAGGCCTGTAAAGGTTACGCCAACTTAGAATTTAGAGGACTTATAATACATTGAATATGGGACTGGGTAAGTACCATGAAGGCGCCAATTTACTTCTTAATATTTTTATTCAATAGTCCATTTATTTGGGGAAAATATCACCTTTTGTTTTCGGTTCGTGTGGTAGACGAACACGAGTCTTACTGTTTTATTCATTTTTTTTTGTTTTAATGAACCGACGAGTTAGAATCACATTTTATATGTTGGTATAAGATATAAATGCGGGAATATATTTTGTGATTTCACTTTAAAACGTTGGCAGCATTTTTGTGCCAGGTTCTTTTATCTGATTCTAAACTCATTAGGTAGTTTTTATTAAAAATAAATAGGCCTAAAATAAATGGTGGAAATATTTTCTCACTCACACATCCCCAAAACAAAAAAATTTAAACAAAATAGGTAGAGACTGTTTTGAAAAATTACGTCATTTATCATGTCTTGTTACCGATAGCTCACAAACTTACATTTTGGGGAGATGCTGACCAAAACGTTTTGTTTGGGTCCTTAGAGGCAAGGCTTGAGGAAAATTTGTTAAAATCTTTAGAGCCAATTTTGATAAAATTGTTATTTTATGGGTTTTTCATATAGCAACTACCATCAATTTTTTAATTATAGAAGCATTTTGAAAATATTCTGAGATATGGCAAAAATATGCCTACATACAAAATTTAATTAGAATCTGTCGGCGTGTTTAGGCTGTAGATCACTGCATAAATTGCAGAACGACAGATATCAATCCAAAATACATTATTTTACCTCAGAATCATATATTCGTAAAAAAAACTTGATATCGATTCCATGTCCCTTTACATAACTTTCTTTATATTACGTATATACATGGGCGTACCCAGCGAGGGGCAGGGGGGGCAGCTGCCCCCCCCCCCTGGAAGCAAAAAAATAAATCTTTATTATACATTTTGTTGCTGGAATTTAATACAATTCTTGAAATAACTATTTTAATAATCAATTGTATATTGAATGACCACGGCTTGCCCCCCTTGCCCCCCTAGTTTTGATCCTGGGTACGCCCTTGCGTATATATATGTGAGATAGTACAAATGAATATTGTACTGATTTGTCATACCTATAATGTCAATATTCGTGATAAAAACACAAAAACCTCTTACCAAAACCTCATAGCCGTAACTTAGAGCTTACCTGTATTGAGGCAATCCTAGAGACCCAAACTGGATCCACCTTTTCCCCTCCAGTTTTGAGTTGGAGTCCATCTCTTTCATCTTACCTATCAGGTCTCCCTTGACCAATTCTTGTTCTTTTCTGACCCTGACAGTTTTGAAAATATTATGAGACTAGGTGTTTTTAAGTTCTTTTCTTCCTTATAAAGCAATGATGACTGAGACGTTTTTGCCTGTAAACAACAAGAAAAAATAAAACGTCAGCGAATTGAAATATCAAAATTTAACATCTTAAATCATAAAAAATCTTTTATATCCACTAGTTAAAAAAAAGGACAGGAGATGTATACAAATCTTCGCTGATTCAGTGATTCAGGGGGAGGGGAAGCCTAAAATGGGTAGATTTTGAAACACTTTATAAATTTGAAATTGAAAAGGTAAAAAATGAGTAACATATAGGATATATGTGTTTCCAAATAAATTAAAATTTGAATCCATTTTTAAATTAGATATATTTTTTTACGTTAACGTTCTGTTATTATAGGAAACCGATTCAAAGTGGCAACCATTTGAATTATTCAAACAGAATTTCTCGAAAACAATTAACTTCAACAAAATAATTTATAAGTTCAAGATATTTCGCTCATTTAACAAAAATACACAATTTCCCTATTTTTATTGTAGGTTGTACGATAGCTGAATTTTGAATAGTTCCCTTTATACACAAGTATTAGAAATACTTGGAAACTCAATTATAAAGGTCTCAGTCGCCTTTATATATTTTTTATTAATTTTTTTCATCATTAACAATTTGTTATATTTATATTACAACTAAGTACAAACTTATCAAGTAATTTATCTTTCGCAATATATCTTCCCAATAAACCAGTAGCTCGTGAAAATTATTCACAACGTTTTGTCCTCTTCAGTCTGCGCTGATCCTGACTAGCGCTGAGGAGCGGCAACACTTCTACATTTATTTGCGTCGATAGTCTCTTGTTATGCTTTATGGCACATGTTTTAATCTCTTCTACAACGGTAGGAATTCCCAAGAAACGATGAATGTTATCGTTCCTTACATACCAAGGTGCATTGCAGATGCTGCGCAGTACTTTATTTTGGAAGGTTTGTATCATCTTGATATTTGTTTTCTTGGTACAACCCCACAGTTGTATTCCATATGACCAGACAGGTTTAATTACTTGCTTATATAATAGCAAATTATTATGCAAAGAAAGCTGTGAGTGTCTTCCCATCAACCATTGCATCTTCTTGAATTTGATATTTAATTCCTTCTTTTTCTTTTTTACATGTTCTTTCCATCTAAGTTTTGCATCCAAGGTGATGCCAAGGTATTTAACCGAATTTTCATATGGATTCTCTGCGAGTTGATGGAATTGCGGCTGGGACAACTTTAAGGTTCGTAAAATCAACATGTACTGACTTGCCCTCATTCAATTTGATCCTCCATTTCTTTGTCCACCGAACAATCTCATCAGTGGAGTTTTGCAACTTATTGTTTGCGTCCTCCACGTTCTTAGCAACCGCCATTACAGCTGTATCATCAGTAAATGTAGCTGTTATTGTATTCTCCAACTCTGGCATGTCCCGTGTGAAAAGTAAGTACAGTAACGGGCCCAGAACGCTTCCCTGGGGTACTCCAGCATGTATATCTTTGAGCTCAGAGTATTCATCTTCTACTTTAACCCTGAAGTGCCGTCCTTCTAGATAAGACTTTAATATTAGATGCCATTCATAACTGAGTGAGTTATACAGTTTATATTGGAGCCCTTGGTGCCATACCTTATCAAATGCCTGCGTTACATCTATGAAGACACTTGAACAAACTTTCTTGTCTTCAAAGGACTTTTCAATTATATTGACGATTCTATGAACCTAGTCAATGGTTGAGTGTTTCCTTCTAAAACCAAATTGATGGTCGGGAATCAACTTTCTTTCTTCATTGATTGGGTAAAGTCTCTTAATTAGGAATTTCTCAAATTAATATTTTCGAAGTTACCGGTAATAGGGAGATTGAACGGTAACTTGCAACTTCGCTAGTGGGCTTGCCAGGCTTTGGGATCATAATCACTTCTCCTACCTTCCACTGACTTGGCACATATTTTATTCTAATAGCTGCATTGATTTGCTGAAGAAATTTCTTCACCGCTGTTTCAGGCAGTTCTTTTATTACCCTACCTGTTATAAGGTCATATCCTGGGGCCTTTTTTACATTCAGATTGGTCTTGATTATTAGTTTCAACTCTTTAAGTGTAACTAAAGGGATTAGTAATCTGTCTCTTCTTCTATGAAATATAATATTCTCCTTCCCTGTTTGCTTGGGAAATGGTTGAAAGATACCTTCTAAGTGGCTTGCGAACAGATTAGCTTTTTGTTTGGCACTAACTGCCCATATTCCACATTCTTTTCTTATTGGTGGGTTTTGAATTGTAGGCCTCTTCAGTCTTTTTGTTGTTTTCCATAAAGACTAATCGCTGTCTTTCTCAGCAGAGAGTCCATTGAGGAAGTAGTTGGCAGTTTCATTTTTGTTTTCCTTTATTAAGTGCTTAAGCCGATTAGTTAGTGAGTTTAAGGCCGTTTTATCTTGAGGCGCTCTAGATCTTTGCCAATTTTTTCTGGCTTTACGTTTTTCGCCAACCAGTTCTCTAATTTCGTTTGGATATGTTTCTTCATTCACAGCTCTCCTTCTCATGGCCGGGGTATTGTGCCATGCTGCTTGCTGTACTTCTTCCACAAAATTATCTATATCACATTCTAATTTACGTGCTGTCTTCAGAGGTGTTTGCAGATCAATGAGTAGATTGAGCTCATCGCGAAATCCCTCCCAGTCCGTCTTCTTGTTAGTCAGGCTCGGGGGAGAACTTTAAGTATTACGGAACCACTAATTGTTAGAATAACAAGGGTATGATCCAATGCAAGAGATTCATCACTAACAATTTGCATGTAATTCTTGGACAGACCCTTAACTATAAAAAAGTTGATAAGGTCTGGGATTTTATCCTTATCTGTTGGCCAATACGTTGGTTCACCCGTTGAAATGAATTCACATTTGAATTCACACCCAGCTTGATAAAGCTCCTTTCCTTTTGGTGTTGATAAGCGAGAGCCCCAAAAAATATTTTTTGCGTTATAGTCTCCTCCAATAATAAAATAACCTCCCAATGACTTGAATAATTTTAGATAGTCATTCTTTTTTATGTTACTGCGTGGAGGGCAGTATATGGCTGATACTTTATACTTACGACTTAACAGGCAGAGAGATACTGTAGTCACCTGCATATTCAATGTTGCAATGTTTAATTCCACACTGTGCTTGATTTTTTTGTGAATGATTATTGCAGATCCTCCCCTAGGTTATTTATATATGAAACAAGTATTAGAACTGCTTGGTAACTCAATTATAAAGGTCTCAGTCGCCTTTATATATGAAACCAGGATTATAAATATTGGAAACTCAAGTATAAATGTCTCAGCCATCTTTATATTTGAGTCAAGTATTAGAAATTCTTGTAAACTCAACTATAAATGTCTCAGCCATCTTTATATTTGAGTCAAGTATTAGAAATACTTGTAAACTCAACTATAAATGTCTCAGCCATCTTTATATTTGAGTCAAGTATTAGAAATACTTGAAACTCAACTATAAAGGTCTCAGCCATCTTTATATTTGAGTCAAGTATTAGAAATACTTGAAACTCAACTATAAAGGTCTCAGTCGCCTTTATATTTGAGACAAGTATTAGAAATACTTGTAAACTCAACTATAAATGTCTCAGCCATCTTTATATTTGAGTCAAGTATTATAAATACTTGTAAACTCAACTATAAAGGTCTCAGTCGCCTTTATATTTGAAACAAGTATTATAAATTCTTGTAAACTCAATTTTAAAGGTCTGAGTCGCCTTTATATCTGAGACCAGTATTAGAAATACTTGAAAACTCAATTATAAAGGTCTCAGTTGCCTTTATTTGAGACAAGTATTAGAAATACTTATAAACTCTATCATAAAGGTCCCAATCACTTAGGAACACATTATGTTGTACGTTATCCGTTTTCGAGATTCTTAGACACAGAATCAAATAATACAAATTAATGATCATTATTTTGAAATGGTTTTGTATTTCACGTGAAAGTTTCATCAACATGTTAAAAAAAAACATTCAAGTATGTAGATAAAATTTAGACCCGTTATCTAAATATGTTCCACAGATATAAGTTTTTGTCAAAATATATAAATGGACATATTAACACCAAACTAAGTATTTCCGGAAGTATGGCCTTTGATATCTTTGGGTTTATTTCCACTATCTGATCGATCAAAAATATAAGTAACCAAAAAAAAAAAATCCATCTACCATTTTGGAATAAAAATAAAACTTATTCTGTACATTTTGTCTACCTTAATTTTATTTTTAACTAAGATATTTTCTCCAGTTGCAAATATAACAATTGGTTTCTTGAAGTAAAACACTTTGTTACATGTATTGTTACTTATATTGCAGGAGTTACTTTCGTACCAAGATTTATTCTCCATAGTAGAAGAGATGGTGAGCGAGTCTACATGCCCTATATGTCTGAATGTTTTAACTCCACCAATTTGTTGCTGTTTGAGAGGCCACAGTATCTGTACCAAATGCAAGAGAGATCTTGATATATGTCCGAGATGTAGAGATCCCTTCTCAGTAGTAAACAAGATGCCTTTGGAAATGACTGCCATCCTTAATGTTTTGCCCAGAGACTGCAGATACTTCACACGGGGATGTGTATTCTTTATGTCACCGAAAGTTTTAAATGATCATCAGACTTCTTGTGTATATAGGGAGGTTACTTGTTTTTCACCCGAGTGTAAGGAAAATTCTTTGAAGATAATGGCAAAAAATTTATTCGACCATGTTAAAATAGAGCATCCACTAATACAACAATGTTCAACAGAGGCAATAGTTCCTTTTAAACTAGAATCACCAGAAATTAATTACACAATACTCGTGAAAGCGTTTGACTGCATATTTTGGGGATTTAGAAAAAAAGACGAAAAAAAAAGGAAAGCTATTTTTGTTTTTTATATTTGTTCCAATCACCGGACACGTTAAGGATGACTTTTATACCACTATTACATTTTCTAAAAAATCATCAGCAATCAAATACACCTACACACAAAAGATTTATAGAGATGATGTCAATATTGAGAAGATATTTTCTTCGGAAAATTGCATGCAGGTTCCTCTGTCAGAAATGGTACATTTACTTGAAGACGATGGTTCCATTAATTACAAATTCAAAATATTTCGTGGACCTTGATCAATACTGGAATTAAAAGAGAACACAATTTATTCAATATATTTTTGTTATTAATAAATTATTTTCGATTATGATTGTCATATATTTTTAGTAATAGATGTAATAGATTTTCAGATTTTTTATGTGTCAAAGACAAAAATAAATTATTTTAATTATAAATGTTTTATTAACATTTCCTTCTATTAAAAAATTTATATATGACTGACATACAGTTTAGTAATAAAAATTCTCCATTAATCTCAAAAACAAAAAAAAAGTTAAAGTATTAAAAAAACTACAGGGTTACCGGTACTTTAAAATACTTCCTTTTTTTAAAAAAAAATCGATTAGTCCCGTGTTTTCTGAAGAGTTGTTTCTTGGAAAAAGAGTGAAGGTTTTTTTTTTTTAAAGATTATATTTTAAATTATTAATTTTACCAAAATTTTTATACAATTTATAAGATAATAAATTTCCCTAAAATTTTGTTTTTTACTCGATTTGGTGCGACTAAAATTCATCAAGCTTTGGCCTTTAAATGTGGTGCTCCAATTACCCCCATGTTGCACACACAGTTTGTATGAGCTTTAATTGTTATTATCTCGAAAAACATACGTCATATCGGAAATTCTAAGTTTTTACTATTCTAGGTTTAAGCTTTACGATGAAAATTAACCAAGTTATGATTGGAATAATAATATACACGCGTAAAACCACAGAGCAGAAATCGGTAAATTCATGAATAACCATAGAATATTCTATTGCAATTTCTGTTTCTTGTTTTTCGTGTTTGGTAAATTTAAATGTAGTAAAAGATCAATTTTTAACAAAAAATTGGTTTTTTACAATAAAATTACTTTAAAAAAAAGTTAAAAAAAAAAAAAAATCATTTCATATATTGCAGTGTTAAATCGAATATAATTTACGAAATTTTGAAGTTAAATAGTTACACTGTAACATTGATAAATGATTCATTATTTTTAATGCAGATAAATATTTTAATAGATATTTTTTGTTTTTACAAAATATGCAATTTTATAGAAAATTCCGATGTGGGAAAAACAGTGTTTATTTTTTACTATATTTACATGTTTTATTATATATGAAATATAGAAATTTTTAATGAATAATAATAAAAAGTTAATTTTCAATTGTCATTTAATCCAAATATTATTATTTAAATATATTGATGATTTAAAATTTTTTGTTGTAAGCTTGTTTTTTCTTTTGTTCCTTATTTAGATCCCTTACTAACAATTGAAGGCATAAAAGGCGTGTATACTACATGGGATTGTTTCAGCACCACATTAAAAAAGCACATTTACTAGGTCAAATTTAATCGCACCGACACCTATATAAAAACTAATGTAGAAAATTGTCTGATTTTTAAAGGTTATATTTACCATTTTTTTTATATCACATTTTAAAAGATAATAGGAAAAAAGAAGATTTTTAACCCCCTTATCTTAAAAAGCGACACTTTGAAGAATTGGGGACTTGTCGATTTTTTAAAAAAGGGCTATTTTGTTCGTTTCAATTTTGCGATTCTAAAAAGTAGTTTTTACTGTACTAATTAAAGCAATTTTTACTGTACTAATTAAGATGTACAACAATGGCGAAACAAAATCTAACTATTTGTTTGCATTTTAACTATTATGACTAGTGTTTAGAAATATAATGTGACATACAAAATTAATTTAGATGTTTTATAATTTTTCTTTCTAGATAAAATGTTAAATTAATAACATAAATACTATTTATACAAAATTAATGGTATAGTTACATTTAAAAATTTCGAATAATTTAAATGTCCTTAATTTTTTGAACATCCTGTATTTTTGAATACTGAAAAAGTTTCTTAACTTTGTATTGACGACTTCCAACTCCATATTTTTTTTTGTATCAGGTAGGCTGCATCATTTCCTCTAAAAAAACTGTCCTTTACCTTTACATTACATTTAGTAGATAGGTTTGGAATCAGTAACCCCCATAATGAATAATATGACTGGGATTTAACGCAGTTAATTTGCAATGAGTAACTGGGAACATAGGTTGAGTCTACATTGAATTCAGCTCAATTTTCGTATCAATGTATCTGTGAGAGTCGAGAATGATTTTCACACACGAAGACAGAGCTTGGAAAAAAGATCTCCGTCATTTTGCAAATAAAAATAATTTGTTACAATATAACATGAAATTATTTATTTTTTATATTGAAAATTAATTTAAACTATAATTTTAATTTTTCAACTGCACTAAAACAAATATTATTGAAAATAGTTTTTATTACTAAAAAAATAATAATACGTTTTTATAGAAACACATTATGATGTACTAAAGTTTGTATTTCATGAAAATAGAAAATTTAGTTACTCTATAGCTTATTTCCCAGAACGGTTGTATAACTTTTGAAGGGATAACAACAGAAAACAAGAGTTGGGAACCTTTTTCTAGACAGTCCAATTTCGCAAACCCAAAAATCCCCACCCCCGAGGGAATAGGTATCACAACTGTTTTTTTAACAAATGTATGCACAATTCATCCTAAATACGAATAAATCAACTAAAAATTATAGTAGTCTAGTCAATGACCATTTTCCCGGGTAATTTGTCCAAGTAGCACCGATTTTCCTAAAAATTTGGATTTGTGTACTACTTACTCTCTACTTCAAAGTTGACCCTGTGCCGGGGGTTGGTTTTTCCTCGGGGGGATGCCACCCCTTCTCGGGGGTGAAAAATATTACATTAAAAAAGTCCAGGAATGGATAAATTAACTAATTTTAAGCAACTTTTGTTCTATAAAGTTTTTTGTAAAAATCAATTCTTTTCGAGTTATTCGCAAGTGAAAGTATCGATTTTTCAACCATATAAACCATGTTTCTATACGGTTTTTCGTAAATAACTTTAAAAATATGCACTTTAAGAAAAAAAATCATTAGAATCAAAAATGTAGTTTATAAAAAAACAAAAAAAAAAAAAGGTGGGTTCATAGTTTCTGCAGAACCAATACAAACGGAGTTTAGAGCTTGTTGAAAGTTTGTTTTTATTTGTCAAAACAAAAATTGAAAGGTTTATCGTGAAATAACTAAAAACAATGCATTTTCAGGGAAAATTGATAAAAAAATTTTTAAAGTGCTTAAAAATCCTTAAATTTGGTTTTTTATAAAAGTCTATAGCAACAAAATTAAACGAGTTATGACATAAATAAGATTGGATTCTATTTTTTTCCGACAAATAAAAATGTACAAATCACCCCCTAAATACCACCCCAGTTGAAATTAATTGCTACCACTTTATTTACTTATTTCAAATAGGCTCAGAAAGTTTGACCGGTTTAAAGTACATAGTTTTGAAAAATGTCGAGCTTCAAGAGAATAGTGTATTTTTGTAATTTTGCAAAAAATTGTCTTTTTTTTCAAAATAACTCAAAAACTATGAGAGATAGGCAAAATATTGTAGAGTACAAAATTGTAGGTTTTTTTTTAAATTTATTACTATTATTATTTTTTTGTAGGATAAAAATTGAGTAAGATATGACCGTTTAAAGTTTGTACATTATCGTAAATAGTACCATTATGCCGCCCTTTCAGCTCAAGCCCTTTCAAAAATAAAGGTTAAATAAATTTTCAATTTACATGAGCTTTTAGCTTGTAAAAAATCCTACAAGTAGTTTTTTTTTTAAATATCGTAGCTTAAAAAATAAGCCAGTTATGATTAAAAAACAATCAAATTTTTTCATTGATAAATTCAATATTTTTATAAGGAAATAAAAATATTAAACCTCTTGATTGGGGTTGGGTTAGGTTGAAGGATATTGAAGGAGTCTTAAACCCAGTTAAAACTTTCGATCAACCTGCACCTTTTAAGAATGATATTTTGTAGCTGTAACAAAAGGGTGCGGTTCAGCGTGCGGTTGTCGAAGAATAGGACTTTTTTCAACTCTGCATGTACAACATGCAGTGGAGACAATTATTGTCAAAACTGTGCTCCTATTATAGATCAAGAGGAGGAAGACGAGGATGAGGAAGAAAACGAAAACGCAAATGAGAATGAAGGAGAAGTGGAAATGAAAGTTGAAGAGGAAGAGGAAGATGAGAGTGAAGATTTTTAATTATTTGTAGATTTTTCCAATTACTTATGAATTAATAAATAAATTGAAATTCATTAATGTACATAAATAAAAGAAATGAATATTTTATTTTCCCTGTGTTTCCAAAAATTAAATTAAAACTAAATTGGTTTTTTAAGCTTGATATAATTAATACTTTTTTTTGATATCGACAAGATTCTACAACATAAAAAAAAAAATTTTAACATTTTTGGCAAGGGTTGATTACCGTCTTAGGGGTGGTTTTTAGGGGTTGAAAATAGTCAATTCATAATAATTGATACTCACACTGACAATTACAAGCCCGAACCTGCAATTATAAAATTATTTTCAAATAGGGGTAGTTTTAACCCCTAAAAAATAAAAAGCAACCCCGGCACAGGGTCAACTTTGAAGTAGAGCTTACATCCAAACTTTTAGGAAAATCGGTGTTGCTTGGACAAATTACCCAGTATTACCGGTTTTCGCCTTCATTAACTGGACTATAGAAATAGGTTTATTAGAAGCATCGGTGGTTCAGTGGTAGAATGCTCGCCTGCCACGCGGGCGGCCCGGGTTCGATTCCCGGCCGATGCAAATTTTTTTTTTTATTTGCAAATCTTTTTAGAAATCTTGCTGTAATCGTGATAATCTACACCCATTACCAAAGACCATTAATAAGTACATTTTATGACCACACAAAATTCTTAGAGGTATTTATGAGGAATTAAATATTATAATTAACAATTATCACAATTCCATAATATTATGTTGGTTTAGTTTAATCTTGGTTATTATAGACAATTTTAGAGAATTATAGTTTTTGTTTATTACTTCAACCTACAGAAACAAAAATAAAAATATCATTTTGTTTTTCGTTAAAAGAGAAAAATCTTGTCTTTAGTTTTAGAGATATTCTACATTAATGTACAAAATAAAGTCTTGGGTTTTTTGGCATTGAGTATACCATATCTTCACTGAATATATTGTGAGTGAACCCATAAATAACACCCGTATACTGTGTCTGCACAGTTAATGAACAGCCCTGCTAAATTACGAAGAACAACAAGAATGATCTACAATCATGCAGTAAAATTTTTATTGAAGTCGAAGTTCATTTTTTCACAAATTTATTATATAAACTGTATTACTCATATCGTTAACAAATTTTTTTTTTTTTTAGTTAATGTTCTACATAAAAATCCATTTTATTTTTATTCACTTTCTGTGTATTTTACTTAGTACACCAATTTCCTCAATTTAAAATTTCCTAAAAAGTTTCAATTATTTATTCAAACCCTTAACTTGGGTTCCGAGAAGTTCAGTACCTTAGTAATTGTTTGTTACACCTAACTAGAAGGATTATAGATGGTTTTGGGCCAAGGAGTTCCGAACCAAAATTTTGACTCCATTCACCCCTCATGTTTACATGTTTCTTTCTGAAAATTGATAAACTGACATTGAATGAATATGATTGATTTTATACTTTCATTAATTATTAAACTATCTTTTATTATGTTTAAAATTTGTGGTATCAGCATTGTGAAAAAAAAAAAAATGTATGAAGGTTTATTACATCTTGTAACAACCTATTTAGTGTGTATTAATTTAGTCTGTTCATGAAAACTGTTCCTATTTCAATAAATAAATCATTCTGTTTAGAATATGATCTGCTAGGTTGTGGTGTCGTTTGTATGATGATAAAAGTGGGTGGTCAAGATTATTAAGTAGTTTGATTTTTTTAGAATGAGTATTTTTTTACATTGCACTAAAAATATTTATTGCAAATATCACAGTGAAATATTTTATTGTTGTTCTGAATGTGTGTTATTGTGTGCCGATTCAATTTGTTTAGTTCTTCGAGTGATTTATCACATATGTCATATTTAAATAAAGCGATTAAATTAATGTAACATTTTTGTTGAGCGTTTTTTTCAGAATCATACAATCTATTACAAAGAGAACATAATTAAGGCATGGTTTCAGTATATTACATACTATACAAATACTGGGGAAAAAATAATGAAGTAAAACTTACCATTTTAGTACCTTGAAGGAAAGAGTATGTAGTAACTATGTCACGCGAAGCTGATTGCGTATAAATAATTATCGTAAGCTACCTTCATATATATATATATATATAGTATACTATGAAAAAATAAGTCCCTCAATTTAGAAAGTGAATTCTAATTCAGTTGAAAGGGTTAGTAGTGTTGTAAACAAGATTTCTTTGTGTTGAAGAATTTCAACTTTCCCCTACAAATATTCTTCGGATATAGCAAAATACAGAGTCTAAGGTATACTTTTTATGAAAACATTTTTCATTATCTTTGAAAGGGATTCTATATTTAAGGGTATTATCGTGCTATATCTGAAGGTTTTGTAAATGAAAGCTTAAGATTCCTGACCGTGATGGTAGAAATCTAAATGTATATTTTTGCAAACATATTACTCAATGCTATGTAATATGTGGAATATTTGAGTATTATATAGTTAAAAGGAAGACATGTGATCGGACCAAGCACAAATAGGTCAAAGATTTTGATTGGTTGTTGGAGCATGGGGGGAAATGCTGTAAATTAATTTTAAAACTGTAAATTCTTAACTAAAAACATCCAAGAAGATAATATTGTAAAATAAATAGGTTTAGAATGAATTTATAATTAATGTTTTGGTATATTATTATATAAGTGTGTGTATGAACGTAATTAATAAAAATTTGCTGTGTTAGTAGATCTGTAAATAGACGCTTAGTTTTGAAGCTAGTGAGAGCTGGCAGTTGCAAGGGAGTCTCTGAAGTAATAAGATGTGGTTTAATAAAGTTGAAAGGGAACCTTTGAAATGAGTAAATGTGTTAGAAAACGGTTAAAAGGGAATCTTTGAAATGGCAAGACGTATGTGATGTGCTTAAAACTTTAAACTTGTGTTAAAAACAATGGACAGAGAACTTTTAAAATAAAGAAGACAATAGTGTGAGTCAATATAAAAAATATTTTTTCAGAACGATTTAGAGAAATATTATGTCCCAGTTTTATGACACTCAAAATGAACAATGCAGAACTGTGTTAATATGTAATGAACATTTTTTCAAATCCTTATAAGGAATTTCATGTCATGGTGTAACAGAAGTTGGAGACGGCACGAGCATTGAGCACGGGAGGAACTGCGATTTGGAGACATCCATGGAATCAAAGAACACCAGGATTCACCTCTAAGAATATTATTTTTTTTATATATAGATGTTGTGGTATAGACATCATAAACAATTCATTATCTTAAGTATGTGTATTATGAATATAGTATGATTTTGCTAGATGTATTTGTGTTTTTATGTTTGTCAGGATAAATTCAAAATAATACATTTATATATATATATATATATATATATATATATATATATATATATATATATAATTAAGTCTCCTTTTGAGACATAAAATATCATTCTTTAAATAATTTAAATTCTATTAGTTGCAACATTAAAATGCATAGTAAGAAATACATAAAACATAACTTTTGATTTTAAAATAAAGAAGTCGACTCAGATAAAAGATTTTTTTTTTTTGAACAAATGTTTAATAATAGAATATATATTATCATTCATATTATTTATGATTTATTTGTAACATGAAATGTCGTTTTAATAAATATTTGTGTACAATTTCAGCAGAACATGACTTTGAATCTTTTAATTATCACCTATTTGCAAAGTACCTCTTAAAAAGAACCTTTGACCTCGAGAGACAGTAAATTCATCTTTTTATATTTTCAAAATTGGTGAGTTAATTCCACCTATCGCCCATAAAGCTGAGCAAATCTATTTCAATTCACATTATTATTATTATTATTAGTTAACAAAAGTAGTTAATAATTATTTCAGCTAGTAAAATTATATCCAAATGTTTATCTGGATCTACATTTTTTTTGAGTAGTTTTAACCAAAATTAATCAAAATCCTTTACTATTTTGGATAGGGTTAAAATTTTGGAGTAAGTTAGCCCTGGATCATGTAGTTTTAACAGACGTTTGAATAACAAGTTTTAACCAAAATTTAATCGTCCTGAGATCCCTAACTGGATGTACACTACAACACTCCTAGGATGTCTAGTGTTTACCAACATTTAATCATTGGCAATCCCAAGTACACATTGATACTTCCGAGAGTTCTTAGCTTAATGTATGGGGTTGGTGGATGGATTTTTGAGATAGGGGTGATGGGAGTTTTTATTGGGGTAGGGAGGTGGTGGAGTAGGATTTTTTTGGGCAGGGAGTAAAGGGGGTGAAAATACCAAAATGGGATGAGAATGGGTAAAAAAATAGGTCAACCCTTTGGCGAGTGATCATTTTGATCCCAAATGAGTGAGCACGAAAATTTCCGTGTGTGCCCAAATGAGTAAGCACGGAAATTTCCGTTTTTGAGCATGAACTCTAAATTTGCTTAAAAACTCTTCAAAAAATCATTATCTAGTGTAAAAACTTTATATTTATTGAATTTTCTTTTGGATTTTCACTAACTTATTTGATTTTGACATTTTACTTCTTTATTTTAACATTCTGCAAAAGATTTTTCTTTATAATAAAACTTTTTTTTCTCTCTATCAGTATAGTAAAATTATTTAACTGAATTGTAGATACTTAATTTAAAATTTTGCCTAAACTATTAGTAATAAATGTAATAATATAAAAATATTCTATTTTCTAATATATTAGCTTGTAGTAGACATACTTGAGGTAGTGGGGATGGTGAGGCCTAGCGGGAACTGGGTAATGCACACTTTTTTACACGTTCTTTTAGCTTCACACGGTCAGTCTGTCACTGTCTTTGTAGTTGTAAAAAAATGGTTCTGTTGTCATTGTTTTGTTGACGTAGTTTTTATTTGTTTTTTATTTTTTCGGTAATGTGTCCCGATCTATTGAAAGTGATCCGCTACGTCTTCAAGGTCGCCACTTCATGAGACCTCTCCCCTCCAATGAGTCACGGAAGAAGAAGCTTTCTCGACAATGCTTTGTGTGTAAACATACTAAGCGATCATTACCAAAGCGGAAGGAAACATCCTTTGAGTGCTCAAAGTGTGAGGTGTCCCTTTGTATACATCCTTGTTTTGAACAATATCATACACTATACATTTTTTAAACTGTAAATAACTATAAATAATCATAATTTCAATTTTTTGTATATGTTTTCTTGTAGTTTTAATCAAATATAATATCTTTTGTTCAAAAGTAAAAAAAAATTTTTCCCACTCTTTATGGTATATTTTAGCGTAATTGCCATACTCCTGTATGCCTGTGTCATAGCACGGAAATATCCGTGCTTACTCGCCAAAGGGTTAAAATTTTGAAGGGCGGAGCACTGGAACCCCTTGACCCAAATCCATATAATATATGGGTCTTCTCACCTACAATAAATTAGTTCAAACTATTTAATGGTATGCCTATCGTAAATTTGCAAGTGTTACAGACAATTAACAAGATATCTTGTCTCTTTTGTAGTTTTATAAAGTTAACGGTTTTCGAGATATTGGACTTTAAACAGCCGCCACTTAGAAAATAATACAAAATAAAGTCTTTGTTTTTGGTGCACTTCTAAAACTTAATATAAATAATGAACCACATTTTAACTCAACATATTAACTATTTCCATAAATACTTTTTTTTTAAACAAAATCACAAATAGATGGGGAACGAAGTATTTTCGGACCTATGGTTTATACGAATAATTTCTTTATTTGTACATATGGAATGAGCTCCCGAAGTCTATGTAAGTCTTCATGAATCACTCTGTATATATATTTAACTTATTTGTATAAAAATATTTTATATTTCTGTTTAATACACCTTCTTCTTTTATATAAATCTATCTTAATTTTATTGTATATTGTATACAAATAAGTTAAATATTGGAACTGTAGGCCTAAATATTTCATTTTGAAAGTATTCTTATCATGTGTACGAAACTACTGAGTTAACATTACTTAGCTATAATATTTCAATACAAAACCTAATGGATTATTGTTTTTTTTTTAGAATAACACACAAATTAAATAGAGTTAGGTCTTTATACTTTATCTATGAATTTATTGAACTACTGTTTTACAATTCCCAGGTGTTTAGAGAAATGTTGCATTTTTTTTAATTGGCAAGTTTTTGGTAATATAACATAATAAATTGTATAACACAGTCAAATATTAGTTTCACGTCGTTTTCTATGGTCCTTGGCATTTCCCCCCGCATTTAGCTCATCTTCAGAACGATGTAGATGGATTTTTGGGTGCGGCTTTCTTATTTTTACGCCATAGTAATTTTTCAGTTGAAAAAGGCATACTGATTTTTCTCTGACCGAAAATCAATATTTCGATCAAAGAAAAATTCAGTTAAAGAAATTTCGGTCACAGAAGAAAATGAATGAAATATTTTGGTCGAAGGAGACGAATTGTTATAAAGTGTGAACATGGCATTTGGATTTGGGCATATTATTTAATACAAGATATATTATTTATTGCCAATATAGCATTTAAAAAATGTTGGTCAACAGGCACAGAATTGATAAAACTTTTACCTTTCAATTAGTAATTAGCATAATATTTATGCTACTTAATTACTTAGTTTGTGCAGACTACCTGCACCTATTAAGAGGGGGTTGGCATCCTCATAGAGTTCCTATTCATGTAGCAACCTACATTTCATAACCAGAGTTTCCTCACTTGGCAACCGAGTGATGCGACTGCCATTCTTTCCACATGTTAAAGCCATTTATAGGTCCGTTACATCTGGCAGTGATAATACACATTCTGATTGCCTTGACTGAATCAAGCGTGTGGATCTTGATGTGTGCGTTGAACTGCCGAGCATATTAACAGTTCAAGTTCAGGGACCGATCATCCAACTGTGTTTGTCAAGTAAGTGGACATGAGTTAATGCAGTTTGGAACCCACAGCTGATACGGTCGGACTGAGTAAATAATTTTACATGAGTACATAGTACTGACTAGGCTAGTCAGTAGTAACTTGGAGTGATGAACCATAACTATGTATCAGTACTCAGTTTGCGACGATCTTCTTCTCCTCCCCGCACGGTTGTATGTATGTAGAGCCTCGTACGACGATCTACCCGGCTCCGCGCAGTTGGTTTTTTATATATATATGGCACTGATTATTGGAATCAAAAAGATCAAACGCAAGAAAATATTGTTTACTTTTTTATCTTTTTTTTTTGGTGGTGTATACAATAAATTCTTATGTGTAAGGTTTTTGTATAAATTTAAGCTTAATTTGAGCCGATTTTTGACTCTATCTCGACTAGTGCCATTTGGAGAACTATGATTCCCGACTTTAGTTTAGGTTTTATTAATGTACTTACAAATTAACATAAATATAGGATAGCAAAAGTATAACGGGAGACTATGCAAAATAACGTACTCAAGGGTGATAGTATTAATTTGTAAGAATTTATCTCCTTATATGATATTTATACAACTTATAAATATTTACTAGAATTTTTAGTTATTTGTACAAAATTCTATATTTATAGGAACATTTTCTTATATTGCAAATTTTAATTAAACTGATATAAACAATATTAATGCTTCTAATCCACCCAATGAGAAATGAGTATTAATGAATTTACTGACTTTAAACTTTATGATAATTTATGGAATTTAAAAGTTGTCATTGATCTTATAATGTTCAGATTCGATATTTCGGTACCTTACAAAAGCGATGATCGAATCCTCGTATTGCCAGTCTGAATTTCTCCAATCTGCTTCCGATGAACGTTTAAAGTTGTTTGCTGTGTCTACTGATGCTTCCAAATTATGCCAATTTGTGATGTTTTATCGAATCTACATTCGTTAGTTGAAATTAATACATTGAAAATAAAACTGTTATTTTACTTTAACATTTTAGAATTAAAAGAATGACCGAAAGACTGAATGAATCGTCACTAAAATATTTAACTTAAAACTTGCGAAGAAAAGTGTTAACATAGTGTTAACAGAGTGTCTTGACCGAAAAAGATATAACAGAGCGGTAAGAAGGGAGAGCTGTTGGCTTTGGGCAGGGAGTTTTACAGTTTTGTTATGTGACGTCACTCCCCTTCTCTGATTTTTGGGGTAGTCCCGTTTAATGCAAAGATATCACTCCTCCCCACCTCTGCCTACTTTCCCTTTACATTTTATCATGGTTTTTAAATAAACTTTTATGAATTTTATTTAAAATATTATGACAATATTTTGGAGCAATTTTCGTTAAATTCATACTTATTTCTCCTGGGTTATACAAAACAACATGCTTATACATAACTAATCATAAAAAAAATAATATTTTTTTTTTATTTTTTTTTTTTATAAAAAGTTCTGTTTCAAATAATAGTTAGGTTCAAAGGAATATTTCATAATTGTTGGGGTTAGTTACTTGTAAATCTAACGCTACCAGGTTGACCTACTTTCTATTGTGGTACCTGTAACTGGACTTTCTTTCAAATTGCCTTGTGGTGGATTAGGACTTTCTAATCTGTCACAAGTTCTATGTTTAAGGAGGGATGTTGAAGGCATGTATTTCGGTCGCCCTTAAATTTGGAATTAATTTGAGTTGCCTGGTCTACTGATATGCTGGGGGTGTCTGATTGGTGACTATGTGATTCTTCTTCCCTAAAGCACTGGACAAAAATTATATGGATACTTCTGACGAAAACACCAAAACTGAAACAACTGCAAACTGAAAGAGGCATCATTCAGCTTCGTCTAACAAATCTGTAGATGTTTGCGAAGCAATAGAGACTAAGGGAGGTGGCATTGACAATGACAGTGTGATGTCAAAACTGTAGTTAGACGTATCTGACAATAAATGATTGTTTGAAGGTTAGTAAATAATAAAAATATTAATAAATTAACAATCCCGGAAGTAGGAATAAAAAGAAAACATGAACAATGATTTAATCTATGAATAACATCTCCCAACTTCGGGGAAACTCTCCTTAAAATACAATCATATATTCGAGGGGCAAAGTTATCTTGATGCTTGGTTGTAGGCTACAGTAATATTCTTCTTCTAAAACTAGGTAAATAAAAAGTAAAATCAGGAAGTTACTGTCCTATTTCTCTTACTAGTGTGCTTTGCAAACTGGTAGAGAAAATGGTCAATCGACATCTTATTTGGTACCTCAAAAGTAACCGGATGCTTTTAATGAATAATGTGGCTTTTGTCGTGGTCGATCATCTACTGATTAACTGGTTTCATTAAAATTTGCTCTACAGAATGTATTTTTCTTATATCAGACACTTTTTGCAGTATTGTTTGACCTGGAAAAGGTCTATGACTTGGCGAAGCGGAATTCTGAATACTTTTAAATCATGGGGTATAAATGATAATATTCTTGGATTTACACAAAACTTCTTGGGAAATAGATATTTCAGTTTGCATGTTGGAACTTCTTGATCGGATAGTTTACATTTAGAGAATGGTGTCTCTCAGGGTTAGTGCGCCGAGGATGAATCTGTTTGGTGTGGCAATCAATAGCATTACTGTACTGCTAACATGCAGTGGACTGTCCACTGTTTGTTGACAATTTTGATATATTTTTAGCTACTCGAGGTATGTCAACTACCGAAAGAGGCCTTTAACTAGTAATAGACTGCAATCTTGATCAGAATTGACAGGATTTAAGTTCTCTGCTTCACAGCGCAGCAGGACAGGATTTCATCATACAATTGATGGTTTTTTGCCCAAAAACTAATAATTTGATTGTGATCAGATATTTAATAATATTAACTTGATCAAGCCATGGTTTGGGACCCCTAATAAACTGATAACACGGTCAGTTAGTTGTTTAGACATGTGTTGATTAGGTTTAAATGATGTGAAGTATGTGACGTCGATACAGCCGTTTTAGACTTGGGTATAACAGAGCAGTCTTGTTGATGTAGGCCTAACAAATAATATAATAATATGCCTGATAATGGTGCAGTGGGCCTAAGATCACTTTTACTGATTATTTATTATCTCAAACTTTCATAGCTCAAGTTTATTGGTCGGAGTTTTACACATAGACTGATGTAAACAGAGTGTTAGATAATTTTATTTATTTTTTGATAAGTTATTTGATTAATTATTTCTAAAAGATTTGTTGTTTGAATGTATTTTAGTTTTTTGTATAATTTATTCCATTTGATTAATTAATTTTGTTGACACATATAATCTGTTATCTAGGGGCTTAAGCATTTTTTGAGGATTTTTTCTGTAGAGAAGCGTCTTTTTCAAATTCTATCAAACAATTAAAAAAACAAAACAAAAAAAAAACATTGTAATTAAATTAAGACATGAGAATTGCTGTATCGTCTCTAATACTGTACCTTAAATGTTGAGAATATGTTTAATAAATACTTTATAAATGTAATTGATGAAATTAGAAATAATATTGTATTCCAGTCCTGATGCTTTGCGCGGAATTAGTTCTTGACAGATCCTCAAGTACTGTATGGTCTACATTTATTGAAACAGTAACTCCATCTGAAATTGCAAAAAAATTATAACATCTTTGAAAAATAATAAATCTCCTGGAATAGACTGAAAAAGCATCTCTGGACTAATTTCAAATGTTTTTACATTTTAATGGAAAGTCAGTTTCACATCCAGTATTTTTCTTAAGCAACTCAAAACCATTACAATAATTATAAATTATAGAAAGTGTGACAGACAACTACCATATTAATACAGGTCAATAATTCTGATTTAACCAATTTCTAAAATCTTGGAGAAATCTATGAATCAAGGGTTCTATCATTTCTGAAAACGGCCTTTCTTAGTAAAAATTAGTACGGTTTTTGGTGGGTAGCAACAAAATACAAATGGTAATGCTCAATTTTATGGATGAAGTAAATAATGGAAAAAAGAGTTAATAGTATGTTTTTGTATGTAACAAAGGCTTTTGTTTGCACAGATCTGCTTTTAAAAGTTTAGTTAAAATGTGGAATCAGGAGTAGAGTTAACAATCGGTTCTCGAGCTATCTGCCCAACAGGGAAAAATGTGTGCGGATCAGAGGTATATTCTAAAGGAGAAGAAAAAAAAAAAAGCACGGAATCACCCAGGGATCATTGTATTAGGAGATATTTTATTTATTATCTATGTAGTTCATGCAAATATATATGATTTTTCATATATGATTTTGCTGATGATACTGTTTGGTTAAATCACCTATGCAAGCCTATCTGAGTATAAATGCTCTAGGGTCATGATTTTCTGAGCATTACATGGTCTTGAATACCAAAAAACCTGTCATATTAAATTTATTTTGAGAAGAGAGTCTAAATTATTCACAACACCTTTGCATAAAGTGTGTCAAGAAATGTGCAATCTTGGTAATGTATTGTGATAGTACTGTCAATTCATGTAAATATTTAAGTGTGATTTGAATGAAGGTTTGACTTTGAAAGTCAAAATAAATGCAATAAAATCCAATTTAAATAATATTTTGAAGTTCCTCGACCTGTTTTACATAAAATATATTTTCCATGGTTCATAGTATGTTAGAGAACGGAATCTGTTGTTGGGGAGGTACAAGTTTAAATCCTCTTATTGTATCTCAAAAGAAGTTTTTAAGATTGATTATCGATAAACAGAGGGTTTTGTCCTTGTCATTACTTCCGGATCCATCTATATTACTTCTTTAAATTTATATATATAATTATATATAATATATAATTATATATTTAAAGTCATGAAAGTATTTTATATTAGGAGTGGATGTTTTTAAGATCTGCAAAACAGAACTGATTACTTGCTTACACATAGTAACAAAGCGTTCATAATGAGAGTTAAATCAACTATATATATGTAAAATTTAATCTACCATCACAACTAGAATTTATAAACAACTTCAAGAAAATATTAAGACCTGTATATAAATATTTGAAACTGATTTTTAGGCATGGATATTGATCAAATAAAATTGTTGAGTGTAAGGACTATATTTATGAGACGTATGAATGACTTATTGTATTGCGACGGTTTGGAAAAAGCCAAACGTCTCAAGTCCATTTAAAACAAGTTAAATTGCCGCGCTAAACCTTGTAGAGTGGGGACGAGGTGGGGCGATGACGTCACGCCAGTTCGAGAGCAAACTTGCTTGTTCGGACGTGAAAAGTCAAACTGCCTTAGTTCCTATTTTATTAAGAAACTAAAATATTAATATAAATAAATATTCAGTAGAGTCAACCGACCAATAATATCAACAAATAAATTTAAAATCACATAAAACAAAAAAGTTATTCAAGTTTTTAGAAGGGCTCAAAAACCTAAAATTTGGAAGAAGAATAAATTCAAAATTCAAAAATCGTAGAGTCATAACCAAGTGGCGAAGTAACAATAATCACAAATAAAAAATATGAATTAATAATAATTAACAGGTGAGAATGGACTTAGAAAGTCATTCTTGGGGAGTTTTTTGGAATTTTTGAGTTGAAGGGGGGATCATTTAAAAAATAATAATAAGTACTATTGTAGAGACCACAATAGGGCACAATAATAGGTACTTAGAATCAAATTTGAAAATAAAATAAGGGAGATATAATAATTACAAAACGTAAAACTTCAAAGCCCAAAAGCGGGTAAAATAAACGTTAAAGGGGTAAAGTAACATGATAATTATATGTATTTAGTATGTAAAATGGTAACACACCAAAGCAGAAGTAATAATATATAATGGGGGGGGGGGTTTTTATGAACATAAACTCATACGACACAAACTTAAGGACTTCAAAGGCGAATAACTCGACAACCAAACGAGTTATGGGAAAAGTACAAACATAGTTTTTCGTCGTAGTAGTAAAGGAACAAGATTTCGTCAAAAGAATTTTGAGAAAGGACTTATCTCAAAATTTGAAAAGGGGAAAAATCAGACTTCGGGAAAAGGGCGATAACTCGCGAACGAAGCGTAGTAGAGCGATGAATCAAGTTCCACAAGACCCACAAGATGGAAAGGAAGAAGAATCCGAAAGGAACTTTAAAATCGGTTCGAGCGTTCGAAAGTTATAGCGAGTTGAACGAAAAAACGTCAAAAGTAGAGATTTTCATGCAAAAACATGAAAAGTTGCGCGCGCATCCTCAAGCAGAGTCTAAAGTCAGAATCATCATGTTGCCAACATGGATCAAAGATAACGTTAAAGAAAAAATACTATAAATTATTAATTAAAAGGTGTTTTAATTAATAATTAAGGAAGAAAACTATTCATTAGTCAAAAAATAGGACTAATAAAACATATAGTGTAAATATTTCAGACCAAAAGGGCCTGAAAACACATAATATATGGAAAATACCTTTTTCCCAAAAAGGGAGGAAAATTGGCTCCAGAAAAGTGGATTAATTCCCACTGACAGGGAGACCGAGAATTAACCGTCGAAAGACGATTACTTTTGATTTGGAATCGACGCTTAAAGGACGTTTCTTCTGCAACCGACTCTGAGCTGAGAGGAAGATTCAACTGTCACTCTACTAATTGGACTTAGAATAATTTCAACTTTAATCGATCTTCAAGGCGAGTTAGAAGAATTCGAGACCAGCATTCAACTACATAGCAGCTTACAGACTCTGGATAGAAAACATCACATCACCATCATCCTAATAATACAACAAATTCCAAATCCAACTAGAACTTCTATTAAAGTGTGAAGGTATCTTATACTTAAGGAATAATTCGCAAATATTAACTTCTTTTCAAATATAACGTCATTAGGGGAATTGTTACAAATTAAATTCATTTTAAACCTCTGCTTTGGTGTTGAAAATTATTAATAATTTAAATACGACTTTTTCAGGACAGGAAAAACTGTTTGTGGTTCTGTCTGAAAAGTCAAGCGTTGTTATTTTGTTTAAGATATAGAAAATATTACATTAATTAATGTTGTTAAATAAATAAATAGTTGTGTTATGGTTCAATTAAATTGTTTGGTGTGATTAAAAAAGTTTTGAATATAAAATTTTTCTGTGCAAAAGAGAAAATAATATACAAATAATTCATTTCTAAATTTTGTTGTGTTTTTAATATATATCCATTCTGTGTATGCTATTAACCTTGTTTTAACATAAATTTTATATATGTGCTCTGGTAATATAATTTGAAAATTTTAAAAGTTATCATCAGAACTTAAGAGCCGATTTCTCCCAAAAGGCACGACCTTGGAGAGAGAGAGAGTTAATCTTAAAAGATCTAAATAATCGAGCATTGAGATAAAATTCAGGGAATTTTGCGTTAATTAAAATTTAGTAAGTTTATGAGGACAAGCTCATACTTATTAGAGCCAAGAGTTGCAAAATCTTTGATTTAAAAAAGTAAAAGTGAGCACTTTGGCCTTGCCCGCGCTTGCTCTGAAAAGAAAGGTGGTTCGCCCAGTCGGTGGTGATCGTACAGCGAGTTTAAGAGTTCGTGATAATAGTGTTCCAAAAAAAAGGGAACAAGAATCTTAAATTCGTCGAAGTCAAAGAGGGAGACGCAGCGTGGCGAGTGGCGTTCCAACGTGGGGCAAGAAGAACCCTACTCGAACCCACTAACGCGCGAGGAGAGAAGCGTGGCAAGTGGCGCCCAACGTGGGGCACAAAAAAGCAAAGTTTTGGAACAAATTTTCAAAATTTTGAATTTTTTAGTGTTTCATACGAACGAGAATATCTTAAGTTCTGATATAATTTATATGTACATGTGTGTTAGTAATAAGTTGTGCTGGTAATTACAACGACAAATATACTAAATTGCAAAAATAATAATAATTAAAAGTAGAGTCCAAATTAAACCGAAATTTAAATTTTTTAACTAATTAAATAAATCAAGTGAATAAGTGAAGTGAAAATGGGACCAGCGAAAGATCCAGCAAAACAGGAGGGTTCAAAGGAACAGGAGACAGAAATGCAGAAAATGGTGAGGTACCTGAACCAAATGGAGGATAGAAGAAAGCAAGAGAGAGAACAGGACAAAGCGGAACAGCTGAAAAAAGAAAAGGATAAGGAAGACGAGGACAAATTAAGAAGATTAGAAGAAAGAATCGAGAGAAACCAGGAGAAGGAGGAAATGGAATCATTACGAAAGAAGGAGAAAGAAGAGATGGAGGCCAAACGGAAGCAGGAGAGAGAGGAGATGGAGGCCAAGCAGTTGAAAAGAGAAGAAGAGCTGGAAGCCAAGCAGAAACGAGAGAGAGAAGAATTGGAAGCAAGATGGAAGCAAGAAAGAGAAGAAGCAGAAGCCAAGAGAATAAAGAGGGAGGAAGAAATGGAGACAAAACGGATCCAAAGGGAAGACGCCCGTAAACAGGAAATAGGGAAATATATGGAGGAAATTAAGGAATCTATAGATAGTAATATGGCCGAAAATACGAGACGAATAGAAACTTGTGAAGAAAAAGTGGAAGAGTGCGTAGGGGAAATTAAAAAAATGACGGACAGTTTAAAGGAACAAGGAAAGTCGACTATAGAAATTGGGGAGAAAGTTAAAAAATTAGAAGTTAAAATTAGGGAAGTTGCCAAAATTAAAGAAACCGGTGGTAATGCTAAAAATATAATTTATTTAGAAAGGGCAAATTTAGAGTCAAAAACTATAGAATTTTGGGGAAATTCAAGAGATAATCCTGTGCAATTTTTAAAACAAATTGAGGAGGTATTTCAAGAAATAAATCCGGTTATGGAAGAAAGTGATAAACTAAAAGTAGTGGAGAAAAAATTGAAAGGAGCTGCCATGGAATGGTGGGAAATAATCAAGCGAGATACAGAAGAATATAGCCAGTTTAAATTGTTATTTTTAGAGCATTATTGGGGTTATCAAACGCAACAAGTAGTTAGGAATCAGATAGAAAACCATAGATATAATCCTAACGGAAATATGAGTAGGGTCGATTATTTTTGTAAAATGGTGCGAAAGGCCGAGTATTTGGAACCCAAAATTCCGGAAGAGTTCCTTATATACCAACTAATGAGGCATTTCGACCAAAAAGTTCAATTAGCGTGTATTGGTAGGGCTAGTGAGCATTTGGAGGACGCTATCAAGTTTTTGAGGACCATTGAAAACGTAGACGGAATGAAGAGAGAAGTTCGCCGACCAGATAGTTTCGAAAGGAGGGACGGACCACAAAGAGATCAGAATTTCAGGCAAAGGAATCAAGACTACTCAAAACCATCCCAAAACCCTAACCCTCGATCCTATGGTCAAACCCAGAATAAACCTCAACCACAGATACCTCAAAACCCTGGTCCTTCAAACCAAAAATTCCCACCCAAGGTCACAAAAAACTAAAATACGAGATCTCAAGGCAAAATTTTTGGCAGAAAAAGGATAATACAAACGGAATTGAGATCGACGATAAAACCAAATTTAGCAAACATAAAAGGGGGGATCTGAAAATAAATAAAATTAAATTGGGGATTTTAAACACAGAAATTAAGGAAGATTTAATGGAGGAAAGAGATAATAAAATTTTAAATAGTGAAGCTTACGAAAAATGTCCGGAAATAGGGATAGAAATCGAAAATATAAAAGTAAATATGTCCATTGACACCGGAGCTCAAATGTCCTGTGTTCAAGAGGATTTTTATAAAAATGTGCTTAAAAATAGGAACGATAAAATCTTGGAATTACCAGTTGTAAATACGGAAATGGTGACAGCGATAAAAAGCCAGCGACAGAAGATTAAATTACAGGCATTATTGGAGATTAGAATAAATAACCAATCAATAAGAGGGGTATTTATGGTGGTACCAAAGCTGGAAAGCAAAATGATAATGGGTTGTGATTTAATGTGCAAATATCGAAGTCGAATCAATATGGAAAAGGGTTTCCTACAACTGGTAAAGGAAAATGAATTTATTGTTGTAGATTTTCTTAAAGAAAATAAATTAAGATTGAGCAATAGAGACGCGCAGACCGAACATCAAAATGGCGGCGAAACCGGTAAAATGGTAGAGTCGTCAGCTGCAAATAAAGGAGGCTCAAATTCGTACAAGCGAGTATCAGGGGCTTATACGTTGTCTACCAAAATGCCGGTAGACATAAAACCAAAAGCAAAGGACGTGTCTAGACTGAAATGTGACTATACCGGAGGGGACAAAGAGTGTAAGAATAGGGTGAGCCAGTTTTTTGAAAAAATTAATGATAAAGTAGTGCTTAGAAAAGCGGAGAATAGGAGATTAAGATTGAGCAAAAGCGACGCGCAGACCGAACATCAAAATGGCGGCGAAACCGGTAAAATGGTAGAGTCGTCAGCTGCAAATAATGGAGGCTCAAATTCGTACAAGCGAGTATCAGGGGCTTATACGTTGTCTACCAAAATGCCGGTAGACATAAAACCAAAAGCAAAGGACGTGTCTAGACCGAGTAGTGACAAATCAGAAAGTGGTCAAAAGCGAAGAAGCAAGTTAAGTGCAAGGAATGAATCGACGAAGAGGAAAAATGCAAATTTTAATAATGATGAAGTGCTGTTAAAAGCGTGGGATAAAGGTAACCAATTAATTAATAAAGATGAAGGGCTGAAAGGAGCGGAGAATAAAGGAAATAAAAATGTGCCAAAGGCAATAATCGACGAAAATAATAAAATAATAAAATACGACGAAAATTTGCAAAATAACTCCGAAAACGATTCAGAACTTACACAAAACAGATTCGACGCCAGAGACGGGAGAGAAAGGAGAGCTATAATAACAATGGCGGATCCGGAAAGACAAAATGGACGAAATTTAAGGTATCGAAAGAAGAAAGTCAAGTTCAAAAATTATACGAAGTGTAAAATGAAAGAAAGGAGGCCCGAAGGGAAAGTAAAATTTAGATGAAAAGGACTTGGAAATATACAACATATTTTAGTTATAATAGATACCTTTTCAAAATTTATAAAACTATATCCAGTAAGAAATCCAACCACAAATAACAGTATCAAACATATGATAGATTATATGAACAATTTTGGGAAACCGCAGAAGATTTTAACTGATTTCGGAGCAGCATTCACATCTAGAAATTGGAAGAAGTGGATTGCTGAACAAAAAGTAGAACATGTGTTAATCCCGGTAAGACATCCTCAGGTAAATTTGGCAGAAAGAGTCAACAAAGAAGTGGGGAGATTATTACGCACTTATTGTCACGATACTCAAACCACTTGGCGGAAGCAATTACCTTTTATAGAAGAGTTAATCAACAACACACCAAATGAAACTACCGGGTATGCACCAGTACAAATACAGTTGAATAGGGATCCAAATTATGTATGGGAGTCATATTTCCCACGAGACAAAGAGCTACGACAGAGTGAAACTTGGGCAGAAAAGAAGCAGAAATGTCTTCAAAGGATGACGCAAATCGGCACCAGGCGAGCGGAGAGAATTAACCAAAGAATACGAGAAACAAAATTTCAGGTAGGAGATCGTGTTCTCGTATTGAATGCAAATAGAGCGAATTTGGATAAAAGCGAGACCGAAAAATTAATGCTCGTATATGGTGGACCATATGTCGTGAGCAAAGTCATGGGGAGAAAAACATATGAAGTAATAAATATCGACACTCAAAAAGTTAAAGGTCGTTATGACATCAAAGATTTGAAGAAATTTCATGAATAAAATGTATAAGTTGTAATGTTTAAAAGTTGTAATATGTAAAGTGTAGAAGCGAGTGAGGTAAAAGGGAAATAACGGACTGTCAGCTGATTTAAAAGAATGTAACCTAGGTCAGTGAATAACAGGATAAAGCTTCAATAAATTCCTAAGTGTACAAGGTCAGGAGCCTAGCGGTAACACGCATCTGCAAGCCGCACCTGAATAAACAAAGTATAGACGAGGAGGTGAAGGGGAGAACCGGACGTCGATTAACCAATATTGACAGACTGCGTGTTCAACAAATTAGCTGAGGGGGAATGGAATGAATGAAAGAATAAATGTGTACTGTTTTGTTTTTATTAAAGGGAGATTTCCAATAGCATAAATAATTTTTTCTTTTTAACTGCAATTAGGATAATAATCGTTGTAGTTACCAAGTACTTTATATATATGTAGGCATAGTTTTAAATTCAACCAAAGCAGATAAATATAATCATATAAGACGAATTATTCCTTATATAAATGTAATATGTTTTGTGTGTGATAATGTGTTTATTTACAGCAAGGACGTTTAGATGAAACGGCTGTAATGGACTAAAAGAACGGTTAAGCAAATTTGTATGTATACCATAATAAATAACATGTGTTTTGAATATATAAATATTATACTATCATGAATAAAATGTGTTTTGAATATATAAATATTATACTATAATGAATAAAATGTGATTTGAATATATAAATATTATACTATAATGAATAAAATGTGTTTTGAGTATATCAATATATGAAATGATGGAGGAGATGTTTTTTAGATATAAATAAATGTGTTTATATAAGTTGTTAGGTTAATATGTCAAACTTTATGTTGATGATTAATAGAGATGATAAATAAATAGTTAATATGAAATGTGATATGTCGAAAAAGGGGTTTAATACTAAAATTTTAGTTTTTTAAAAAATGAAAAATAGGAATTTTTCATTTTAACCGAAAATTTTAGTTCAAAGGGGGGATTTTGCGACGGTTTGGAAAAAGCCAAACGTCTCAAGTCCATTTAAAACAAGTTAAATTGCCGCGCTAAACCTTGTAGAGTGGGGACGAGGTGGGGCGATGACGTCACGCCAGTTCGAGAGCAAACTTGCTTGTTCGGACGTGAAAAGTCAAACTGCCTTAGTTCCTATTTTATTAAGAAACTAAAATATTAATATAAATAAATATTCAGTAGAGTCAACCGACCAATAATATCAACAAATAAATTTAAAATCACATAAAACAAAAAAGTTATTCAAGTTTTTAGAAGGGCTCAAAAACCTAAAATTTGGAAGAAGAATAAATTCAAAATTCAAAAATCGTAGAGTCATAACCAAGTGGCGAAGTAACAATAATCACAAATAAAAAATATGAATTAATAATAATTAACAGGTGAGAATGGACTTAGAAAGTCATTCTTGGGGAGTTTTTTGGAATTTTTGAGTTGAAGGGGGGATCATTTAAAAAATAATAATAAGTACTATTGTAGAGACCACAATAGGGCACAATAATAGGTACTTAGAATCAAATTTGAAAATAAAATAAGGGAGATATAATAATTACAAAACGTAAAACTTCAAAGCCCAAAAGCGGGTAAAATAAACGTTAAAGGGGTAAAGTAACATGATAATTATATGTATTTAGTATGTAAAATGGTAACACACCAAAGCAGAAGTAATAATATATAATGGGGGGGGTTTTTATGAACATAAACTCATACGACACAAACTTAAGGACTTCAAAGGCGAATAACTCGACAACCAAACCAGTTATGGGAAAAGTACAAACATAGTTTTTCGTCGTAGTAGTAAAGGAACAAGATTTCGTCAAAAGAATTTTGAGAAAGGACTTATCTCAAAATTTGAAAAGGGGAAAAATCAGACTTCGGGAAAAGGGCGATAACTCGCGAACGAAGCGTAGTAGAGCGATGAATCAAGTTCCACAAGACCCACAAGATGGAAAGGAAGAAGAATCCGAAAGGAACTTTAAAATCGGTTCGAGCGTTCGAAAGTTATAGCGAGTTGAACGAAAAAACGTCAAAAGTAGAGATTTTCATGCAAAAACATGAAAAGTTGCGCGCGCATCCTCAAGCAGAGTCTAAAGTCAGAATCATCATGTTGCCAACATGGATCAAAGATAACGTTAAAGAAAAAATACTATAAATTATTAATTAAAAGGTGTTTTAATTAATAATTAAGGAAGAAAACTATTCATTAGTCAAAAAATAGGACTAATAAAACATATAGTGTAAATATTTCAGACCAAAAGGGCCTGAAAACACATAATATATGGAAAATACCTTTTTCCCAAAAAGGGAGGAAAATTGGCTCCAGAAAAGTGGATTAATTCCCACTGACAGGGAGACCGAGATTTAACCGTCGAAAGACGATTACTTTTGATTTGGAATCGACGCTTAAAGGACGTTTCTTCTGCAACCGACTCTGAGCTGAGAGGAAGATTCAACTGTCACTCTACTAATTGGACTTAGAATAATTTCAACTTTAATCGATCTTCAAGGCGAGTTAGAAGAATTCGAGACCAGCATTCAACTACATAGCAGCTTACAGACTCTGGATAGAAAACATCACATCACCATCATCCTAATAATACAACAAATTCCAAATCCAACTAGAACTTCTATTAAAGTGTGAAGGTATCTTATACTTAAGGAATAATTCGCAAATATTAACTTCTTTTCAAATATAACGTCATTAGGGGAATTGTTACAAATTAAATTCATTTTAAACCTCTGCTTTGGTGTTGAAAATTATTAATAATTTAAATACGACTTTTTCAGGACAGGAAAAACTGTTTGTGGTTCTGTCTGAAAAGTCAAGCGTTGTTATTTTGTTTAAGATATAGAAAATATTACATTAATTAATGTTGTTAAATAAATAAATAGTTGTGTTATGGTTCAATTAAATTGTTTGGTGTGATTAAAAAAGTTTTGAATATAAAATTTTTCTGTGCAAAAGAGAAAATAATATACAAATAATTCATTTCTAAATTTTGTTGTGTTTTTAATATATATCCATTCTGTGTATGCTATTAACCTTGTTTTAACATAAATTTTATATATGTGCTCTGGTAATATAATTTGAAAATTTTAAAAGTTATCATCAGAACTTAAGAGCCGATTTCTCCCAAAAGGCACGACCTTGGAGAGAGAGAGAGTTAATCTTAAAAGATCTAAATAATCGAGCATTGAGATAAAATTCAGGGAATTTTGCGTTAATTAAAATTTAGTAAGTTTATGAGGACAAGCTCATACTTATTAGAGCCAAGAGTTGCAAAATCTTTGATTTAAAAAAGTAAAAGTGAGCACTTTGGCCTTGCCCGCGCTTGCTCTGAAAAGAAAGGTGGTTCGCCCAGTCGGTGGTGATCGTACAGCGAGTTTAAGAGTTCGTGATAATAGTGTTCCAAAAAAAAGGGAACAAGAATCTTAAATTCGTCGAAGTCAAAGAGGGAGACGCAGCGTGGCGAGTGGCGTTCCAACGTGGGGCAAGAAGAACCCTACTCGAACCCACTAACGCGCGAGGAGAGAAGCGTGGCAGTATGGAGTTGTGAACATTTATGAATATGTGGATTAATATAAGCTATGTATATGGAATGGTGTGTGTGTGTGTGTGTGTGTGTGTGTGTGTGTGTGTGTGTGTGTGTGTGTGTGAATGCATAGTATGTTTTTGTCGGTATATTAATGTATTTTTATAGTTAAATATTTAGTTTTTAGTAGAATATGCATTAAATTATATAAAAATGTTATTACTAGGATATATACAGTGTGTTAATAATGTTCATTCCCCCCAACTTAACTTTTGTATGAACTTAAACAGAATCAAATCCTTTTGGGACTGTTAACTAGGTCATATAAAACATTTTTCTTTTATGATAGTTTGGAATTTTACCCATCTCCCTAAAATTCAAATGGGAACCCGTATTTTGTAACATGTCAAATTAAAGAGCATAAAAAGAGAAATTTAATGGCATTCACAAAATATTTTTTGGATGAACCTAACCAAAAATGTATTCCAAATTTTTAAATTATAAAATCGCTATTTCCTTTTAAAAAAAACTTTAAAAGCACAATGAAATATGTGAAATCAGAACACTAAAGTTTTTTAATGTTTGCTAGTCTATTCTGAGAGAAGAATTCTAAGAAAATTTTCATTTTACCTGTCCCCCAAATTGTGGTACTTTTGGGCACATTCAAAATATTTTTTTAAAAACCCACATCATGTGACATATCAAATTAAAGGGCTTTTTAAAGCAAAACTAATAGCACCAGCAAATTTATCTTTTAACTTTATTAAAAATGTTATTTCGAAATTTAGATGACATTTTCACAGTTAGTATGATAGTTTCATTTTGTATTCATCTTTACACGGAAAATTCAACATTGATTGAAATTAATCATGATTTATCAAAACTTTTGATATTTTATAGTAATAAAAATCTAAAACACATTTTGGTTAGTTTCATCAAAAAATATTTTGTGTGCCATTAATTTTGTTTTTATGTCTTTTAATTTGACATGTTACAAAATGCTGGTTCCCATTTGAAAATTTTGAGTACCAACTACAATTAATTCCCCCATTTAGGGAGAGGGGAAAAATTCCAAAATACCATAAAAGAAACTTCAGGTGAACTATTTAACAGTCCCAAAAGGATTAGGCTCTATAGAAGTTCATACAAAAGTTAGGGTGAGGTGGCGGTGGAGGGGTGGCTTTATTAATACACTGTAAAATGCTTGTTTACCTATGTTCTATGTTTGCCTTGAAGGCTTGTTTACCTATGTTGTATGTTTGCATTGATTAGTTGTTTGACTCTGTGATAATGGTCCAATATAATTTCCATATAAAATAATTTAACTTTATTTCAAATTAATTTAACTGCTCCCTGTAAAACCTTTAATATGTTTTCATTTTAAAAATTCTTAGTAGTATGTAACCTCAGGTGAGACCATGGAGGTCATGGTACTGAAAGATAGTGTTAATGTAAGCCCAGGGAAATCACTACACCGTCAATCACAACAACTGACCATTCCAAGAAACACAATGCACCAAATTCTAAAAAATGATTTTCATTTGAATGCCTACAAAATCTAACTGTCACAAGAACTCAAACCGTGTGATCATTTGTGGCCTACGTCCTATCTTATCGGCAATCAGAACTGGCCACTGAGGTCTTCTGATTTAATACCATGCGACTTCTTCCTTTGGGAATATTTGAAATCGCACGCTTATGTCCGTGCAACCCACAAACAATATTTCAACTCAAGAAACAGATTCAATGAGTTATTGGTGATATTGAGCCAGAATTGTACAGGAAGGTCATTGAAAATTTCAATCAACGGACAACAGTATGCCAGAGTTGCGGGAGAGATTAATCTGATATTGTGTTCCACATTTAACTGTAGTAAGCGTACTTTGTATTAACATTAAAACATCTGATATTTTTCAATAAATAACAGTTGTTACTATATTATTAAATCTTGCGTACTTTATGAGAAACCCGTTATAAGATTATGAACAACCATTATTATAGTGGCTGTAAGAGTATTAGTTTCAAATATATACAAGTAGTTGGCCATGTTTAATGAGAAATATCACAATAGCTTTTTGGATTAAAATTATATATAACTATGTTTTTATGTACAAATTGTGTTTATACTGGTGCTATGGTCTTTTAGATACATTCTCTTTTTATAAAATATTTTAAAACCTACAAAGTTAACATCAGTGAATTTAGATTTAGAGTACTACTTCAAATATATTTAATTTAATTTTATTGATAATATATATACAAAATTTAAAAAAGCCTATACAACTTGTTACAAAATTTTACGCACAAATGTGGAATAATAATTTTAAAAATCAACTGTTTGAAGTTGATAAAGCTGTTTTCCTTTTTTTATAAGAAATCCTTGAATATTGAGATTAGATATGAAAGTAAAAAAATCTGGAACTTGAATATGAGCAGCTGCTGCAGTTTCTTTCATTTCTGCAATAGAGAAGACTGCTTTTGCTTGGAGTTCAGCTTTTCTTTGTAAAGCGCTGATAAACTTCTTGGCCTAAAACAAACAAATAGAACAATTAATCCTGAATGTGAAATTGTATAATGGTTTAAGAAAACGATGAAGGATGGATTGTAGACACACGATCGAAAGACTACAGTGAAAAGAAGAATGTAGAAAATCAAATTACTACTAATGCAAAAGAAATTAGAAATAACATAAGAAAAAAATGTACTATAATTAATAAAAATTACACATTGGATTGTAATAGAAGGACACAAAAATTGGGGGACAAAATTAAAGTATAATATGGAAATAAAACGACTTAAGAAAACAAAAAACTACTACAACTAAACATTTGATTCAAATGGAAAAACACCTTAAATAGAATAGGAAAATAATTGTTAATCTACATATTAAATTGGAAACAAGAAGAAAAACAATTTATTACACATAGAAATTTGTGAGGAGAATTAAGAGGGAAAGGCTTCCATTTTAGAGTAATCATATAAGATTACAAAATTACAATTTATTTATAAAACATATTTTGCAATTTTCAATATTTATTTTGAATTAATAAAGTGCTAAATATGTGTACAAATAAAATTGTATAATTAAAAGTTAGGTGTTACAGACATTCTTCTCAGCACATCTTTTACCTGATATTAATATCAGGTGAAAGATGTGTGGAGAGGAATAGAAAAATTGGTATCACAAGAAAGTAAAAAATGTGTAATATAAGTTGTATTGTTAATTTAGATCTGTCAAATTTTCACAGAGCTATCAGAACACATTACACATTAAAGAAACATTTGATTATTGATTTGTTTAGTTTTTTTAGTTTTCTTATTTAGTGTTCAGTTTTTTTATCTTCATTGTCCTATTAGATTTGATTTTGATATTTTAAAGCCAGAAGAACAGTGATAGCCATTACTGTTTATAGTACTGGAAAATCTATTTTTGTACATACAATTCAGGGAATTGAGTTAACTTGTTTCGCTTTACCATTAAAAAATTCAATTTAGCTTGCTCGGCTCTATTTAAATTTTCTCTGCTCTAAAATTCATCTACGAATATTTAATGTCGCTTTTTACATTATTAACAAAATTAACTAAGAGTAATATTTTATTGTTGGTATTTTCACAGTCTCAACATCAATAATCAAAATTTCACACGTTTAGTTTACACCAACATGTATTGCGTGTATGAGGTATAATGGTATAGCTGTTAATATAATATATTGTTAGAAACATGTAACTGATTTGTAGTATTTTTGTAAACACTACAAACCTTAACAAACACCTCACAGTTACACTCTAAAAAAAAAAAAAAACACTTAACAAAGACAAGAATCCACGCTGATACGATATTTTTAACATTCGTAAAACAAACTACATTACCGGCCAAGAGCATCATTAGAAATTTTGTGCTAGACAGACAGAGCACAGAACCTACTGGACGTTTCAAAGTTATGAATTTGTAGATAACATTTCTTCTTGATCTAGTACAAAGGTTGTCAGCTGATATAGATATGTTGACAAAGTTTCAAAAATTGAAATTAATCATTCGGAGATCAACTTCCTGAGCAACATCAGTGTAAAAGTGCAGTTTTTTTTTTTATGTAGTACGTAATTAATTGAATAATCATCACTTTGCAAAGGTACTTTAGACGTGATGCACAATGATTCAGAAGAATCATTTTATTCTTTCTTTCTTTTAAAACAAGTACTGAGTCAACAATAAGTATTTCTATAATGCACATGTACATTTTAAGTGCTGACACAAAAATCATTGCAGGTAAATTCTACCCTAAATTTTTCTTATTGGGTTTTTCTCTGCTATGCTTTGACTTTGAGACATCAGTTGTTAAGTTATGCTAATTCTATACTTAAAAAAACATATGCTATTCCATAACTGATCATGCAAAAGTCGCTTGTTCAACCATGTTTGCGACATGTTGGATTGTCTTACAATCCATTGTCAATTCAAATAAAACCTTGTTCAAGCTTGTTGAATACAGAATAATTTTGGACTTTTTGTCTAAAATTATACTATTGTTTAAAATTGTAATTTAATCATGTTTAATTGTATTTGATATTAAGTTGTGGTTTATATGCAACAAGTCTCAAGCTTTTGTTATATTTTTATAGCTAAAACCTCGTCCAAATAATGACATATATCCTGAAATATTACAAACACAAGAAGCCAATCGTGAGTAAATTTTCCTGTATGGTGACAACATCAAAAATTTTAATCATTTACTTAGCATCACAACTGTTTTATCTACTATTTACATAAACTTTGGTTTCCACAGATCTTTCTGTTAAATGTAAAACTAAAAACTCAGTTATACAGTGTAACTAACTTGTTTAATTCGAAGCTTAAGGGACCAAAAATAAATTCGAATTATCTAAAAATGTGAATTAGAAAAGTTAGGTGCTCAGGAAAAAAAACTTAACAAAATATAATTTTATCACAATATATATTTATTTCCAGTCTAACACATGAAATCATCATTTTTATAATAGTCTACAGTACATTATTATTTACAATTATATTTATTTTTAAAAAATATGACAAATTTCTCGGCTTTAGTGCAAAAAAGTGATCCACTTTCACAAGTGGGAATTTTGTATGTCACGCTTGTTTAAACTGTTTAAGCATGCATTCGTCAACATCAGGATTTTCCAGTCCTCTTACTCTTTTTCATTCCTTTCCACATTTGTTTGATGCACTATTCATAATTTTTTCCCATGTTTTAAATACATAACATATTCCGTGGTATTCCACGATCTTTTTTTTTTTTTTTTTAACGACCTTTACCACTTCACGGATAGCGGTGACTTTTTCTGTCACCGCTATCACTTTTTCTGTCTGTTAATGTTTAATGTTTTGTACACTTATTTCGATAAAGACATGGCGGAAAACACAATTCAACAAAAAGTGAAACACTGACTCACAACATCAACTTGTAAAAGAAGACATAACTTTCAGCAACAATGTAGCAAACCAAGTGATAGGCCCCTGCAAGAAAGAGACTTGGCAGCCTAGATACGCATACGCCTACAGCGTAGTATTTGTCGACTGCGGATAACTGTGGAGGGAGAGGAAGTACTTGTATTTTTCAATTTCTGTACATTCACAGGCGGTCTATCTCATAACGGAGGCAATTTTAAGT
Source organism: Aphrophora alni (assembly GCA_963513935.1). Lineage (NCBI taxonomy): Eukaryota > Metazoa > Arthropoda > Insecta > Hemiptera > Aphrophoridae > Aphrophora > Aphrophora alni. The sequence continues at coordinate 150,930,485 of OY740766.1, forward strand.
AATACTGATTCCTTAACAATGTTACTCTGGGCTGATTTTCATCATTTTCTTAACAGGTTTTGTTAGTTTTAACTTCGAATTATCCAACAAATGTTCAATTTACAATTTACATTTTTCTACATTATGCAATATAGTAATGTCATGGGCCTTGGTAAAAGTTTGAATTATCTGCGATTTCGAATTACATAGGATCGAATTAGACAGGTTCGACTGTATATATATAGTAAAAAAAAAGAGCAATGTGTTTTAGTACTTAGGCTACTATCTTATGAATTTTAATGTAACAGCAGATATTTCTTGTTGAAACTCCATATTCAAGGATTAAATAAAGCAATATCTAAAGTTTCAAAATTATTTTAATAATATAAATGAGCTACAATTGTTTCGCCTTGCGGCATAATCGGGCAACTGATAATTAACAAGTTATTAACAACAAATTATTAAAATTAAACCCTTAATTAAAGTTTAACCCCTAACAAATACGTTATTCCTGATAAAGAACTCTTAATTTTATTATTGTTTAAAAAATGAAAATGATTTTGAATGTTATTTGAAAAAGTAGCTCATTTATATTATAAAAATAATTTTGAAACTTTAGCTTGATTGCTTTATTTAATCCTTGAATATGGGTTTCAACAAGAAATATCTGCTGTTACATTAAAATTGATTAAATAGGCTAGTGTAGCCCAATTAGCAGTTCCTTAAAAAAAAATTAAAACTAAAACAAGGTATGACAAACCAACATCTTTGGTTTAATGGTGAATGTTTGAAACATAATTTAACGCCAAATTATGTAAGTGTTAAAGTGAGGTCTTCTAGTGTATCTGCTATTAAAGCCAACACAGCCGCAAGAAAAACATGGATTCAAGAAGAAAGAAAGAAACAGTTTAGAATTAGGGATAATGTGAGTTGCCATTTTAAAGCTATTTATAATGAATTAGCTGATATAATTCACCCCACAGAGTTTGATTATTTTGTTAATGATGTTTTTGGTTTTGTTCACACTAAAATTTATGAAACTTTTAACAGACAAATTAAAAAACTTAATAATTTAAAAGATAAAAGCAATATTCTTATTAAGCGTAAAACCAATATGTTTTCTAAACACCAATTCTATGATTTCAAAAATAATTTATTTGGTAAAAACAATCCTTTATTTAAGAATATAGTTTATTGGTACTGTTATGTTGGCGATGTTTTGTGTTTGTTTATTGACACTAATAGGCAGTTAGACTCTCTACTTAAAACCTTCTGTAAATTCTGTAAATACTTAAATTCTGTAAATAGCAACATTAATTTCCTGGACCTTAACATTAATATCACTGATAGTTATCATAAATTAAAAATTTTCAGAAAACAACCTATACAGATACAGGTTGTATATACCTGCTGATTCTAACCATCTAACCATAAACATGCTGCTTTTCACAGCATGATACATAGACTTATTATTGTACCTCTCTCACCTAATGAATACAGTGATGAACTGAATATTGTTAAACAAATTGCTGTTAATAATAAGTATGATGTGAGTTTAATAAATAATATTTTAAGAAAGAAGTTAAAGCGAATAGCTGAAAATTTAGTCTACTCTTCCTATAATGATAGCATTGGAATAGTTAAATATTGTAAATTACCTTATATAAAGAACTAGTTATAAAATCAGTAACCTTATTTCAACTAAATGTAATCGTAAAGTCACTTTTTATTGTACAAAAAATATAGGGAAAATGTTGGTTAATAATAAAGATAAAAAAGAAATGTTGGAAAATAGTGGAGTTTATAAAATATTTTGTCAAGATTGTGACTTTGAGTACAGAGGTCAATCAGGTAGATCTATAAAAGTTATGATTAAAGAACATGTAAATAGCTGGAAACATGTCTATAGTAACTCTAACTTTGCTAACCACCTTTTGGACTCGGGTCATAGTTTTGATCCGAAATTAAATGTTAAACTCTCACATATAGAAAATAAAAGCAATAGATTAAATAATTTAGAATGTTTAGAAATAAATAGATCTATTTCACTTAGGCCTACTTTCAACTTAAACGACAAAATTGTATTAAATTCTTCACCCCTTCTAAAACCCATCCTTAACATAGTTCATCAACCTTCATCTACCTGCTAGGTCATTCCCTCTACCCTTTCCGATTTCTCAACCCTTCAGGTTGATAAAAATTACACTTGTTACATCGACATCCACAGGGTGTAACAGATTCAATGTAAATTTAAGCTAGGTTTTAATTATAGTTAAATTGAGTTTAGCTCAAAAAATTTAATAAATTTTAAAATGATGGCCATTTTGAAATATTTCCAAAAGCAACTTCTTAAATGTACAACCCTATATTAGTTATATTAATCAGGTAGGGGATCTAAATTTGGAATCAAAACCGAGGATGAAAAATGGGAAGAGAATGATTTGTTATTAATAAACACCTTAACCTAATCTAACCGTAACTCATGAGAACACCAGCTATCTTGAGATAGTCATTATAACAATTACTTAGATAACTAAGCACATCAAACTGCAATTACCTGGTTCTTAGTACTCATTCCAGATCCATGCTGAGACCTCTGGAAATCAAGAGTACCAAATTCATCACTGAATGTATCGACCATACTCCATCTCATGATCTCAACTACATCCACTGCATCACAGTCTGTCGCCTCTTCTCTTAACTCCAGTTTAGCTCGAGCCTAAAATGAGAATACAAGTTATTTTCTTCAAAATATTTTTACATTTATTCCAATGAAATTATTTAATCTACATCTTTCAAAAAACAAGAGGCTTGAAATTTATTTGGAATGGGTATATAAAACAATATACAGTGTGTAAATTAAGTATCGAAACAAATATGTATTTTTCAAACTAAAATAGGTACAAATATTTTGTTTGTGGCATTGACTCTTAACAAACGTTCCTGATTTTCTGACATAAAAAAAATTCAACCCCCTAAGGGGGTGGCGGGTAGAGGTAACTTAAATTTTTTAAATAGCAACCCCTATTGAGTGACCCCTCATTGTATAGGTCTTGTCTCCCTAAAATCAATGATATAAAGATAATTTAAATCCGTTGAGTTTAAACAAAATAGCGGCCAAAAATCTATTTTAGTTTGAAAAATACATATTTGTTTCGATATTTAATTTACACACTGTATACACACACACACACATACATACACACATACATTTTACCATAGCGGCATTCACCAATTGATGGTTACCTTTAATTTGATGTGCAGCCATAATGTATCTAGACACCCAATTACAAAACTTCATAGAAATTCAAATGAATGCTTTTTTTTACGAAAACAAAATATCACATTCTGCACATTTAAATTGTTGGAATATTTTAAACTTTGATTGTATTCAGTAAGTTGGTAAAAATTAGAAATCATATGGATGGTGAATATGATCATATGGAATCATATGGATTGATTGTAAAGTGAGAAAGAATATACATTTCCTAATTCGAGCTGACAGCTCTGGTATAAGCATATTTGTTCTGGTTATACTTTATAAATATAATTTCATTTTATAGTCTATTGTCTATATCCGCCCATGAATTGGTAATACACAATGGGTAGGTGGCTGTAATTTCTATTAAGCTATATTGTTTATAGCTGTCCCTAGTTTATCTTATTCTAAAGTTGAATTTTAAATACACTTTCCCAACACCTAGAATTTTTACTACTTAACATCGTTACGAATGGTTGTTTAGCGTGTGCGCTCTTATTATATCTCATAATCACTGATCAACCTAAAAAGTAACTCCTTCAGAATAGTATATAGTATAGGCTATGGTTGGAATTTTTTTAAATAAATAATTTTGCTTGAACATCAGAATCAAATGTCAGACTGAAATATTTTAGTTTCTTAACCGAATTTTATAAAACTTACTTCTATATGTTTTTTTATGATTTAGACAGCACTATCATTGTTACATGGGAACTATACTGACCTATAGAAAGATATTGTATCAACAAATTTCAACATTTTAGTTTTCAACCAATTTAGTTGAAATTGACTTTCCGTATAAATTTTATGACTCTGATTTAATATAGATTAGCAATTTTGACTTTAGGTTAAAAGCTGTTCTGTAAAAATCAAAATGATACAAAATTTCATTTATAGGTTTTATCAATACAAAAAATTAGACAATATTTTTATTTTTTTAATTTCTAACTTTCCTTCTGTTATTTCTTATAGGAGAAAAGTAAATTTAGGTAAAATTTTAAAATTTATTAATGGTCTAAAAACAAAATAAAAAACAAATAAATTTTGTATTGTAAACTTAAGCCACCCAAGGAAGAGATTAGTGTAAAAGCATGAAAATCGATTCAGCCTCTAGACATGCTTTAGTTTTTTTTATGGATTTTGTCTTGGATATATCTGAAGCGAAAAGTTATCAAATTTTTCTTAAAAATCTGTAATATTGTATACATATTCTGAAATATGGAAACATAATATGCTAGCATATTGATATGAAAATGTTCCATCTAAAAATGTATCTGATACTTTTTAATTAACGAATTATTGATGGAACATTAGTGAATTAATTAAATTTAATAATCGTTTAATTGCTTACTTTTGTTAACATTTTTATAGGTTCCAGTTTGGTTTCATCCTTAGTTCAACTCACAATTTCAGTGATTTATGTAACAATTTATGTATTTTACTTGTTTATGTAACCATTTATGTATTTCACTTGTTTATGTATTTCACTCATTGGCAAACATTCAGTTTGTGACACATTCAGTAGGGGACTATAGGCAAACTGACAGAAAGAAACCTACGCAGAACCGTCATCTCGAGAGTGGCTCGCGCGTGCATGGTGGGAAGGGGATTGGAGGGGTGGTGAGGATTAGTCGCTGGAAAATATTAAGCCCTACGCAATGTAGCAGCGAGCGGGTATGTCTGGCCTAACTCGGGCTTTGCCCCTCCCACCACAGTTCTACCTGTGCGAGACAAAACCGGTGCGAGGTTCTTTTCTAAGCAGTACCCCTATAACTATAAATAGAGCATTTTAATAAAACATATCAAGAGCCATCTATAATCATAGATAAAACATAATCACAGTTAATGCTGCGGGAATTGAGAAGGATACAATTTGTAATATCCGGCGGTACTCGGTCATCTGTGCTTCTTAGGTTAGTTAGCCATGCTCTATTACTCCATTATATTCTATTTAAATGGAGTTATTTAATTTGTTAATCTTGTTAATTATGAAATTAATCTGGTTTAAATACCATGGTTGAATAAAATAATTTCATGGTTTAAAAAATTGCAGTCTTCTTGCCTAGCCTATATTTTTATAATTCTGAAAACATAGCAACATGCAAACTCCACACCTGTTGATTTTCTTTTATGGATTTCGACATGAAAACTTTCACATCAGAACTACAGGTGAAGGTGCTACAACTTTTTGAGACTTTTAAATTTAAAACTTCCTATATCAAAAATGATAAAGTTCGTAATCAAGATATATTGAAAATTTAATCAAATACATACTGAAATCAAAATTTGTATTTACTGCATTTTCAACAGAAATGTATAAAAAAAAAAAAAAAAAAATTGTAGTAGTCTAAAAGCTCTTTAAATAAAATGGAATCTGAGATGAAATCTAGTTTCTTTGTGTCTTAAGTGTAAGGATGGAATGTACCAATAAGGAACCACAATGAAAGGTTAAGCAAAAAACCATAAACAAAACTAAGAATCTATATAGTTTCGGACTTCTGTCTACATTTCATTTTACCAATTTCATTTTTTTAAGGGGAAAAACCGTAAAGGTTATCATCGCCTAAATGCACTCCTACATAAAAAAACAATTTTATGTACTTACAATGTACAAAATGAAAGTATAATAGTAACTAGAGAAGATGTATATATAAATTACACTTGTTAATTTATTACAAAGTTTAAGTCTGAGGAGAGATGAATATGTTTTGTTCCGGTGACCTCAAATGGTAAAATAAATTATCAAGATATACAGTATTCTTAACCTGCTTAACAAGAGTTTTGATTTGACCACTCATCGAAAAGTTGGTTTCTTTGACATTTATACAAGATGTTGTATAGGGTCCGTGTAACAGAACATAATTTTAAAAAAACACAAAATAGTCAAATGTAGTTCATTGTGATGATTAGAAGAGAAGAGGAGTAAGAGGGCATTAAATTGAAAGTACACTCCTGTTGAATTGTACAATCTCTAAGGAAGTCTGAAAAGTCATCCAGTTTATTACAAATATCTCTACCTGAGTTAATCGTACAAGGGATTCTAACTGTCTAGTAGTAATCGGAGTACAATCCTGAGTTTGGTGTTGATTTCGTAGTTCAAGATAGAAATGCTGAAGTACTCTAGCAGCTTCTGGTGATAACCGTGGTGTAGGTACATATTTACGTGCATAGCCAATGTACTTCCTCAACAATGGGTGGGGTAACAGATCTACATTATCAGCAGGAGATATCTTTAAGCGGACGCTGAAATAAAAGTTTTAATATCAAATGTAAGTCTAATGTCACAAAAGGTTAATTTAATAGAAAACATTTAAACAAAGTTAGTGTTAGAAGAGACGTTTAAGTAATAACTAAAAGTACTCACCAATCCTGTGTATGCTCGATTCGCCATTTTGAACAATAATAGCAAAAGAGTAGTTACAAAAAAAATCGAGTAAATCACTAATATACAAAGAAGTGAAATTAATAACAAAATTTTATAGGTAAAGTTAAGGTCGGATTTATGAAGTGGAATCCGATTAAGGTTGTTTTCGAAATTGCAGTCAAAAGATTTAATGCTTCTTTAAAAATTTTTTTAATTCTATCATTTGGTGTTTTTTAAGAAGTATAATTCTTGTACCTGCTTTAATCTATGAAAATAGACGAGAAAATTGTTACTAAAGGTGTGAAATAATTTATGTGTATAATTTTTTAAATTTTTTTACAAATATTAAATTAAATTAAAATATTTCTTCAAATGAACGCTCAAATAGTTTAGAAGTTACAATTGAAAATTGTTTTAAAAGTTTTCCTAAACCAACAGGATATAACTAGTTGTTCTTGTGCAAGATTACAACCAAGACATTTACTTTAAACATGTTGAGAAAATGCCGAACCATACAAGAATTTTTTTATTTTGATCAAATTGGATGTCAGGGGAAATATGTTTGTTCTTGTTAAAATAGGAAAATACTCATAAAAGATAATCATAATTTATAAGTGGTTATTTTCAATAAGATATACAAGAAAAAGAGAACAAACTGGATTGTATATCTGTCAAGATTCATGTGCCCGATCCAGAACAAGCGTAATTCAAATGTTGCACATTAAGATGTATTGTGCTTCATGCCAGTATTCAGTTCATTGCTCCTATGTCCCTAGCCTAAGTATATTTAAATGACTATTTTATAACTGAATTTTTTACTAAGCTAAATATTTACTTTATAGCAACTTTCACCACGAAGGCGTTTCAATGTTGTTCACAAATTCATATGAGTACAAAACAATATACTTTTGGATTCATGGACATTCATATGCTTACTTCTTTTTTTTTTATGTTGATGTTGTAGAAACTATTATATTAATTCTATTTATTGAGATAAATTATCCTTCAAAAATTTTAAGATTTTACTTAATCTTACCTAAGTGGTATTTCTGGATTTTTTGCATCACATGAGCTGGCCATGGAGAAACTGTCTGAAGTGTGTTTTAATCCAGAATGTAAAGCCATTACGTGTTCTGATAGTAAGTTATCTAAATGCTAAAACAAAATATCATAAGACAATGTTATTGATTCATATAACATAAATAAGTAAATTAAAAAATATAATAACAAATTTTGTGTACGTTTTACACTTATTTATTGATAGATAGATGGAGTATATAAGTATTATTTATTTATCCATACAAGCTCCAAATTTTCCAATTTTATAAAAAAAGTTATCACTATCACCTAATTTTTTAGGGGGGGAATATTATGCATGTCTATATCTTTTATGTGGCATGTAAAACCAAAACGATTTGGTTTGAAACTAATAGTCTTAAAGAGCTCTAACAGACATTTCCTTAATTCACCCCCTCATTATTACTCAGTTTGTAAAATTTTGTATTATACCACCTATAAGTCAAACTAAATTTTATACAAAGTTTCATTAAAATCATTATGTGGTTCTCAAGATATGCAGTTGAAAAGGATTTTGTATACAAAAATGGTAACTTTAAACAATAAGTTAATTTTAAAATTGTTGGATCCCAGAAACGGTCTCAATGCTTCTTTATTTAATAAAAAAGAGGAAAAACTACAAAAAGTACACAGCGATAATTCACTTATTAGAACCGGGTTAGGAGATAAAAGAATATCTAAGGGTGCAAACAATGTCGAGTCTTATAGTTGGTCATAAGTTAACTAGTTCGTAGCTTACTCGTTTATCAGCTGGAAAAATATATCAATTTCTTTATGTGCAAACATAGTAGAGCCTAGTAGGTTATCTAGATGAACTGACTCACAAAGCCTAGTGGGGAAACAGAAAGAATAAATAGTTCGATTGCTTACATCGCTCTAAGCAGGCAGTTGGACCCTACTTTTAAGACATGTGTCCACTTTAAAATTAATATTGATAAACGTATTGTCCAATCACTACCAAATTTGTATACAAAATTTATGCAAATATTTTATATGGAAAACTGCAATTTCAGATTTTTAGCTTGATCTAAAAGTTGTTATCAATTTTGCATGAGTATTTTTTTTAATTACAGAGTTATCTTATAAGTTCGATTACTGGTGCGTTATTTAGCTCTTTGTTATAGCAGTTATAATCCATAGACATCAAAAAAATTTTTTAATTGGTATTTTATATAGCTTTATATAAATGCGTAGTTGAGTGCACCGGACCGTTAATCATCAAGAGTTCAGAGCTGGTTTCTATTGTGTCTGGTCGTGTGGTGTTGCTATGTTCGCCTTCTTTCTCGGGCTGGATCAAAACAAAACAGTTTTAAACGTTACATACAGTTTGTATGTTAATATGAAATTAACAAAAGCACCTCATCAAATATCTAACCAACTATACTATACCATAATTTTCGTTACGTTGATGGATGTCAAAATCTATTTTTTAATGCTATATTATTTTTTATAGTAGTTGGAATCAAAAAGGGACTTTTTTCAATATCTCTTCCTTTTTTGTTACAATAGTAATAAAAATAATATAGCATTAAAAAATAGGCTTGGAAATCAATCAACGTACAATTTAACAGGAAAAATTATATTATCAGATTTTTTTTAGATTACTTGGTTATTTCAAAATAAAGTCCAAATTAACGTTAATAACGTTAAAATCTGTGTTCTGTTTTGACCTTGGTAGGGAGCTAAGGCGAACATGGTAACACCACACAAACAGACACAATAGAAACCAGCTCTGAGTGCAAAATGATTAACGCTTCGAATCACTCAACTACACACTGTTAGAAATTTGTAAAGTGAACACTTGTTTTTAAAGTAGAAAAAAACCGACAGGTATTTTTTTGTTCCAACTGCAATAAAAATAATAAAAAATCAACTTCAGTATCAATCAACACAGAATTAAAAAACAAGAAAAATTATGGTATAATCAGATTTGTTTTAGGTCACTTGGTTAATTTTATATTACATCCCAAACTCTAGTATCTATACTTTTGCAACAGACAGTAAAAACATCCGTCTGACATAATTTACACACACACACACACACAAACACAAAAAACAGTTATAGGCTCCGAAGAACTCAAAAAGGATATTTCCGCGAAAAACTCGGCTTCGATTTTATGACTTATCGCGTAACATTTTCTAAACTGTGTATATGTAAAAAAAGTATAATAAATAAAAGAAGAGCTTACTACCAGGTTCAATGTGTAGGCACCCTCACCCTAAGAAATAAACAAATATTTTTATTTTAAGTGTTTCTTGAACATTGCAAGCTTGCAATACACAGAAATGAACAAGAAAGTAAAAGTCAACTTAATTTATTTTTTCTTTCTTTATTAAGAAGATATGAGGAGAGGAAGTATTGCAAATTATGTAAAACCTTAGCAAACGCGTGAGAATGAGTAAACACGCTGGGGTGAGGGGGAAGACGAAGTTAAACCTGAAATTTTATCTGATAAAGTTGTGTATTTTATTGAAAACAGACGTTGTAAGCATATAATGATCTACACTTGGCTGCTTAGTGCTTGCACATCTGGTTTTGTAATCAATTTCATCCCCAGTTAACCATTGGCCTAATTTCTGTCATCTTTTACCTTCATCCGCTCTCTTCATTATCTAAATATTAAACATTGTGTGTGTGAAGTGTGAAGTGTGAAGTGAGACAAGAGTTTAGTGTCGATTCACACAACGGTATACAGTTATGGCCGGCCAACATCAAAGCAAGCGCCAATGCACTCGTCACAGATACTCGTGTTATTAATTTACTATTATTATTATTAAAAATTATATATTTAATACATTTTTATTTATAACCGTCTGACGTTAAAAATATAGGTGTTTAAAGAACAAAGCATTGATGCAAAAGTTATTTATATGTGTGCGGTGAAAGAAACTATTTTATTAGCTACAAATATGTTCCCAAATTTAAATATATATATTTGGTCGATTTTCAACTATTTTTTAACACACTAAATGTTCTTGACCAACAAATAAAATAAATCGTCACTTGATGAATATTATGTTTGTCAACATTTTCCAAGAATTAAATTAAATCCTTGGTATATTTAAAACTAATATTATTAAAAATTTTACTAGGAACATATAGTTATAATCACTGATCATTCCTCCTAATAACAATTTCATTATTGAAGCATAAATATTATGAACAAAGGCTATGAGATAAAACAATGGTATCAGTCCTGAAATTAGTTCAAGTTCTAGGTTTTCGGTTATTAGTTATTTTAAACACGGAAGTTTTTTATATTATGGAAATTATAAAGAATATTTCGTAACACACTTTTCTGAAAGTTATCAATGATTAATATTTTAATCCGGGTTATTTTAGGTCTTGAAAAAGTATCATTTTGTCCACATTTGTTGAATTCTGTTATTACTTTTTTTTACCATAGGCTACTTTTTTTTGTGGAATTAATGGTATTCCACATAAGTCAGCAACTCTGTTTTTAACATCATTCTTTGACATTTTTGGATTTTTTTTTCTATAATTTTTCTAAAGACATTTACAATAATTTACTTTGACTTTGTCCTACTATACTTCCTGTCCTAGACGATTAATTTATCTAGGCTAAGGCATTATAAACAAAAGATCACTAACTATATTGACTCTACGATAAGAAGATAAGAACAATTGTTGTGATAGTTGGTGAATCTTTCCTCTACATCTCTTTTTTTCTAAGTTATACCATTTTGACTTGCCCCACTCCTCCCAACAGTTATCTTACTCAAGTATACACAAGCTCGACAACTGCGCATCTCAATATTGCTAGAAGTTAACTTTGTCCTACTATACTGTATGTTGAACATCATTTATGTCCCACACAGATTCTTCCTCTACAACATCGTAGCACGACCGAACTGAATTGAAACTGCATGTAAAGATAACCAAAAGTTTCCAATTTGTTCAACTACGGTGATGTAGTAATTTAAAAGAACAAGCAAATATCTTTTTTTGTTCCTATTGATATTGTCTCAAAAAAAAAATTTTATTTTCCCGTATTAATAATTAAATTGCCACTTTTTCCCCAACTACTTCATCATGATTTTTGAAAAAGTTACTGGAAAAAGGAACATTGTGCACATTTTTATTAGTAGGTTGAGTTAGGTATTAAATTACAACTTTTAATATGATGAACACAAAAACCTAATTTGATTTGCATCATAAAAATTTGTTGAGTACAAAAATAATAAAAACATATTTTCCAAATGTGCTCTTTCTACTTTAGTTTTAACCATTTGTTAAAAAAAAAAAAAAAAATCATAATATTTATGAATATTCTTGGTTCCTAAAAATAAAAATTTTAAAAAATAAATTGTAAGGTCATTAACAGTAGAAAGTTATGTATTAACTTGCACACTATTTCATTTGTAGCAATCATCTTTTATTACATGAACTTTATATGTACATTGTTTTCATGAATCTGGTGATTTTGCCTATCTTTTAACTTTAACAATTCCATGTTGGTTGACTCTTTTACCAGTTTACTCAATTTAAACTAAATAGTTGTTTTTTAATTTTTTATTGGAACTAAACATTTTTAAACGTCTCCAAGTTTTTTATGATACAAATTTGAGATAGATATGTTTAAATAATTAATGTAGGCCCTAAAGTATCATTTTGGTATTAATTGAATTTTTAAAATAATTCTACTCCATCTATACCTATGAACACTAATATTGTGTGTGCTCTATGGAACCTTTTCTCTTTATTATCTAATATTACCTCAATAGAAAAAGAAACTACTGCATAAAATGTTTACGGCCATATATTGATTTTATATAGAAAAAAGAATTAGTCAACAATTTATTTTTCAGGTAAACAATATACTAACCTCATTAGGCTTGTCTAGAAGTATAAATACTAGGTCAAAACGAGAAAGAAGCGCTTGTCCCATTCGTAAGTTTTCTGCAACAGTTTTTGCACGATTATAATGGCCACTCACTGGATTAGCTGCAGCCAGAATAGCAGTGCGAGCAGGTAGCGAACACAACACTCCGGCTTTGGCAATGCTGATAACTTGTTGCTCCATTGCTTCCAATATAGCCTTAACAAGTAATAAAGATTTCTATTTCAAGGCAAGTTTAACTTTCTTGGTACACTAAGTTACATGTAAATTTTGGTCTTCAAAAATAATAATAATGAAGTTGCGACAGGTAAACCCAGATGTGATCTATACAAATCAACATTAAACTGATTTACTGAATTTTCTAACTGTGTAAAATATTATTAACTTACTACCATTCTATAAGATATTTAATCTACAAATTACCTCATAACTGTCAAATCAAATCAAACAAAATTTATTTCCATAATAACAATTTTAAAAAATACAGTAGAACCTCTGTTAACCGGCCTCGGATTAACCGGTCCTCGGATTAACCGGCCTATATCGTAGTGTACTGGTTGGATGAGAGTTTCCGAAAATAAATTGTAATTGAAACACCAAAGCGGCGACGATATCATACGACTTTGTCGATAGTGGTATCCCATTGTCGGCGGCGTAAAAACACTGTGGCACCAAAGCGCCAGCGATATCAAACGACTTTGTCGATAGCAGTATCCCATTGTCGGCGCCGTAAAAACACCGCGGCATTGGCACCCGTCGGTATAGCAGACATACACCCACAAAAACGTTTGATGGGCCGCTTTTTTCCCACGAATCATTTCAGTATACATTATGGAAAATATAGCATTTCTTTTCAGTTTTCTTCTTGTCTTTGACTGGTATATTACAGTAAATAAAAATGAGTGAGTTACGAAAACGGAAGCGTGTGTTGGTTTCGTTTGAGACGCGGTTAAATGTGTCAAAAGATTTGACAGACGGGAATCTGTAAAAGAGCTTTGAAGTGTTTAATTTTTTCATGTTTGATGTATAATATACATAACATAATATATACGATACATTTATGTACAATAAAATGAGTTGCAATAACATCTTCATTACATAATTCTTAGCGCTACCTGATTAAATAAGCTTTCTTTGAACGAAAACCGATTTTTCACGGGAACCTCTGATTAACCGGCCAAACGGGCAACGACCCGGGTGTCAGTCCTGACTAGACCGGTTAAGAGGGGTTCTACTGTATAGGTTTTAGCATGTAGGAAACCGTACCCATTTGGGGTTAAGCATATGCATAGGCACAAGCCGCATTATACATACACAATGAGGAAGACACACACATATACAGTGTGTCCTACGATGAAACACAAAACAGAAGTCAGTTTTTTATTAGCAACCCTGGTTCCATATGTGTGTGATTGTTTCTTATGGAGGGAGCTATTTAAAGAAGCAAAAGTACAACCCATAGTTTCAACAATGATGAGGATTTGAAGAGCAATACCAAAGAGGAACTTCTTCGGATCTCACATAATTACTTTACAAGGGCATACGAGTCAGTTGCTAGGCATTGCTATCAGTGTGTTTCTGAATAAATAAATAAATTTTTTAATCTTATTTTCATTGGTTTTTAAGACAAATAATTAGTTTTTAGTTTGTTTAAAAAAAAATGTGTTTGTATAAAATTATGATTGCAGCAATAAAAGTTTTTCCAAGCGTAACAAAAGCGATACTTTATTTTCACAGCTGTTTTTGTTTTCCCAGAACTTTGTTTCTATAAACACCGGTGTGTTCAAATTTTCACATAACATTTTTGGTAACTTTATTAAAAAGTATGTAAAGTTTCAAATCAGTTGAGGAATAAGCAATTAATAGAAAAAACAAAAGCATGTATATCTTCATGGGACACACTGTATTTATGAATCCATATATATACAATTATATTCCAATATAAATATATATGGTGAAATATAATTTTAAAATAGAATCCACGAGTTAAATGCTATTCAAATCAACAAACAAAGGGAGACAACTTTGAGAACAAATATTAGTGAGGGTAATAAGTAGGGTCGGCAGACGAAAGTAAATAAAATTCCTACCTGCAGATGCAGATGGATACAATGACATCCTCGATTGTGTCCCTCCCCATCCCAAAAAGTCGATTAGTGATAAGTTTTTTAATTTTTGTAGTTTATAGTTTTTTAAAATTCATAAGCTATCAGGGAGATTTCTATATAAAATATGTGTCAAATAATGTGAGTTGGTAATAGAGAAAGTCTTACTTGATTTTTTAATTACTATTCCAAATAATTTTGAGGTCCGATTTAATGTTGGTGTTCGATTTCTTTAAAAACATCACAATGATTTTTTCAAAAAAACATATATTGCAAGAGTTTTTATGTAAATTAGTTTTACGTTCAGAACTTCAAATTCGTCAAAAAGTGCCTTGGGTGGAAAACATCAACCCTTACGCAATACATCTTTAATTATGGATTTTAAAATTATATTTAAAGGTTCAAAATTCATTTAAAGCGCCCTCCCAAGCAATATATATACCCCTGTGAATAATGATTAGCAATATGCATAGTAAGACGGTTTTAACTTCCATAAATCAAGAATCTTACTAAGTTGCTTTAATACATAGATAAATTTTAGTGTTTTTGCTTTATATATTTGACATGTTCTGTCCATCATTTGTTTATCAAACAATACTCCAAGATACTTACAGTAAGAATCACTGTCAATCTGTTTACATAAACACTAGTTGTTGAGTTAATCACTAAGAGAGTGTAGTTTTAATACATTTAACTGCACATATCTACTACATTTTTGCTACACAAATATTTAATTTTAGACGTGTAGGGTCTGAAAATTCATTTACCAATTATCTTTTAATGTTGATCTGAACATATTTCTGAGATGTTTTTACTGAAAAATAATATTGTTGGATTTTTCCATAGAATTGAGTTTCAATTAGTCGCTACTTTGAATTTTAATAGCTTTCTATATGTAGTTATAATTAGAATCCTCATACCAAATTTTAATCTGTGTTATGTATGCTTCTAATCTGCTCGCTTAAGCCATCGTAACAACAGGTAAAAATGATGTACAAATAAGTCTATTAATTCTACATTAATACATTGAACTAATTAGGACATTGAAAGTAAATGTCAATTAAAAAAAACATAATATATGTTTTAATGATGATACTTAATATTTATAAAAGTAAAATCTAAATATCAAAGTTTAACCTCACTTGATGTTGAACTGACATCTTATCAAATTCATCAATACAACAACATCCTTGATCTGCTAACAATAGAGCTCCTGCCTCTATTGCATAATCACCACCCGCTTCTTTAGTCAAAGTTACTGTTAGTCCTGATGCTGTACTTGTATTGCCACACACATAAACACCTTTGCAGAAAGAGAGAAACATCCACTATACATAAAGATATAATAATTTATTTTTGAAACTGATCAATAAAGTATAACGTACACAATATGTCAATCTAAGTAGAAATTGATTTTAACCACAAGATGATAAGTTACGAGCCTTATTATCATTTTGAAGCTAAATAAATGCATTTCATTTTGAATTCCCAAAATAATTACATTTTTATATAGCCTTTTTTTTAACATGTGTGATACCTAAAATTGTAACTTTAATTTGGATACCAAGAAATGGTTATATTAAGATTTGAAATATGAAAATAAACCGGGAGATTTGTAATTGGACTAGAGAGAATACCACGAGAGTCAAATGAATGACTGAAAATATATATTAAAACAAGGGTGAATAAAATTTAATATGGATTTCCAAAATGTTAATTTGATGTATAAGATGTTAGTTGTAAGTTGTAATAAATATTTAAGTAATAATTGTGTTGTGATAACAGACAGAATAAGTTGTCATATGGATGATTTAAGCAGTGTCCGTGGGGCAAGGTATGTGAACAATTTTTAGCTGACTTTGTACATTGGAAAATGACGCTTATTTGTCGCATATAGAGAACAGACATGCGGTTTGCCCAGTTGGAAGGTGACATTTGACAGAGTCAGACGTATTACTTTTTGTTTAAAGAAAGATTTAACAATGTAGTGTAAAAGTTTAAAACAGTTGGGAGATGGCATCTGACCTAGTTAGATATGTTTTCTGTCTAAAAGAAGTTTTAGAACAATGTATTGTTATGTTATAACAAGTTTAGAGACGGAATTTGACGTTGTAAAACGTGTTTTTGTTCGAGGGGATTTTCGGACAATAGCTTGAGGTAGAGCAATGAACTTTGTGCGTAATACCGTGAATTCAAAAAGACAATTGATATCGTCGGCGTGTTAATTGCGTCTACAAGGAGACTGCAGTTCAGATGAGGGAAGCTCATCAAAAAAAGGACTCTCACCATAGAGATGATCACATGTGGTAACAAAGAATGATAGACAATTTCATATTAAATTTGTATATAAAAGAACTTTTGATATAAATATGTTAAAATTTGTTTTAATGAATAAATAATTGCATTGTAAGTAGTAAATTAAAAAAATTTAATTTAACTTTTAAATAAAAATAATAGAATCTTTGACACATGAGAATAAAAAACTCATAATTAAAATAATTCTTAAAAGTTGCAACTGATTAACTTAGAGTCATTAAAAAGGATTTAGGTCTCTTCAAGACAGAATAATTTTAAATTCATGATATAGAGAGTTTAGATAATATTAAGAAATGTACCATGAACATATATGTATATGTATAACCATAATAAATAATAATGTTCAGTTTCAGCACAACAAATAAGGTTTCTTTATTTACGAAAAACCACTTCAAGTACACTTTTAAAAGTATCTACGGCCCTGAGAGATTTTTATGCAATAATAACTAACTTGTATTCTTTTTTCAAAATTGATGAGTTAATTCCATCTGGCGCCCATAAGCTGAGCAATTTTCTTTAAATAAATTCTTAATAGTAAAAAGTACCAATTTTAGATTCAAATCAACAATAATAAATTCAACCCCTTTTATATTTAATATACACATGTCTTGATAATGGACTAAATTAATATTTCCAATGTAAATTTAGAACATTTTTGTAAATATGTGGTTTTTAGTTACAGCCCCTAATTACCATCAAACTTTTATTTTTAAACATATTTCATTCACAATTTCAAGTAAGTTTTAACTACAATAGATAATACAATTGACTTTTTAATGTAATATGTTTGATTTTTTTAAAAACCAGTAGGGATCTTTGGATGTGAATAATAAGTGTACATTCAGAATATGAAACTTGTAGGACGTATATTTATAAAACATGAATGTGAATGATCATGTTCAAATATTGTTTACTATAGCAATTAGCATTAACTATGTTCTATTCATATAATTTGTTATTCAGATATTATTTTCAACTTGTTATTAACTTAATCTCTTACTACAACAAATAAGCAGAATTTCTGTCCTACATCAACTAGTGTTTACATAGATCATGAATAAATAAAAGGACATTCTGAAAGTTGTTAGTTATTATTAATTTTCAGCAACAATCATTTTTTTAACCACTTTAAGTTGACTTACCAAATTCTACAAATCTGCAGAGATCATATTAAGAAGTTTGAAAACAAAGTGTATGGGGAATTTAGTGCACAAGAAAAGAAACTGCAATATCACAACTTTCAAATTTCAATTATTACAAAACCAAAGTTGAGAATTAAGATAAAGTTTTTCACTCCTGAGAGAATACATCTTAGAGCCAGCGATACTTAAGAGTGGTGGGGGGGGGGTACCACATGACTTAGGCCATGAACGGTTAATCACACACACATGCGGAGCTACTCTGGTCAAGTATTTTCATACCTTCACCGCTGCCTCTTGCTGATAAGTTAGGCAAGGAGCAAATCGTAATAATATTTGACGTTTCTTAGGGACCATTTACTCTCTACATTATAAGTATGCTGTGGTAATAAGCATTATTTAAAGTCTGTACATTAGGAGAATTTTTCCTCTTGAGGCAGTCCCACATGAGGGTGGAATTGTCTCAAAATTTGTGCGTTTTCCAATCCTTTGGTGAAAAGTATTGTAAAAGGTTTGCACAATGTGTGTATTGTGACCTCATTTAGGGTACACCACCTTCATCCTAACTAGTACAGTGTAAATAGAGATGCTGTAAAATTGTAAATAAATAAACAAATTCCTCGCCAATAAAGTCCTTGAATTCAAGTAACCTAACTTTAGACACGAACCTAATGCAAGCTTGGACCATTCTTATATTTGTGATGCATATTATACGGTTTCTCGTCAACGAATGACCAGATCAGTGAACAAGTGTCTCATATCAATGAAGTTCACACACAAACACACTCGCACCCACACACGCAGACACAAACACAGATACACACACACACACACAAATGCACATGTGCGCACACCTACACACACACACACACACCTCCTTAATGATACAGGGAAGGAGATTATAGACAATATGTGGGTTGTGTAGAATCAGACAATAGGCTAGCTATAAATTTGTTCGGAATATAAGCGGAGGCTTCGATTTTTAGTAGCAAGTCCACAGAACCTGATTTAATAGAAATCACTCTATATGATTACAAAGATTGGGGGGTTAATTATAAATTTGTCTAAGCCGAAGCATGGAGGAAACTCAAGCATATAATACGATTATTAGAATCAGGTGTACATCTCGTACATGGTAGAAATGTCACCATGTATATTTTTATAGGGGAAATATTGAGAAAATAAGTACACTTTCATATTGGTAATGGCGGAACCATTAGAGAAGCATCCAATTTTATTCTTTGAATTTCCCAACTCCAGAAAGGAAAGTGAACAAGACTGTCTCGTTTGACCATTTACAATTTAAAGAATTGTTCACCATTAGGTGAGGAACTCTTCTGTTTATGATAGTTATTTCGAGTTTTACATCGGTAGCTTCTACACTGTATACTGTGTTAAAGTTGGCAATGACTGCAAAAGTATGAGATCTTGTTTTACATTCATTACAATCCTGTTCTTGTCTTAAAAAAAACCAATTACAGTTTTAAAGACACACAGATTGTAAACTCTGATGACACTTCTTTTGTATCGGCAGCTCCCGACCATCCTGTGTTGGCGAGTTTATTCTTTTCACTGTGATCATATCCTGTTGATCACAACATTTATTTATAGAGTGGATTTCATTATTGTTACCATAGTGGGAGGGCACATAAGGTCTATGAGATGGTATTCTAGATCGCTGATGTCGTGATTGTATTCTGCTGCACTATTGATTGCCAGCAATTACATTTTTAATAATTTGAACCCTAACGACCTCAGGAGTTAGATATTTCGCTTTGTTAACTCGACTGAGAGTCGACATAATATATTGATGTCTGTTTTTCCCAGTTGAACTTTAAATATAAGTCCCATTCCGACATAAGTGTAATCTGGCAGAAACTGCTTTGCCACTGAAATCTATTAGAGCTCCATTCTGATGTGGTCAACTTCTTTTCTTCTTTTTTGTTATTGATAAAAGGGTCAGGATTCGCTGTTCTGGATATGGTTCCGAGCTATATAGCTTATGGTGCACACTCATTCACAGAACCATCTGTATCAATCCTGTCTCAGGTTTTTCGAAAACTGTGAGATAATTCGGATGATGTGGTATATGTACCTTACTCCATAGGGTTCCAATGTGATAGGAGGGAGGGTCGAGCGGTGGATAGGATGGCAGTCAAGTTGACAACCGTGCTACAATGGTGGCAATGATGATGGAGGAGCAAAGTGAGGAACAAAATGTCAGAGGAAGGGGTGGGTAGGAGAGCGACAGAGTGGGGATAAAATAGCGGATGATTGAGGATAAGCTGGGGTGCAGCTTTTTAATTATAAACAAAAAACTATTATGTTATCAACACCTGAGAAAAAATATGAACAATAAATATAAATACAAATAAAACTGAATAAGATGCCGGATGACTGCAGTGATGCAGAGTGGGGTGGTAGGGAATGCTGTGGCCCAAGTCAAGTGGTACCCCAACACGTTTCTTCTAAAGTATCGTCTGCTCTACTCATCTTAATATAGATAAAAAGGTTGTATAATTATTATTATTAACAATCCTTGTCAGAAAATAATTATGTAATTATAAAATCAGATTACAAATATTTATTTTTTACACAACAAATGCTTACATCTCAAAATCTACCATTTGCTACACTTGTTGGCATGAACATTGAAAATATATAAATTTGAATAACCATTATCTTAAAAAGGATAATAATTGGTGAATATTTTATAGCTGTATGTCTGCTTATCATGTCAATGGTTGCAATTGCTTTTTTCGCATTTAGATATGGCTTATATCTCTAATATTATGTTTATGGCGAACAAAGTATATACAAAACTTAAATAGAATACAAGAGTAAATAGAGTTTATTAGTTTTGATACCTCTTGGGGCAACTGCACAACATGCATGTAACATCTGTGATTTCCCTAGCCCAGGGTCACCAACTACAAGAACATGTGAATCAGCACGTGAATGATTAGCTTGGGAACCTCCAAACAATCCTAATAATAGCCCAGCTTTAACCATTTCATGGCCATATATTGTAGGACACAGTGAGTTGACTAGCAGTTTAAACAAAGCAGGTTCTGAATGAATTTCCTGAAAAATTAGTTAAAGAAATTTCATAATGTGGTGAAAATAAATAATGGAGAAAAATAACACAAAATTTAATAACATACACTCTAATTAATGAATATAAAAACAATTTAAAAGAAAATGGTGGTTCTTCGAGAGATGAAGGTGTATTGAAGTTTGGAGTTCCGTAAGGATCTGTGATGGCTCTGATTTTATTTATATTAATGATTTATGTGAGAATTTTTTGCGGGTTAAGTTCCTGCTTCTGATGATATCATTCTTTTATCTCTAGACTGTTTTTATGACTCAATACAGATAGACATGCAATTATTGTAGTGATGGTTCAATAATGATTGTATGATTTAATGTTTAAACATGTTGTTCGGTATCATTCGTAGTGGTAAAATAATTCGTCAAATTAAATTATTGATATGATATATCAAATAAATTATCTTGGAGTAGTTATTGATTTTTGTCTTACTTGGAAATGACATACTGGTAAACTAAAAAGAGAACTATGTTGCCATTCCTTGAAAAACTACTTTCCTTCTCAAATAGCTGTTTATCACATATTAGTTCTAGATTAGAGAATGGCTTGCTAGTTAGTTCAAGATTAGGGTATAGTTTGATTGTTGGAGAGGAATACATACGTCAATTACGAAACAATTTTACAATACAAAAGTACACAGTACATGTTATATATGAAGTCAGCAGAGTAACACATTTCTGGCCTTTATTTTAAAAGTCATTAATTTGTAATTTTATTTTCTCATTCATTTGTAAAATACTACTAATAAATATTGTATTGTATTGTTGTAATATTGTATTTTGAATATTGTATCTTTTCTACAACAGGAGTTCCAGTAATTCAGACAAACATACGTTTATGTTACTCGCATAGAAATTCGTTCGAAGTTCCCGTCCCTAATTCAAGATAAACTGGAATGAATAATAATAATAATTTATTCCTATTATTGCAATACAAATTTTTCTTTCGTATTTTACTGACTCGTGATTATTTTTTCCAGTAACCTGATCAGTATATAAAAAACAAACAAAATACAACTTAAGAATTATAGTTCAGGTCATACAAAATAATACTTTTCAGCACAGCTTTTCATATTGTTCACTGATTAACACTTAAAATAAAATACCAAAATAAACAACAATAGCAAATAAAAGCTACTACCCTACTGTCAATGACCATCCCACTACTAGTTTTACAAAAAAATTAAATAAATAAAAAACATTTAATAAGAAAAAATAATATTGTAGCACCCAACTAACACAAAAATATTCAACTATCTTATATCTCTTTTAGAAAACAACCAAGATTTTACAGAATCATCTTACAATTTGCAATTCTTTAAAATTGTCAGACATTTTATTATAGTATTTTAAGCAAAAATATCCAAAGGGCTGTCTAAAAATGTATATTTTGTACTTTCTGCAATTTAAAATTTTATTTGGTTGTACTCCTTGTGTTGGAGAATTATATATTTTGTTTCTACTCCTTACTGTATATAAAATATTCTTAGGACTTTCAATAAAAAAAAAAATGGTTCATTGGTAATACATTTAATTCATGATACAGAGAAAATTAACATTTCATTTTTTATGTAAATAATCCATATAAAATGATTTTGGGGTGTTCTTAACTTATCGAGTAGCGTTTTATAAGTAACCCCCCCCCCACACACACGATATCATATTACGATCTAGACTGGATTAAGGCAAAGTAAAACATTGAAGATTACAGTAGAACCCCTCTAATCCGTCACCTTCGGGACTGGGGGCATGGTCGGAACGCCAAAAAGGTCAGATTATCCGAAAAAAGTCAATATTTATTACATATTATATAAAGAGATTTTTTTAATGTGAAATAAGTGATATATAAACTTTTAAAAGTCTATATAATAAAGTCTATATATAAACAATGCAAGTACTATAGCAAATCAATAGAAACAACACGAGAGATGACACAGCACTGAAGCGGGAAAACGGTAACAAACCGGAAAGAATGGTGCCAGACGGGCTGTGAGTCATCGACAAGTCGGCAAGTCGGCACAATATCGCGAACTCGAGCATTTGTTTGGTGGAATAAAATTTATTATTGTTATTATTATTAAAATGGTATAACACCAAGTTTGGTTTCTAAAACTGTATGTATGGTTCATTTTCATATTTATGATTACTCATAACTTACTTTTACATGTAGTTTGCTAGATTAGTACAACATAAGTTTTTTTTTATTAATGAACTTATCTTCTTTTTAAAACCTTTAAGCATTATTAGATTACTAATACCTGTATATTTTACGCTAATTTTTACCTGAATAGCATAATAGTCCTTCGTATTAAGTTCAATTCCTGATATCCGAGTACTGGCTGATTGATTCTTATTGTTAACCACCGAAAGACCTTGAATATACATGAGGAACATACTTGGAGTTTTAGTTTTCTTGTAATTGTCTTCATTGTTTCTAACCTAAGAAACATCAGTTAGAGTTTGAAATTTAATACAATATGAAATTAAATTTGTATAAAGTTATTTTATTTTTACTTTCAGTAGATTTTCATGATGTAAGATTTATTTTTAAATTTACAATAACATAAAATCCATAAAAATTGCACACATTAGCACAAGCATTTTGCCAATACGAGGGACAATTTTTATCCTAAGGATTAAGGAATATGTAAATATTAGATATTTTTATTGAGCAAAAACTTCCATGATAAATTATTAATTTCATTTTCAGATCTATTTGAATACGGAATATATATATATATTTTCCCAATATGCTTTTCAGTTTAAGTTATTGTCAATGTGAACGCCAGAAATTATTAGTATGATATCACAACTTACCATCGTCAATAGTCAATTAATTGTCATTATAGTTTAAATGATGGCCGTTTTTGCTATTCAGCCATTATCAAGTTTATTATGGGAGAAGCTCTTCCGTTGCCTTGGAACACTCAACAAAACACTTTCACAAACATTTAAGTAAAATTATTCTAAAAAAAACATACTTAATAAAAATCATATCCAGTAGGCCCACTCTCTCGCACTGAACTGTATGTTAATCTCAGATAAACCATCCATAAAAATCATCTGTGGTTCAGTACAGATCCATCCTAAATTACAAAAATTTAGTCTTCTTTTTATTGTCTCTACTGATTGACAAAGTAAACAGTGTTTACAAAATATTTCAGAACTTAATTGTTTTTATGTGTTTTCATATTTGTGTACTATGACCAAGGACCACTTTAACATCAGTTAGAGAGCTCGATTATATGAATCTTAGACATTGAAGGCGTCTTTGATAACATCTCATTTGACACAATTGTGAAGGCAGTGCAAAGTCATGGGTAGATCATACTGTTTGCCGGTGGATAGGCTCTATGCTTCGCAGTAGACAACTAGAGTCCTCCCTAGACTACGATCTCAACTCAACCAAAGGTTGTCCGCAGAGAGGTGTCATTATGCCTCTTCTGTGGGCCCTAGTTGTGGTCGGCCTTTATAGATATCTTAACAGTTCCGAGTCATATGTGCAAGGTTATGCAAATAACATAGTCATCAGGGTACACAGCAAGTTCCCAAGTTCACTAGAGGAGCAGCTTCACTACTATCTGGGCCTCACCAGTGACTGGTGTCGGAGGGAGGGACTACGAGTCAATCCCTCCAAGATGGTCATTGTCCTATTTAGTGGGAAGGACACGGGCGATGGAAGATATGGCTTGAGGAAACTAGATTGGGTGTTTCACAAACAGTGAACTATCTGGGAGTAATCCTGGACAAGAAACTGACATGGATTAGGGATTGAAACCAAAGGTCAACATCTGGACTTACAAGATGCTTGTCAGACATCAACTGACTTATGGTTCCTTCGTATGGTGGACAAAAGAGGCACAAACCACAGCAGGTAGCAAACTGGAAGCCAGTAGGATGCATGCAGATGTAGGATGTAGGATGCAGTAGGACGCTGCTAGACAGGGTAAAAAGTAAGAATTTTTAATTTCAAAATAAACAGCAATATGTAACATTTTGAAGAAAAATTTGAGTACGGTATTTAATTAAATTATGGTCAATATTTTAAAACTATATTATATTTAAAGTATACACTAGTTAGGTATAATATATCATATCAGAAATAGGTAGTACCTTCCTCTTTTCATTTTATACAAGACCAGAATTACATTTAAAAAAATTTTAAAAATCATACTAATGTTCATTACTACAATCAAAATATTAAAACAGCAGTTCGGACTACCAATATTCCATGGGTTTGAGCCCAGTTACTGGTGTTGGGTTTTTCCGTGAACTGTGCTGTTTTCCCCAACTTCATTCGTTTAACAAACATACAACGCAAATTTTGTATCTGATGAAGCTGTTGGAAGAAATGACATAATACAAACATGTTTATAAGACAAACAATGTAATGTGTAGGTCTATGGTTAAACATCCACATATTCAGTACTTTATAATTTATAATATGTTTACCTTAACAATCCCAGTGACTGTAACAATATCTCCAGGTACACAAGAATTCACCAAATCTTCAGTTAACTCCACCTCTAATGTACGAGGGACTCTACCTCCTTCTCTCTGTAATAGTCATATTAGTTTATTAATATCAGCTTCCCAACACAATGGCAGAATTGTTTTAATATAAGGGTTGATAGTTTTATGGCATAAACTAGACTAACCATCAAATACCTGGCTATCTCTGAGAAATAAATCTCAAGTTGAAAGTGTTATGCATTTATATGTGTATAGAAAATATGGCTATTTTTTATTCCTTCTCAATTTTCTTAAAAGTTTTCTTATTGTCACAAAAACTGGTAAAATAATCTCATAAAGGGCCAAGTTAAATTTGTTAACTATTAAAAGGTGTTAAACACACTACAAAGTAGTAGTGTTTAACTTTTTTTCAAGTAAAACCTTAGTTGTTTTTGTTAAAAGTGTAGATATGTTAAATGTAGTACATTAATGGAATTTTAAAAAGACACTGAAATTCTAAATATTGTATGGTTGGTTGGTTGGTCAGAGCATTTTTAAATGGGATACTTTCGTTAGAACTTCATAGGAGATGATCTCCAAATTTGCTGACATAATGTGACTGGTAGGTAAAATATACATATATAAACAAATAAATTAGAACTTCTCAAATCTTGTTTTAGATAGTATGATCTTGGAAATTTTAATGAAAGGTATGAACAGAAAACCAATTAAGTTTAATCTCTTAGCACTTAATGTGGAACCACTCAACATTATCATTGAAAAATGTACAGGGGGTTCAATATTTAAAAACCTAACCTGAGGTATTTAATATTTACCCGAGAGCCACTGGGACTCTCATTACCTATCATATCATCACCACTAGGACCAATCACAAAAGGTCCCTTACACAAAAAGTGTATAGGATATGTCAAAAACAATTCATTCCTGATACAAGAGCATGTTTGAACTGCATTTCTACTAGGAGTGGACTCCCCACAAGATTAGCGTTTCTCTACCAGGAGATGTTACAAAGACCAAGACATAAGAAATGTATGATACTTGTCAATAGAAGAGAACTAGAAAAACTATCTACATTTGGATTTCTATGTCTGAATGAGGACTTGTTATACACTCGTTACTACATTCCCAAGACAGGTGAAAAATATTACATCACTCATCTCTTTGTTGTTCAATGAACACAGTTATTAACAACATCAGCTGCACTACATTTTGTTGTATAAATAAGTTGCTAAGGTAATGCCTGGAAATTAGTTACTATTATTAAAATTAATTAAGGAGATGCAGGTGTCCAGCAGTCTAGACTCAAAAAATTACAATTTCAAAAGAAAATTTGAAAAGTAAAAATCAAAACGTTCTATAACTATTTATTTACTTGTTGATTTCAAGAACATATGTTGTATAAAAAGGTTTATAAATGACAATTTAAAAGATTTAAAATGTCGGAAACAAATAATTTAGAAGAAAATGAAGTTAAATAGTATACAAAGTCAAGGTTACGCAGTGTCCATATGTAATGTTTGATTTTTTTCTATCGTCGATTATGTAATATAAAATACCTAACATAATTTTACCTAACTTCAAACAACTTTCCAACACAAATGGCATATGCAATAGCGTAGTCAACACTTGATGTTACATATAAAAATGAAACAATGATAAGGAAAGTGATTTAGAAAGGCATTGGATTAAATAGATTGTCCATCAGGTAGTAGGCCTAATCCGTTTATCTGCAGGTTTGATGGTCAACGCTAGAGGATCAACACCAAGGTCCTTAATAACATGTGCTACTGAAATTCTTAATTTTTCAGGTTTTACCTCCATTTTCCCCGAAAAATCTCTGCCGTTTTTCATAACTTTTCACCAAAATATATAATTTCAGAATGTATAGCGTTAATTTGAATATTGAATTTATACATTACACACAAGGGCGGTATCATAAGGACTTCAAGGAAATAACAATTCATAACATTATTTCTTATCAAGGTGATCACACTATAGTACCGCTGACAGCTGAAACTCCTCTATTCCGCTGTTTAGAAGTGGTCTGGGTGTGACAATTAAAATGGTATAACACAATTAAAAAAAAAAAAAAAAAAAAAAAAAAAAAATATTCAATTTTAATACTTTTATTTTACTGTATAGTGTAAAGGTTTTCGTAGCATTAGTTCTTATAAAGTTAATTGCACTATATTGCGACTATTGACACTCCGCTTTTTCGTAGTTTACATAAACTTCGAGTGAGATAATGAAAATAAATAAATTTAATAATTATTATTTAATCATATTAAATAAATTTATTTTATAAATAAATAAAGTTCAAATGATCATAACTCAAAAAATTGTTCATAATTTATATTTTTTGTTAAATTTTAATATATTTATTTCACTATAACGGCTATTGAACGCTGCTGTTCCGCCGCTTACAAAAAAGTCTGGGCGATATATATATATAATTTTGTAAAATAAATTTGTGTATTATCTATGGTAAGATTTATTTATGAATGTTAATCAATTCGAACTGTCTGTGTACTGAAGTCCCCCCCCCCCTTCACAAATACAAACTTCACATGAACTGATAAACAATGATAAACTAATAGTTTGTAGTGCAGTAGTTGTCACACTGTGGTAAAGACTAGAAGTATTAACTTCTTTTAAAACCCATAACAATAATCAAAGCAACATTTATTTAAAATTCAACTCTGTGAAATTCCGTTTTTCTCTCAGAACGTAGTGAAAGTAGGCCCCTATAAAACGTTTAATAACCAAAACATGTGGACACATGATGTAGTCAAATTTGTATTGTGAGCGTATTTTGGCAAAGAAATATACTTTTACAAAAATTACTTAACGAAAAGTTTAAAATTTGTGGTAATATAGCTAAAGAAAATTATTGTTTTAACAAACTCCATTTGAAAACTTAAACGTCTAAATAGAACACATTGGACACAGAAAAAAAGACGGTTCAGGAGTTATTGAGTAAAATATTAAATAGTAGTATCTCCAATCATTTAATTGTCTGACACCACCATTTAAAAAAATACCAGTCTAGTAACATTAAATAATTATAAATAGCTATCGTAGTTCAAGTATAATGTAATGAACATTGAGATTACGATGAATAAGGATGAAGTTATCAAGTAAGCTTATAGAGGAGGGAGGGGGACTAAAGAAGAGTGATCAAGAAGGAGCTTAAATAACAAAAGTTGTAAAAAAGTTACTCCTTTCTCTCTTCATTTTTCCTCTCACTCTACACAGGAAGTAGTTCTTCTATTTATGTTTTTATTGGTTCTACTCATTTTTGTTTTTAATAAGTATACAACACAATTTATGTTAGAACAGAATGGATGTTCTATACTATTTGAATCACGGTATATATTGTTAAATTTACATTTTAAAGTGTTGATGTAGTTTTATTTCACAAACTTTATGAATATAAATTATATTGCTTTTACATTATCATTTTGTCAATATGTACTTTTACCATGTACAAACCTCGGCAATCGGTAGTGGTAGTAGTAGAAGCAAATTGTATTAACAAACAGTGAAAAACATTGCACAAACTTTCTCACTCACTGATCCACAAAACCAAACAAAAACCACTAAAAATGTCAGTAAAAATTTTAAATAAACCATTGACACTGTGGTTGAAAAAATATTTAGATATTAAATAATGTTTAAACTTGCTTAGATTCTGTAGTAAACGTGTCCTCAGCGAAAATCGTATTTCATTAAAATCATGCATTTAATGGTGGTCAAGGTTCATTTTTGGATTTTCGCTAATTATTCCCGAAATACTTTTCTTTTTTTTTCATTGAGATTTTGCACACGGAATTGGGTCATTAATCTTCACATAGTATTTGACTCTTTAAGGAGTACCGCCGTTCTGGAACAGCAGAAACTTCTATACCGAAATGAGTAATGCGAAATTCCAAAAAACATCATAAGGAGTAAGAAAAAAACACTACAAAAACTGTTGAAACTGGGTTTGTTATTAATTATTTACCATACAATGTAGCAAAAAATGAAAAAAATAATTTTATTAAATGTTACAAATTTTAAAAAGATTTTTTACAAGTAGGCCTAAAAAATATTTTTCGTATGATTCTCTTTAAAACAGGGGTAGATGCAAAATCCTACATTACAATTTGAACATTCAAAATTAATTACTGTCTTTACTCTTTTCTGTTCTGTTTAACGTGTTTCCACATACTAAACATTTTCTTTGGGCCTTCCGCTTCTGCCCTTTTGACGTGTAGTAGGCCGAGAGAAGTGACGTGCAGTGAGACATAGAGGTACCGCTACAGGCCGAGGCACAGTGGCGTTTCTCTAGGCGCGCTGTATATTTCAATAATTTGTTCGATAGATTCACTCTAACATCAAGAAGTGGAACTTTTTTTCTAATGGTGGATTTGAAACATATGAAGTGAATTCAAAACAAAAATGTCCAAAATGTGGAAAAACAACTTACTGTACCATTTCTTTGATTTTCTTGCAGAGTTATTGAAAGAAATCATATCTGCCTTATCTACTCCTCCCATTTTCTTGTTATACTCTACTACACTTATAGGTTTCTGTACAACATCCCTGTGCCTTGTTACATTGACCATTTCATGTTTCTGAGACAAGAAGCAGACACTGCGATGCTATAGTACGAGTGTTACACTGTTCAGTAGCACGTCTTTTTAACATCATGTATTATATGTATTATTATGTATTAACTCGTTTTTCATCACACAAACAATACTACTAAGCCACATAACATGTTTTTGTACACTTTTGTTGATTAATAAACATAGAAATAAATAAAAATGAATTCATTCGTAAAACGTTCCTAAATGGCAGTACTCCTTTGAGCACTTTTTATTGGTGTCGTTCCGGAACGGCATTACTCTTGTAACGTTAATTTGACATACTCCTTAAAGGGTTAAATGAGCAAAAAGACCTACCACTTTAAGAATTTCTATTATAGGTACAGTAGATTCTCACTAATCCAGCAGATATGGGACCATGGTCCTGCCGGATTAGGGAAAACGCCGGATTACTGGATGGTTAACAATAAAACCACTGTAAATACATAAAACACGTTATATTATTATTATACATGTACTGTATTATCATTATTACAATAGGTAATGATTCGGAATGCCTTATTCCATTGGAGTAAAAAACTGTCAATTTTCTTTTGTTTTTTAGCTTGAAAAGACACTTTTAACACTTTGTCTTGAAGTCTTTTTAAAACAAGAATTTCACTAGCAGACACATTATTTTCTTCCGCCCACGTTACAGAAGTTGCAAATGCATCCAGTGCATTGGCACATGGCATAAATGTTGTTCTGTCCTTGGTCAGTTTTCGTCCCGGAGCACTTGCTTCAGCACAGTAAACAAATGTCTTTTTAGGCAAAAGCCGGTAAAACAAACCACTTTCATCGGCATTATAGATTTGGTCAGGAGTTAATTCTAGTTCATTAATGATTTCCTTAAACTTTTCTTTATAAGGGTCGACTGCAGCAACATCACACGATAGTTTTTCGCCCGTCATACTCAGCAAACGAATTCCAAAACGCTTTTTAAATGTTTCAAGCCATCCTTCACTAGCCTTGAAATCGTCATTCCCCATTATTCTTTCGTAAAATATCTTCGCTTTTTCCTTGAGAATTTCTCCTGTTATTGGCGTGTGCTTATTTCTTTCTTGAATAAACCAAGCATATAGGCTATCCTCAACCTGAGGGAACTCACCCTTTTTTAACGTTTTCCGGACACTTTTAACGTTGTCATTGTTTTCACAAAAAGATTTTATTTTGTCTCAGTTCTTACGTATATCACGTATTGTAGCTCGGCCGACACCATATTCATTTGCTAGGTTGGTAAGATGATCACCTTTGTCAAGTCTCTTTAAAATCACATTTTTCTGAAACAGTGTTAAAGTTTTATGTTTCCGTTTGCTCTGAGACATTTTCACACACTTTAATGTACTGCTGTACACCGTACTACAAACTGTCACGCACTACACACCGTCACTGCTCTGTTACACACTGCCGCGGCGGGTAAATTACCGATCGCTAGTTGTTTGTTTGTTCCCCCACCACGACGTCAAAAACGCCGGATTACTGGAGTGCCGGACTGGCACAGTGCCGGATTATAGAGGGTTTACTGTATTAGCAACCCTACCCCTGACCTATTATAGGGTTAAATTTGATCGAAATCTTTAGAGCCGATTTAAAAAAAAATACCATCCTTTATAACAACTTCATAGTCAATTTTGTTGTTTCTTACCGAAAACTTATGAACTAACAGTTTTGGAGAGATAACAACCAAACCATTTTGTTTGGGTTCTTAAGACTACTATTGAGCAAAATTAAATCAAAATCGTTAGAGCCTATTTTGAGAATTTTTTAAAAAAAATTTTATCTTTGGTAGCTACCAAATATTGAGTTAAAAAAGGACCTGAGTTATGGCCAAAATATCGGTACTCGCACTTGACATACTAATTTCTGTATAATATTTCTCCCTTTAAATATTAAACATTGTGTGTGAGACCAGAAACTGTAGTTTGGTACTATTCCCATATTATAGGCCTATGACACAGCTAGCCAAGGTCAATGCAAGCACAGATTCACTCGAATGACAGATATAAATCAGTTGAGTTACTTGTTTTCTATTATTTTGTACAAAATAAATTTTTATTTAATAATATTTAGAGTTTCAATGTATCAGAAACATAATTACATTGTTGTTTGAAGAACAAGGCATAGAGATAAAGTTAATTTTTACATTCAATGTATGTGCACCGTACGACGAAAGAGACTTTTACCACTAATTTTGAAACATATTTACAGCTACAAAAATGTTTTCAAATTAAAAAAATAGATATACAGGGTTATCATAAAAGAATAATGGGGTTTCATTAATTCATACGAAGACAGTAGAGAAATTTTGTGGTGTTGCATTGGTATCGCTCATAGCCTATAACCCAAAAATTTGTTTAACCCTCCAATTGCTGATATATAGTCCTCAGTGCTAAGCTAATTCAATGCTCTGTGCAAGGCTTTTATTATTACAGGACACATTATGACACATTATACATCAATATTTTCAGGAAAACCCATAGAACAAAATGAAATAAAATTTAAACATACCACTTTAAAACTGAGGTCTGCTTCAACTCATATCCGGAAAACATAAAAAATAAATATTTCTTTTGTCCATTTAGTGACAACTTAGGTAATAACTAAATTATGATACAGTAGAACCCCTCTAATCCGTCACCTTCGGGACTGGGAGCATGGTCGGAACGCAAAAAAGGTCGGATTATCCGAAAAAAGTCAATATTTATTACATATTATATAAACAGATTTTTTTAAAGTGAAATAAGTGATATATAAACTTTTAAAAGTCTATATAATAAAGTCTATATATAAACTTTGCAACTACAGTAGAACTTCTGTTAACCGGCCTATATCGTAGTGTACTGGTTGGATGAGAGTTTCCGAAAATAAATTGTACAGTAATTGAAACACCAAAGCGGCGGCGAGTCAAACGACTTTGTCGATAGCGGTATCCCATTGTCGGCGGCATAAAAACACCGCGGCATTGGCACCCGTCGGTATAGTAGACTTGACAGAGGGGAATCTGTAAAAAAGCTTTGTAGTGTTTAATTTTTCACGAGAGATGACACAGCACTGAAGCGAGAAAGCGATAACAAACCGGAAAGAATGGCGCCAGACGGGCAGTGAGTCGTCGGCGAGTCGGCACAATATCGCGAGCTCGAGCACGGTCGGATTAACCGGAGTAACGGACCACCCGAGGGCGGATTAGAGGGGTTCTACTGTAATCCAATTTCTAATATATACAAAATGTAGCAAATTTTGTTACAAAACTAGAAATGTAACATAAGTACTGTACCACTTTCTGTTCTTCATAATGTCAACATCGTTGTAAACATTCATACATACAAAAACTTCAAATTCAGTAATTTCGCCCACTGTGTGACACCTACATCCAACTTTTGCAAATTAGTGTGCTTTATTACTGTGTCTTCAGAAAGTATTGGCATTTAACCTTTGAATATCATATCTTTACTAAAATTAGTTATTATAAATATGTAATACACACACACAAAAACAAAACAGAAACAAACATTTTGATTCCTACATCGGAATTACCGCTTTCATCACTAGCGGTATCACTTTCACACAAATAGTTATGAATATAACTTGAATTGCCAAGTTCACTCATTATTATATGGGTAAAACTACACTAAAAACACTACTGATACACTAAATAATCATAAAATAAATTGTATTTACCAAAATAATATAGACAAAAACACTAAACATCAATTCCCTGCCGGGACGCAGCAGTAAACATCAAATTGTCTTTTACAGGCTTGCTAACATTGATTTTTTCTTATAACCATCGATAAAATTGTGCAAAATGAATAGAGCGTCATTTACTCAGAGTTACTATATAAAATACATGTAGTTTGGATAAAAGTTACCGTTTGTATATCGATTTTAGCAAACCTTGTTTAATTAGATCGCGATCGCGACTTTAGCACTGAGGCGGCGGCAAAATAGATCGTGATTGCGACTCTTAGTACTTGGAGGGTTAACAGCTGTTGTAACCTCAAAATTACTCCTTGCATTGTTGTGGTAGTATGTTGTGTTTTTTGGAGTGTTCTGTGTGGAGTATGTTATTATGTTCTTTAATAAAGAAAAAGCAAAGTGTGTTTTGTTGCTGGCTGAATTCAAGTCTGTATTTTAGTGCAATGGGTATTTATACGCGAATACAGAAAAGATCCACCACATGAAAATAACATACGATGTTGGTTCAAACAATTTAAAGAAACTGGATCAGTTCAAAAGCAGAAATCATCTCACAGGCCAAGTTTATCAGATGAAAAGTTGAACTTATTAGACATCTGCAATCAGAAGTCCTAAGACGTCAATACCTCGACGAAGCCTTGCGTTAGGTATTCCAAAAACAACAAACCACAAAGTTATACACAAAAGACTGACATTACCTGGCTATTGCAGGAATTGAAACCTGATGATAGTCCAAAAGTTTTAATTTTTCTGTTGAAATGTTGAACAAGATTGATGAAAACCTATCATTTTTATGTGATATAGTTTTTTTCAGTCGAAGCGACATTCCATATCAATGGGTCTGTTAACAAACACAATTGACACATATGGGGATTTGAAAACACACATACAATTTTTGAGTAAATACGCTACTCGCATAAAGTGAATGTTTGGTGTGGTGTGAAGAAAAATTGTCTGATAGGGCATTTCTTCTTTGCTGAAAGACAATTAATGGAATTGTGTATCTCGAAATGTTAATCAATTATTGTTTTCCTTTGCTGGATGAACTCGAAAACATTCAACAACTTCATTTCCAACAAGATGGCACACCCCCGCACTTTAGTGCATTTATCAAAGACACTTTGAATGAAAAGTTTGGACATCAATGGATAAGTTGGCAAGGACCTATACGCTGACCTCCAAGGAGTCCAGACCTGAAACCTTGCAGGGGTACATAAAAACATTGTTTATCAATAAAAAAATCGTGACCTAAATCACTTTAAGGAAGAGGATTAATGAAGCCACGATAACCGTTAACAAAGACATGTTAACTAAAGTTTGGGCAGAACTTGGTTATCGATGGGACATTTGCCGAGCGACTAATGGAGCACATATCAAAATTAATTAGTTATGTAAAAAAAAAAACTGTTTCAGACAACGATTTAGATAAATAAACCACATCAGCTGTAAGTAATTCTGTTTTCATTTAAATTATGTTCAATACCTCACCATTCTTTAATGATAACACTGTATATTTGGTCGAAAAATATTGTTTTCAGTGTATAGCCTAAATTGTGAAGGAAAAGCTAACCACACTTTGTTACACCCCTTTCTCAGATATGAATGATGTTGTTAAGTACAAGCTATCATGCCATTTAATTCTTACTGCAACATTAGTGTTATCATCTGTTAAGTGAGGCATGATTTAGAGTAGTAAGCAACTCTTGACTAAATCAAAATATAAAAACTTACATTTTAATATATCATAACGATGGATTTTTTTTTCAATGACGGTCAATACTAACTACAAAGCTGTTGATATAAATATACAGTAGGACCCCTCTTATCCGGTCTAGTCGGGACTGACACCCGGGCCGGTTGCCCATTTGACCGGTTAATCCGAGGCTCCCGTGAAAAATCGGTTTTCGTTCAAAGAAAGCTTATTTAATTAGGTAGCACTAAAAATTATGCAATAAAGATGTTATTGCAACTCATTTTATTGTACATAAATGTATCGTATATATTATGTTACATTTTGACACATTTAACCGCGTCTCAAAGGAAACCAACACAGCTTCCAAGAAAAAGAAATATTATATTTTCCATAATGTAGGCTATACTAAATTGATTCGTGGAAAAAAAGCGGCCCATCAAACGTTTTTGTCTGTGTATGTCTGCTATACCGACGGGTGCCAATGCCGCGGTGTTTTTATGCCGCCGACAATGGGATACGCTATCGCCAAAGTCGTTTGACTCGCCGCTGCTTTGGTGCCGCCGACAATGCGATACCGATATCGACAAAGTCGTTTGACTCGCCGCTGCTTTGGTGCCGTGGTGTTTTTACGTCGCCGACAATGGGATACCGCTATCGACAAAGTCGTTTGATATCGCCGCCCCTTTGGTACCGCGGTGTTTTTACGCTGTCAACATTGGGATACCGCTATCGACAAAGTCGTTTGATATCGCCGCCGCTTTGGTGTTTCAATTACAATTTATTTTCGGAAACTCTCATCCAACCAGTACACTACGATATAGGCCGGTTAATCCGAGGACCGGTTAATCCGAGGCTGGTTAACAGAGGTTCTACTGTAAAGAGTTTACATTTTCAAATCGAGCTAACTGGACCCCAGTACAGGCAGAGAGCAATATTATTGTATGCGAGCTATGTTCGTTAGCCATTATCATTACCAAATCATTACTCCAAATATATTAAAAAGGGAAAAAAATAAAAATTTAACCTTTACAAGCTCCATTGTCAGAATTATATTTGTATTATGAATTTTTTATTTAAAAAATCTTAACTTTAAATCTTTCTGGAAAAAAATTCCCGACATCCGGTAAAATTCAAACATAATTCCCAATTTTTCCTATTTTCAAGACTGCTGGACACCTTGAGATGAAATCTTAAATGCTCACAATTTAGTATGTAAAATATTGCCAAATATATATGTTATATGATCGATTTGACATACAAAATACTTTTTAAAAATTCATTAAAATCTTGTAAAGAGTGTTTCTGAACTCTCCTTACAAATTTCGGGATATTTTTCCTTGGATAAAAAGAAGCGAAAAACTTAAAACAACCAGGGGTCTATCTGGTTCCGTTGTCCGTCTGTCCGTTCATAAGTCTTATATTTTACTAAAAATTTATTTTTTATTAAATGGCTCTACGGAACTGAACTATATTTATAACGAGAATTTGGAAACACCCTGTATATTCAACTGGTTATATATGATGTACGTACTTGATCATCATCAACAATCTCTTGCAATCTGATAGGTTGCCAGTTAAGTGTTTGTGTGAACGCTGAAGAACACAATGGTGTGAAGGTACGTGCTCTACATCCAACACCATCACAAGCTGTAGGTACTGTGTGTACGCCTTCGGCTTGTTTTACACTCTGAACACTTCCACATGTATTGCAAGAGAATGCCAACCATGTACAGATAAGCTTTATAGTACCCACACGGATTATAGTTCCTCTTATGCATACCAGCTTACCTGTAAAATCATACAATACATAGTATTAATAGATTATTTCTCATGATAAATAATGATGCATTATTTTATATAAATTTACACTGTATGAGTTTTTTTTTTTTTTATTAGCCAAACCTTGACCTTATTGTTATTTCATATAATATTTAAAAGGGCAAGCATGCTTCTCTCATCTATAGTCCTTGACCCATGTCATCAGTTATTTTTATGGAAGGTGATATAATTACTTCGACCATGGTTGAAATGTGATATAAATATATAATTAGGCTTACTAACTACACCCATTTACACATCTTGGTACGTGTAGTTATAATGTTTTGTACTTTTAGGTAAACTCACTATCCTAACTTATTAACTTTATCCTCGGCTTAAAATCTACCATTTATAAACTGAAGCTGGCAACCAAAGTCAATTCCGCAAATTGGTAAAGCAAACATCACATTGCGATGGCACCTTTTGAGATGGCACGTTAACTACAACACACTATCCTAATTTATCAACTTTATCCTCGGCCTAAAATCTGCCATTTATAAACTAAGATCGGCAACCAAAGTCAATTCTGCAAATGAGCTAACCTAATTGGCAAACAACACATTAAGAGCTGTCATAGGTAAATTACATATCACACTGTTAACTACTACCCTCATAATAATTTTCATAAAACAAACAAATACAAGCCTTAAATGAAAAAAAAAAAAAAAGCTGATGGTTGCCATCATGATATTTACCGAGCTACAACATACAGTGTGATAGAAGTATATCATCTAAATGTAATGCCCAAAAGTTGGTTTCTTGGGCTAAATCGTATTAGTAGATCAAGGCGTCTTACCCAGTAAGGTAAGTTTGTCTAAAACAGTTGTTACAAGGGTTTCTTAATCTCGTTATTGTGTATATTATTACAATTCTTAACGTCAGCTGGACCCAAACAGGCCTTGTAGATTTGTATGTATAAAAAAAGTCTCCAATAGCTTTGTTTAAGTCACTGGTTTGTAGCTGTATTTATGTGAAGGCACCTCTATTTACTGTTTCATGATGGTTATGCGACCTTGTTATAGCAGTATAGCAGTAACTATACAAATATGACTTTTCTTGGGAGGTCTTGGTTAAACTATACAATATAAACTTTTTCTTGAAATTATATTTTTGAAAATAAGTTTGCTATTTGTAAAGAGGTGGTATTGGTATCATTACCTGTAATTCAGAATTAAAATTTGCAAATTTGTATCTAATTTAGCGAGTTATAAGTTAAATAACGCATGAGTTATTGACATAAAACTGTTTAAAATGGGCGCTATTTTGAAATTTGATTGATTTTTCCTAAAATTAAAGAGTCTCCTATTTGACCACACTATAGTCTCCTTTATCAAATTTCATATTCCTATCTTAATTTTTGAAGGAGCCTCCACTCCCTCACTACTCATGTCAGTATGACCGCTACTTGCCGGATCACACAACTTTGGATATTACATTTCCTTAATAAGTTTGGGGTTCGTAATTACATTTTGACAATAGCTTTGCTATTTATCACTATGGAGAGGTGGAGCCATTATAGACAGAATTGAAATCGGCAAATTCTTATTTAATTGAGTGTGTTATAAGTTGGATAACACACGATATATGATCCAATAATAGCTTAAATTTTGACATTTGTAATTTGATTTCTGAATTTCAACAGGGTTCTATATGAGTCCCATACACCAAATTTCATGTTATTATCTTAATTTTTATGGCTCCTATAGTACTTAATTACAGACGACAATGATAATGTGTATAGTCGGAATGTAGAAAATCACTTTTCGGTTTGCTGTGGTGGCAATGACACAAGAAGATCAATCAAAAAACGGAAGTTGAATTTTTGCACTTACCCTATACAGTAGAAGCTCTTTTAACCGGCACGGTCGGGACCAGGGCCATGCCGGATATTCGATTTTGCCGGAAAATCGAGCGTATCTAGTTTTTAATCCTCCAAGTGCTAAAAATCGCGATCACGATCTATTTTGGCGCGGCCAAAGTGCTAAAGTCGCGATCGCAATCTAATTAAACAAGGTTTGCTAAAATCTTTTTATTTTATATAGTAACTCTGAGTAAAAGACGCTCTATTCATTTTGCACAATTTTATCGATGGTTATAAGAAAAATCAATGTTAGTGAAAATCAATACCGGCAGTGAATTGTTGTTTAGTGTTTTTGTCTATATTATTTTGGTAAATACATTTTATTTTATGATTATTTAGTGTATCAGTAGTGTTTTTAGTGTAGTTTTACCCATATAATAATGAGTGAACTTGGCAATTCAAGTGATATTCATAACTGTTTGTGTGAAAGTGATACCGCTAGTGACGAAAGCGGTAACTCCGATGTAGGAATCAAAATGTTTGTTTCTTTTTGTGTGTGTGTGTGTATTACATATTTTATAATAACTAATGTTAGTAAATACATGATATTCAAAGGTTAAAAGCCAATACTTTCTAAAGACACAGAAATACTTTCTAGAGCACACTAATTTGCAAAAGTTGGATGTAGTGTCACACAGTGCAAGAAATTACTGAATTTGAAGTTTGTGTATGTATAAATGTTTACAACGATGTTGACATTATGAAGAAAATAAAGTATTACTTATGAAGCAGACAAACACTGGATAACTAAGAAAACAGCGCACTTAGTCACTGCACTGGCGGGAAATGTCAGTCGAGGCCTGTCAGCCGCCCGAACATAACCGGAAAAAACCAACCGTGAGTGGCTTGGCTGATGCCGGTTAGTAGAAATTGCCGGTAGTTAGAATGCCGGTTAAAAGAGCTTCTACTGTACTTTGTACAATAATGTTGAAACATCAATGACACTCTTAGATATGGCGCAGTGTAAACCCCAGAAGTTCAATTTAATTATTGCAAAAACATAAAATCTATTGTAAAATGTAAAAGCAGAATATTTAAGATTATAATTTTCCCAGAAAAACTCAAAATAAACCAATGAATTTCTATTTCAGTGGCCATTTAAAAAAAAAAATTAAATCTATTTATATTTTGTAACAATTCGTGTTGGATTTTAATTTAGAATTTATCAAAGGTGATTCTTGATAGTCAACACATAAAATAATTTCAAATTTTTATGATAGTGTCTTGAGGGTACTGAGCACGGAATAAAGTAATCATAGGATTTAGATCATTTTTGTACATATATAAAAAAACATATACATTACTGGTTAAACGAATCAGCACCATTTAACATTTCAAAAAGTTATTCCCATGCCGGGAATCGAACCCGGGCCTTCTGGGTGAAAGCCAGATATCCTAGCCACTAGACCACATGGGAGACTGATGAAGAAGAAGTGAGTCTTATAAATAGTTTTGATTTTCGTTATAGAACTCCATATCAATTTGTAAATTTTGTCTTTTTTATTCGACACGAGTTGATTAACACGTGTTGCTGAAGTTACTTTATTTAATATTCAATAGTTGATTAATATAATACTTGTTTGAAGTTTTTTATTTATCTAAAATGACTATATGGTTTCACACAGGCTACATTATAATGAAAGTAAAATACCTTTATCTAATACTAATGTGAATAAATAACTGTGTCAAAGAAGAGTAGTTACCCAGCCCCATCATATACTGTAATATAATTTTACACTGTGTAATAAACTGTGTACATCATTTAAATGTACATCACGATAGTTAAGGTAATGGTAAATTGTACTGATCGATCAAGGGTTGCCCCTAGCAGGACTCGAAGCAGTACATATGCGGGGAAGCCTCCACTCACTAAGTGTCGGTGACTCACCCAGGATCTTGGAAAGTCAGAGTTACATTTTCTACAATAACTTCGCTATTTGCCATCATGGAGAGGTAGTGTTAATATCATTACATAAAGAAATGAATTCTTTAAATTGGTATCTAATTTAGTATGTTATAAGTTGATTAACACAAGACACTTGAACAAAAAGCTGTTTAAAATAGCTACCATTTTGACATTTTCAATTTGATTTTTTCAATTTTAATAACGCTATATGAACATACTAGGGATGCGCAAGGCCTCGAAATTTTAAGTTTTGGACAACGACCCTAAAATTATCTAGCTCGGCTCGATTTTTTTAGTCCCGTTCAATTCTTACAGCTCGGTTTAGTTTTCCAAGGGCAACACGATTTTCCAAGCAGAGCTTAATTTTACAAGCCTAGTTTGATTTTATGATCTCAGCACAGTTTTCCGAGCAGAGAGAGAGAGAGAGAGAGAGAGAGAGAAAGAGAGAGAGAGAGAGGGGGGGGGGAGAGTGGCAAATGTCTAAATAATCCATATTTATTGATACAGACAATAAATCGTTACCAAATAACTTTAAAATCAGAACAATATGATTTGTTATAAAACTATGAAAAGTACTTAAAAAACCAAACTTTTTATAATAATATTTAACGCCATAATGGTAAAAAAAATAATAAATTGATGATATTGGAATATACAAATTAATAAAGTAGTTGACATAAATAAACTAAGATTTATGTATAAATTACACATCCTTATAAATATTTACATCAAAATTCAAACTACTCGTTAAAATATCTTCTAGGAACCATGGTAGTGAAAATTTCATGCTCTGGGTTATACCATGAAGGAAATAAATTATATTGCAATATGAAAATAACAATAAGACTGTATCACCCCATTTGAAACTGAAAAGCTGCTAATTAAAAACCCTAATGTTCAACTAGCTTACACATATTGACTTATGATAAATATACAAACCATAGCAATTAGCCTTAAGATTTTTGAGTAGAGTGATGGGCTCATAGTTCATTAAACGCACTCTAATAATTGGTAAATCTATTGGTTCCACATCTTCTTTTCCATGGTTTGTTTGTTTCTCTAATTCAATCAGAACTAACTGAAATATAAAACCAAATTTTTTACAAATATAATTTCATTTTTGTACAAATTAAAATAATGCTCTTAAACAACTGGACATAAAGTTAGAAAATGATTCTCCATTTTCAATAACAAAATATCAATATGGATATTTTTTTGCAAGTATCAAAAACGAAAATATATATCAATAGTGGTAATACAACATTAATTTTAAAGAAAATATTATTATTTTTGCTTGTTACTTTCGAACAATAATTGTGTGGAGATAAGACCACAATATTTTCCACCTAATTGGACCTAAAAGGTTAAAATAGACCAAAATTTAAATTTGAAAGTTAAAATAAACTTGCTAATCTACTAGAAAAAGAAAATATTATTTTTAAGTAATTTTACAATGTCAGAATTAGTTTTGAATTTTTTAATTATTCGCTCACTTTCACTTTTTACATATTTTTAGTAATAATGTCAATTACTTTAAATTTCAACAATATTTAATGAAAACCAGTTTGCCCAATTTTAAGGAAGATTATATACAAGGATTTAAATGGTTTATTTTTATAATTTAATTGTGAATTTGAATTTTTAGAAAGATAAATAGTTTCAACCATGTTGCCGACTTAATCTGCTTTATGTCTGAAAAGTTTTCCTTCATTTGTAGATAAACCAAAGACTGTGAGCTTTCATATACTTGCTGCGAACTTTCTCAGTTCTGGGAAGCACTCTGGAAAAGTCGCGTAAAATGCTCTAGGGTAATACTGGCTTGTAGCTCAATCACTTTATTTGCAAATTTACTTCAACATTAATGTATATACTTCATAAGAATTCTGGAACAGTTGGATGTCATTTTCAAGCCCATGAAATGCACCAAACCTTTCACAAAACGCGTTTTGTACGAGATCAATTGTTTCAACAAACTTTTCAATAGAAAAATCCTGGTCTTTGTGTTTCTAAGTTCCTCAGTAAGTTCCTCATAAGCTGGAAAGGAGCAAAGTTTTTGTTCTTTATGTGTTCTTTGAGTTTTAAATTATTTTTAAGTAGGAATACAACTCATT
The DNA here is from genome assembly GCA_963513935.1 of Aphrophora alni. NCBI lineage: Eukaryota > Metazoa > Arthropoda > Insecta > Hemiptera > Aphrophoridae > Aphrophora > Aphrophora alni. The sequence goes on from OY740766.1 coordinate 150,973,880, forward strand.
AAGAAATTTGCCAGCACCTTGTAGTTTCAGATTCAAATCATTCAAATTACAAGTCGTGTCGACTAAAAATGCCAGATCACATCCCCGATGTAAATTTGAAAGTTCTTCAAATAGAATGATGCTATTTCTGAACGCAAATTGGAATCTTTCTAGTACCCTTCCACGACTAAGCCAGTGGACCTCAGAATGGTAAATTCCACCTGGATATTAGCTATGCACCTCTGTCCAAAACTCCTGAAATTGTCAGTGGTTAACACGTTTGCTGCTATTCCTAAATATTATTAATTAAAGTAACATGTTCAGAAGCTAAAATCATACGATAGCAATACAGAGCGGTATGATTTCGTACCGGCCGCACCAAACGTGTTAAATCTATATCTTCTAATGTAGTTTACGGTTTTCACAACCAAATTCATAACATTGTCTCATTTCAAAACTTTACTCCAAAGGGCTTGTTGGTGAATAATACAATAAAATGAGAGCAGGGATCAGAATGGAACTTTAAAACTTCTTATTTGATTTTGACAAGTCCCCCGCCCCCTATACTAGTTGTCACACTTTTTAATTTAGCCTAGTATAGAGAAAAGTCCTGGACAGTATCACAAACTTTTTCAAATAAATCAACAGACTTACTTGTGATTTTTAAACTATGAAGAGCTGCCAACTCTTCAATTAAGACAAAATTATTGTAAATTCTTCTTACAAAAATGAGAAGTTCAGGTATACAAATGATATCACTACTCTCATCCATGGCATGAGGATAAAATATAAACTTTTCGGTACTGTCTTTAAGACAAGATGTCAGTTCTTCACCAATATACTTACATCACAGTCCTGGCAGACAAACTCAATGGTTCCTAATTTTTTCGGACACATTTCTTCAACAATAAGTGTCTTTATAAAAGTTTTAACAAACTTTGCGTCACTGTAAGCCCTACCACTCTTAGCTATTATTTCGGCAACAAGGTAATGCTTGCATGGGAGTGTAATTCTCATTTGATTGCTTTTAAAAAATATTCTGTTGGGGTGTCAAATTCTTATTTCGAGACAGCACTTTGGACTTACAATCTTCACTTGTTAGATGAGAATAATTCTTCATGTGTTGACACTCATAATGCCTCCTTAAATTATATTCTTTAAATACGGAGACACTTTTCCTACAGATAAATGCAGTTTTTGCTTATTTACAATTTAAAAAATACTTAGATGTCCACATATCATTAAAAGATCTTTTATCTTTTTATCTTCTTCTTTTTTTTTCTTAGGTAGTTATAAAGAAGACATAATGAAATAAAGACACTTAAAAAAAAGTTAAATTACTACACTAGGAATCACAATTATATAAACTGCAACTTTAGCAATGTACGATGGAAACATAGTAACAAATACTTACACTAACACCTCGACTAACGGCAATAGATGAACATAGGTTATGAACAGTTAGAAATGCAGGCTCATCCACCAGGGTTGACTGACTGCTGATCAAAGCAAAGGATTCAAATGAAAAGAGACAGATGGGGAGGGAGAGGAGGTGGCGTTAATTGGTGTTGATTCACTGTTCTCTGTTTTGTAAATCACCAGTCACAGCTTGCCTCCATAATTAATAATTAATTACAAACGGTACCTTGATACCATTGCTTGACTTTTGTGCAATGCCTTCTTATTCGCAATAGTTGTTGTAAAGGCCATGGGTTTAATATAAATTTTGGAGTTGTATTCATTTACCTGATGAACAGCAAGGCCTAAACAGCTAACTGAATGTTCAGGATTGTCACACAAGTCTTCTTGAAAGTTTGGCCATTCTTCAAGAAATGTTTCGTCTTCAATAAGAACTTTATAGTCCAAATTACAAGATCTTCGTTTTCCAATCTCAGTAATCACAAACAAAGTTTTATGTCTTCTGCAAAACCCTTCCATAGCTTTAGTTTTGTTGACTGTTGGAGATCCCTCCATGAAATCTAAAACAAAAATCAATAGTGAAAACTAAATATCTTTTTAACTTTAAGATCAACTTCTCTTCACACTAACAAAATTAATACTGTAAATGACAATGATTTACTATTATATGGAAACTAAATCAAGATGGATACTACCTACAACAAATATTATTTTGGTAGTTGTAATCTACAGTTTGTCGTTATTGAAATGAAAACTCCAAATTCTACAGAACCTTTAAAATGAGAAATTAAAACTATAAAGAGCAACTTTATAATGTTCAGTGGCCATTTATGGAATAATATAAACTATAACTGTTTTATAATGACACTGACAACTTCTGATAAAAAATAAAGTTTAATATTAAAACAGTTCTTAAGACTAACCTGAATTCTAGATTCTTATTATACAATGGGCGAGCGTTAGTTAGATAATATCAAAGATAAACAGCATTGAAATTACAAGTATATATTTGAATTTTTTTTTTTTTTTTTATAACGGGTATTAAATAAGTATATAGAGTGAAACGAGTCAAAAATTTTAAATTTCCACAACAAGAAACATCTCATCTAGATGACATTCGTGTTTTCACAAGTGACTTAGTTGTAATACTCAGTTACAATCGTGATCTGTCTTGTTGAGGTGTTTTATTATTGTGTAAAATTAATTATTGAGATGGGTAGATTAACAAGTGCATATAATGTTTCCCAATTTTCACAATCACCCAAACCACCCCAAATAATTAAGTAATACTACTCCAACGAGCATGGCTTTTGATTCAATTCTGTTGAATAATTTCTACTAAAATAAATTAAATTATTATGCAAACTGAGTTTCTTTTCTTGTTATCCTCTAAGAGTCTTTCTAATTGTGTACAAACTGGTTGGTATCTACTTAAATAAAAGAAACATATATCTAGATAAATACCTTATATTAGTAGTCAGAGCAATTCTTGTTATTGTATATCACTACAGCTGTTTCGCCGATCACAGTCGGCTTCGTCAGGTGCAGGACACTTAAATAAAACACATAAACACGACACTGAACATATACGACACTAAAAACATTGTTTTAAAATATTCGGAGGCTAGCTCTTCGTTAAATTTTACACTAAAATGTCCGTGTGTGGCCACATCATTATTCGTTCGTTTCTGGACGGATACTGAAAATAAGACTGATGATAGTTAACTGCCGTGGAAGTCCATTTGTTTATTCAGAGATAAGATTATATCGTAGATCGGGTTGGCTGCGAAGTTCAATTCCTCATTGAGAAGTATGTTGGGATGTTTCTTTTGGGTGATGTATATATTATATTCTTCCAATATGTCGAGACGGTGTCCCTTCCTCTCATTATGAATGATGTCAAGATTGGTATTGATATTAGTGTAATTATGATTGGTGTTTATCAAATGTTCGGCAAAATTGGAAGTATGTTTGGAGAGATGATTTTTATGTGACGGTAAATGTTCTTTAAACCTTTGTGTAAAGGATCTGCCAGTTTGACCTATATAAATTTTTTCGCAGTCGTCACACTTGAGTTTGTATACTCCACTATTGTCAAATTTATTGATAATATTTGGCTTTATCTTGGTTCTAAGGATGTTATTCAGGCTATTGGAGGTTCGGTATGCCAAGTTGAAACCATGTTTACGGAATATGTTGTTTGTCGGACGGTCCAGAATGTGGTTATATTTAATTGGTACGAATTTTCTGTTTTCTTTTTTTGCTGTAGGTTGGAATATATTATTGCGATCGCTAATTTTCTTTTTATGTTTATATATTAGTTTGTCTATTATCTCTGTTTTGAAACCATTTGCGTTTGCTATTTGCTTTATTATCGCTATTTCATTTTTTAGGTCATTTTGGCTCATAGGTGTGCTAAGTGCCCTGTATACGAAACTGTTGTACGCGGCCAGCTTGTGTGATTGTGGGTGATAAGAACTATTGTGAATGGTATGATCAGTTTGGGTTGGTTTTCTATAGATTTTAAATATGTGTTTATTATTATGCTTAGATATTGTTAAATCAACAAGCTGACGAAGCCGACTGTGATCGGCGAAACAGCTGTAGTGATATACAATAACAAGAATTGCTCTGACTACTAATATAAGGTATTTATCTAGATATATACATTCAGCAATTCAAAAGCGAAAAATATAAAATCAATTTGGTTTTATAAGAATATAAAAGAAACATAGCTAAAATTTTATAAGGTGAGGCAGTTCCTATTCTTCTTATGAATCAGAATGTTGGGTGACACATAAAAGAGATATTAAACAAGTAGAAACATCAGAAATGAAGTTTCTGAGATCTATTAAGAGCTGTACAAGAATAGATCAAATAAGAAATGATAAAATCCTATAAGAACTGGTGGTGTAGCCAATCACAGATCAGATGGCGTTTTATAGACACCGATGGAGGGATAATGTTTGAAGAATTTTGGATGAAAATACTCTTAAGTTAAGCTGGCTCTAAATTATAGGACTATTGGCAAGATAAATACGGGAAGTTCAAGGATGAGATGAGAAGCTGGAACAATCAATATGCAAAATCCTTGAATGACAGAAGAAGATAATAAAAAATACAAATTATATACAATATATTTCATAGTCAAGGATTAAATAAAGCTAAAGTTTCAAAATTATTTTAATAATATAAATGAGCTACAATTGTTTCGCCTTGCGGCACCATCGGGCAACTGATAACTGTATAATTATCAGTTGCCCGATGATGCCGCAAGGCGAAACAATTGAAGCTCATTTATATTATTAAAATAATTTTGAAACTTTAGCTTTATTGCTTTATTTAATCCTTGAATAAGAGTTTTAAGAAGAAATATCTGCTGTTACATTAAAATTTATATTTTTTAGAATAAAACTTTAACACATAGTCTCACAAATAGTATGTTTATTTATTTAACCGCATTTCATCTTGTTGTTACTTATAGTTTAGTTACTGTAGTTCGTCTGTCACTGAACTACAGACTTTTTTTTCGTTGAAACACGTTTGAATAGATAAACATATTATTTGTGAAAATTTGTGTTAAAATTTTATTCTATTAAGTATACTATCTCACAAGTCATGCTTAATATTTATTTATAATATATATTTGAAAAGTTATTTCAATGTCATAATGTTAAAATACAAATTATATACAATATATATTTCAAAAATGATTTCAATGTCATAATGTTATCTATAAATTAACTTCACAATGTAATTAAGTTCTTTTCAGACCTAATTATTGAACTATTTTTATATAGGCTATTTCAACAATATTATGCAAACTCTAAAAGAATGCCTCAACAAAATAATTCCCCAATCCTTTAGACTAACTTAAGGATTTCATAATTTATACAAAGAAAATAATATGTAATTTGGATAAATTTCAATCTAACGTTAATGTGGTGTGCTATTTTCCAGCTGATTTAATATAGACTGGTAGCTAGTAGTTTTATTTCATCCATAGTGTTGCAAAAGAAGGTTGATTGAAAGTGAAACCAAAAAAACAATTGGCACATTGGATGAATATAATGATCACATAGTGAAAAAATGAAGGACATTCTATTCACAATCATACAATTCTCTTATTTGTCTCCTGTAATTAGTGAATTGTTACAACTAAAAACACTAACTAGGTGCTACAATGATGTCGAAATATCCACATAGGTACTCTATTCCTATATATACAGGATGTTTTGGAACTTGTCACATACTTTAGGGGATTGTTTCTGGGGTTGAAGTATACATAGAACGAACATTCAATTATTTAAAACAAGTTTAGTTGTCTGTCTGTCCACCATTTTGTTTGGTAAAAAACATATTTTTGGAAATAAATTAGATATCAAGTACAAATTTGGTATACATATTTTTTATGTGACCTTTTTTATCAATGTACCAAATTCTACCACCTTGTTTTATATTTTTTTCAAAATGGCAGTCAGGTTAAAAATGTTTAACGTTGAATATCTCGAAAACCGTTAACTTTAAAAAAAATTACAAAATTCATAAATTGTTCTCTTTTAAATGACAAACAAAATGGTTTTTATGTTTTTACTGTAACTCAAAGGATAACCAAGTTATTGTAAAAAATGGAAATCAAAATTTCTTAGAAATTGTCTATAATACTCAAAATAAGCCTAAAACCAAAATATTTTTGAATCATGATGTTTTAATAAAATAAAATAGTATATAAATATGAATAATAATAATAAAATTCATTGATTAGTTTACCATGTTTTATTGTCAAAGTTGCTTATTGTATAAATTGTCTTGTTGATTGAATTGTAATTTATAAGAACCACAAATTTGCTTTGAATATTCAGAGTGACTGCATCCACAGTAACCAAGTAACTGAAAAATATATTCTGCCTTAATTCTGGCTTAATTAATTTATCTTGTTTTCTTGAAACATATTCTTCTGTTATGCTTCAAGCATGTCCCTTTTAAAAACAGAGAACTTGTAGTTCCACATCATGATAGCACACCAGGTCATTTTGAAAATATTGTTCAGGAATCACTTGGATGTGGATTGGGCGTGGTGAACCCATCTTGTGGCCTCTTCATTCCCCTGATCTCAACCATTTAGACTTTTTTTCTTTTGGGGTTGGATGAAAGAGTTATTCTACAAGACAACTGTAACGGCAGAGGGTAACCTTGTTGATAAAATTGTTGTGGCGGCTACTGCCATACAATATGAGGCCAATGTGTTTTCACAAGTGAGAGAATATTATAATATGGCTAGTGAGCGGGATTCTGAACAACTGTTGTAAGCAGCCAAACTTTGATATTTTTGTTGAAAGTGTTTTAACTATGTATTCTTGTGTTATTATTATTATTGTCTGTTTTATATTCCACCACAATGTAAAAACTGTATCTTAAGTTTCTTCCAAGAAACAGGTTATTTTAAATTACAACGTGAACTACAAGGAGAATGATACAGTTAGCATCTTTGACAATAAAACACGGTTAACTAATTATTGGATTTTATTATTATTATAAACGAAATCATAATTCAGAAATATTTAGATTTTAGGCTAAATTTGGGTATTGTAGACAATTTCCAAGAAATTATATTTTCAGTTTTTACCAAGAAACTATGTTTTCAATTTTTGACGATAACTCAGTTATCCTTTGCACTACAGTAAAAATACAAAAACCATTTTGTTTGTTATTCAAAAGGAAAAATTGTTTGTCTTTTGAAATTTTTATACAGATAACAGTTTTTGAGATATTCGACGATAAAAATTTTAAATGACCGCCATTTTGATAAAACCATAAGGTCAAGTTTTTTGGGACATTGATAAAAAGTGACATACAAAATAAGTATACTAAATTTGGACTTGATATCTAATTTAGTTTCATAATATAATTTTTTTGTACAAAACGCAAAATGGCGGACAGACAAACAACTATGCATATTTTAGACAAATGAATTGCTCATTTCGTTTACTTCAACCCCAGAAACAATCTCCTAAAGTATCTGACAAGAGTTCCGAAACATCCTGTATATAAAGTGCATTGAATAACAACATGTTTAGTTCATTGGTTTAATATTTCAGTTCTATTTTGAATCTCATTAAGTAATAAGACTCAAATTTTATCTTATTGTAGGAAAATCAAGAAATTTATGAAAATGATAAAGCTTTTATTATAATTAATGTCAAAATTACAGAAACACAAAAAGAATTGAATTTCTAGCTATTTCAATTATTATTTCTTAATTAATTTTTATGTAACTTAAGTAAGTTTTTAAGTTAACAAACATAAATATCTCATTAACTTTTGTCTAAAGTATAATCCATATCACTAAAATATACAACAACAAAGCACATTTTGTTCTTAATATGTCACTACATTAATTTTTTTAACAATTGAATTTAAATTTTGGAAGTTCAATATTTGAAATAACGATTTATTTGATAAGTTACTTCATCATTAGTTAACTATCAAAGTATGATGAATGCAAACACAAAATTGTCCTGTGTTTTTTTTTTTTTTTTTTTTTTTTTCCATGACAACGAATTTGGAAAATGATACATCTGTCATTGTGTAACATTATATAATTAGCACTGAAAAAAATATTGTAGAGACTTCACATTTACTATAGAAGGGCTCTTGTGTAATAGAAACCTATTGAAATTTAGAACAAGAAAAACAAACACATTTACACAAATTTCAGTAACTAATTTTTTTATTTATTCAACGTCTAATCCACTAATAGAAATCAAAACGTGTAGATTTATTAGTTTATTTATTTATTTTTATTCTAAATGTAGTTAAACACTGGTGAAAAAAACCATGATCGGTTTCACAAATTATTATTTAAAAGTTAGGATAATTTTCATTTTTTTATGAATTTCAGCATATATATATATATATATATATATATATATATATATATATATTCGTTTGAGTTTCCATCAGGAGTTTCTATTCAGGAGTGGGGAGCCTCAAAACCATCTTTTGAGTACACTTTTCTACATTTTAAATGTGTTAAAGGGTTAGTTAATTCAGAAAATGGTTGAATAATTATTAGGAAATAAATTTTTACCAACTATTGAATGTTAGGTTCTTTTTTTAAAGTGCAAGGATGACCAGATCATGGATTACCTCCCTCATTCTTCTTAAAATTTATTAAACCACTCAAAAACCTAAGTAGTATATGATATGTTTCTGTAGTGGATTTATCAAGTTCTACGAATTATTACACATTGTTTCACCATAAAATTATTCTGATAGAGCTTAGAGAAAGAGTATGGTCAAAGGCTACTGCTAGATTATTTTGTGCTTAGAAATTAAATAGTAGATGAAGGAGAAAGCACAAGCCATAACGTCCTTGCTATTCATTAGTAAGCAGCAAGATCAGTCTGATTATTTTATAGCCACAAGTCATAAATACATTTGAAAAACAACAGAGTCATTATTAACAAATTAACTTCTAGTAATTACATTGTAAAGCAGAAATGGATAAAATAATACCCTGTTTTTAACACACTGAATAACAAACTACAATATCCTGACATCTTGGTTTGAGAATCTCTCTAAGAATCTTGTCGGTATTGGAAAGCCACATACTGTATAAACTAGACCAATGTCTCTTCATATTGGATAAATAACTTACTTTCTTGAGGGTGATAAAGCTGCCATCCCTTATACTGTCCAGGTATATGTGCAGTTTTAAATACAGCATTAATAACAGGTTGTGAAGATTTATTTCCAGATGTAAACGGAACTGAATGTGTGGGTTTATGAGCAGCATGAGAACGTTCATTGAAAGTATCTGTAACATAAAATGTAGTTATTTAGTTTCACATTATTTAGTAATGTTTCCAATAGGCCTACTGTTGTCTGCAATGTTACACAATAGCATGTTACAATATTTATGAATTTGTATGCATGATAAATTTAATGATGATACATTAAATTTGGTACATCCAATGGTTTTTGACATGTTACAACATTGAAAATTTGTTACGACTCTTACGGATCACCTATGTGTGGGTATTGTATATTTAATAAAATATGTCATTGCTTATCAATACTTAGTCATTTACTTCACACACACACACACACACACACACACACACACACACACACAAAATTAATAGTACAATATTTAATATTGTGTAAATAGTTAATAACTACTACACAATATTTGTTACTAAACTATGATTCCAAAAATTTCTTTCAAAAAACTTAACGAAATGTGAAGAGATATCTGATGGCAAATGGTTTAAATAGTTTAAAAAAATTCTTAGAAATGTAATTTCAAACTTCCGTTAACTAAAGATTTTAATCTAAAAATTACTCATAACCAGCTAATGCAATTTTTCAGTTTCGAAAGCAGCTTTCAAAAATTAACAATACAATTTTACAGTAACAATAGTGTCTAAACAAATTTAAAAAATATAATTTCAGTTCAATATTTATGATTTTAGAAATTTAGGATCTACGGAAATATAATCGGATTTATTAAACAGTTTTAGTGTTATCATATAATTACAAGTAAAACGTATTTTTATTTAAAATGTCACTATTGAAATAAATCACAACATTTGTGATAGTGAAAGTGTTAGAACTGCAAGAAAACTTCCTTATTTTTACATTAACAAAAAGAAGTTAGTAATGTAGAAAATTATGTTTAAGAGAAAATTATGTTATATTGACAGGAAAAAATCAATGTAGAAATTTTACTAAAAAGAGCAATATGCTTTTTTCAGTATGTCCACTAAATTATATCGAAACAACACAAAATTCTGATTTTCTCAAAATCGACTCTCTAGCATTATTAAACATATTTTGTAAAATGTATTTACTTTACTCTTCAGGTATAAAACAAAATGTATTGGTTAAATTGGGAGTTGAGTTAGTATTTAAAAAAATGTTAATAATGCAATTCAATAGAGAAGGCCTAATAAATAAAAATGGGACCAAGGAATTCTGATGAAATATAAGATTAATTAACATAATATACAATGTGTCAAACTTAAAGTAAACAAAAATTATGGTTCACCAGATTTTTGCACTAGTATATCAAATTAGTAGCCTATATTGGTTTTAATGTTTATTTAATATTCTTGATGAATGTTAAGCTAAACATTCAGATCATTATCCAAAAGTCTGTGAAGAACTCAAATACCAACTGATGAATTTTCTATCATTTCTACCTTTGTAAACATAGACTGGTCACAAACTTGTCTCACATTGTCAATGTACACATTCATCATAACCCAAAAAAGCCTTAATTCCTTGTGTAAAAACGTGTCAGTTTCATCAATATTAATGGATTATTAGATTTGAAAATTGTTTCGCGTTGTTAAAAAATATCTAGGGCCTAATTATGACAACAAAAAGAAATACTTAGTTTAAGTTTGGATGATTTTTAGCAACTAAAATTTGGGGGAAGACTCAATGCACAATTACTGGCTAACCAATGTTAGTATTTGTTATTGTAATATAAACAGGATTGTCAAGAACTCTTTTTATATCAATGGGGTTAAAGTGAAAAAGAAGAGTTCACCCTACAATAAAGACCATTACCTATAGTTTGTAGTAGACCCTACCTAGTTGGATTATAATATTTTCATATGAAAAGCCAAGCATACCAATATCAGCAGAAATACGTCTGTACCAATTATTCAAAACCTTTACTGAAATTAAAGTACATGTTTCTCCAATAAGCTTTCATAACATGAAAAGTAGTAGCCTACTGTAACAACAAGTGAAGATAGAAAATTTTAATATTTTCAACTTTTTTTTAGTAGGTATATGTTACCTAGTATAGACTGCTTTAATAGTCTTAACTTAGACACTGCACTTTCTTTTTAAATTTTGGGCAGTAAGTGTAGGCCTACCTATTAGAATATAAATACCCTTATTTTTATCACAGAAAGTGTTATCTAGTTAGACCTATATGACTGTAACTAGAACATGTCTGTAAAAAGAAACATAAGCTTTGTAGCCTAAACACAGGATATTTTTGTATAGAATCGGTTAGCTTGGTATAAAAATATTACTAAAATACATAACCTATCCTCTGCTATTCTAGATGAAAAATATTTATCATGCCAGTTTTAAACCTCCATATTGTTATAATCAAAGGATTCATGATATCAAAAACAGCTATTACCTAAAAAGGGATATTTTAGCTAAAAGTGAATTGAGTTAAGTGTCTTACATAGAGACAGTCAAGTGATTTCAATAACCATTAGGATTTTTCATAAGACACTTGGCTAAAACAAAGAGACAAGTGCCGGTGAACAGTGAATAGTTGTGAGAAAGTGAGTGGTTGATCAGCATAAATAACCGCAGAATGTAGTATTTGTCCAGATTTAGACACAACTAAATTTGTAGGGTAGCCTATATCTAGCCTAGTAGGTAATTGTTTACAAAGAATTACTGGTATTTTTGGCGATTAAAACAAAATCATATTCTACATACGAAATATTATTTCTTAATAATAATATAAGTTTTCAACGCCGAGCTAACTTTTTCACGGAATAAAAAAACATAATTTCAACTTTTTTAGGTTAAGGTCCATTAGGTGAATTATATGTCAAAATAGGTTTGTACAAGAATGTTTACCTTAGAAGGTCAAATAAGATGGCAATATATAGCCACTAGCCACCTTACCAGACCAAGGGGTAAATTTGAAAAAAAGAAGAAATTGTCTGTGGGTTCCCAAGTGGTCGCCGATCCAAGTGCTAACTGTTGCTTGACTGTGGTGATCTATAAATGTATTGGATTCTGTAGTTTTGAAATTATGATTTTTAGTGAAAATTTTATTTTATTATTAAAAAATAAGGTATGTAGAACATGTTAAAAAAATTGCAAAAAAGCAGTAACTTTCTTTGTAAACAATTATCCAGTGATGTATGTAATGAAATTCGAGAGGATTTAGACCACTGGACCAGCAAGGCGAGAAGAAAGACATCTAATACAATCTATTACACATATATAGGCAAATATAGACATCTACAGGTATCTATAGGCATAGGCTAATGTTAAACTTAGGAACATATCAATACAAGATCTCAAAAAAGTGGAAAATTAATTATTACTTCCAACTCAAAGGAGATAAATGTTACTATAAACTTAACAACAATCACTCTTCACAATATATTTATTTACCATTCACTTTTTCAATTCAAATGTATTTTGAGGTTATGTCCATTGACTGGCCTATGAAAAAACACATACTCAACATAATGTGAAACAACTTAGATTATTGAAACTCGGTGATATATTGGATTGAATTAGCATTTACCTTCTGTGTCATCTTTGTTTTTTTTCCAAAATCCCCGCCCCTTTCCTGGATTATAGGAACCTCTTCCACGATTTTTCCATCCCCATTTGCCTCTGCCACGGTAAAAATTATTACTTTTCTTACCATCAGAGCTCATATCGTATTAAATTTAACATAGATAGGGAATGAAATTAGATCTGTAGTCACCTTATGGAAACCGAAATATTAACTTAAAATCAATGACACTAACAACTATATACTGTAGTATTTTATTTATTTGTATGTTTATAAAGTTTTATTTTTATAATAAACTGAGAAAACCCGCCAAAATAATTCACTCTCAACACTAAAGCCTTGGCAATTTTGTCTTTGTACAATCTAATCATTAATATAAAATAACAACAAAATTTATTTAAATAACAACTTTTTTTTATACTTAAACTACGTCTTTCCAAACTCTTCTTGCTTTATATTTCCGAACAATGAAACGGAATTCTCAAGGGTTTTACTCTACCTAAATTCCAATTATTCACGTCAATTGTTTTTTAAAATAGAATTAATATAACACAATTTCAACATGAAACATACACTCACAAATTAATATTAGAGCCACTGAACAATGATAAAAACAATCTTTTTTTTTACAGCAGTCAAATCTGAAGTGCTTATATAATATATATACAAATATATTTACAAATTTTAGACATTGACAGACGAGTATCAGGAATTACAACAACTTTTTATATTTGATTTCATAACTAATGTTCTCCTCATTGATATTATACAAATGATCTCGTTCAATTCATCTGTGAGAAGATATTGGTGGATTTGTATTACGACTATTGTGATTTCGTTTTGAAACGCCTGGAGATGGGACTATGAATACTAGTAGGAGACTAGGTAGATGTACTTTTCATATAGTCTTGAGCTAGATCCCTCTTTTTCATATTTCTTTTCAGGTCTTTCTTGATCAACTCTTGTTCTCTACCGACCCTGACGATATTAAGGATTCGAGTGCTAGAGTTTCTTATTTTATTTTCTTGTCCTTACGTTTTTAAAAAGAGATGATAACCAAAAATATTTTTCCCTTTAAACAATAAGAATAAAAACAAACAATACCTTAGAGTAATTTCATTATTTTTGACCTCTGCGCTACCCGGATCTAGATTTATGCGTATTAAATACAAAGCCAAATTCTACACTAAGGAAATTTTATGAAGAAAAACTTTAGGCCTAACTCTATCATATTTATTGTTGGCTTTTATTGAATTTTGGGATCTTCAAATCAAATTTCGTAAAAATCCGTTCAGCATATCATCAGAACTAAGTGCAAAATGATAAGCTTCTTTATCACGTTTCTGCAAAATATTTAAGCGGCAAAAATATTTACCATAAGGCTCATAAGAAACGGATCAAAGAAATTGACCATGCAAATTAAGATATAAAAGAAAACTTATTATAACTTGATAAAAGGTTAAATATTAAGTTGTTGCTACCATACTAGTATATTGTTCCTTTTGTTTGAAATCCATACTTGTGAAATTAATGAGGATTGGAAACCATCATAATCATGCAGAAAAGACAGAGTTCCTTGACTAGAGACGTGCAACCGTTATGTTATTAAACCTGTACGGCTATGCCCACATACGCAATACAAAAATACACGACGAAATACAAATATTATTATTTTAAAACGTAACGTTAATTATATATGTAAATAAATCTTAGCAATGTAATTTTTAATTCATTTTCAGGGAAACCTTTGTAGTCTGGTTTTGCTCTCAATAATTGTCTTTGTTATTATTTGGTTTTTCGAAATTGGATACTATGCATGTCATGCTACCTGTAAGTTTGAGCTTGATTCCTTCAAGTAAATCATAATTTAGGCCATACCTTTGTTTCAAATGCTTTTCCAAATTTATTCGTATTAGTTTAGACTAACCTGAAATTATCTTGAATTATTGAAGTTGATTAACCTAATAAGCTGGTTTATTTGTTATATTTTAGGCCTAAACTTTGTTTCGATTATTGTTACAAATTATTGTTATTTATATTAGTCCAGGCCTGGTCTAAAATGATCCGAATAATTTAATTATTGATGCTGATGAACTCAATCAGCTGATTTACCTGTTATTTTATGCAAATGGTTGCTACGATAATCAATTTTAAAATGGCTACATATCGGCATATGTGATAGCTAGCTTAATATATTCGCTGATATTACTGAATTTTGTTGGAATATCTTGACGTTGTGCACAACTTCGTATAATATTAAAGATGTTTCAATATAAAAATATCCAATTATCTTTGCTTTCTTTTTGATTTGGAGCTCACACCTGAGTAATAATAATATTGACTCAGTTTAGGTTTATATCTTTACAATATAGGCGGAAGGTAACGATATTATCTTATTTACACAAGTTGATTATTACAAACATTTCTTGGTTTTAGAAATGGTTGGATTTTATGTTACTGCGATCAAAGGTCGTCCCAAGAAGTCTTTTTAACTGTCGTAATGTAAATTCAAAGAACGCCATAATAAAGGCCATTGTTGCGCTAGTTAAAATATTTAAGGAACTGAGTTTAACTATAAATGTTTTTAACTGTAATCATTATGTGTTTTAAATATTTTTTATTAATTATATTAGTTTGCAATCATGTTGTAATGGGCCTAACTTGTTTAGTTTTATTTCATTGCTTTTTCTGTATCTTTTTTATTATTACTTTACCCTTATTATTATTTCTACAGAACTACATTTTTAAAAATTAGACTATGGTAATTAAGCCTATTTGTTCTTTCCTTATTTATTCTTCCTAGAAGTTTGTTTTTCCTTACATGCATTTCAGAGTATTGTTTTTTTATGAGTGTTTATTGTATACTGTGGCACAGTGCAGCAATTACACATTAAGTGTGCTCTGACTGTTGTGTACAATTTTATATATATAACTAATTTGTAGGTTTGGCTGTGCTAATAACTATAGGAATGTTCTACTTAGAAAAACCAGTAAATTTAATTCCGTTCAATGCAACTATACCCACCGATAAACTGATCATAGCTTTGTAATATAATTTTGTGTGTAATATAAACTATCGTTCTATTGTGTAACTATCTTTTATTACAGGACTGACCTTGTTATAGGCTAGACTTTGAAGCGTCCTTGTGGTGACTTGATCGGGACGAGACACGTAGATTATCATGAGAGGTAGAGGATTGACCCGGGAGGGTAGGAGAGGTTTTGGGCGGTGAATGATGTGTATCAAAGAGGCACAGTGTTGTTGGCCTTAATAATGATTACGCGGCCAGATTGCCCAAGTTAGCTAAAGCATTTGGTAGTGGGGATCTCTAGGGTCACCAGAAGCAGGATTGGAGAGGTCTATTTGACAGACAGATATGGCGGGTTGTAGAATGTTGTAAGAGAACTCTCTGGATATTCTTCGGTGCGGAGTCAAACTCTTCGAGCAATGGCCGATGGGTCCTTGTCGCTGGAGACGTCTCCGTATTCGAGCATCACGGCGGGCAACTCGCTGCTCCTTGTTTGTCTTGGTCATCTGCTGTGGAGGCCGCTACCGCCAGAGCCAGAGCTCTTACAATTTCTGGTTGGATTCTACCAGGGCAGGATTTCCTTATTTATTTCCCTGTCAGGACCACAAGGTATCTTTTTGGTGTCGGGAAAAAGAACCGTTAGTGTCGGAAAAGAACAAGAGTTGGTCAAGAAAGGTCTGATAGGAAAGATGAAAGAGAGAGATCTAATCCAAGACCACATGAAAAATGTATTGATCAAGCTAGGTTCCCAGTTAATTGCTAAGTCCATACTTACTATAAGGGAGCCCATGAACCTTTTATATATCATATCTGTACATCTGACTTCTTTCTGATAAGACCCGGATGTCAACAAAATATATAAGTAAACTTTTTAAAAGACATATGGTTTTACCATAATGATTGTTGACCAAATGTTTTACGTCTGAGTATTCTTGTTTCTGCTGTTGAAAAACCAGACTGTCAAGACCAAACAACGTTGAAGAGCAGACTCCAAGTGTTCCATCCCAAACTCCCATACAAATACAACGGATCCACCTAAAATCGCTTAATACTCATTTAGTTATTTCTAACATATTTTTGTAAAAATATTTTTTTGTATTTAGGTCGGACAACAAAATTTAGATTTATTTCATTAAAAAAAAAAAAAACTGCATCGGCCGGGAATCGAACCCGGGCCGCCCGCGTGGCAGGCGAGCATTCTACCACTGAACCACCGATGCTACAATAATCAATAATGCACTATTCCTATAACATTTCAATAATGTGAAAGTAAAAAATTGTCGAGTTAGCAAGTTGTAGATTTCTTGCTATTTTTCTCTACTTACTAAATTTTAAGTTATTATTTTTGGAAGATAATTCTTTATTTGTGCCTTTATTAGATTAGAGTAAAATTAATAAGTGTAGATCTGATAGAATATGACTTTTTGGTAGTACCCTAAGTTCAGGATGTACTTCTTGTCGATTGTCGGTTAAAAGTGCAAAGATCATCATTGTCCTAAAATAAAATAAGTTTGAAAAAATAATAATATGTAAAACCTTAAATTGAGTCTGTCCTAGCCTTATACTAGTTTCCCCCACGTCAACATCTTACTTTTCTACAAGAGATGATGACACCATAAATTTAAGTTTGACTTGAAGGCTAAAGAATTCGTCAGCGCTTTTAATTAATTAAAATTTACATCTTTATTAGAAAAAAATTGAAAATAGTCTGTCCAGAATAGATTAAACATTTTTATACATTTAATGTTAGTATTTATGTACTTTCACTTACGAACAATATTAAAATTGTGGATGGAAAAATTGTCTGTACTTTGTACTTTTTTTTCATTTAGAATCTGATTGATACAATCTTAGAGAGTAGAAGAAACGTCTTTTGTTGAGACATGTGAGGACTGGAGAGTTTTTATGACGGTCGGGACTTGTTTAATATATTGGAATACTAAATGAGGAGTTTGGGTTTGGTTTAAAAACTGAAATATCTGTTTGCAGATTCCACCACGATAAGTGAATTTTCTATTAGAACCTAAATTGATACTATAACACACCAAATGTTACAGTATGGTGTTTGTCTGAAAATTTTAGAGGTGATTGGTGTATCATTAGAATATAAGTGTGGAAATATTCTAATCTTATAAGAAAAGCGTTGAGCAACCAAACTGCAGTTATTCTTCATTTAATTTTCTCAAAAACTACAAGTTGGAAAAGTTTAAAATTTTTTTAATTTTTATGATTGTTTACTGCACTTTAAATGGTGAATTCTAAATTTAAAATTTTTAAGTAACTGAGCTGTTTTATTTTAAGTGGTTATCAACTTGAATTTCGTGAATGAAATTTGCTAAGGTCATTTATAACGTACAATTTTCAACAATTAAAAAAAAAATCTAAATATTTCTATAAGCTAGACACAACATAATTAAATACGTTAGTTGAAAATAAATTTACAACTCTTTAACTTTCTTATTAATTATGTTAGGCTGTTTGTGCCAATCTCTTTTGTCTGCTTTTGTGAATAACACGTTTTCAATTTTGACTTAAGAGGTGGGTGGAAAGGGGTACAACCAAAAAAAAAAAAATTGAAATAGTATATATATATGGTCATGTAATATATCATTTTAAAAGGATATTTCAAGAGACAAAAACAATTTGTAATTACAATGATGGCTGTAAACGTGATTGTATAAAAGAAGATAACGTGAATAAAATGGATACCCCATTATACCTTTATTGTTATTTGAGAATGTTCTCAGGAAGAGGGCTGCCTCAATAAATTCATGTTTTTGGTTTTTGAAGCCTCACAGGGTAGGGATGAATTAAAATTTTAAAAAAGAAAGAAATTCTCACTATCAAATCAAAATAACGGTCCAATACTTGATTGTATTAAGATTGAACCATTCCTTCTTAGATTTGTTTGTTAATATTTATTTTCATAATGTTTTAGTTAAGAATTGATTTTACATCAAATCGAATGTTTAAATTAAAATATGCAAACGAACTCTTTAGGCCATTTTTTATTAATGGTAATTTGTATGGCGATGTTTATTTCACATTATTGAACAATCAAACAAACATTTAATGAATTAAATCAACGAAGATGGAGAGTTCCGAAACGCGTCGATTAATATAAATAATAAGATAATACTAGAATCGTACTTCAAATAAATCAAACAAACAATTTCAGATCTAAACACTGTTATCGTATTAACAAACAGCTCTGTGTTCAACACAAATGAGGTAAGGCCTGTCTCATAGGTGTCGTGGGGTTTGCTCGACGTAGGGTTGGCTAGACATATTGGCCACCCCGGCTGATATCCAGTTGCACCGACGGTCGAAGGAATTTGCAAGGGTCGAAACATTCCTCCGTACGAAAAGTGTCTAATTGCACCGGTGGTTAAAATCTACCAGGAAATACCTTTCTTTACTCACACTTACGGAACTTTGACATAACTATTAAACAGTTCTATACCTTTAACGGTATACCGTAAAACAATAAAGCGTATGTACACACATAATAATAATAATAATAATAATAGGGATGATAAGAAAAATTAGTAAATTACTTTAGAGCACAAACTTTTTATTGAGAAAGTATATATAACCTAACCTAACCTAACCTGACCGCCGGTGCAACTGAAACACACCCCAAAAGGGGCTCCGGTGCAACTGGACACATCAGTTTGGGGCTGATCCCTGACCACCGGTGCAATTGGACATCTCCCGCCACCCCAGTCAATAGCAATCACTTCCTGGAAATGTGAAAGGATCAGGTACCAGTCGGGCGGTTATAGGTTAGGTTAGGTTAGGTTAGGTTAGGTTACGTACGTATGTACGTATAAACACTCTATACCCTATTCCACCAGCCGTGGCACCTGACGGATTAGGAGACCCGAACAATCGCCACACAATAACAATAACCACACAATCGCAGCTGGCCCGGCCGCCAGGTAGATGACTCATGCACTGGGGCGTCCAGTAAGCAACTGCTGATTTGATCAAACACAAATTTAAATGACATATTTGAAATCTTCGTTAAATTTAAAAGAAAATGACACCAAACTCGACATGATTATGATAATATATGCATAGTAATGAGTCCAAACAACATGCCGTATTGTTACAATAACAATTAAGGGGACTAAGGGGTTTCTTTAGAAAAAACGCAAAGTTCTGTGATTTAAAACAAGTTTATTATTTATTATTAATAAATCTGACAAATAATCAAAAAGAAAGTCTAGTATAATTAGAACAAATATTAAATTGTATATGTACATTATTTACATGACGCACTTAACACTCAGTCAACATTTAGACGTTTTAAAAATATAGACAATAAACGAACCAGAAAAATTGTTTACTCTATTTATTTGTTAATTCACGGCATAAACTATTTACAAACAATTTCAGTGACAAATACAATAATTATAATAGAACATAGATGCCATAGATAAACTTTTTTTAAACACGCTACAACAACAATAATCGGATAATAGTTACAAAGATATTTAAAAAAACAGAGACATTAATTTTAAAATATTCAAAAACAGTAACATTATATTATAATAGTGATATTGATAAGAAATAGATGCAATAGTCTAAAAACGCAAATGTGACAATCATAAAAACAATGCATTAATAATTATTTGTCTTAAAAACTTTATTTTATTTATCTTGTAAATATTTCATATTTATAACAGTTTTCACGAAATTTTGCCTCAAATGCCATCTTGAAACGGCTCAATTTTTAGTTCCGAAGTTGTGTACACTCTTTACAAATGTTATTTACATAGCTGATTTAACTACTTGACAAATGTGTTGAATCTGAATCAATAAAAAAAAAACACATATAAGTAGAATGATTGTTATTATAAGTAGAAAGAACTTTTTTTTTATTATTAAAAATCTCAACATTTTATAATCACCAAGTCCTTATTTTAGTCATAAAATAAAAAATACCAATTAAAGTGTCGTCAACAAAATTAATACTTACGTTTAAATACATTATATTGTCATAATCATGTCGTGTTTGGTGTCGTTTTCTTTTCAATTTAACAAAGATTTCAAATATGCCATTTAAATTTGTTAAAATTAACGATTTATCAAATCAGCAATTGCTTACTGGATGCCCCAGTGTATGAGTCATCTGCCTGGCCGGGCCAGTCAGACCAAGGTGCTTGTGAGTGCGCGTGCGAGAGGAAGGGTCTCCTAATCTTTAGGTGCCACAGCTGGTGGAATAGGGTATAGGTACAGTATCATTTAACAATTTTGAATTAAAATCAATTCATACAAACTATAACAAACTAGAGAATTACATTCAACATATTTAAATTGTTAAAAGGAATAAAGATATTGTTTTTAGATAGTGTTTATGTATCTCTTAGCAATGACTACATAAATACTATAAGACACGACATAGGATAGGGAAATAGTCTACGCTTTACGGGTGCTGTTCGTCACAAGTTTGACACACAGCTATCAGAAAGCGCTAGCAGCAGGTGCTTGACTGACACAGCATAGTCAGTGTTGTCAGTTCGTGCGCTGAGATAAGCGATTCTCAACCTTCCCTCGCATCTCTGGTCCCATATGTGGCATCAGTGCGCAACTGAAACATTGTTTGACCGTAGAGCCACCTAGCGCCAGTCACATCAACATCTAGCAGAGCGACAGCTCCACACCCTAGCGGGTATTGGTCAACTCAAGAATAAACGTAGAATATTTAACATGGCCATGTCGTGTCTTATAGTATTTATGTAGTCATTGCTCTTAGTCAATCTTCACAGAAGTATGGTCATCGCAATCATAAAGCCCATCGACAATATGACATATCATCGAATTGGATACTTAAATAAACTTCAACATTGCCTTATGAGTTCAGAATAGTTACGATTGGTATTGTGCTTTCTGTTAGTTTTAAAGGATACCAGGTTAGACAAGACCCGAGAATACTACCCGCGAAAAACAAGTCATACTATTCTGACAGACGACGAACCTCGTCACTTGATTGTCGCTCTTCGTCTGACCGAACAAACAAACAAACACCTCCAATTCCAAGAAGGGTTGCTCATTAAGCAGGAGTTTGAACAGATGACCCTAGTGGTTGAGTCTTAATTGCGAACAGTCCAGATTGCGAACAAGGGTAAAATCGTCCAGACTGCGAACACCTCAAAAATGCCGAGGACTACCTGAACTTGAGTCGTCCAGACTGCGAACACATATTTGGAATCTGTAAAAATGGTTGAGTCAATTGCGGACACTAGGGATTACTGCTACCTGACAAGGGTTTGACAGGTCTCTGCAAATATTTCAATACTGGAAATACTATGATTTTTCTATAGTCCAAAATTTCATTTTATGGAATTTAAACTCGAAAATATACAAAAAGTATACTTCTATATACATAAATATACAAAAATATACATATCTTTGACTTGAAAAACCTGTCTATGTTGCCAAAAACTCGGTCGATTTCCTATAATTCTTCTATCTTCCAAAACTCATCTAATTTCCTTATAACTGGAATTTAAACTCCAAAAGTGGTGACGTCACGGCCCACTTGACCTTGGAACCTCGCGGACTGGCGAAATGGCTCAGCCCTTTATATAGGGTCTATGGGCCTGGCTTGTTGCACTGTGTGAATAATCTTAAAATATTTGTCAGTTTCCTGTGACTCATAGTGGGGAGAAAGCGAGCCTACCTCGGCTCGTTTCCCGCTTACCAGCTCCTTCGCGTGGGAATAACAACGTTTAACAAATGTAATCTCATTACAAATCTCTATTACATTATACTCTTTAGAAACCACGTGTTTCGTTCTTACAATCAATTGATAGTCAAAACGCTGCTTTGAACGGGAATTCTGTTTGTACCTGTTGTACCTGTAAAACCCTTGTCAGGTAGCAGTAGTCCCTGTTGTCCGTAATTGCCCGCTTTAATGATGTGTCCGCAATTGTCCGTGTCCGCATTTGACCGGACACCATCGTCTCATATTACGTTGAGCCAAGCCTACCTACCTGGCCGGAGGGTCAGGGGATGAATAGAAATGTTGAGCGACCGACCAATGCTAGTCAAGCTTTGCCGATTCATTTAAAATCCAAAATTGTACCAATCTACGTTATTTGTGAAAATAGTTTATTGCCATCTTTATTATTAAACAAGCATAGTTTGTCTCATGTCACTTTAAGCCATAACAAACTGTTTGCAACTGAGTTTAGTAATCAAACAGGATGGAGTTACTCATTTTGTTACAAGGTTTTCAAATTAACACAAATCACTGAATAGTTGGCATGGGTAAGATCAAATGGCTTTCTTTTTTTGGTATATGGCGACGGAAAATTACGAGTGCTTAAAAAGTAGAATTTTTGCATCTATGCTGATTCCTATCAGTTAATTTTTGATACCTGCAGCCATTTGTCTAATAATCAACCGGTTCCAGATTTTTACACACACTGTATATAAATGAAAATTCTTTAAAACTTCATTTCATACTCTTTTCCACTTCTTTTTGTTTTCACAGTATATTAAGTATAAGGTGAGTTTGATAATAGTCCAAAATAGTTATTTTAAACATGTCGTCCACCCGTTGTCTTTGGCGTTCGTAAGTGACCGCATCAAAATAAAGATAGGAATTTTGATATAGGGACCTGTAGTGAACTCAAATAGAGAAACCTATTGAAATTCAGAAAAATCTAATTTAAAATGGCGGCCATTTTAAACTGTTTTTTTGTTAATATTTCGTGTATATAACACACTAAATTAGATATTGTTAATTTCAATTCTCCATATAATCGTAACCTACTTCTTTACAATGAAAAATAGTGAAGAATTTGTAAAACGTAATTTCGAATTCTAACCTCAAAAAAAAAAATGATATTCCTATAATTACGAAATCTAGAGTCGAGTCACCGACACAAGCGTGGCGAGATATGTACAGCTTCGAGGGCCGCCGCTAGAGCTGAGACACTGATAAGAGCGAAGCGATCCTTGATCTACTAATACAATTTAACATTTTCCACAAGACCCAAGAAACCAACTTGGAGGATCTGTTTATATGATGGGAGTACCATGATTCATCAAGTTATTTTTATAAAGCTCTTATCAACGGTTGTATTTCATCACTTTTCTCAGGAACTACAATTTTATGTTCAATATGTAATTACGGTTTCTGAATCCAGTATACTCGCGCTTCTATAACTAAAATTGTACACTTTTGTATTACTTTTATAACCACAGACTATGTCAGGCGGTAATGTTGTATTTATTGTACGACAAAAATAAAATAAAAGTTACTCAAAACGAAGCGAGAGTATTAGGTCTGAAATGTTCACCTGAATCCAAAATAACGGATATTTCAAAAAGGACGCAACCCTATGTTTGATGACGTGAATTTATTAACTTTTAATATCTTACTCACCGCCAGCGCTTCAAAAAAAAGGATTGCTGGCGGTGAGTAACATATTAAAAGTTGTTTATAAGCATATCCGGTGATCTAGATTTCCAATTGTAGTGAATTTATTACTTTAAACATTAATAACATTATATATTTATACAATATTGAAATTACCTTTAATCGTTTATAATAAATGTTCAAAATGACTTCATCTGTTTGCAATGCAGGTTCAGACACGTTTCATAACCTTTGCAGCCACTTTTCGTAGTTTTTGCTTAGTAATGTTTGAATTCTCACTTTAAACCAGTGTATGAGGATTGTTTTGAAAAACCTTACTTTTTAAATACTCCAAAGGGAAAAGTCTGCAGGAGTAAGATCTGTGGATCTTGGAGGCCACAATACTTTTGATATCACACGATGGACAAAAAATTACCGTAACATATCCAGCGTTTCATTAGAAGTAAGACAAGTTGCGTTATCCTGCTTGAACCAGCAATATCTTTCGTGTAATTTTAATAAGGCTATAAATTGTTCAATTAAGTTGCGATAAACCACACTATCTACAGATTTGTCAAAAAATAAAGGCCCTATAACACGACACTGGGAAATTGCACACCAAGTACCAATTTTACGTGCGTGGCCGTGTAGTGGTCGTTGATGAAACGAGTGAGGATTTTCAGCGCTCCATATTTGGCAGTTTTGGTTGTTAATGTAACCATCCAAGTGAAACTATGCCTCGTCACTAAAAAAAAACAAACGATCCAACATTTGAATACCCTTGTCATTAACAAGAGAACGCTTCCAAAAACAATATTGTAGACGTTTACCGTGGTCAACTTCTTTCAGTTCATGAACGACACTGATGCAGTAAGCAGGCAGTTTAAATTTTTTAGTAGCCCTGAAAGCGGTAGAGAGTGAAAGTCCAACCTGTGAAGATAACTTTCTAAGTTGTTTGCTGGGTGAGCGATTTAAACATTCTTTGACATTGTCCAGAAAATCCACTGTTAACAGTGATGGTCGACCTGTGCTTTTCCGATCATATACACTGCCAGTCTCACAACATTTATTAATCAGACGCGATAGTGTTGACTTAATTGGTACTGAAGAATTGGGAAATTGTAATTTTAACTCGTCTTTTACTTGTTTGTAAGATTTATACGCGCAATAAGTCTCAATTTAACACACGTTCATCCTTGGAAAAAGACAAAGTTGAAAATATACACACACTTACATATACAAATGCATACTGGAATAGTACTAGTGCATTACAATAACACATGACGAGTCAACAATGAGATCAGTTTTGCTAACTGATATTTGATAAAGAAAAAAAAAATTACTTATTTACTTATTTATCTTTAACTTCGGGTTGCATCCTTTTTGAAACACACGTTAGTTCCAGCAAATATGACGCTCAATAAAAAACATGGATAAGCTTTATATTACTGAAGTCTGTAACTCAGAAAGTCCTTTCTCTTGTTGAATAACATGCAATAACCTATTATGTTTTCACAATCTAAACCTCCATTATCTTTCTGAGTGATGCTCATGTGCACTGAAATGTTATTGCATCACTGAATAATACTTAATACTATAATTATTATGTACCTGCATATAACTTAACATTTATAATTTATATTTGTTCCCTAAAAAAGAGGTTTTATAAACATAAGTTTAAAATATTTCTGTTAAATGATATATACAGAGGGATTCAAAATTGAACGGCAATATTTCGGGGGCTGATTGTAGAGCTACATTATTTGTTTAATATTAGAAATTGTAGATATAAGTCTTTCACTTAACTATTGGGATTCGACCCGCCCAAACCTAATTTAACCTAACCAAGATAGACTAAAATTCGAACACAAGATCTCACAAAAAACGTCAAACGCGTTTCAACGACAAAGTAGTATTAATAGTTATAGTTTAGTTATTGTAGCTCATGTATCACTGAGGATGGCGACTTTGTTATTGAAACGTGTTTGATTAGGCAAACGTAATTTTTGTGAGATCTTGTGTTAGAGTTTTAGTCTATCTAATATTATCTCACAAGTCAAGCTCAATTTTTATTTATAACCTAACCTAACCTAACCTAATATATCATAACCCAACCTAACCTCATCTAAGTAAGTATGATGTTAAAACAAGCTTCCTATTGTATCGAGGAAAAAAGAATTTCGAAGAGTTTCCAGACTAATCACAGGAGTTTAATAACCTCTCTTCACCTAGTCTCAGTTTATGATCAAAGCCCTTGACTCAGCTACTTTATTTACAAACATATTGCTGACCGGGTCTGAATGTTAAGGCCATTGTACCAATGTCATCAAACAAAACGAACTGTTTACATAATCTGCCATAAATACTGTTACATGGATTTTTTAGATACACTTTTGTCAATTTTTTCTACTTTTTAGAGTTCGTAAGAAAAATTTGATGCTTAATAATGTGACTTAGTTGTTAGGCAATTTTGTAACACCCGTCTGACAAACAATTTGAGCTATTGACTTGAAAATGTGCCATATGTGTATTTTCCATAAAGAATATGTCTTTTGGTCGTTTTACACAATTTTGGAGACGAATGATTGGAGAATTAAATAAAATGTATTTTAAATAGAATTTGTAGAAGACGTTTTTAAACCTCATATCTTGAAGATTTAAAAACTATTTTAAAAACTAGTTTTTGTTAATGTGGTGATCATAAAATTATCCGCCAAAACGCTACTTCCCCTTTAAAAAAAATAATAACTACAACTTACAAAAAATAAATGAATTGAATTCAAAACAAAGTTTGGAAATTCGTATTTTAACCTATTTTTGGCGGCGTAAACCAATATTTTTATACAAACCTAGGTAAAAAAAATTCTTATAAAAACTTAGAGCTAGTTCTTGTTTTGTATACAGGGTGTCCAAAAAGTATCAGAACGGCGTTATATTTTTTAAACCATTGCAGATTAAGCAATAAAACTTAGCACATCAATTCTATACATTAAAATCTACTTTTTGAAGCAACTATCGATTTTTCATCACCTTATGAGAAGAGCCCGCAGGGAGAGAGAAGAAAATAATAAATGAGAGCATAGGTCGAGTTTTACATCATATCGAGTCACTGCTACGATAATAAAATGCCGCTAATCCGACCTCAAAATGTTCACCCTATACAAAATGTCGGTGGTTTAATAATGAAAAACCGTAATAGGAACGCTTAACTAAATAACGCTTTAGGCCTATACTGTTCCTAAAGTAAATCTTAACGTATACAGGTCACTTTTGAAGAGGTTAGGAAAAGAAAAAATCCAACTCATCACGCAGTGAAAATTGTGACCTGGATGATCGCCTATTTCCATGAGGTTCCATATTTCAAATACGTCCAATCGAATTATGTGACACTTAAGAATGTAATTTCATTATTTTATTATATTGATGTAATAGAACCTGACCTATTGTGATGGTTTCCCTGTGCGAATGACAACTGTTTGCAGTGACTTTGAGCTAACATACTATCATAAACAAAATAATTCAGATACAATATAGGAATTTTAATTTTATACTTCTTAGATTAATAGTTTCATTTGACTCCTTTTATTTGCCCAGAATATGAAGTAGATTAAGTTTGCTAATCACAAAAAAAAAATTCCTCAGTTTTATGACAAATATTCAAGTTACATGCCCTCAGGAAACCAAAATTGATAGAGGTGTGGGTAAGTACCATGATGATGAGGTGGGGTAAGTACTATGATGGTAGAGGTGGGGTAAGTACCATAATGGTACCCATTAACTTATTTTAAATTTGTAAAGTTTATCATTATATTTTAAATAATGTAACATATATTTTACATTAATAATAGAGTACTTAAAGTATAACTAGTTCGCTAATACATAATAAATAAATTATGCCTTATTAATATAGGCTTATTAATAACTTTGTATTAAAACTCGTTGATAATTCATCGTGTTTCAGGTTTCACTATAACCTGGGACTAGTGTCACACCAAATTACCAGACAACCTCAAGGTAGTTTCATTTACAATTTACTTAGACCCTTCACAATGATATGAATTTAAGAGTGTAACAATGAAGTTAGAAACTGACGTATGTGATCCCCGAAGGGATGTACAGTCAGCACCCACTCAAAAATAGGAAAAATAGGGCAAACCATCCACTAGCAGCTGTACCACTACCCCCACGAGTACAAACTCAATTGCATGGGTGCTGGAGCCCACTCTAGAACAAATCAAGAGTTGGCTTTAGCAGGACCTCCAATGCTCCCGTGGTACCAGTTTGACAACTATAAATAGCTGCCTTATGCCCTAGACTGGTCACTGGTCCGACAGCTTGCCCTAACGAACAAGCTGCCTACGGTTTTAGATTCCCTTCATATCCTGCCTGCGATTTACAGAATACTCCAGATCACCTGGTACTCCATACCCTCTCACTACACACATCCTTTATAATTACTTCAATCACGCTTCCCTATCAACCCCGATGCTAGCCTACGCCTACCCAAATTTTACGTCCCCCCATAACCTCTTCGTCCAAGTGGCATCGATCCTACTCAATTCAGAAATACCACTTAGCTCGTCCCTATCTTAACTCCATTTACACATTCATCCATCCCACAATGACAGCTGAATTTGTACGAGTTTAAATAAAATCAACTATGCTTAGCTTCTGCATTAATAACACATGTTTGACCATGTAGAAAGTGTAAGGCCATTCAGTACATTGCATGAATTAAAACACAAAACAAACCACGAACTGTTTACAACAAACGGTACAATAGCTTCCATTTGTTTGTCTTCAGCCACACACTTTTTCAGAAAAATGTTTTAATTTATTTATTTTGTGAGTATTGTGATTGCTTAAAAATTCAGGATTACGTTTTCAACGCTTCTTAATGCTTTGAGTTTCAAAAAACACATTGAACCATTCGTTTGGATGTGTCATTTTTGATACTTGTGTATGGGCTGGTGTTCATTATTTAAAGTTTCAAATCAGATTGTACTCAATTTATTCCTATACTTCTTTTTAATTTGACCGATGGTCGAAAATAAGATGTTATAGTGAAGGACAAGAAGTTTTGTAAATCACGATATCCAGTATAATACCACTAGTACATCAATGGTAGTGAAGGATATATCGTATGTATGGTGGAATTACATAGTAATGCTAAAAATTGGCCTTATTCAGTTATACTAACAATAAGGAGATCTTTATCTAATTGATATTTTATTTATTGATGGAAAATATTTTTGTTAATCGGGACATTGGTCTTAGTTTCTTATTTATAATCGTATTAAATTAGGGAATGTTCCACGGACAACTAAGCATCCTTCCCATGAATGCCAGATTGTATAACAATGATCCTTTTCTTAAAATTTTTTTTTATTGATATTACACAAACAAACACACAAATGAACATACAATAGTGGGTAAAACAAAACAAAAATAATAATAACATTGACAGTCAGACACTTGCACACAATATGTAATAATACTATTATAGTAAAAGTAAAAAAGTACAAAATATTTTAATAATAAAATAAATATGCATCCTTAATTAATCAATAAATAAATTAATAAAAGGAAGACAAAAAAGAACCCAATTAACTAATCTATTAGCGTTTGTGCAATATTAGGTACCCTGTAGGAAAGAAAAACCTGTTTCAGGGTTACCGTCATAAGAATATACGAACGAGCAGGTGAAAAATCAAATGATTACATAATAAAACACTATTAATTTAGAAAAAAAAATACACATTTCACGTTTACGATTTAAAAGAGCGAAAGAAAAAAAGTATAAATTATCGTTAATTTGTATTTCAATCCACTAGAAAACATATTAGATTACAGGTTTCAACAGTTCATTAATATCACTTTGTTGCAAAATCCAGACACGAAGCAGATTTAGAAAATTCAACAACGTATTGGAACTCTGAATATCAAATGGAAGTTTCAAAAATACATAAGGTGTAATATATTCGAAACACCGTCTAAAAAACTCACTTTTTGGACGTGGAATAATGAAATTTTCATCTCTTCCTCGTCGAAGACTATAATTCCTACTTATAAAGATCCAGTTTCCAGAACGTATATAAAAAGCTTTTAAAATTTTAAAAAATATATAGATATCTCAAGGGCAAAATGTTAAAACTTTTAAACATTTGAAAAGAAGCAACAAAACCCGATCCAAATGACATAGTACGAATTATTTTCTTTTGGCAAACGAGAAGAGGATTTAAAACCGAAATTGACGCTCCTCCGCACACCACAATTCCGTAACTTAACAATGACTCATCAAGAGCAAAATATGCAGAACGCAATACCGTTCTGGGACAATAATATCTTAGCAGATACATTCTACTTGCTAAACCAAACAATGATTTTTTTTCAGCTTCTGAACATGTTGCTTTCAATTTAATTTCATATCAATAACGACTCACAAATACTTCACATCATAAACTTGCTCAATTGTTATTAAACAGATCCAGAGTCTTTTAAACGCATACATAAGCAAATGTCGAGCCAAAGCACAAAGATGTAGATAAATGTTTTTAATCCTGTTATGAGTTTAATTTGATCCAACAAAATGAAAATATTCTATGATTAAAATTCCATACATAACCTATCAATTCGGAAACAGAGGTGCTATCGCTCTTCATAAAAACCAATTGCGTCTGATAAATCACAAAAAATATGATTTACACTACTATGATATCATATGTTTGCCCCATAATGTTTGCCCCATATTGCTCTGTACATTTTGGTATGCAAATTTTCTGTTATATTAAAAATTGTAATAAGAAACATTACCGTGATTTTTCCTACCCATGTAGATGTATAAAATATGTATTTAAAATTTAAAATAAAACTCACGCCGTCCGAAACATTCAAACTTTTATTTTATTTTTCTAGTTATAATTTAGTCTATTATATTATTTAGTTTATTATTAAACTGATATTTTTTTTTTGTAAATTTTTAACCTAATATTATGAAACAATATGTGTTTTAAGCAAAGAAATTCCTTTACAAATCTTCTGAACTTCAAACTCGGGTTTATCCAAGTAGTTGGATTTCTAAAACCTCATTCAACTCAACACTCTGGTGATTCTAAAGGGACTGTAAAATATGGGGCCCAATAAATTAAAGAGATAGTTAAAATCCTGATAAATTTTAGCATTTTGTAACAAAATAGGTACTGCATCGGCCGGGAATCGAACCCGGGCCGCCCGCGTGGCAGGCGAGCATTCTACCACTGAACCACCGATGCTTCTAGGACTTCGAAAGGCAAATCTTATTTATAATATTTGTATGAGAATATTATAGTTAACATCCTCTATGAAGCTGTCTGTGGTAAAGATTGTTATAGTAAATGAAATGGTACTTAAAAAATTATTTTCTAACTATTAACAAATCCGGGCCTCCGCACTAAAGCCTTAGAGCAGGGCTTGCCAACCTTTGGCTAGTTGAAGAAACCTCGATAATAACTTTAACCAGTGATGACCTTCACCCCACTGACAATGAGTGTTATAATAATTATTACTATGCGACAGCCTTTTCATGAGAAGTGTAATATTCTCAAATAAATTAAAAATAGATTATTGCGGGGAAATGAGATTTATGGTTTTCTCAATAATAAAAATGATACTGTACTGACATGACCTTGATATCGAAGAAAACCATCATTTAGAACTGTATTTTCAAATTCTGACAGAAACAACTTTGATTTCAGAATAGTTAATTGAACTGAACTAATACTTTTTCAACTACAATATTAACTGAAAATTGAACGGTATTGTTATATTTTTTTAGAAAATCCGTCACAAAAAAGTGTTTTTTTTCCAGTATGAAATCATAAAAGTAAAAAAATAGACGGTAATTACTGTACATGGTACATATCCAGCTCCATCTTACAATCTAATACAAGCAGATCCTCAATGTAATGCCAAAAAGTTGGTCTCATGATCCTTGTCGTAATTGTATTGGTATATCAGGGGGGGGGGTTACAATTGTTACACATTTTTTATGAATATTGTAATTGTTTATATCACTACTTTCTTGATTAGTTTAGGTCTTATTGAGCCTCTTAGATGTGTACCCCAGTCTATACTTGCTTCGCTCGTGGCAGTGTTTCAGCTCTAAGTTGAAAATATGTGAAGATCTTCCTCTCGCTCTTTATGCCGATTGAGGAAGATCATATTGAAAATCACACTGTAGTAAGTATCTACGTAACAAGTGGTAAGAATTTTCAATGCAGCTGAAATTTGATGAATACACTACAAAGATCACTCAAGGAATTTTAAGAAAAGTAGGATATTGCTTTAACATGTGAAGGAGGAAATTTTGAACAATTATTTTTATGTTTTTGTTTGTTTATTTTTAATATCAATTACTTTTGTTGTTGTTACTTTGAACATTGAAATGAATCTTGTTTTGGATTAAAATAATTTTAAATTTTTTTCCTACCACATTTAGATCTATTTTGTTTTTGATAAATGTTGAATTGCTGTAATTTGTATTTTTGTTCTATAGGCTTTGTTGACATCGTCTATGCAACTTACAGAAAATTATAGTTTTCCTGTAAAATTATGTTTTCAGTTTTTTGTCGATTATCCTGGATTATCCTTTGACTTACAGAAAATATTTAAAACAAAATACTTAGTCTTGTTAAACCAGTTTTAGATAGTCCAATAGAAAGAATACCGAAAACTTGGGTGGATGGAGGGGGGGTGATTAATCGTAAACAAGTTAAACGAGTTTTAGTTAGTCCAATAGAAAGAATACCGAAAACATGGGTGGAGAGAGGAGTGACTAATCAGAAAAAAGTTAAACGAGCTTTAGATAGGCCAATAGAAAGAATACCGAAAACATGGGTGGAGAGAGGGGGAGTGACTAATCATAAATAAACAAGTTAAACAAGTTTTAGATAGGCCAATAGAACGAATACCGAAAACATGGGTGGAGAGAGGAGTGACTAATCAGAAAAAAGTTAAACGAGTTTTAGATAGTCCAATAGAAAGAATACCGAAAACATGGGTGGAGAGAGGAGTGACTAATCAGAAAAAAGTTAAACGAGCTTTAGATAGGCCAATAGAAAGAATACCGAAAACATGGGTGGAGAGAGGGGGAGTGACTAATCATAAATAAACCAGTTAAACGAGTTTTAGATAGTCCAATAGAAAGAATACCGAAAACATGGGTGGAGAGAGGAGTGACTAATCAGAAAAAAGTTAAACGAGCTTTAGATAGGCCAATAGAAAGAATACCGAAAACATGGGTGGAGAGAGGGGGAGTGACTAATCATAAATAAACAAGTTAAACAAGTTTTAGATAGGCCAATAGAACGAATACCGAAAACATGGGTGGAGAGAGGAGTGACTAATCAGAAAAAAGTTAAACGAGCTTTAGATAGGCCAATAGAAAGAATACCGAAAACATGGGTGGAGAGAGGGGGAGTGACTAATCATAAATAAACAAGTTAAACGAGTTTTAGATAGTCCAATAGAAAGAATACCGAAAACATGGGTGGAGAGAGGGGGAGTGACTAATCAGAAAAAAGTTAAACGAGCTTTAGATAGGCCAATAGAAAGAATACCGAAAACATGGGTGGAGAGAGGAGTGACTAATCAGAAAAAAGTTAAACGAGTTTTAGATAGTCCAATAGAAAGAATACCGAAAACATGGGTGGAGAGAGGAGTGACTAATCAGAAAAAAGTTAAACGAGCTTTAGATAGGCCAATAGAAAGAATACCGAAAACATGGGTGGAGAGAGGGGGAGTGACTAATCATAAATAAACAAGTTAAACGAGTTTTAGATAGTCCAATAGAAAGAATACCGAAAACATGGGTGGAGAGAGGAGTGACTAATCAGAAAAAAGTTAAACGAGCTTTAGATAGGCCAATAGAAAGAATACCGAAAACATGGGTGGAGAGAGGGGGAGTGACTAATCATAAATAAACAAGTTAAACAAGTTTTAGATAGGCCAATAGAACGAATACCGAAAACATGGGTGGAGAGAGGAGTGACTAATCAGAAAAAAGTTAAACGAGTTTTAGATAGTCCAATAGAAAGAATACCGAAAACATGGGTGGAGAGAGGAGTGACTAATCAGAAAAAAGTTAAACGAGCTTTAGATAGGCCAATAGAAAGAATACCGAAAACATGGGTGGAGAGAGGGGGAGTGACTAATCATAAATAAACCAGTTAAACGAGTTTTAGATAGTCCAATAGAAAGAATACCGAAAACATGGGTGGAGAGAGGAGTGACTAATCAGAAAAAAGTTAAACGAGCTTTAGATAGGCCAATAGAAAGAATACCGAAAACATGGGTGGAGAGAGGGGGAGTGACTAATCATAAATAAACAAGTTAAACAAGTTTTAGATAGGCCAATAGAACGAATACCGAAAACATGGGTGGAGAGAGGAGTGACTAATCAGAAAAAAGTTAAACGAGCTTTAGATAGGCCAATAGAAAGAATACCGAAAACATGGGTGGAGAGAGGGGGAGTGACTAATCATAAATAAACAAGTTAAACGAGTTTTAGATAGGCCAATAGAACGAATACCGAAAACATTGGTGGAGAGAGGGGGAGTGACTAATCATAAACAAGTTAAATGAGTTTTAGATAGGCCAATAGAACGAATACCGAAAACATGGGTGGAGAGAGGGGGTGTGACTAATCATAAACAATTTTAACGAGTTTTAGATAGGCCAGTAGAAAGAATACCTAAAACATTGGTAGAGATAGCTTAAGTGACTAATCAGAAACAAGTTAAATGAGAATAGTAAGAACAACAATAGTAAGAATACCGACAACATGGGTGGAAAGAGGGGGAGTGACTAATCAGAAATAAGTTAAGAGAGGAAACGGGTTTGTCTCTATTACATTTTTTGTAAGAGTGATATTCCATATATTTTATGTTAACAATTTTAAATGAGTTGATAAAGAAAATGAGTTGATAATTTTTTTAAATAGGGTATTTCTATTACTAAGTAGCATGTACAATTTCAACTCTGTTACTCTATAAAAGATAAGATTTTTTTTTTCAAAACTCCAACTGGCATGTAGATAGAAAGCTTCCTCTTTTAGCGCATAAGATTATTTTAACTGTTGCTTATATTTTTAGTCATAGAACACATCCTTACAACTCTTTCCGTAAAGACCAGAAAACATAATGCATCAAACAATTTAACATTCACCAGAATGTATACTTGAAGATTTATCTTTTTTTCGGTGCTACATTTGTACATCCATAACATTTAGAAATAATGTATTACATAAGTTATGTTAAGGGCTACTAACATCTGGGTTTAGTTATCAGAAACTTTTGAAAGATAAATTATAAAAATAACCAAGCAAACATTGAATGTAACGAGTAAAAATCTAACGTCTAAAGATAATGTATCTTTTTCATTAAAATTAAAAATATCATAGTACAATAATTTATTATGAAGCACACGTGAGAAAGATAATGTTAAAAAATTATTCGGAATCTCAAATTACACACACAAATATAGAGACAAAACTGTTACTTATATTTCTCTGTTCACTTAAGTTGCATCTTAATTTCTTGTTATTAATAATATACCTAACAAATCATATATACCCTAAAGTTCTTCAGAAAGTAATTTTTAAGAAAACTATTTCATTTTGTTAGGATATAGACTACGCAGTCAAAAAATTTTTAAATAACAAAATACTGTAGGTGGAATAGGAAAATGTAAAGTCCTGTAAATTGGTTTTCGGTGAAATACTGGATAAATATAAAAACAGCCTGAAAACAAAAAAACTTAGCAGAAGCTCACAGAACCGTGTTAAAATCCTCAATTTCAGTTTAAATAATTCCTACTTTTATCAAAACTTGTCTTTATAAGAAATGAAATAT
The DNA here is from genome assembly GCA_963513935.1 of Aphrophora alni. Taxonomy (NCBI): domain Eukaryota; kingdom Metazoa; phylum Arthropoda; class Insecta; order Hemiptera; family Aphrophoridae; genus Aphrophora; species Aphrophora alni. The sequence continues at coordinate 151,009,868 of OY740766.1, forward strand.
ATCTTTAAATGTAGAGGGGAAACTATTAATCGTAAATTACAATAGGTGTGCCACAAGTAGCGATGGTTGTAGTTTGCAAAACAAGAGAGGATACCATTCGTTTTCTTTCTGTTTGGGCTGTCTTAAGATATTTAAGAAAAAAAGGTTTTATTGGAGTAGTATCAGTAGAAGATACAATTATCTATTTAAACGGAATAAATAGGTTGTTGCTGATAAGCTATTATCTATCTATTGCTGATAGGCTGATAGGCTATAAGCAAGGAGACATCATATTAACCTCTTAATGTCTGTGGAGGGGGCACTTATCTCCTCTTGTTTGCCCTGGTGACCCCGAATGTCTCAATATTTTTAATATTTTTGAATATTGAAATTGTAATAAAATAATGTTTGTGTAATAATAATATTATTTACATTTATGAGGATGAAATTGTTTAGGTGATAAGTCTGAAGCCTTTTTTTTGTTGATAGTTGTTATTAAATGTGTGTGAATGTATATGTATATGTATATTACGTATAAATGTTTATTTATTTGAAAAATGTTAATAATTTTTATCTATATAACACTTGGAACTGTCTTTCTCTCTCTCTCTCTCCCTCTCTCTCCTCTCTCTCTCTCTCTCTCTCTCTCTCTCTCTCTCTCTCTCTCTCTCTCTCTCTCTCTCTCTCTCTCTCTCTCTCTCTCTCTCTCTCTCTCTCTCTCTCTCTCTCTCTCTCTCTCTCTCTCTCTCTCCTTCTCTCTCCCTTCTTCTCTCTCTCTCTCTTTGCCCTGATTGTCATTGACCAAGGTACTGCTTTGAAACTCTGTTAAACTATTCAAATTCTATTTTTTGTTAATTAAAGGTTGTATTATTCTAAAATTATATAAATAACAAGTAAGACAAAATGTCTCAATTGAAGAAAAAGATTTCCATCGATGAATTATTTATAAAACAATTTTTATTGATATTAAAAATGAAGAAGGCCAGATTTTAGAATTTTTATATGATTCCTCCATACATATAGTAATATCCTTCACTATCATTGATGTACTTATTTTATCATGCACTGTATACTGTGATTTATAAAATAGCTGTAATTTACTTCTTGTCCTTAAACCATAATTCTCGGTACTTAAAAATACATTTTTTAAACAAGAGTAATGGTTCAATAAATGTGTTGTAAAATAGACTGTATTATTATTATAATTTTAACACTCATTGTCAGTGGGGTGAAAGTCATCACTGGTTAAAGTTAGTATCGAGGTTTCTTCAACTAGCCAAAGGTTGGCTAGCCCTGCTCTAAGGGTTTGGTGCGGAGGCCCGGATTTGTTAATAGTTAGAAAATAACTTTTTAAGTACCATTTCATTTACTATAACAATCTTTACCACAGGTAGTTTCATAGAGGATGTTAACTATAATATTCTTATACGAATATATAGATAAATATATAAATAAGGTTTGCCTTTCAAAGTCCTAGAAGCATCGGTGGTTCAGTGGTAGAATGCTCACCTGCCACGCGGGCGGCCCGGGTTCGATTCCCGGCCGATGCAGTACCTATTTTGTTACAAAATGCTAAAATTTATCAGGAAATAAATAAATTTATAATTTATTCCCACCGCTTCAAAATAGTGCCAATCGTTAGTTTTGCGTTAGTTTCGGTTAGTTCTCCTAAATTAAACGTTAGTTTCGCCTTGGTAGTAGTTTAAAACGGATGTTAATAATTATTATGGTTGGGCCAACTTCACACGAGCCCAACCAAAATTAAAAATTGATTTTTTTATTACGTGAATCAGTTCCTTTACGTTAGTTTCGAAGAGTTCTGACAAATAAATCGTTAGTTTCGCATGCCTAAAGAGTTTTATATGAGACAAAAGGGTTGGGCTAACTTCACGCTTTTTGAGAATTGCACTGAAACAAATTAAAACCGTTAGTTTTACGTTAGTTTCGGTTAGTTCTCCTAAATTAAACGTTAGTTTCGCCTTGGCAGTCGTCTAAAACGGATGTTAATTATGGTTGGGCCAACTTCACACGAACCCAACCAAAATTAAAAATTGAATTTTTTATTACATGAATCTGTTCCTTTACGTTAGTTTCGAAGAGTTCTGACAAATAAATCGTTAGTTTCGCATGCCTAAAGAGTTTTATATGAGACAAAAGGGTTGGGCTAACTTCACGCTTTTTGGGAATTGCACTGAAACAAATTAAAACCGTTAGTTTTACGTTAGTTTCGGTTAGTTCTCCTAAATTAAACGTTAGTTTCGCCTTGGCAGTCGTCTAAAACGGATGTTAATTATGGTTGGGCCAACTTCACACGAACCCAACCAAAATTAAAAATTGAATTTTTTATTACATGAATCTGTTCCTTTACGTTAGTTTCGAAGAGTTCTGACAAATAAATCGTTAGTTTCGCATGCCTAAAGAGTTTTATATGAGACAAAAGGGTTGGGCTAACTTCACGCTTTTTGGGAATTGCACTGAAACAAATTAAAACCGTTAGTTTTACGTTAGTTTCGGTTAGTTCTCCTAAATTAAACGTTAGTTTCGCCTTGGCAGTCGTCTAAAACGGATGTTAATTATGGTTGGGCCAACTTCACACGAACCCAACCAAAATTAAAAATTGAATTTTTTATTACATGAATCTGTTCCTTTACGTTAGTTTCGAAGAGTTCTGACAAATAAATCGTTAGTTTCGCATGCCTAAAGAGTTTTGTATGAGACAAAAGGGTTGGGCTAACTTCACGCTTTTTGAGAATTGCACTGAAACAAATTAAAACCGTTAGTTTTACGTTAGTTTCGGTTAGTTCTCCTAAATTAAACGTTAGTTTCGCCTTGGCAGTCGTCTAAAACGGATGTTAATTATGGTTGGGCCAACTTCACACGAACCCAACCAAAATTAAAAATTGAATTTTTTATTACATGAATCTGTTCCTTTACGTTAGTTTCGATTAGTTCTGATAAAGAAATCGTTAGTTTCGCATTCCGAAAGTTAGTTTTTTTAAAGCTTATGTACCTTTTTCTCAGGAAAGGAATAAGATATCTTAATGATTTTTTTTAATAGTTCAGGGGAAGAACTCTTTTGGATGAAATAATAATATTTGTTATCAACCTCATAGGTATATATATAGTCTATATATAAATTTTCTTGATAATTTTTTTTTTTTAAATTTACCATAAATCTAAACATTATTATATATATATATATATATATATATATATATAGTTTCCAGTTATGTCCAAAGACCTACTTTGAATAATAAAAATATTTCCAAAAAGTTATCTTCAGCCATTTCTTAGAAAAAGGAACATAAGTTAACATTACGAATTGACCCCCTTATGTAACAATTGTCCTACAGATACTGATTTAGGTACAAAATAGATAGGTGTTATAGATAATTTATTTACAGTTATTGTAGTACAAGGTGTTTGTAAAATAATAATAATAAACCGATTGAATAGGCTAATGTAATTATCATTAGAAAACTGAAATAAACAAGTGCAAACAAATTTAAATAGCGTGAAAATATTATACTAATATTACAACTTACTAAATTACAACCGTGACTAATAACAACACGTTTTATAATTATTTAGACAGTTATAAAATAACAAAAATGTAATAAATTCAAACAATGAAACATATTGATATTTTACTCTCAACGAAGCATTGGTATAGTAGTGAAAGCTGTTTGTAAACTCACAAATAAACACATTACGTAGGCCTAACTATTTACATTTTATTGGAAATTCATGGGAATCTGATGACATCCATATGTTAAATCTAAAGAACCTGACGTTACGGCTATTCTAGGTAATGGATAACTATTACCTTTAGTTACAGGATTTAGAGTCCTATAATCAATACAAAATAGATATTTTGGCATCCCGTCAAAGAATTTCATACTGGCGAGCAACCCACGGTGACTGAGATTCTCTAATTACTTTTCTGTCTTTAATTCACGAATACATTCTTCTAAAATAGGCTTTTGGTGAAACGGAATTCTATATGGAGTCTTATGGATAGGCTGTGCATCTCCAGTTTCAATTGAATGTGAAATTTTGGAAGTGCATCCTAAAGGAACTGTGCCGTTATAAAATAAATGACGATCCTCTTTTAAATCTGGAAAAAATATTTCTTTTTCCTTATAGAAAGGTGTTCTAATTTCCTGGTGAATTTCCCTGGCACCAATCTGCGGCTTGGCTATCTTCTGGATGATAGACTACTGTATTTTCTAGCTTTTATCTCTGGTTTTCCAGTTATCTATACTGAGGTTATCCTTAACAATGTCACTGTATGACAAACATCCTGTCCTTCTCAATAATTGTCACTAATTTCCTCAAGTTTTTATCAATAAATTTATTCTCGCAAATTTTATTTTCGCTATTTTTCTTCTCACTACTTTTACTATTTTCACAAATGGGAATAGGTTCGCCTACTTTAACACTTTTCGCGAGCTTTAAATATCAAGACATTATTGGTGGTGTAAATTTTTTAATTAAAAGTTACTTAATGACTTCACTCACCTTACACGTTGAAGAAAATTAAAAACCCACAGGAAATTTTATTCAAATGTAAGAAACCTTCACGTCATACACAAAATGCTGTAGACAAAAATTACACACGACGTTTCAAGAAGAAATAAAATACTCGCGTCCTCAGGTGTTATGTCCTGCCGATGTTCACGGACCTTCAAATCTTCCCTCCTAAAATTATCAATCGATACTAACACTTTATTCAGCTAGAATTTCGTTTTGCCTATCTACCATTATTTGATTTCACTTGAACATGTTCTTCAATTATTTTCACGCAATTTACAGTTACTATGTTTCCTAAAAACATCTTTAGTGTAACTAGCATTACTACTCGCTTACAGTACTCTTATTTTCACATAACTTACTATAAACGTCTTTAGTGTAATTACTATTCCGTTTAACATTTCTATAATTACAACGTTGTGCCCTAACGTCCTTATTGCATTTATTTCTCTGATTAAAACTGCTACCCGAGTGTGTATTCTTATTTTTAATCAAATTTCTACACTTTCCATACACTCGCTTCGGCCACTTAATCCAAACTTGGCTATTAACGAAAACGATATTCAAATCACCTGTAGTTCTCATTACATTTACTTGTTCTCTATTAACATTATCATTTTCGATGTTAATTATCTCGTTAACAGACCTCGCTGCATCTACTCTTGCTAGCTCAATCATAATTAACTTCACATTGGGATTTGATATGTTAAAAGTGCCATCAACTAACATTTTTGACATCGATTTGTCAGAACTAATCGAAACTAACGTAAAGGAACTGATTCACGTAATAAAAAAAATCAATATTTAATTTTGGTTGGGATCGTGTGAAGTTGACACAACCATAAGTATTGACATCCGTTTTAGAAGACTACCAAGGCGAAACTAACGTTTCATTTAGGAGAACTAACCGGAACTAATCGAAACTAACGCAAAACTAACGATTGGCATGGTTTTAATTTGTTTCCGTGCAATTCTCAAAAAGCGTGAAGTTAGCTCAACCCTTTTGTCTCATATAAAACTCGTTAGGAATGCGAAACTAACGATTTATTTGTCAGAACTATTCGAAACTAACGTAAAGGAACAGATTCATGTAATAAAAAATTCAATTTTTAATTTTGGTTGGGTTCGTGTGAAGTTGGCCCAACCATAATTAACATCCGTTTTAGACGACTGCCAAGGCGAAACTAACGTTTAATTTAGGAGAACTAACCGAAACTAACGTAAAACTAACGGTTTTAATTTGTTTCAGTGCAATTCTCAAAAAGCGTGAAGTTAGCCCAACCCTTTTGTCTCATATAAAACTCGTTAGGAATGCGAAACTAACGATTTATTTGTCAGAACTATTCGAAACTAATGTAAAGGAACTGATTCACGTAATAAAAAAATCAATTTTTAATTTTGGTTGGGCTCGTGTGAAGTTGGCCCAACCATAATTAACATCCGTTTTAGACGACTACCAAGGCGAAACTAACGTTTAATTTAGGAGAACTAACCGAAACTAACGCAAAACTAACGATTGGCACTATTTTGAAGCGGTTGGGCTACCATGGTTGGGCCAACTTCACAGACATTCTTTAACTTATTGGGCCACATATTTTAGAGTCCCTTTAGAATCACCAGAGTGTTGAGTTGAATGAGATTTTAGAATTCCAACGACTTGGATAAACCTGAGTCTGAAGTTCAGAAGATTTGTAAAGGAATTTCTTTACTTAAAACACATATTGTTTGATAATTAGGTTAAAAATTTACAAAAAAGAATCAGTTTAATAAATTATAACTATAAAAAATAAGATAAAAGTTTGAATGTTTCGGACGGCGTGAATTAGGTTTTAATAACTAAAATTTTAAATACATATTTTATACATCTACATGGGTAGGAAAAATCACGGTAATGTTTCTTATTACAATTTTTAATATAACAGAAAATTTGTAGGCCTATACCATAATGTACAGAGCAATATGGGGCAAACATTTCTGATATCATAGTAGTGTATTTAAATCATAGTTTGTGTGATTTATCAATAAAATTTGCAACTCTGTTTCCAAATTGATAGGTTATGTATGGAATTTTAATCATAGAATATTTTCATTTTGTTGGATCAAATTAAACTCATAACAGGATTAAAAACCGTTTCAGTGAGGAATTTAACAAGTTTCTAAAACAATCTTCAACTATGTCGCTTCCGAAGAATCAAGGGTTTATTGAGGTCATGATTTTGTTGAGTTGTAAGTAATGCAAGTAAGTATGGCGGCACTAACATAATCGTATATTTTTATTAATGCTCTGATTGTACAAAATGTTCTTACTTACCTTATGTTACTTACTTACTTACTTTATGTTCTTACTTAATACCACAGCTAAAATATCTCTTTTGCTGTGGTATTTTGAAGGGTGGATGGTGAGGGAAAAAATTAATTAAATTTATTGATTGAGAGTTTTTTTAGATGCAAAACTTTTCAAGAGAGAATGTTTGTAAATTCGTTGTTCGAATAATTTTCATATTAATACTTATTGAATTTTAACGGGTACTAAAAGTAGTTTAATTATGTAAATTACTTTGTTTTTCTTATGGTACTTTACTGCAACCAAAAATATTCATAACCTAAAATATTTTAAATAATAATACACTTTATATGAATCACTAAAGCAGTGTGGTCAATATACAATGAATGAAAATTCCCCATCACCACAATAAAACACTAACGACACAAAGACTGTATAGTTATGTTTATATAGTCTATTGGAAATTCCAATAGCAGTGTACAGTAGTAATTGTAGTTATTAAAGTAAGTGTGTATTGTACCTCTGAAAATAATAACAGTGATATTGAAATGTATATAAGAAACAATAATCATAACTGTACACTCTTTGTGTTGTTAGTGTTTTATTATGGTTTTGGGGAATTTTCTTTCATTTCATTATACACTTGTAATAATAATCCACCAGTTATTAATATTCATTAATAATTATTGAATTACCTGTACCTAATTAATTTTGCATCCCAGAAATTTCCGAGCTTAGAAATTTTGAAAGTAAATATATTAAATTTTAATGTAACAGCAGATATATCTTGTTGAAACTCCATATTCAAGGATAAAATAAAGTTTCAAAATATTTTAATAATATAAATGAGCTACAATTGTTTCGCCTTGCGGCATCGTCGGGCAACATAAAAAGAAAAGAACTGCTAATCGGGCTACACTAGCCTCTTTCAATTTTAATGTAACAGCAGATATTTCTTATTAAGACTCCATATTCAAGGATAAAATAAAACAATAAAGTTTAAAGTTTCAAAATATTTTAATAATATAAATGAGCTACAATTGTTTCGCCTTGCGGCATCATCAAGCAACATCCTTCAATACTTGATTTTATCTTTCAATATAATATTAAGTTTGTTTCAGTCGTAAAACTCTTTATTCTCCCAACCTCTAAGATTTCAATGACCTAATTGACTCAGATTCACTCTCAGTAGGTAAACAGTTTATGGCAAGATAGTACTTAAAAGTAGGGGATGTTACCAGCTCATTTCTAATTCTTTTTTCAAGCCTTTATATAGATTTTCACACCTAGTACCATACAAGTGGAGAATGCATGTACCTGCAGCTAGTTGTAACAAGTAACATATATTAAGACAATTCTGTGTTACTGTGTGGCGTACAATTTACTTCAACATCAAGTTTTAACATCTGAAAAGTTTGACTACTACAAAAGAAATACAGACAGAGATTTTTATTATTTAATTTTGGTTTGAGCAGTTATAAACTGATAAAAGTATTCAAAGAGTCACAAAAGAATGGAGTGATTGAAAATCTCAGCAGATAGGCCTAATATTTTATTACATAGTGGTTCTAAAAGAAATTTAAACACTACAACAAACTGTTGATTGCATTTATTTATCATTTTAGTTATCAAAACTAAATTCAAAGACTATTTAGACAACTAGACTATTTATTTACTCGACCAAAAATTTACAATTAATAATAATTAAAGGGGCCGCTCTAAAAATATCAAATAAATAACAAATTAAACACAAGAAAACGACCTCTAAATAATATCTAAACAAAAACATTTCTTAAATTATTATTTAAAACATTATTTTTGAAAATGTATTTGTTTTCTAAGGCAACCCCTGTGTGGAAGACAGCGTAACTTAATAATGGAAAGAAAAACTCAACTGAAGAAAACAAATAATATACACGAAAATGAAACAGCTTCCTAGCATATGTATACAAAAACTTAAAACAGTTACAATAATAATACAATATATATTTTGTTTGGGTGGTCAACATTTGATTCATTTATGTCATTTTTCTTGTCTCACAGAGAGGCTTAAAATGGGATATCACAAATCTATACGTGCCGTTTGAAATTTCGGAGCAACCCCCATCCCCAACTTTCACAACTAAAATAACCTCAACCTTTAGATATTTTAGGTTGCCCCTCTCACCTGAAGAGAATGCAGCAAATGAAATGCAAATATCTAAAATAAGAACAGAGAGAGAGAGAGAGAGAGAGAGAGAGAGAGAGAGAGAGAGAGAGAGAGAGAGAGAGAGAGAGAGAGAGAGAGAGAGAGAGAGAGAGAGAGAGAGAGAGAGAGAGAGAGAGAGAGAGAGAGAGAGAGAGAGAGAGAGAGAGAGAGAGAGAGAGAGAGAGAGAGAGAGAGAGAGAGAGAGAGAGAGAGAGAGAGAGAGAGAGAGAGAGAGAGAGAGAGAGAGAGAGAGAGAGAGAGAGAGAGAGAGAGAGAGAGAGAGAGAGAGAGAGAGAGAGAGAGAGAGAGAGAGAGAGAGAGGTTTACCTTCTTACGCGGACGCTCATCACGCTGGGCCTATCCGCTACTACCTTCCCCTAACTATCCTTCATCCCTAATACTCTAGACACAATCTTATTTCAATAACAATTCACAATATTACAAATTATGTATATTAAATATACCTCCTCCTACTCTTTGTCTGCCAGGTCCATCATGTTCTTTCCTGGGCGAGATCGGCTTCAGGTTCTGCAATCGAAAATACTCTTTTGTTAGAAATTTAGAGTTTTCGTACACAATACTCTCTCCAATTTCTCAACACAGTTTATTATTCAATATTAATATGTGAAAATCAAGTAATGCTTTTTACATTAATTATTTTCCGTTTGGCTTAGCTCTATTTATTTATTTAAAAATAACGTTAATTTATGATTTAATTAATACTGACCCCTATCTCAGGATCGTAACGTATTGGGACTCAAAATGAAAATGAATAATTGTAATTTTAACAATAGTGAATTTACAATTTAGTTCAGAGCACTTGTCCTATATTACTTGGGTTAGATGAAGTTGGTTTTACTATTTAATGTGTTCTTCTGTTTTACTTTAAAGAAATCTCTATTACTAAAACTTTGAATTTACTTGCTTCCTTTCTCAAAAACAACTGGTAGGATTTTGGTGAAACTGTCAATAGAAACTTTCTTTCCAACGCCATACAAAATTCTTAATTTATTTAACATATATATTCTTGAATCATTCAACTTATATAATCCTTATTTGTTTTTAATGTACCGTACTCAAAATAATTAGTTTAATTTTTCTTAATATAATTATTGTATTGCTACTTATAATATTCCTAAATTGTTACCAGCTATTTCCAATGTAAAAAAAAAAAAAAATAATAATAAAATTAAAAAAATAAAGTTTAAACCAAGGTTCACGATTGCAAATATTAATTTAATATTTTTACTTATTTTTAACTTTAATTATTTTTTTGATTCTACTTTTAATTTTAATTATTTTGTATTATAATTGAGAAAAACTGAATTCATAGATAATTACAAAATTTCTCCAGAACAGGTTATTCTCTTTTTTTAAACATATTTATGAAATAAAAATGATAAAAATGCACTGTGTTGTGGGAAAAAGTCACCAAATTATCCTTATGGAGAGTATCGAAGGATATTTTTTGTAGTTTCTGGTGAAAGAGTTTAATCAGGGAGTTCAATCAAGCAGAAATTTGCGTAATTTAAAGCAAGATTCAAAAAGCTAGAATCTCATCTGATTCGGAGCATGAAAATGAATAACATTATTTTGTTAAGAAAATTAGCTATTTATTATGAAACGAAAAGTAATGTTTAATTCCAGCCACTTGTTTGTTTAATCAGCATTTATCATGTTGATGAATGTGCTACAACCCAAACAATTGTTGACTGACAATTCTTGCTGACGTGACAATATTTATATTTACGACAGTGTTTAGAAACTATGACTTGCTGTGTACGATTAATAACACAGAGGTTTTAAGAGAGAAAAATCGTTACAGTCAATAAAAGTCTAAGGCCTTTTAATTTTCTCACTTAAACATAGTATAGAGACAAATTTTGTGAAAATAAAAAAAAATTATAAATTTTTCGTTTTTCATGAAAATGTACCTTAAGTAAAAAAAGTAGTCTACTTTTTTAAATTACTTTTGTCTGTCATCTGGCATATGCAGTGCTTCTTCAGCGTAAAGGAGTGGAGTTATTATGAACTACTTTGATGAGAGGCTATATTATGACCACTTGTGACTTTTCGAACCTTCAAAATTAGGCCAACTATCATAAAACTGAAACTAAAATATTTTTAAAATCTCAAAGTTGGCTAAAACGGTTTTGATCAAATATTTGGCCATAAAGGACCCAAAAACGTTTTAAAACCCTTCCCTTAAAATAACGATTAAAAACTTGAACACAGTAATATAAAATTTTTAGGATTTGGCTATTAGTTTGAGTTATACATCTTCAAATCAAAATTTGATAAAAAATACTTTGACTAATTTAGAGATATTCACAATTTAAGAAGGTCTCCATGGTTCATTTTCCTTTTCAACCAAAAACTTCAGTAAGGTATCTTTGAAGAGGTAGTGAATAATACGTTTTTTGAGACCATAGAGAACTATTCAAAAATTGTAATTTTGTGTTATTAAAATTTGACAGCTCTCCTAGAATTAGATTGATTCTAGGTTTTGTTTGTGGCTATGTAAGAAAGTTTACATTGCTTTTGCAACATTTATCAGTACAGTCCTGAATGATAGTATTACCATTAGATAAAAATAAGTTTTCATCCTGCCTAAAACCTATTCAATACTATAATTAGTTTGCTGCAGTAATTGATAACCTACATTCTCAAGTAAACTACTTCTTTATTATCTATAAATAAAATATATAAAAAATATATACAGATATGTAATTTTGAGCTAATAAATACAGATTTTTTACTAGTACAATTTTAGGCTAGAAGGGGTTACTTTTTCTATTTGGTCAGTTTTAACGCTTCTTAAAGATAATGTTCTTCAACTTATGATTGTGAAAAAAATATGTACAGGGGTGGACCAAACTAGGTAACAAATATTTTCATTGAAATTTTTGAAGTATTATCAAGAGCTCAACCCCTTTTAATTCATAAAGAATTATGTCCCTTTTTTCAAAATATTCAAATACTGACTATCAAAATTAAAAGTTATGAAGCATCGGTGGTTCAGTGGTAGAATGCTCGCCTGCCACGCGGGCTGCCCGGGTTCGATTCCCGGCCGATGCAATTTTTTGATGTTTGTTTTATTGTAGGTAGAATTATAAAGATTTGATTTTGTTTTTAGTTTCACATTACTTTGTTTCTTATGATTCTCAATTCAATCACATTACGTTCATCAGAGTATTTTGGAATCAGGTTTCCTAACAGTAACGACTGCAGTTTAGAGAATTGTAAACTGAGATTTGAATACTTACAATCTTCATGATATTTGCCAACATCTGAAAATTTCAAAAAAGAATAAAATTAAATAAGTTATCACTTATTGTAAAAAAGAATTATATTAACAGAAAACTTATAATTGTAAAAACTGGACCATCAATTGATAAACCAGAATGATAAATGTTTCCAGTAAATATTACAGATATATTATCTTTTACACCGTTCATAGTGTTACAATTCTATTAATCCTTCAAGAATTAAGATAAACTCTCCTTTTATTGCAAAAATATTAAAAAACATTGTAAGTAACAAGATTTGATAATTAATCGAAGGTGAATTTTGTAAATGTGCTATAAATCAAATACTATGGATGTTATCTGGTATTCGAGTGACGACTTCTGAATTAACTTAGATCATGGAAGGAATACACTTAAACTCAAACTTGGCTGTGAAAACTCCAAGATATAAAAAGAGCCTTCAAGTACTGATGAAGGTAGTTGTACTTGAGAAGTAATACCTAATGGAGAAACGATAAATATTACAAAGGATAAACTAACAGTAGCACTTTGTTACCCCAAGGATGATGTTTTTAGTAGGAATGCAAGATTTATACTGGCCAAGATTTATTTACGATTATTTCAACATTTGAATCATTTTCAATTTTTTTGAAGTACCACCTTTAAATATTTTCAAATATGTTATTCTCAATTTAGTAGATATTCTCAAATTTATTATTCTAAAGTACTAAATTACTATGAATTTTAAAATGATTGTAAATTTATAACTATAATAAAATTATGCGAATTGTTTTACTGACAATTTTACAGACAATCGTCTTACAGTGAATGTCCAAAAAGTTAATAATTTCGGGAAACATCATAAAACTTCAGGGATCAAATAGCAATTTAGTCACTTGGAACAAACATTTAGTTTTAAATATAATTCGTATTAAAAATTTCACTAGGAGACTAAACAGAAAGAGAGATAACTTTCTAAAATTACTTAAACATATTTTTAGAGTCTCATTTTTCTTGTAGTACCTTCGAAATGAGTTTTTGAATTTATTTTCACACATTAAAATATATATCAGTAAAAAATAATTTATGTACCTCAAAACATAATTCTTCAATTTGATTATTCAAATGAGAATTTTTGGCTGACTTTTTTGAGTTGATGTAATTGTTAAATCGTCCCAATGTTTGACGCCCGGCCCGATAATTTTAATAACCTATTCAATAGATTGTCGCCAATGTCAGTTGTTAACTTTGGCCACCATTACATTAGAAAAGTGACAAAGAATATAGTCACACTATAAATAATAGAAACTCGACTTTTCTGGTTGATTTTTTATTTGTATCCACTAAGGTCATTTTCGGTTATTTTTACAGGCAATAACGGCAGTTGACAAAGTGACTCGTATTTCACACAGTAGTCTATTGTATGTGGAAATTATGTGCTTTAAACACGTAAAACTGCATAAGGTAACGTCATTGCAGAGCTTGTCTGCTAATATAAGTTGGATCTTAAAATTAGATATTATTAATTAGAATTTGATTCAGATTAATTGAGCTTTTAAACTAACATCGTTAGAAAAATAATGTGTTATAATGTTTACAATGTTTTTCATATTGTTATTGAATCCGAAACAGTCATACAATTTCTTGAGCTTGATACGGTTTCTTATAGTATGGTGACACTTTCGTATTTACAAATTGGTGTAAACAGATATTGTATTGGTGACCGATCGAAGTGGCTTAAAGTTAAACCGATTCAAGGAAGACCGCCGAAGTTATACCTAAGAAACGTGGCCGATATATTTATGGTATAATTTTGCGTTTCCATTCGAGCCCGTCCAAATTTTTATTAAGATAGGTTGATAAATAAATTGGTTAGAGTAAATTCAAGATTGGATAACTTCTTTTAATTAAGATATGATGTATGATATGTAATTATATTCAACTCTTCCTTAAATGTGAAAGGATGAAAAGAAAGCAATAACACACCTTTCACTTGTGACTCCTATTAGCCTGCGATCTAGTAGTGAAACAGAGAATTTATCTGATAATAGTCAGTTATAATCTAGGAAAATATGAAATCAAGAGTAAATGACAGCTGTTACAGAGGTTTTTGTTAGTCATGAAACCATTCATTGAAAATGGGAAGTATTTCAATCTAGACAAAGAGAAAGCAAAATGATGCTAAACTAAATCGAGTTCCAGTTTTTTGTAGAAGTATATTTTGAGTTTATATGATTTCATCAGTTAAAAAAAAAGTTGTTTTTTACTAATATTGAGCTATCGACTCCAAGAGACAGAACATTAAAAGATTTTAGTATCTATGGGATGCTATAATATGTTCAACCTATATTTTTAAAATCAGCTCAAAGACAGTGATTAATCGAGCCCCCACCTCCAAGTACCCAATCAATTGGTCACTATCTTACTGGAAATTTCAATTTAGGTAAATCAATGACTAACTTGGAATTGGCATTACACGTTGTCTAAAAATCTCTAAATACTAAACTGCTATACAAATTTCGTTTAAATTTGGCACTTATGTGTTTATACTTCAGACAAATTTACCCCTGATATATAATTAAAGATAAAAATTTTGGGGGACTTGCTACAAGAAAAATCACAAAATACAGATTTTGTTTAAAAAAAATAGTTTTGAGATTTTTATTTAGTTTATCTTAAATGACGTAAAAGCCAAGGACCTAAACTAACCTGCGAATATTCCAAGTTGGGAGATACCGGTCAATGAAAATGAACCTTGGGCTCATTTGATACAAAGAACTGGAACAATTTTGATTAAATTTGGTTCATAGAGTTTTCAGGTCTAGTAGTAAGCCGATAAAATATTTCAGCTATCTGTCATAATGAATATATATATATATATATATATATATATATGTATATATAATTTGTTAAAAATCACCTGTAACAATTTGTAACAATTTTATTTAAATGTATTCAAATTATGTTATTGGTATTGCAAATATTAGGTATATACATTTGAAAATTTAAAGTCTAGAGAAATTAGCAAATAATAAAGAAAAGTGGTATTAAAGGTATTCCACTAAATGTATATATTGAAAAAATATAAATTCAATAAATATTAGAAAAATTTGAAGATAACAAAAATTTTGCCAGCTGTCTTTAAAAAATCTAATCCTTTTTTTTTATAAAAAATAATTGTGTAATTTTTTTAGTAATGTTAACATTTTTATCAGATGTTTGTGTTTTAGTGGCAATGTACTGTACATGTAGGAACGTTTGTGCACATTTGACGGCTATGAGTGAAATTAGGATATTAAGATGTATCACTGAAGGAGTTAGTGGTTTGTTTTATAGTGTGGTGGTGTAGTGTAATAAATTATAAATGAATGACTTTGTTAAAAATAATATAATTTTCTTTTCACCAGACTTTATTTTACATTTACAATTTAAATTTCGAAAATATTGCTAAAAATATTTGCTACATTAGTTTATACCCTAAATTGATATTTTTAAAATTTATGTAACTTTGAAATATTGGCATTATTTTCACACTACTTAGCAAATATGTATAGTGCAGACTTAGCTAATTCAGCTGTGTTAACGAAGAAGATTGGTTGAGTACATAACAAATTAAACATGACAAAAACTAAATTAATTAACTTTTATGTAAAATCAAATCCTAAATTATCAGTAATCCAAATTTTAAAAAAAAATCCAAAACTACAGTAATGTGAAATGGAATATTGTAGATGAAAATTTAAAACTTGTAAAGTCAAGTTTCTCAACTTACTGAGTTACTTGTTAAATGCTTGCTTTGCTTTCCGAATGATTTCATTAATAACAAATGTGGAATTTTTAAAAGCCGTTTATTTGGCCTAATGCTGGTCTCGGCAAGATGTGGGGTGGCTTTCTGTTAGAATTCTGTTTAGTAATTAAGCATATTTCGGCTGTAAACTAGACTTTTTCGATTATTCTTTTATCTAAATTACAATCAGTCATGCAAATCTTTTTTTCAGAAACAACAAACTTTAACTATTCGTGTATTTAAATTTATGAAATTTTAACCTTTAAAAAATATAATCAGTGCATGTTTGAAATTATTTAACACCTAGGTGTTAAAGATTGTATCTGTGCTCAGAGTGATCTTTTTCTAACGCCTTGTGGAATTAAATTTTTTAGCACTATTTAAAAAATTATCAAATCAAAGATTCTTCTGAAAGGTTTTTTACTCATTTCACTTTTAGAAAACCCTTTGTACTCCGAGGAGGAGTACTTTAGTACTTCCTGGTGTACCCTAACGTAGTTTTTGTGTCAATAGGTTGATTTGTTTTGTGTTGTTATTATATATGTTTTTTGTGATGATTACGTCATGTGTTAATTTATTAAATTGTATAAAATATCTCCAATTTACAGTGTTTACATATGTAAAATATAATGTTTGTAGAATTTTATTTAAATTATAATGTTTCACGTATCTCTTGTAAACCAAAGGACAGGTTGATTTGTTTTGTGTTGTAATAATATATGTTTTGTGTGGCTGTTATGTGGTAATTTATTAAAAAATGTGTAAAATTTGTTTAGTTTATTGCGTTATTATATATATATATATATATATATATATATATATATATATATATAAAACATTATCTCATATATATATATATATATATATATCTTCTATTTTTTACCGCATTAAAAACATAAATGAAAAAATAGATTTCCTTCATGAATGAACTATGAAACGAAATATTTTTCTTGTTGTTTAAATTAAAAAAGTTCTAGGTCGTTCACCTTATAAAATAAAGAAGATAAAATGAAGACCCCTAGCCCTCAAATACTGTAATTGCGTCAGTTGGGTGAGTCCTGATAATGAAAATGAAAAACAGGAATTTACCCCAAGACTATATACAAACAAATTTGTAGATCCAGCTAGTACGTATATTTAGCAACTGGGGGTTGAATTGTTTTATTAATTAATTACAAAAGTAATTAATGACAAAATATTGCATCGGCCGGGAATCGAACCCGGGCCGCCCGCGTGGCAGGCGAGCATTCTACCACTGAACCACCGATGCTTCACAAATTTTTCTTTGCATCGTCAGTATTAGAATAGTAGGAAAGATCCAAAAAAATTTCCCTTTTTTAAATTTAATAGGTAAAGCTACTTAGTTTTGAATAATCTGGAAAACATTGAGCCTTGATAATTAAACTCAATAAAATCATAAGTGAAAAAGTGTTTACCTTGAAAGTGTAGAACAGGGACAGAATAGCTGAACGATGGGGTAGCTTTATTTACAATGCCTTCAAAATCTCGTGCAAGATATTATCTATAGCAAATTTACTTTTAATTTTAAGTACGTATACAGCAGACTGTTTGGAAGAAAACTCAAATTCATTATTCATAGAAATCTGAAAATTATTACAATCTATCGTCTGCTTTCCATTACATTACTTCAGCTTATAGTAGTATTTTCCCTTCTACTTTTGTCCAAGTGCCATTAGATACCTTAATTTTATTAATCAACAGCAAAGCCGGTAGAGGGGTGTCAAAATAACATGTTGTTAGAGTCATTTCAGGAAGAGAATAAAATTTATTTACATTTTCCAACATTTTTATTTTCCATTAATCTCTGGAATAAACATCACTTCAAGGATTGACTGTCCAACTACTTAAATTATTTCCATCCCTAACGAAGGAAAATACTCTCGTCTTCATTACTACCTACCTACTTTCCAATATTTTGTTATTACTCTCTCCTATTCATACCAATTCATCGCTAGTAACATTGACAATATATTTTCTTTTGATATTTAT
This sequence comes from Aphrophora alni, assembly GCA_963513935.1. Lineage (NCBI taxonomy): Eukaryota > Metazoa > Arthropoda > Insecta > Hemiptera > Aphrophoridae > Aphrophora > Aphrophora alni. The sequence continues at coordinate 151,027,897 of OY740766.1, forward strand.
CCACTCAGGGGCCCATTTTAGTTAATACGTGTGTGGCAATATCGAATCCTCCTAGCTGGATCTACTTATTTCTTCGTGGGTTAGATCTCTCTCTTTCAAGTTTCCTATTAAGGAACTCTTGTTCTCCTTGTGACTTTAACACGAGAATATTTTTCAATTATTGTATCCGAAGGTGAGGGGTATTTCTTTATTCCCTTTTTTCTTCTTTTTTAGAAAGCGATATTGGCTTTTACAATTGTTTTGAGGTTTTTTGTATTTAACCAATAACATGGATATTTATATACAAGTTCCCCCCCGTCTATTACATACGTTCATCTCAATAAGAAAGTGGTTCAATTTCTTACGGCTGCATTATTATTTTCTTTCGTATACTAAGTCCTTAATAATAGACATTTTACTGAAATGCAGTTTTCCTTAAACTATATTTAATTCTATCACAAACGTCATTAAAAATAAAGTAAGCTCATTTAACTTGTTGCATGTTGCTCTACATTGAAATTTCTATCTAAAACAGCCAGGCATAATAAACTCCCTATATCGTACACTTCATTTCATAATTTCTAAAAGTACCGCAATATACCTTCATTATTACTTGGAGGCTTTCTTTATATCTTTTCAGTTTTTCTCCTCAAGTATGTTTCAATGTCTTCCTTGCATGATTTAAATTAATTTAGAAGTGGTATTCGAATACCAGATGACATCCATGCTGTTTGATTAATACCACATTTACAAAATTCACCTTCGATTATTAATCGAAACTTATCCATTACAATTTTTGTTTTTAATTAATATTTTTGCAAGAACAGGAGACGTTATCTAAACTCTTGATGAATCAATATAATTATAACACTATGATGGGCGTGAGTAATATCGGTAATTTTACTGGACACAGTTATCATTCTAATATATCAAACCCAATTTGTGATATCCCAAGCTTTACAATTATTGTTTTTTGTTAATATAATAATGTTTTATAATAAGTGATAATTTTTTTAATTTATTCCTTCGTGAAATTGTCAAATACTATGAAGATCTCACTTGCAACCCCATAACTGCGATATTAGGGTAGTAAGAGTCGTCGTTGTTTTGAACTTAGATTCCATCTACTTTGATAATTACACGTCGTTGTATTGAACTTAGATTCCATCTACTTTGATGATTATACGTCGTTGTTTTGAACTTAGATTCCATCTACTTTGATGATTATACGTCGTTGTTTTGAACTTAGATTCCATCTACTTTGATAATTACACGTCGTTGTTTTGAACTTAGATTCCATCTACTTTGATGATTATACGTCGTTGTTTTGAACTTAGATTCCATCTACTTTGATAATTACACGTCGTTGTTTTGAACTTAGATTCCATCTACTTTGATAATTACACGTCGTTGTTTTGAACTTAGATTCCATCTACTTTGATGATTATACGTCGTTGTTTTGAACTTAGATTCCATCTACTTTGATAATTACACGTCGTTGTATTGAACTTAGATTCCATCTACTTTGATCATTATACGTCGTTGTTTTGAACTTAGATTCCATCTACTTTGATAATTACATGTCGTTGTATTGAACTTAGATTCCATCTACTTTGATAATTCCACGTCGTTGTTTTGAACTTAGATTCCATCTACTTTGATAATTACACGTCGTTGTATTGAACTTAGATTCCATCTACTTTGATAATTACACGTCGTTGTATTGAACTTAGATTCCATCTACTTTGATGATTATACGTCGTTGTTTTGAACTTAGATTCCATCTACTTTGATAATTACACGTCGTTGTTTTGAACTTAGATTCCATCTACTTTGATAATTACACGTCGTTGTTTTGAACTTAGATTCCATCTACTTTGATGATTATACGTTGTTTTTTGAACTTAGATTCCATCTACTTTGATGATTACACGTCGTTGTTTTGAACTTAGATTCCATCTACTTTGATGATTATGCGTCGTCGTTTTGAACTAAGATTCCATCTTCTTTAATGATTATAATGGGACTGAATTGTGAATCACAAGAAGGCATAGTAATTTGAAACTAAAAAACATCAAAAAATTGCATCGGCCGGGAATCGAACCCGGGCCGCCCGCGTGGCAGGCGAGCATTCTACCACTGAACCACCGATGCTTCATAACTTTTACTTTGCGTAGTCAGCAATAGTATTATGTGAAAGAAAGATTAATTAAGAAAGGATAACTGAAATGAAGGAAAATTATCATAGGCCAGACTATGCGATATGTTTGGTTGGTGTAGAGTGCTAATTCGTCCTTGTATTTTGTACCCTATATGTGTCTCTCTAATTTTGATGTAAATTATCCTAAAATAATTTTAAATAATAGATAAAATATGTAAAAGGCCTTTCGTATCCTAAAATTATAAAATTAGAAAATTGGAACATTTTATTTATGAATTAAAAACCGCTAAAAAATAATGGTTTAAGAAACGCACAGTGATTAATGGAAACTGAAAAATACAATACTATTGGATTGATTTTATATACATGAGAAGGATTTTAAAAAGTTGTTTGTAGGGATTATCTTGAAAACTATAAAGTTAGATAAAGACGTCAGTACAGAACTGTTTTTTCTTCTTGTTACGGTCCCAGTGATGGATTTAGTGGTAAAACATAATAACTGAGCACAGAAGATATAGAAGTCAGTCACACCAATTCCAGAAATACGGATTTTCAATAGTTTTATCTACATTTTGTAAACAATTTGGTAATATAAATTTGTTCATAATAATATTTGATTCTAATGATCATAATTATTATACACTAAATGTGACTGTTTGAAAAATTGATAACACAGTCTGACATTAGATGCCTTAACAACTGACTTCTTATAATCGGAAAATTATAGAAATCCGGAATAGAAAAATGAAAATATATTAATATAGCTTATAAAACTTACCTTATAACTTATATACCTTATAAAACAGCCCCAGTATCAACTTTAAATCGCTTAATTTCACAGTAGATTGTTCTACATCACGGTGTCAATAGTTGAAAATCAGAGCAAAATCCTTCACAAAATATGTCAAAATCTGAAATAGAATGTCTTCGGTAATATTGGCGATGATTAAATTAAAATTGATGACCGTAAAAACAAATATTTCTGTTATCAAAAATAACATGTAACTAAAATTTTCTAATATTGATATTGTGTAATTAATCAAATTGTATAACAATTTAATACAAGTAATTTTGTGTTTATCTAGTTAATTTTTTTAATCCAATACATTTAATATCTTCAATTTACGTAACTCTTTTCTTTTCAACTTAGAGAACCGCCAAACGTCGAACTTGATTATATCGGGATGAATTTCAACCCACATTCAAGTTAATAACAATGTTATAATGATATGTATTTTACTATAATCTTTAGTCTTAATATATTTGCAAAAACCCCTAAAATCCCTGGAAAACGATCATGGCCTACGGTTTTTAGTTTCTCAAAATATAAGTATTTGTTTACTATATAGAAATTAAAATCAGAACAAATCGAATGTGAACATTTATTACAATAGCCTACCTTTTAATAAATATTAGTACTTATAAGAACTTCTCAAAACCCTTTAAAGCTTCCTTATTGATTAAATTGTTTTGTTTATAGTACCTAATTGTCCTGTACTATAATATTAAAACCTACGTTACTGGGAAGTAGCTTATCTTAACACCTAACCTAACCTACCTTACTGGCAAGTAACCTATTTTAACACCTAACCTAACCTAAGTTACTGGCAAGTAACCTATCTTAACACCATACAATTGGATTATTTTATTTATCCAGTACATGAAGACTAAGGTAAGTTTGGTAATCTCAAAATATGTCGATCTCCAATTTTTGACAAATTTTCACATTTTATGCCTCAGGAAACCGAAAATTGATTTCCTACATACATTTCGTCCCTCGTCGTTGTTATCTGTACGTTAACACGATAGTAGTCATATATAATTTGCTATAATTTACCTTAATGAAATTCAGAAAAATCGAATAAAAAAATGTTAAAACGAAGGCAATTTTAAATAGTTTTTTGTTCATATCTTGTGTTTTATTCAACTTATATTATGTTTTATTCAACTAAATATGATAAAAAATGTGCAGATTTCAATTATTCTTGTACCAACTCCACCTCTCAACGACGATAAATGGCGTAGTTATTGTCAAAAATGTAAACCTAACCTAACCAAATTAACCTAACCAACTCCAAACCTCAACGATGATAAATGGCGTAGTTATTGTCAAAAATGTAAACCTAACCTAACCAAATTAACCTAACCAACTCCACCTCTCAACGATGATAAATGGCGTAGTTATTGTCAAAAATGTAAACCTAACCTGACCAACTCCACCTATCAACAATGATAAATGGCGTAGTTATTGTCAAAAATGTAAACCTAATCTAACCAAATTAACCTAACTAACTCCACTTCTCAACGATTATAAATGGCGTAGTTATTGTCAAAAATGTAAACCTAACCTGACCAACTCCACCTCTCAACAATGATAAATGGCGTAGTTATTGTCAAAAATGTAAACCTAACCTGACCAACTCCACCTCTCAACAATGATAAATGGCGTAGTTATTATCAAAAATGTAAACCTAACCTAACCAAATTAACCTAACCAACTCCACCTCTCAACGATGATAAATGGCGTAGTTATTGTCAAAAATGTAAACCTAACCTAACCAAATTAACTTAACCAACTCCACCTCTCAACAATGATAAATGGCGTAGTTATTGTCAAAAATGTAAACCTAACCTAACCAAATTAACTTAACCAACTCCACCTCTCAACAATGATAAATGGCGTAGTTATTGTCAAAAATGTAAACCTAACCTAACCAAATTAACCTAACCAACTCCACCTCTCAACAATGATAAATGGCGTAGTTATTGTCAAAAATGTAAACCTAACCTAACCAAATTAACCTAACCAACTCCACCTCTCAACAATGATAAATGGCGTAGTTATTATCAAAAATGTAAACCTAACCTAACCAAATTAACCTAACCAACTCCACCTCTCAACGATGATAAATGGCGTAGTTATCGTCAAAAATGTAAACCTAACCTGACCAACTCCACCTCTCAACAATGATAAATGGCGTAGTTATTGTCAAAAATATAAACCTAACCTAAACAAATTAACCTAACCAACTCCAAACCTCAACGATGATAAATGGCGTAGTTATTGTCAAAAATATAAACCTAACCTAACCAAATTAACCTAACCAACTCCACCTCTCAACAATGATAAATGGCGTAGTTATTATCAAAAATGTAAACCTAACCTAACCAAATTAACCTAACCAACTCCAAACCTCAACGATGATAAATGGCGTAGTTATTGTCAAAAATATAAACCTAACCTAACCAAATTAACCTAACCAACTCCACCTCTCAACAATGATAAATGGCGTAGTTATTATCAAAAATATAAACCTAACCTAAACAAATTAACCTAACCAACTCCAAACCTCAACGATGATAAATGGCGTAGTTATTGTCAAAAATATAAACCTAACCTAACCAAATTAACCTAACCAACTCCACCTCTCAACAATGATAAATGGCGTAGTTATTATCAAAAATGTAAACCTAACCTAACCAAATTAACCTAACCAACTCCACCTCTCAACAATGATAAATGGCGTAGTTATTATCAAAAATGTAAACCTAACCTAACCAAATTAACCTAACCAACTCCACCTCTCAACAATGATAAATGGCGTAGTTATCGTCAAAAATATAAACCTAACCTAACATGACCTCCCAAGAAAATGATATTCTTATGGTTACGAATTCCGGCAGAGCTGATTCACCGATAAGGGCGTAGTGAGTGGAAGTTTCTTCACATATTTATAAAGCTTCGAGGTCCGCAAGACCGAGATACTGACGAGTACGAAACTAGTGAAGACATTGTAATTGTAATATATACACATCTAGCTGACGTCAAGATAGTAGTTATATACAACTACAAGGTTCAGAAATCTGTGGATACAACGGTTTTAAACATACATTACTGGATAAGACCCTCTAATACACCAATACAATTTAAAAATTCCTAGAAGACAAAAGATCTGAACTTTTGGAGATTGTATTAATTTAGAGGATTTGCTTGTATTAAAATGTATATTAGGGAGTTAAATTCACAACTAAATACTGTGCTTTTTTTAACACCGTGAAAATGAAAACTGTATCATATAATACAATCTTTATTTTGTTATTTAGATTGGTTTTAGACAGCTTCTTGTAGTTACTATTTGTATAATAAAGTCATTAGATGATAATGGCCGAAACTATTTTCTCCTGTATCCCTCTTCAATTCCATTAAAGTTATTTGTAGATATTACAAAACATGCACTTCGGAACATGTATAACACTTTCATTAAGTGTTGACAAGTCGTCAAGAAACTTCAATAACAGCTGTTTAGTGTTAGCATAACATACATCAATATGATAAATGCTGATTGTACAAATTTTAGACATTGACAGACGAGTACCAGGAATTACAACAACTTTTTATATTTGATTTCATAACAAATGTTCTCCTCATTGATATTATACAAATGAACTCGTTTAATTCATCTGTGAGAAGATATTGGTGGATTTGTATTACGACTATTGTGATTTCGTTTTGAAACGCCTGGAGATGGGACTATGAATACTAGTAGGAGACTAGGTAGATGTACTTTTCATATAATCTTGAGCTAGATCCCTCTTTTTCATATTTCTTTTCAGGTCTTTCTTGATCAACTCTTGTTCTCTACCGACCCTGGCGATATTCATTATTCGAGTGCTAGAGTTTCTTATTTTATGTTCTTGTCCTTACGTTTTTAAAAAGAGATGATAACCAAAAATATTTTTTCCTTTAAACAATAACAATAAAAACAAACAATACCTTAGAGTAATTTCATTATTTTTGACCTCTGCGCTACCCGGATCTAGATTTATGCGTATTAAATACAACGCCAAATTCTACACTAAGGATATTTTATGAAGAAAAACTTTAGGCCTAACTTTATCATATTTATTGTTGGCTTTTAATGAATTTTGGGATCTTCAAATCAAATTTCGTAAAAATCCGTTCAGCATTTCATCAGAACTAAGTGCAAAATGATAACCACAAAATTATTATCACGTTTCTGCAAAATATTTAAGCGGCAAAAATATTTACCATAAAATTCATAGAAACGAATAAAAGAAATTGGCCATGAAAATTAAAACATGAAAGAAAACTTATTATAACTTGATAAAATGTTAAATATTAAGTTGTTGCTACATACTCGTATATTGTTCCTTTTGTTTGAAATCCATACTTGTGAAATTAATGAGGATTGGAAACCATCATAATCATGCAGAAAAGACAGAGTTCCTTGACTGGAGACGTGCAACCGTTATGTTATTAAACCTGTACGGCTATGCCCACATACGCAATACAAAAATACATGACGAAATACAAATATTACGATTTTAAAACGTAACGTTAATTATACATGTAAATAAATCTTGGCAATGTAATTTTTAATTCATTTTCAGGGAAACCTTTGTAGTCTGGTTTTGCTCTCAATAATTGTCTTTGTTATTATTTGGTTTTTCAAAATTGGATACTATGCATGTCATGCTACCTGTAAGTTTGAGCTTGATTCCTTCAAGTAAATCATAATTTAGGCCATACCTTTGTTTCAAATGCTTTTCCAAATTTATTCGTATTAGTTTAGACTAACCTGAAATTATCTTGAATTATTGAAGTTGATTAACCTAATAAGCTGGTTTATTTGTTATATTTTAGGTCTAAACTTTGTTTCGATTATTGTTACAAATTATTGTTATTTATATTAGTCCAGGCCTGGTCTAAAATGATCCGAATAATTTAATTATTGATGCTGATGAACTCAATCAGCTGATTTACCTGTTATTTTATGCAAATGGTTGCTACGATAATCAATTTTAAAATGGCTACATATCGGCATATGTGATAGCTAGCTTAATATATTCGCTGATATTACTGAATTTTGTTGGAATATCTTGACGTTGTGCACAACTTCGTATAATATTAAAGATGTTTCAATATAAAAATATCCAATTATCCTTGTTTTCTTTTTGATTTGGAGCTCACACTCACACCTAAGTAATAATAATATTGACTCAGTTTAGGTTTATATCTTTACAATATTAGGCGGAAGGTAACGATATTATCTTATTTACACAAGTTGATTATTACAAACATTTCTTGGTTTTAGAAATGGTTGGATTTTATGTTACTGCGATCAAAGGTCGTCCCAAGAAGTCTTTTTAACTGTCGTAATGTAAATTCAAAGAACGCCATAATAAAGGCCATTGTTGCGCTAGTAAAAATATTTAAGGAACTGAGTTTAACTATAAATGTTTTTAACTGTAATCATTATGTGTTTTAAATATTTTTTATTAATTATATTAGTTTGCAATCATGTTGTAATGGGCCTAACTTTTTTAGTTTTATTTCATTGCTTTTTCTGTATCTTTTTTTATTATTACTTTACCCTTATTATTATTTCTACAGAACTACATTTTTAAAAATTAGACTATGATAATTTAAGCCTATTTGTTCTTTCCTTCTTTATTCTTTCTAGAAGTTTGTTTTTCTTTAAATGCATTTCAGAGTATTGTTTTTTTATGAGTGTTTATTGTATACTGTGGCACAGTGCAGCAATTACAAATTAAGTGGGCTCTGACTGTTGTGTACAATTTTATAAATAACTAATTTGTAGGTTTGGCTGTGCTAATAACTATAGGAATGTTCTACCTAGAAAAACCAGTAAATTTAATTCCGTTCAATGCAACTATACCCACCGATAAACTGATCACAGCTTTGTAATATAATTTAAAGGGTAGGTAACGAATTTATCACAAAATCAGTATCAGTACATTTCAATGAAATTTCGAAATTAAGCGCTACCGCAATTTCGACCAAAATTCCTCTTCTTCATGCCTGTACAAATGTATATTTCGAATTTTATTTTTTAAGTTTTCTATTTATTTAATTTATAATGTCACAACACGAAAGATATGAAGCATCGGTGGTTCAGTGGTAGAATGCTCGCCTGCCACGCGGGCGGCCCGGGTTCGATTCCCGGCCGATGCAGTATTTTGTTCAAATTAGAATTAATCAAGATTTTTGGGGTTTAGTTTCAAGATTTTTTTTTTACCATAGTACAGTAACTCTAAAAAGTTCCTGCATGATGACGCTCCATAACCGCAACAACTCCGACAAACCAGGCTTCGGTTTGGAGATTTGAAAATGTAAGACCTACTGATTACATAATATCATTAAGATATTTTTTAAGTATAAGTTTAAGAAAGGAAAATTTTAAATGTTAAAGATTTGGATACCTGTAAAGTAGGTTTGATTAACTAGAAAGATAGGAGAATTTCTAAAAAAAATTGTGTAGGATTTGTGACGATTTATTATTTAAAAAAATTCCTTTTAGATTCAACAATGAGTAAATATTACCTATATGCTAAAATGTTTAATCAGTTATTTTATTTTTAACGCTCTAAACTATTAACGCAAACGATTAAATTCAAATCAAATACATAAAGTTAAGGTTTCGATTGCATAAATCTACGTATGTTTTTTTTTTGTAATCCAACTCTGTTAAAAAAAGATAAATTGACGTTGAAGTTAATTTGACGCCAAATAGGAGAACATTCTTTAAGGGGGGGGGGTATAATATCTTAATTATAAAAATGTTTAATTTCGCATAAAATTCACAACTTATGCAATATTTTAATGTTTGTTTTGTTGAAATCTCTGCTACATTTTTTCAATACATATATTTGTAGTTAATTCTTCTTCTTTCTTGTAACTTAGAGTTCGATCATATTTCAATTAACAAAGATAAATAATAGAATAGCTACAACTCCTACTATCCAAAACCTGCATTTTAGAACTGTCAAATTTTTGCACTTAAGATATACTTTGGGATTTTTTTTCCTGATAATTTTGAAATGACACAAATTTACAAAACAAAATTACCTTATAATACTGAGAGTGATATATTCATAGTAATTCAATATGGTAATAAAGTATAGTAGAAAAATATTAATTTTTAAAACATGGGCTACTGTCAAAAGGATCAATTTTCTGAGGTATACATCAATATTCGTTTAACACCAGTCAAAATGACCCAAAGAAAAATAGTTTTGTCATTATAGAGTTCCTTAAGACATATTTTATAATTTAACTCGTTACACATGAGAAGACAGTCACTTGACTATCCTGGTTTTAAGAAAATTTCTAAAACGAATAAAATTCTTTTCTTTAGTAAACTAAATGTAAAGCATTTAGTGGTATACAACTCATTAAAATTTGGTTTAAAGACTATACACCAAAAATCAGTGTACATTTATTTATTTTTTTAATGTTGATACCTACATGAAAGTAATAAGAAGCACGTTTACATCTATTTAATCTACTTCTTTTTATTTATAATACCAACAGAATTCGTTTTTTCTTCTTTTTCGCTTTTTGTTTAAAGGAAAATACTCTTGATCATAATCGGCTTAAAACAAAAGGAAGACAATGTAACGATATCAATCTAATCATTTACAAATAATTATGATTAATGATATCAAAGGATAAATAGTTAATTAATTCATGTAAAAAAATTAATTAAAACAAAATAATAATAACAACAGTTAACAAGCAATTCATTTTGGAGAAAATGTAGTGGTGCCAGTTGCATCTTGGGAAGGTTGGAGTTTAACGGTACCAAGGGAAGTGTACAAGAAAAAACAAAAGATAACGGGACTTTAGATTGAAGGAGCAAACGCGCCTACACACTTAAAAAAAACAAGGACAGATGTGAATAAAAATTGTATATATAAAAAAAGAGAAAACAAGGGTGAAGTTAGCGTCCCTAACTGTACATCAGAAAGTTATAACGGTTTGCAGAATGTAGGTCGACCAATGAGATGAGATCCCACTTTAAAAAAAAAACGGGCAGATTTTGAAAACTCCCACTAAAAAGACAGAAACTATGTTTTAACGAATCAACGAAGAGAAAGCCAGCTCAAGTTTCAAGAGAGGGGATGATATTCGGTACAAACCAAAATTGAAAAAGGAAAGCAGTCAAGGACTGGGGGCTAAGGAATGAGGGTAGTCTAAGATTGTTGACCCAAGAGACGAGTTGTCTCTGTGTCACCTTGTTAAAGGAGTTTTGTTTTAAACTCTTAAATTGTTTGTTGATCAAAGGAATTGAGCGTCACCAAAATTGAACATTTTGAGTTATCAGACTGTCTTTGTCTCAATTATCACTGACGGATTGGTCGAATAATATAATTTCGTAAATGGTATATGAAATTAGATAAAGCTGTATGGTTAATGCGACTTTCAGAATTTCCAAGAAAATTTGGCGCAGGTTATGCAATCTGCATACAGACTGCTCTAAACCTTTAATAGTCATTTCCAATATTATGTATTATGTATGGTAAATCATGGTAATTATTAAACTAGATTAACAACATTCTAGGTTTAGAAAACGGAAGAAATCAATTAAATACGACATATATAGTGACTGTCATTAGTCACTAGTGGAATGATGGCTGTGAATATTGCGAAAATATAAAATTAAAGGTAATTTCTTTATTACCTAACCTCTGAAAATTATAATTACTTCCAATATGACACAAGTTTTTACGAATATTATAATATTTAACTTAGAAATCAAAATAAGAAACATTACCGAATTAAAGATCTCAAAGTTGCCATCATACTACTTCATTTTATAAATAGTTTTTGTTCACATACAAAACAAATTAATGCAACATAGTGCTACATACAAAATGTAGAAATTTGTTGTGTATGTATAGTTTACACATTATTTGTTATAATTATTAAAGCGTTAAACATAAACAACAAAAGCTATGTGGAACTTCGAAGAAATTCTAATCCTTCATTTTGATCATGCTATAAAAATATCCGTAAAGCTATTGTAATAGTAAAGTGAAAAAGCTGCCCGCACACACAATTGACAATAAAACTAAAACACAATTGACAATGAGCTAAATTTGGTTATAATGATAGTTATAGTAACTATTTTAGCAATAAATGTAAAATTTCTCTCCGTGCATTTAAAGTGAGGTTTTAAAGTTTCTAAAAGATATTATCAAGAGGGGTGGTCCTTAAAGTATAAATGTAAATAAAAATTGCATCGGCCGGGAATCGAACCCGGGCCGCCCGCGTGGCAGGCGAGCATTCTACCACTGAACCACCGATGCTGTATAAAACAAGCAAGATACCATGAAATAAAGACTGAAATGATAGAGATGAATCCAACCCAAGAATACGAGAAAATGGGTGTAGACCCAGCTAAGCTTTTTTGAAATGCTTCTTGAAAATCATCTAATTTTATTTTAGAAGAAATGGAAATATTATCTCTAGAATCAATTAGGCAATTTTATTAAAGTTCCATATCCGTTCATAAAGTTTAGTCTGTGATCAAAATTACAAAACAATGAACTGAGTAGAAAAGTAGCATATACTGAAATTACCTAAAACTGATTCGATATTTTGGGTGTAACTGTAAATATTGTTTTAAGATAAATAAATATTACACAACTTAGCACAAGTTACTTTGTAATTGTTATTAACTTGTGGACGATAATGACTTTTGTTAACTATGTAATGGAAATGAAAAAGTCTAAAAGGATTTACGAATATACGAATATGAACTTAAAATGTGTACTTGAGATTAAAAATTTAATTATATAAAAAATATTTTTCAATTGATATGAATGTGGCTCTAATTTGTTGGGTTTTTGTGTATTAAAGAATATATATATATATATATATATATATATATATATATATATATATATATATATATATATATATATTGAGCAAGAATGTGCAATGCACCATCAGGGCCTCTCACTATTAGGGACTATGGTTGTGGGATTTCCAAGGGGTCCTAGTTGGATCTACACTTTTTCCCAGTAGTCTTGGATTTGATTATCCCTTTTCATCTTTCTTATCCCCTGACCAATTCGTGTTCTCTCCCCGACCACGATGCTATTAGAGTATTCAAGCACTTTTATTTTATTCTTTTCTTCCCTTTTTTATAAGGGTATAATGACTTGTAAAAAACTAGGTAACCAAATAAATTTAATATTTACTCCATGTTAGTTATCTGAGTAACCTGTTACAAGAAACTGATATGGAGTAACTGTCAAAATGTGGAAATGATACATGGATATCATAGAAGTTGGAATGTCTTAAATTCGGCTTATGATTATATTAGCTGGGTAACTGATAACTCCTGAACAGGCTTTTATGGAGACTCAGTAATGAATAATTTTGGTTCAAGTCTTTAGAGAATACACTAGAAAAGTTTGTTGAAGTTGTTTTTAAGAAAAGATTTTTGTCTTTTGATCTAATGACAGGTAATTCAGGTTTTCAGTTACCAACAATAAAAATTATTAACGAATGACGATACGGTTAACATATAATCATACTAAATTTCATGAGAAAGTAAAACTTATAGGTAACAGATCATAGTTCTATATACTTTTAATTTAAACAGATCCAGTGTGAATGGTGAACAGTGAAACAAAACATCTGAGTGAAAGTACACTTCATTTGCAACAAAATTGAAGATTTCTAGCTTCGTTTCCTAGAGGCTTTTCAGTTAAAAATTATATTTTATCACGTTATTTTAGCTAGCAAGTAAATTGACCCCATTTTTAAAAACTACATTAAATTTCCTGTAAGATACAACCAAAATTGTTTTAAGAAACTAAGAATATACATTATTTACAAGCCCTCAACATGTTTTAAAATCTTTGTTAAAATTAAATTTTACAAACAAACAAATACACCTATAGTGATTATTTGAACAGATCACTATCCTTTATAATGGGTAACTCTGACAATCTATACATTTATCTTTCTTTGTAGTGACTTATTACAAACCTACTTTTTCATTGCTGAGTATCAATTTCTAAAAAATAATTAAAAAAATATTATAATTATTGACCACTGTTGAGAATCAATTAAACTACAAAATATTTAAAATATGAAAAGCGCTACTTTTGTGAAATTAGAACCACTATATGTGTAGGCTAGACGTATGTTTGTAAAACAAATTTGAATTTGAATAAAGATTTCAAATGTTCACTTTTTTCTTATTTGGGGCTCATAAATTCATATTCTTAGTTTGGAGAAAAACGTTGTTGATTCTGTCTTATAGGACATTTAATGTAGTTATTGAAAATAGGGTCACTTTACTTGCAAGGTGAAAAATAAAGTGAGAAAATAAAATTTTTCACTGCAAAATCACGTTTTAAAAGGAAAACAGTTATGAAACAAAGCAATATAAATGGTTAATTTTGTTATAGTAAAGTGTACTATCACCCTAATTTGTTGGGACATTGTTCACCTTGTATATTTAAAAAATATTTGATAATACTCTATAACTCTCATATTTCTTTTTAAATCTATTGTTTACAAACTAATAATGTTTTTATATTATAGATACATCAAAACAAGATCGCCTATTAGTACATGTAACTTCTAGCTCCATCACCTAATTTCATGAAATACACAAATATTTCATGTTTGCAAAAAACACTTGAGTGACACTAATCAAAACGAAGGGAACATTCCTCAGTGTGATAAATGCTGATTAAACAAATGCTATTGACATTGATGAATGCTGAACTTCAATTTGACCTAAATAATTACAAGCAAATAACACGATTATTTTACTTACTTTATTCTTAGCAGTGTAACGTGAATACAAAATTTAGACCCCACAAACCTTGCTACTAACTTCCGTAACGGGTTCTCAACAATACACATATTAAACTACGTACAGACATTACACATGGTTTCTCACTCATATACAAAATTAACAAATAAACACAACCGTCACTATATCCTAGAAAATTTCTACTCTGGCGTTAAAGATCATAAAGTGAACAGGAACCAAGGATGTTCAAAATTTACTTAATATATTTCGATGAAATTTGGTAATATGTGAAGAATAATGACTTTTCAATATATTAAACACTAAAACGTGTCAAAATAAAACCTTAGCGTGTTATACATTTTCGCATTTTACACACTAAAAGGGACAAAAAATATTCAGTAAAATGTTTTATAATTCGCTTTCGTTTAGCAGCTATAAGCCATTTGGTTTTTTACATATTATATTACACGTCACCTCAGTATGTGGAAATTGTTCACTCACGATGTTTGTCGGTCTTTAATTTGTTGGGATACGAAGGAAAAATAAAATGGAGTGAATTTTATAAAATTTATGGCTTAAACAAAACAAATTTAGTTTATTATATAAACCTCAAAATTTCAATTATAAAATTATTTTTGAAAAATATCAAATTCATAAACTGTTGTTTCTAATTAATAATAATATTAAGATATTTTTTAAGTATAAGTTTAAGAAAGGAAAAAAGTTTAAATGTTAAAGATTTGGATACCCTTAAGTAGGTTTGATTAACTAGAATGATAGGAGAATTTCTAAATAAAAAATTGTGTAGTATTTGTGACGATTTATAATAAAAAAATACCTTTTAGATTCAACAATGAGTAAATATTACCTATATACTAAAATGTTTAATCAGTTAATTATTTTTAACTCTCTAAACTATTAACGCAAACGATTAAATTCAAATCAAATACATAAAGTTAAGGTTTTGATTGTATAAATCTACGTATTTTTTTTTGTAATCCAACTCTGTTAAAAAAAGATACCTTGGCGTTGAAGTTAATTTGGCGCCAAATAGGAGAACATTCTTAAGGGGGGGGGGTATAATATCTTAATTGTAAATATGTTTAATTTCGCATAAAATTCACAACTTATGCAATATTTTAATGTTTGTTTTGATGTAATCTATGCTACGTTTTTTCAATACATATATTTGTAGTTAATTTTTCTTCTTTCTTGTAACTTAGAGTTCGATCATATTTCAATTAACAAAGATAAATAATAGAATAGCTACAACTCCTACCATCCCAAACCTGCATTTTAGAAGAGCTGTCAGTTTTTTTTCACTTGAGGTATACTTTGTGATTAATAATTTTTGTTTTCTGAGAATTTTGAAATGACACAAATTTAAAAAACAAAATTTTATTTATTGTTATTGTAATTAGAAATGTTTCTGTATTCCGAAATGGTAATAATGGCAATGATCATGGAGTGTATATAATCGGAAATATTTTAGGTATAATTTATTCTGACATGTGAACATCATTTATCTATTTAAAAAATAAAAATACAAAATTCAAAAATTATTAAAATCAGTTCATTTATTCCTTTTTATTATTTTTTTTTTGAGAAATTCAACAATAGTGGAAACTCCCTATTATTTGACTGTTAATAGTAACAAAATGCATTTCCCCAAATTATTGATATTATTCGTATTACAAGTTCAAATTCAAATTACAATTAATTCGTAAAAAACAATTTTTTTAAATTTAATATTTTGAACTGGAGGTTAATTATAAATAAATATTATTTATGTGCATATTTACGTTTGTACCTCCACAACTCAATTTCAGACATATTATGTATATGAAAAATAATTTTTCATTTCACATGAAATATATAATACTTGGCAAGTTTCTGAACTGAATAATCGTCATATTGTTTTATAAATTGACTTGTACAATATACAATACATAACACATTGTTATCATCTTTATAAGTTTGATTACACAAAATGAGTTAGACATAGAAACAATAAGTCTACAATACTATATGATGTGTTTGTTGTATTTATCCCATAGACATAAATGAAAGTAGACATCAAAAACAGATGTGCCAAGATCATCAAACACCTTTCACTTGTCTATTATACTCAGGCACATCACTCATGCGATCTGGTAGTGAAACAGAAAGTGTGGTGGTACCTTCTATTTTTATAAATCATTGTGAAAAATATTTCTAGTTTTTTAAGGAAGTATCCGGTTTAAAACCCTCCATTAATTGTTTACCTAAAAATCGTCATAGGGAGAAAAGCGTAAAATCGATTTTCTACAAATTGATTATCTGAAAAATTCGTAGGTTTTGAAGTATGCATCTAAAATATGATTACCTTAACTCAACATTTTCTGTGTGATATTTTATCTATGTACGGATTTGTCAGTTCTTTAAATTGCATCTGAATTTGGTTATTTGGTTTAAACGAGGAATTTCAAATAACCAAACAAAACGAATTTGTTACTAATTTCAAGAACATTTGCTCGAGCGAAATAAAGGAAAACTTAAAGTCTGGTAGCCGTCCAAAACAAATTCTGGAGATAATAGAAACCAAAATCAACCCTGATTGCATCAATAAATTTGAAAAATATCCACAAATTAATAAAGTAATCTGCGTATTAAATAGTGCCTATTATAGCAGAGTGATGGATGTCATTGGTTGAGTCGACCGTGAGTTTCGTTAATCTCCTGTGTGTGAGTGTGCGTGTGTGAGAGGATACTCACAGGTAGCCACCGTTAACGAATGGACATTGTATAACTACTGAAACGAGGCATATGGACCGATCTTTTGAAAACATTTTGTTTTGATACGATGTCGAGATTAACTTAGGATGAATACTCTTAGTAATATAAGCCAATTACAAGTGCAGCCACAGAGACAAAACAAAATAAATAACAGTATTTTTTTCCAACTACGAAATTTCGTTCGTGGATTCTCTACGAATCTTGGACTAACTATAATGTTACTTTTATCCATCCAGGAAAAATATTTTGATTCAGGAGAGGATTTTTTAAGCCAACACGTGGTAACAACAAATTTGTCTCAAAGCTAGACAGCTTGCAAAGAAGAAATCATGTATAAAATTACATTTTATCTCTTACTTTGAAATAATATATACAGAGGTGACACCATACCAAAAAACAAACCTCATCAATTGGGCGCTGACAGTTGAACCGCCGTTCCTTAATTTTACAGTCGGCGTTTTAAAATAGAATAGATTTAATCTTTATTTTAAGTCAAAGTTATTCCACCTTAACGTTTTTTACCTTTATTGACAAACTTTGCTATAAGTCTTACATACATTTCAATTTTCAAATTTGTACCAAATCAAAAAGTACTCAAACATTTTACAGAGAGATTTTGTTTATTATAAAATTAAATGTTCATTGTTTGTTGTCCAAGTCACTTTGTATAAAATTATTTGTACTCATTATACTATAAAATTACTATAAAACGATTTGTAGCTACATTACAGAACCCGTGTGAAATAAACAGCACGTGTTTGTTAGCTCCTTTTTTTCCTTGCTATTTAAAGGCGAAAAACCTAATCAAGAACTTGTCTTGAGCTTCCTATCAAGAACTTAATCATCATATGATAATCAAGTAAATAGATATTAACTATTGTAAATGATCATGTAAATATCATTAACAAACGTATTGTGTATTTTTATTTACAGTTGTTGTTGTAAACTTAATCATATATCCTTAAGAAAGCCACTGTGAGGCAAGGCTTTATTTCAATTGATTTAGGTTGTTGAACTTTGATAAAAAAACAACCTAATTCCCTGGTAAATATAGTGTATACTTCTTTTTGTAAAACAGAAACTATTTACTCACTGTTTCTCATGTAACAAAATTAGCTAAGCTATAAACGTAAATTGTATATCACAATATGAAGGACAAGTATTACGTGGTTTAATTATGCAACTCTGTTTTGCTGGAATTGCTGATTATGCCTGAGCTAGAACGAAAAATGTCGTCCAACAAAACATGTACAATATACTGAATTGAATAAACAAAGGAGATATGTACCTTACGATGGGCTTACTTTTAGTATAATACTTGTTAGTTAACTTGAAATAAGTTCAATATCTGTGAAAGAAATACAGACATATTTTAACGACAAATACTTTATTTTGAGCAGGACGACGTTTAACGACTATCTTCAGTTTTTTACTTATAGAAAACTTCGATTAGTTTTATAATTTAATGTTTGTTGCCTACAAATTTTCTTTCATTAGATAGTTTTAGGTGAAGAAATTTTAACTCCATTCAAGTTATTAAATAGTTTATTTATTTATAACGATAATAACATATCGCCAAAAAAAATTTATTATTAATTATATATAAAATAAGTATTATTATAGTGCAATTATCATGTCCTTTAATTCCAACACTTCGGTTTAAAAGAGTCTCGTCAAGTTTGGTTCACGTCAAGTTTCATTATTTAACCAAAAACCAATATCGAATTATTGTTCAGTGGAATTATTGTCCAACATGGAAAAACTGAGTTTGAATAAATTCGGCTTCTTTATTTTCATACATTTATAGCGGCATTTGTTTATAAAGTTTACTTTAATTTATACCATTAGCAAACTTACTGAAAGTACAATTTGTTTTGTTATAAACCATGATATTATTATTTTCCTTCAAATACGAGACACATTTAAATTTGTTTCAGGATTTTCACTTATTTTAATAACTGGAAACAAATCATGATACAACTTCTATTTTACCTTTTAAACTATCAATGATAAAAAAGAAATTTGTCTCATTGGTGGTTTTAAATTCATATACTTTAATGGTCATTAATAGAAATTTCAGATAGTTTTATAGTTCTAAAAACACTAATATATACACTCGCTGTAAGACAGTGTTACCCCCTTCTTTCTCACTTAATTACGTTTTAAATACTATTTTCTATTTCGCTCGTTAATGTATTTAAACACATTCCACAGAGAACAGTAAATTCTAATAAAAGCTCTTTTTTATAAATAATTTTATTAACAAATACATTTAAAATAAATTTTATTCAGAGTGGTGCATTGAATTGCGTGTCTAAATTACTTCCAGCCAGACCTAAAAACACTTTTTACCTTTTATAAATGCTACTTTATCATTGCTACGACAAGTACTACACTCCACCTTAATTAGAACTTGGATATTCTCTTTATATCTTAAGATTTTTCCCTACAGTTGTCTATCGCGTTTAAAAGAACTCCCTCAAAATATTCTAAACTAATTCAAAAGTAGAATCTCTATTCCTTAAAATATTTCTTATTATTTATTGTTTAACAAAACATTTTCTACATCTCTACTTGAAAAAAAAAAATCAATACAAATATCACACAATATCAATGACGGATAACAATGAAAATATTTAATTGGATATATCATCAAACCCAATTGTGTGATACCCCAATATTTACAATTATTATGTTTCCTGTTAATATAATCATGTTTTCGTTCAATGTAAGTGAAAAATAAACAATTTTTTTTTAAATTTACAGAACGTTATCAAATTCAGAATAGACTTGAGTAATAAACACTTTAGCTATATACGAGTATAATCCTTTAATATTCACACTCAAGCTAATCAAAGTTTTCGTTGTTCTACCCCCTGATTCCACCACATATCTCTGGTAATCCTTGTATGAAAGGTACAAGAAAGCAAAGAAATATGAAACGAAAAAATATCTTGATGAGTTCCAACAAAACAAACACCAAAATACTGCATCGGCCGGGAATCGAACCCGGGCCGCCCGCGTGGCAGGCGAGCATTCTACCACTGAACCACCGATGCTTCATAACTTTTACTTTGCATCGTTAGTATTTGAATATTACAAGACAACGAGAAGTTCCTCAAGAGACTTCTGAATTGAGGAAGTAAGATATGCGCCCGTTATCATGAATTTTGGTTTGGTTTGGTGTCATGTTTAATTTTGTCGTCGATAGCTCAGCTCCATCCTTGTTAACAATGTTTAATATAGGTTGTTTTTCAAAGTGTTTATCTCATTTAAATAACAGTAAATTTTGAAAGGGGTTATACATCTTTACGTTAATCACTACCTCACATTCATCTTACTAATTAGAAACAAAAGTTTAAGAGCTTGATATTTTTCAAAAATAATTTAATAAATGAAATTTTAAGTTTATATAACAAACTAAATTTGTTTTGTTTAAGCCTTAAATTTTATAAAATTCACTCCTTTTTATTTTTCCTTCATATCCCAATAAATTAAAGACGAACAAACATCGTGAATGAACAATTTCCACATACTGAGGTGGCGTGTAATATAATATGTAAAAAAGTAAAAAAAAAAAAAAAAAAAAAAAAAAAAAAAAAAATGGCGAATAGCTACTAAACGAAAGCGAATTATAAAACATTTTACTGAATATTTTTTATCCCTTTTAGTGTGTAAAATGCGAAAATGTATAGCACGCTAAGGTTTTATTTTGACACGTTTTAGTGTTTAATATATTGAAAAGTAATTATTCTTCACATATTACTAAATTTCATCGAAATATATTAAGTAAATTTTGAACATCCTTGGTTCCTGTTCACTTTATGATCTTTAACTCCAGAGTAGAAATTTTCAAGGATATAGTGACGGTTGTGTTTATTTGTTAATTTTGTATATGAGTGAGAAACTATGAGTAATGTCTGTACATAGTTTATTATGTGTATTGTTGAGAACCCGTTACGGAAGTTAGTAGCAAGGTTTGTGGGGTCTAAATTTTGTATTCACGTTACACTGATAAGAATAAAGTAAGTAAAATAATCGTGTTATTTGCTTGTAATTATTTATGTCAAATTGAAGTTCAGCATTTATCAATGTCAATAGAATTTGTTTAATGAGCATTTATCACACTGAGGAATGTTCCCTTCTTTTTGATTAGTGTCACTCAAGTGTTTTTTGCAAAACATGAAATATTTGTGTATTTCATGAAATTAGGTGATGGAACTAGAAGTTACATGTACTAATAGGCGATCTTGTCTTGATGTATCTATAATATAAAAAACGTTATTAGTTGTAAACAGTAGATTTAAAAAGAAATATGAGAGTTATAGAGTATTATCAAATATTTTTTTAAATATACAGGGTGAACAATGTCTCAACAAATCAGGGTGATAGTACACTTTACTTTAACAAAATTAACCATTTTATATTTCTGTGTTTCCGATATATAACTGTTTCCCTTTTAAAACGTGATTGTTCAGTGAAAAATTATATTTTATCACTTTATTTTCACCTTGCAAGTAAAGTGACCTTATTTTCAATAACTACATTAAATTTCCTATAAGACAGAATCAACATCGGTTTTTTCCAAACTGAAAATATGCATTTACGAGCCCCAAATAAGAAAAAAGTGAACGTTTGAAATCTTTGTTGAAATTCAAATTTATTTTACAAACATACGTCTACACATATAGTGGTTCCAATTTCACAAAAATAGCGCTTTTCATATTTTAAATATTTTGTAGTTTAATTGATTCTCAACAGTGGTCAATAATTATAATATTTTTATAGTTATTTTTTAGAAATTGATACTCAGCAATGAAAAAGTAGGTTTGTAATAAGTCACTACAAAAGAAAGATAAATGTATAGATTGTCAGAATTAACCATTATAATAGATAGTGATCTGTTCAAATAATCACTAACTATAGGAGTATTCGTTTGTTTGTAAAATAAATTGAGTTTTAACAAAGATTCAAAACATTCACTTTTTCATATTAAGGGCTTGTAAATTATGTATATTCTTAGTTTCTTAAAACAATTTTGGTTATGTCTTACAGGAAATTTAATGTAGTTTTTAAAAATGGGGTCAATTTACTTGCTAGCTAAAATAACGTGATAAAATAGATTTTTAACTGAAAAGCCTCTAGGAAACGAAGCTAGAAATGTTCAATGCAAATGAAGTGTACTTTCACCCAGATGTTTTGTTTCACTGTTCACCATTCACACTTGGTCTGTTTTGATTAAAAGTATATAGAACTATGATCTGTTACCTATAAGTTTTACTTTCTTACATAGTGAGATGGGACAAACAAATCTATATTGAGATTTCGTAAAACTATCTATTCGAGGTCTCTTAAATGTAAACAAGTGATTCCTGATATTATGTCTCTCTCTTCTAAAACTTAAACGGTTGAAATATTTTCATGAAATTTAGTAAGATTATATGTTAGCCGTATCGCCATTCGTTAACAATTTTTATTGTTGGTAACTGAAAACCTGAATTACCTGTCATTAGATCAAAAGACAAAAACTTTTCTTAAAAACAGCTTCAACGAACTTTTCAAGTGTATTCTCTAAAGACTTGAACCAAAAGAATTCATTACTGAGTCTCCATAAAAGCCTGTTCAGGAGTTATCAGTTACCCAGCTAACATAACCATGAGCCGAATTTAAGACATTCGAATTTCTACGATATCCATGTATCATTTCCACATTTTGACAGTTACTCCATATCAGTTACTTGTAACAGGTTACTCAGAAAACTAACATAGAGTAAATATTAAATTTATTTGGTTACCTAGTTTTTTACAAGTCATTATACCCTTATAAAAAAAAGAAGAAAAGAATAAAATAAAAGTGTTTGAATACTCTAATAGCGTCGTGGTCGGGGAGAGAACACGAATTGGTCAGGGGATAAGAAAGATGAAAAGGGATAATTAAATCCAAGACTACAGGAAAAAAGTGTAGATCCAACTAGGACCCCTTGGAAATACCACAACCATAGTCGCTAATAGTGAGAGGCCCTGATGGTGCATTTCACTTCTTGCTCAATATATATATATATATATATATATATATATATATATATATATATATATATATATATATATATATATTCTTTAATACACGAAAACCCAACAAATTAGAGCCACATTCATATCAATCGAAAAATATTTTTTATATCATTAAATTTTTAATCTCAAGTACACATTTTAAGTTCATATTCGTATATTCGTAAATCCTTTTAGACTTTTTCATTTCCATTACATAGTTAACAAAAGTCATTATCGTCCACAAATTAATAACAAATACAAAGTATCTTGTTCTAAGTTGTGTAATATTTATTTATCTTAAAACAATATTTACAGTTAAAACAAAAATATCGAATCAGTTTTAGGTAATTTCAGTATATGCTACTTTTTTACTCAGTTCATTGTTTTGTAATTTTGATCACAGACTAAACTTTATGGACGGATATGGAACTTTAATAAAATTGCCTAATTGAATCTAGAGATAATATTTCCATTTCTTCTAAAATAAAATTAGATGATTTTCAAGAAGCATCGTTGGTATAGTGAGCACTAGCGTGGCAATTTCAAAAAAGCTTAGCTGGGTCTACACCCATTTTCTCGTATTCTTGGGTTGGATTCATCTCTTTCATTTCAGTCTTTATTTCATGGTATCTTCCTTGTTTTATACAGCATCGGTGGTTCAGTGGTAGAATGCTCGCCTGCCACGCGGGCGGCCCGGGTTCGATTCCCGGCCGATGCATATTTTTATTTACATTTATACTTTAACGATCATCCCTCTTGATAATATCTTTTAGAAACTTTAAAACCTCACTTTAAATGCACGGAGAGAAATTTTACATTTATTGCTAAAATAATTACTATAACAATCATTATAACCAAATTTAGCTCATTGTCAATTGTGTTTTAGTTTTTGTGTCAAATGTGTGTGCGGGCAGCTTTTTCACTTTATTATTACAATAGCTTTACGGATATTTTTATATTATAGCATGATCAAAATGAGGGATGAGAATTTCTTTGAAGTTGCACATAGCTTTTGTTGTTTATGTTTAACGCTTTAATAATAAATAATGTGTAAACTATACATACACAACAAATTTCTACATTGTGTATGTAGCACTATGTTGCATTAATTTGTTTTGTATGTGAACAAAAACTATATATAAAATGAAGCAATATGATGGCAACTGTGAGATCTTTCTTTCGGCAATGTTTCTTATTTTGATTTCTAAGTTAAATATTATAATATTCGTAAAAGCTTGTGTCATATTAGAAGTAATTATAATTTTCAGAGGTTAGGTAATAAAGAAATTACCTTCAATTATATATTCGTGTATTGTCCACAGCCATCATTCCACTAGTGACTAATGACAGTCATTATATATCTCGTATTTAATTGATTTCTTCCGTTTTCTAAACCTAGAATGTTGTTAATCTAGTTTAATAATTACCATGATTTACCATACATAATACATAATATTGGAAAAGACTATTGAAGGTTTAGAGCAGTCTGTATGCATATTGCATAACCTGCGCCCAATTTTCTTGGAATTTCTGAAACTCGTACACCATACAGCTTTAAATGATTTTATAAACCATTTACGGAATTATATTATTCGACCAATCCGTCAATGATATCTGAGACAAAGACGGTCCGATAACACAAAATGTTCAAGTTTGGTGTCTATTATTTGGTTAAATTATTAGCTTACTTGTTTTAAGTAAAAATATGATAAGGCTGAAAACTGATTGTACCTTATTAATTCGAAAACTGGAAATGTTAATGATTTAAAATATTTCATTTTAGTGTGGACTTGGTTAGCTGTCCCACAACATGATTAGCGGGTCAAAATTACTTAAGTTGTAAAAATTAAAATAGGGGTTAGCTTGAAATGTACATTAATGGTGCATTTTTTAAAAATAAAACTTAATTGCTTAGTTCAAATTTAACATGGGTTTACATTTATTTGTTCCCCACTCAAAATAAAATTATCTTTAAAATTATTGACGGATTTCATTGAAATTTAGATGTTGGTCACATCAAGTATTGATAAATTTGTTTTTACATATAGTCTTGAGTTAGAGCCCTCCCCTTTCTCTTTCCTAGATCTCTATGGAGCAACTGTTGTTTTCTTACAACCGTGAAGTTATTAAAATATTCGAGGGCTAGGAGTCTATTTTATGTCCTTGTCTTCCTTTTGTTATAACCCGATTATGATCAAGAGTATTTTCCTTTAAACAAAAAGAAAAAAAGAAGAAAAGACCAATTCTGTTTGTATTAAATAAAAAGAAGAAGATTAAATAGATGTAAACGTGCTTCTTATTACTTTTATGTAAGTGTCAACATGAAAAAATGTACACTGCTTTTTGGTGTATAGTCTTTAAACCAAATTTTAATGAGTTGTATACCATTAAATGATTTACATTTAGTTTACTAAAGAAAAAGATTTTTATTCGTTTTAGAAATTTACTTAAAACCAGGATAGTCAAAAGACTGTCTTCTCATGTGTAACTAGTTAAGTTATAAAATATGTGTTAAGGAACACTAGAATGAAAAAACTATTTTTCTTTGGGTCATTTTGACTGGTGTTAAATAAATATTGATGTATACCTCAGAAAATTGATTCCTTTGACCGTAGCCCATGTTTTAAAAATTTCAGTATTATAAAGTTAGTTTTTAAATTATTTTCACATTTTATTTTTAAATTTATAAAAGTTATTGCATCGGCCGGGAATCGAACCCGGCATTCTACCACTGAACCACCGATGCTCGAATTTCTATTACTAGATGGCCAGATCCTAACAATTCCTCATATTTGGAGGTTCGTTTTCTTAACTGTTTCTACTGGGATATTTCATGAAGCAGTTTGCTTGAACTGGCGTAGGTGCAAATAGCGCACAATACCATTAATATTTTGGTCTTTAAAAGGAAATTAATAGTTGTAAACTTTAGACTTAGGGTTTTGATATATTCTCGAATAGAAAAGACATCTTTCCGGAGAGCAAGAGTAATCGACTTATGCCGACAGTCCAATAAAAATACATGTATCTATTTATATAAACTGACAGCTTCACTCTCTTTTCCCTCACGAATTTCCTGACCACGAGTTTATTTAACCCCCTCCTTATAGAACCAAGTGTGTATTTAACAATTCAAAATCTCCTTCACTAACCCAACACCATGAACAGACCCCATCAGGTCTTTCAGGACAATGCTCATTGCCCCTTACCAATTCCTTAACTTTTTACGCTAGATCTTTTCACCCCTCAATCTTGTAATACAGGTATAGGGTGACATTGAAAGTTATGATTCACTGCCAGTATTCCATTCATGAGCAAAAAGACATTCATGTCTAATACATTTATTGTCCTCTTTTAAATTTGTAACTTTTACTATTTTCACATTTGTTCCTCTACACTTCCCTTATATTATATTGAACTTTCTTCAATTTGACTTAAGTCATAAGATAGATTTTTTAAATTATTAATAGTTTAAAACCCCCAAAAAAGTCACAAACTATCAATAATTTAATATGTGTTAAAAAATACAAGATGGTAAATTTCAAAAGGAAAGCATGTCATATTTGTTTTTGTTTTCATTAATAAAATCTGATTTAGTGTGATATTAACACACTAAACAAATATTTGGGATAAAATTTCTACATTTAAAAAAATATATAGATGTATGCATAATTTTTTATGACCACTTCTATCTTCTTTATGGTGTGCTCTTCTTAATACTTTTGTGGTTTATGTAGAAAGGAATCTTCATGCGAATCGGGCATTTATACTTAAACTACTTCAACCCCTCAGGAGTTAACTATAATCATTACAGACTAGATCTACACATTTCTTCATGTAGTCTTGAGTTGGATATATCTCTTTCATCTTTCCTATCAGGTCCGTTTCCACCAACTCTCGTTTTCTTCCGACATTAATGTTACGTTCTTTTTTTTTACTTTTTGTATGATGCCTGTGAGATTTTTCGCAAATAAGTCAAAAGTTACTTCAAATGATGTTCAATATACTGCCTAAAGTACTTTAGACCAGATGCTTTAAAAATAAAAGGCTCGGCCTGGTCTATTCCTGTAAATACATAAATATATAGTATAATATAGCATCGGTGGTTCAGTGGTAGAATGCTCGCCTGCCACGCGGGCGGCCCGGGTTCGATTCCCGGCCGATGCAATATTTTTATTAATATATTTTTTTAAATTCTATACAATTACATAAATAGTATTGTCTGTGTATTAAAACGGGTAGGAACTGGAAATTATAAAGGATAGTAATATTCGAAGATTACAACAGTTAACTGAATCCCAGAGAAAAATAGTTTATCGTTCCTGTATTCTTTATAATCGTAACGAATTTTTTCTTGTACATAAAACAACAATAAAAAGCAGAATATCCCCTGCTTTTTATTTTACGGGACTGAGTTATATTCCGTTAATAATTAAAATTAACGTAAAACATTTTGTTAAGCAGGTTATTTGTTGAGCTTTTCACTTTTAGGCCATAAAATTAGTAAACTTTATTTTTTTGTTATTGCTGCTACGTACATGCAAGTTATAAAAAATATGGATATATGATATCTATTTAATTATAAATTGAAATCAAAATTTGAAAGAATATTCAAAAACTGAAATGGTTAGTATGACCAGCATACAAATTTTCAATTATTAAGGTAAAATAAAAACAAATTTTATTAAAAACCTGTACATAAAAATATCTTTTGGTTTTTCAAAATCGGAACTGTTAGATATAAATTCCTTTTGGTAGATCCGAGGATATAGTATAATGAATCGTAATTAAATTTGAACTCATCCATACAAAATACATGTATGTATACAAAACATACTTACAAAGGTTAGTCGTTTCTTCCACTTAATCTCAAAACTTTGTTTTTCCAGGAAGTAACAAAACAAAACTTACTTAATAGAAAATTAAAAAAACAACAGTAATAAAAAGTAAATTAAAAACATCAAAATAATAAAGGGACAGGAAATCTCCAGACACCAGGATTCAACATCAGCCGATTTCCATGATTACATCCTTCCAGCCCACAGAGTCGAGCAACCATCGGTATCCAGGGTCATCCATCTATCTGGTCGATGAAGTCCAAAATCATCTTATATCCATCCGGATCCTGGGCCCAGCATTCATCCGATTTTCATAGTTCATCAACCCTCAAAACTCAAACGTCTACATTTATCTCAAAGCTCTAGTATCCTGAAGGCTTTGGGATTTCTATTGTCCCCGAATTCCAAAAATATGTATAATCTCCTATAGTGTATGATTATTTAATAGTAACAACGTAGTAATTATTATAAGAAGAATATCAAAATTAAAAATTCATACACTATATAAATTTAACATTAAATTTTTTAAAGGGGGATGAATAATCTTACTAGTATTAAAGGTATTAGCATCGGTGGTTCAGTGGTAGAATGCTCGCCTGCCACGCGGGCGACCCGGGTTCGATTCCCGGCCGATGCAAAACTTTTTTTAATTTTTTAAAATAACGAAAAATTTAAATTTCTTAATTTATCTCATCAGGCCGTTGTGGTGTGATGCTGACATTCGTGACACTGTAACAATGCAAAAATGTTAAAAACGCTTTCTATGGATCTATGAAAATGTTCCTTGTTTTTCACAATTTATTAAAAATGAAGCCAAATCCATTTTTCTCAAAAAACAAAACCATTTTCTACCTACTTATTGTCCATACGAAATACATTGGTAAATTATAATAATTAAAAAAAAAATTTTTTTTTAACTATTATCATTATCTGTACAAATTCCAACATCGTTAGACTTCCAAAGAACAATAATGAATTATTTAACTCTCAGATATATTTCTTGCATCGTCAACGCATAATATATCATATGTCAAGAAATTGGTAACACAAAATATGCATTTGTTAGTGATAATTTAAACTGTAAACTATCGCAGAAAAATTAGCACTATTGCAATAGTCATACAATTGATTCATCAAATAAAAATAACACATGTCACCATTTCAAACAAAAGGATTTATTATTCGCATTGAAATTTGTAACTGAGAGAGGAGGAAGAAATAATCCAGAGAAAAAGGAATTTTTCATTCAGGATTCTACTACCAAATCATCAACATTAAAACAATAATAAATAAGTATAAATTTAATAAAGTTAAAAGCAATATTTGTCTTTAAAAAAAAGCAAGTATACCATCTTAAGATTATAAATTTGTGAAATTACATTTTTGTGAAATCTATAAATATAAATACATTAAGTGTCCTTCAAAGTGTGTTTAACGATTAATGTATTTTGAATAATACATAAAATGTTGTGATACGTGGTTGGAGAAGAAAGTGCAACAAATTAGTAATGTTATAAATAAACTGGTATTGTACAAAAGAAATTAAAGGTAGAGTTACAAAAGTAATAATAATTTTCAAAATAGATATTTGTTTTAAATAAGTTGTTATTATCTAATCTTAAAAATAGATAGTCTGGGAGTTAGCATATTTGTGATACAAGAGAGGCAATATAACATGAATTTAATTTCAAATTGAAATTTATAAAAAATTATTTAAATAAATGATCTCTAAGAAAATATTTGTACAAAATTAGTTACTCTATAAGATAGTTTATTGTGTCCCTGATAGTGTGTACGTGTGAAGCAATCCCGTGAACACTATGACTTTCTTCTTAAATCTCAATCTTCATCTTTTCTATTTTATTTGGTTTCTTATAATCAACTCTAGTTCTCTTCTAACCTTGACGCTATTAAATATTTGAGAGTCTTTATTTAATAATCTTTTCTTCTTCTTTTATATAAGGTCATAATAACTGAAAGGTTTTTCGCCTTTAACCAACATAAAAAAAACAAAACAAAAAGGTTTAAAGTGTGCATGTGCTTGTGAATGGTGAAACTACCATCTAAGCAATAAACAAATGTGTATTATTTTCCACGAACAAAATGTTGCCATTTTAAACCCCGAACATATATTTGTATTACATAATCCCTTATTTATTTGGCAATATCTCTACCATAGCGAAGTAAAAATTATCCTTAGGAATAGCATTTTTAATGTCAGTTTTTAAACATCTTACTTGGCAAAAGTTATAGGGTCATTAAATGCAGAGATGTTTTTACAATTAAAATAGTATTAACACAGCATATAAATGAAAATTTTAAAATTTAATAGTTTTAAAAATATAGGTAAAATATAGAGTCGTACCAACAGATTTAAGAAAGAAATATAGTTACCTATAAATTATAAAAAAATAAAACTGCACAGATTTTAAACTTCAAATACTTTTTTTATATTTCAGACCTTGATATTTATTATCCCAAATTTATTTTATCCGCAGACTTTCCATTTAATTTCTTAAATACTCTCTTGTATACTATATTTAACAATACAAATTCATATAAAATATAATTATTTTATTTTAACTTTTATTAGAATAAAAATTGTTTTCAAAGAATTTTTTATCACTCTGTGACTCCCCAAACCAGAATGAATGTTTTTTTGTGGAAAAATAATTTCCCACTCTTTTTAATCATCATTAATAATTATTTTAATCATCATATAAAGATTTTTAATGAAACTATCATTTAATCTTTTGTTTATTAGATTTTATAACTATGCAAATTTTCTGGAAAATTTCACAAGTTTGCGGCCATTAGCATTTGTTTGCTGAATTGAGTGAATTTACAAAAAATTGTTAACTTAATGTACTTTTGCTGAAAATACCTAATTCTTGTGAACGTTTATTGTTTATCTGATATGTAATTGACAGGAAGTGTTGTCTTTAAAAATGTATCATATTTAATTCTTTATACGGAGAACACTCTTACATTTTACTATGGAAAATACATTAAATAAATAGCCATCCTTGACGTTAACGTACCTAAAAAATAACAACCAATTATTTTGAGTAATATAATTAACTGAAATGTATATATCAAATGTACAGTATTTCGTTGAATAAAATCATTTTAGGGACAAAGAAATTATTTTATAACATTTTAATGATTTATTTAAAAATCTTTTCATCTTTGCTCCCATTCATCATTACACGATTTTGTCAAATTTTAAGTACCAATTTTAAATACATAGCAAACTGAAGTTATATATAAAATTCATCAAAATCTATTCGGAACAAAGGCGTTTATTTTGACCTGAAATGCAGAGACCTGAAGGACATTTTGAAATTAGGGTCCATAAATATCGGTTCTCTGGTATGATCACCCACTTCCTCGATTCTTAAGATATGAGAGATGCGAGATAGCAAAAAAATATAATAAAACAAAAAATGTATCAAAATAAGAGTTTTGTGTCAAAAACTCTGTCCAAAAATAAAGCATAACTGAGATTATATCCCGAATTTTCATTGAAATCCAACCTAATTCCGACTTACATGTAGTTTATACATTTTAAAAATTATAATTTATAGGATATTATAATATCAGTAATTTACTTAAATTTGTGTACAATAATTTTTTTCAAATCAAAAGTAGCACCAAATAAATTATTTGCGATTTTCAGGAACAACGTTTTTGTTAAGGAATTTCCATAAAAAAATGTGTTTTATTGCCGAAGCTTAAAACTGTAAAATAGTGAAGTTTCGGCTCTTTTTTTCTTGCCTGGATTTCTTGCAATTTCATGAAACTGCTGTTTTCCCCCTATTTGTTAAATCCTTCCAGTTATTATATTTAAATTATTCCCTTTTATTCAAGGAGACCATGAGTAATTTTGATTTTTTTTCATTCACTCGGGAGTAAGTTCTTGAGATTACTTTTCGTAACACACTATATTTTATCTTAATTGCAACCTGAAAACACACAAGTATGTGGATTTCAAATTTAAAATAAGACTTCAATTTAATATGCTAAGTATTATTTTTAACTAAACAAAAAATCAAGCAATCTTTTTATAAACACTTAGTTAAAACAAAAAATTTAACCTTAAATCGTTTTAGTTATTAGCAAATTGAAAATCTTAATTATACTTATACAACAATAAAAAAATATAAGTTTTTGAATAAGTTATATTACAATTTAACAGGATAATCCACAATTACAATTGACATATAAAAGAAATCTTACAATTACAATACAAAATTAAATTTAAAATATCCCAGGAAAATCAGTTGATTTATATTTTCACTTCGACTTTACTCTATTAAACAATAACACTTTGAATTTTAGTAAAAAACTTTAAAACTTGACCACTCCTGGAATGATTTGGCTTCTGGTGTCTGTGTTGTTGTTGGCTTGGATTTATATATTCGTTAGTTGATTACAGTTGACCGATGCGTTGGTTTTTTATCCATTATAGTTATAACACTTTTGGATATCACTATTTTAATTTCACCATCACTAACTTGCCCACTTCACTGCACAGATTTTAATTTTACCACATTTTATTTTTAATTCTTTTTTTTTTAACCTACTCTAATTATACTTTACTTTTCACTTACTTAAGAATTTCTACTCGTTCGGGCATATAAAACCCCTTACAAATTTATTCACATTTATTTTTAAGAGTCCCCTATGAGAGGTAGAGTGGCTGTATATATAGCCGAAAATTTCCTTAATCAATTACCAATTATTTTTCTCCCTTCTGTAAATTAACCCTTTTTGTCTTTATTATTTTTATTGTGCTGTTAATTAACTAATTATGGGTGCTAGTGCTGTTTGTCCTTGAAATATTTACATTAATTTTCACCTTTGTATTCTTTATTTCGTTTATTTTATTTTAATTATACATTTTTGCTAGTAAAGTTGTTAGTTGGGAACATAACTCCGCCCTCTGCAACGTCTTAATTTCTTAAAGTTTTACTCTTTGCAGCCTGGAACTTGTTACTGAAGAAATTTCTTTTTTTTCTTCTTCTTTAAACTGTTCCTAATGCTTTCCCACGGGATTTTTCTCATATTTTATGCAATCATTTTATTTATTCTCCTCGGCAAGAGCTTGTCCTGGAATTTTGAGTGTTGATTATCGATCCACCCGTTCTTACGTAATTCACGTTACAAGAATTTGCAAATTTTACTTTTTACACCTTTTGAGTTTTCGTCTTGAAACTTCACACTTTTTCTACACATATAAGTCCAATAACCGCGACAGAAAGATTGACCGACTTTCCATTGATACACTCTTATAAGCACTTATTTTCACACCTTCTCAAAACATGTTTCTTAATCAACTGACTACCGTGAGATTTACAGTATCTATTCATATAATTTCAAACATTATTTATGAATTTTATCTTTTTCTTTTTTTCTCACCAAGGTGTTAAAACCATAACTTGCATAATTACATTGAAAAATTATTTATTATTCTATTTTACTTTATAACTTTAATATTATATTAGTTATACAACACATTATTTAAATTCATTTTATTGAAATTTTATACTATATTGAAATTTATCAATTTACTCTAATTTATACAATATTAATTTTTTCCAAAAAATAACAAGCACATATTATTGTTATTTTATTGTGCTTATTTTGAAATTATCATGATTTTTGTTTTTTTGACAAATTTTGAATTTTTTAATATTTTTTACTTCAATTATATTATGGTGTGTCACTTTATATGTAGTACCAGTGCTAGACATGCATTGCATACAACTTGTACTACCAATACATATCCTCCACACTAGTTATTTCATATTTTCATAATTCATCAAATATAAGATTTTTATTACAAATTGGCTAACTTGCGATTTTTCTGTCAAAACTAGTCCGCGAAAACTCCTGGTCATATTACAATTTCACGGACTGGCTTCAAGCAGCAAAATTAGCTACGCTTTATCCAAACCTTGCATTCGATTTTTATTATGGTTTTGGGTTTTTTGGCCAAAATAAAATCTCATACGACGTTTTTCTGTTGTAGTATATATATTGTATATATATATATTGTTGTATTTTTGTTAAAGTATGATTTTAGCCTTATGTTGATGAAATTTTTCATAACATTTTAAAAAAGAAACCTTTCTCTTTGTCCAGCTTTTTGCAATTATTGACGAAAATTACACGTTGAAGTTTGTCAAATTGTTCGGATTGTCAAAATGATACTTGATATATCGAAATGAACATTTGAGATAACATGATTAATACCGATTAGCTACATACAGAAATGCAGCAAATGTTTTTCTCATGATTAATAAAATCAATAATTAATATAGGTTTTAACATTTTCCTAAATATCAGTCCTATCTCAGAACAACGTAAAAAAAGTTAAGTACCTAATTCAAAAATTTAGATTTTACTATACCATGGTGTATATACATGGTATAAAAAATAGTTATGCATCGGCCGGGAATCGAACCCGGGCCGCCCGCGTGGCAGGCGAGCATTCTACCACTGAACCACCGATGCTTACATGTATAACTGAAGTTATTATTCATTATCAACCTTCCATAGATTTAATGATACACAACAGACTGTACGTATATTGCATAACTTGCCCCCTAATTAGCTTGGAATATCTGAAACTATACTTTTAGTTTTAATATCCTTATTAGCTTTTCCAATGTAACCAATTCTACTTGGCCGAGAGACAATGTTAGTTTTACTTTAAAATTACAACATAATTAAATGGTATGTAGATTTCGGTTGTGCCAAACCTGATTTTGAAGGTTTTCGACGATCACATTCCCTAGGAGTTTATTTAGACCATTTACTGAATTACGTGTCTGTCTATCTATGATATATTTTTTAAAGAAAACCCGGACTAACCAACTAAATATTTTCAAATTTAGTGTGGAAGCGAGGACAATTTTTTATAGTTTTTATTAAGTCGTACAAAAGCGGGTGGTAGAATTTTGGTGAAAGGAAAAAGAAAGAAAGAATTACGGATTAACTTATCTCAAGAAGAGGTATAATCGGCCCAACAATTTGAATTTAGGAAAGGTTAGAAAGTCCAGCTATATGATTAGAATTTAGTCATAATCTCTCAAAACAGAGCTCAAAATTTGTGTTAACCACAAAATGTATTAACTTTGCTATCTTTATGAAACTGGTGATATTTATATAAATTCGATTAGTTAATTTTTCACTTTGATTTGTATTTCTGGATCTCTCCGAAAGTTTAAATTAAACAAACACATACATTTTGTTTGTTTTTTAATAATAATGAATAGATTTTGTATTAACATTGTTTATTATTTTATTAATTGGAGAGTAATTTATTGACCATTCTACCTACTTAATTTTTGACATTTCTTTAATCTTTTGATGCATAACTAATGTAAATATTAAACTTGCGTGTAATGGTAATGAGTTATACTAAATTAAAATTATGACTATTTGTTTTTTTTATAGCCTACAAGTGAAACTCTAGATCCCTACTTTGATACAGCCTCGGGATAAAGAGTATCCTGCTTCATATTGGTGTTATACACAAGTTATAAAAATACTTTAAGATGGTCTGGAACACTGGATGATAAACCAATTTTCTCTGTTATCAAATCCCTACTGGCATTGAATTACACCTTGGAAATTGTCCTTTATGTTTAAGTTAAAGAATTAAAATCATTATTGTAATTCATATTTATTATCGATTTATCTTAAGAACATTTTTCTATCTAAACCTGATTAAATATCATATTATTTAAGTCATTACATAGAACTTTAAAAAAATTATAATAAAAACACTGCATCGGCCGGGAATCGAACCCGGGCCGCCCGCGTGGCAGGCGAGCATTCTACCACTGAACCACCGATGCTATATAACATTCAGAAAAGACCATAAAATAAAGACTGAAATGAAGGATGAAAGAGAGGAATCCAACCCAAGAATACGAGAAAAAAGGTGTAGAGCCAGCTAGGCTTCCTTAAAATTGCCATGCTAGTGAGTGTTCGTTATACTCGGGTATAACGAACACTCGGGTATAGTGAGGTGAGCCTCGGGGGGGGGGGGGCATTTTAAGGATATATAATAACTACCAGGAACTCTCGTACCTAATTTCATGGTAACTTCGAGTGAGTATTAACTTTAAAACATGGAGAAGTAGTTTTTCAAAAATGAATATCGAATGTAAAATAAGAAAAAAATCGGTTAGAAGGTAAATAATCGATACCCTCATATATATATATATATATATATATATATATATATATATATATATATATATATATATATATATATATATAATCATATATATTCTGGTTAAAACTCCGTGAGAGTTATGAATTTCTGACAATTAATTATTAAGAAAAATATTTAAGTTAATTTTTAAGCTAGAAATAGGGTGAGTCAATAAATTCCTAAGAAGACCATGCAAGATTAAGCTGTTGGTCAGTGTGTTGAATAGGAAATAATATGAAATAGTTTAGTTGAACTGGCTTAGGTAGAAGAGTGTGTAGTGCTCTTAATGCTATGGACCTTAACGGAAAGTTTTGATCGAGTTGTAAACGTTAAGGAAAGATTGTACTCGTGTGTTTTCTTGTTGGTTTTGGTCAGAGAATCACTGGCTCAACCCTGGGGGCAGATTTTATTAGGAGTTTCAATGTTTTTTTACCTTCAGTTGGCTTTGGTTTGTTTTTTTGGATTATATTTAAAGACCTGTTATTTCGTATCATTATATATATATATTAACTATAAAAAAATATTATAAAGAAATAAACCACAATTAATTAAATAATTAGGAGAACCACGTAATTTGTAACACTCATTTACACATTACTTTTGTATTATTTTCATCTACATTAAGGAAAATCTTTTTGAGTTTCATAGGGTTATAAAATATCAATCACATTATTATTTACGTAACAGTTACACAACTTTACTCTTTGAGATGTCCTTCAAAACTTGATATGCATCTATATGAAATAGAGTCAAATATGAACAATAGTCTGCTAATTT
Source organism: Aphrophora alni (assembly GCA_963513935.1). Lineage (NCBI taxonomy): Eukaryota > Metazoa > Arthropoda > Insecta > Hemiptera > Aphrophoridae > Aphrophora > Aphrophora alni. The sequence goes on from OY740766.1 coordinate 151,065,309, forward strand.
TGTAGATAATGAATTGGTTTTCTTTTTCAGTTAAAGCATTTAATACAGTAAACATTTCAAGAAGTTTATACATCATAATATTTACTGTGAATGTCAAAATGAATCACAATCACAATGCAAGGAGCAACCCAACAATAAAGCAATGAATTTTTATGTGAGTGTTGTTCCTGCTTCACCTACATTATTTTAAACGGTCAATTAAAACGTATCTAGTTTTAAACATATTTTTATCAAAGATGATTTTAAGAACAAAGTTTTGATACCCAAGTAGAATTAAAAAGAAAATTTTGAACAACGGTAATGATTTTTAAACAACTTCAAAACCAGTCAGGGGCTATGTACCTGCAAGAGTAAAACAAGTGAGGATATTTTTTGTATAATCCACTATTAAGCCTGCCATTGTAAACTTAACAGCAACAGCTGAGTTAAACAGTGTGGATAACAATACATAAACTTCTTAGACCACCAGGGCCGAGTTCCGATACATCTCAAGTAACTGAAAACATTTTTTTTAAATTCCCCCTACTAGTCATAATAAATAATTATGCTATTTTGCTTTTTATCAAATTTAAACATAACACCGGGAGTGAACTTTCAATTTTATTTTTAAAATATAGTATTAAAGTAATCTATTATACTGGCAACAGTATGTATTTTAGTTTGTGATAGATCAATTTTTTAGCTTCTATAATTATTAAGAAATATATTCTTAAAAATGAAAAATTAAAATTAAAAATTCTGTAAATATTTTATAATTAATATACTATTAAAAGTTAACACCTTAAACCAAAATTTACAAAACCTTAAATGTTATTAAAATGATTTTTTGCTAATAACTTACTAAACATTTATTCCATTGATTATGTTAATTTATAATACAAATCTTACGATAAATAGTAATTAAATACTATTTGCACATTTAAGATAATATAATATGAAACAGATTGAAATAGTTTATCTAACAAAAAGTGCTTTTTGTTTAATGTTTTAGTTTAGTACTTTTTCTATAGTATACCATTTGAACTTTTAAACACATCTCTCAAACATATTTTAATTACAACTAACAGTATTTTTACGTAACACATTACATTACTAGTTGACATCGGTAACTTCCTTTTGGAAATCGCTTCAAACCATCCTTCATACTGAAATGTATACACCGCGAAATTATGATTTTCAATCGAGAAATAATCGTAGATGAATCCAGCAAGCAATATTTTCAAGCCTTCGATTACAAATATAAAAATATTGTCTCGATATAGGCTACATTTTTGTAAAATAATTCTATCCATATGATCTTTATAGTTATATTGTTTTCGGCATTTTTTTGTTTGTTTAAAGGTAAAAAGTCTCATGGACATCATTGCCGTCTAAAAAAGGAAGAAAGGGACATAAAATAAAGACCTCCTAGCTCACGGATACTGCAATAGTTAAAAAAAATATGTAATCCACTTATTGTATCTTACTCAATTACTACTAGATTTGGTCATTATATTTTATTTTACAAACGCAAATACTTTGAGATATTAATTCTAACGCTGACAACTATGAATAATTAAATTTACTTTCGATTTTTTAAATAGAAATTCTGGCAATCAGCGAATATCATTCATGGAACTAGATTAATAATACACTACATCCTAAAGGAATAATTTTTGAAAAGTTCGATAACTAAAAAAAATATATTGGTAAAGTAAAAATGGTGGCTTTTTCAAATTTCAATTATTTGTTTATTAGAAGATAACTTTTGCATATAGAACCTACACCACACAACAAAACTCTTTCGTGCACCTTTAAAATCTGTATTTATGAAAAAAATCAAGTTGATTGGTACCAAAATGATACTTATCTTGCAACCTTCACAAATGTAATGCACAAAAGTTGATATCTCAGACCTAGTAACACATTTTCTTTGGATGTTTGAAATTAATTTTTTAACAATAACTGTTCCTCGTCGTAGGTACCATTAGCCTACAAGCAGAACTGATTTATAAAAATTTGAATCTAATTTAGTGTGTTATAAGTTGAATAACGTTAAAGATATGATTTAAAAAAACTGTTTGATATGGCAGCCATTTTGACATTAATAATATTTTTACAATTTTAATAGGGACTACATGAGCACATTATAGGTCTCTATAAGAAATGATATCGACGGCGGACGGACAGCATGTCTAAAATCACTTTTTTTATTTCCTGATTCTATGTAATGTGAAGATCAGTTAAAAAAATGAGGTTGCTGTTAAGAAACTTATCCTCTACTTAGTATACTGAGTAAAAAAGTATTACTAAAAATTAAAATAATTCAAAACATAACCTCAAAAAAGGAGGGAAAAAATTGTAGAGGTACTTCTACAATATGCGGTAAGTTTATTTGAATATTTATAAAATTTAGTACTTAAAATAGATTTCATTGTTGAATAGTTTTGTAAAATTAGAAATAGAATTTAGAAACGGCGGTAATTAAAAACAATTTTGCAGTAGTTCTTTCCTTCTTACTGCAAGAATTATATGAACTTTAGTAAATGAACAGTATTTATTAATACCAAAATCGTGATGGATAAATATGAGAATTCGCACATAAAAAATTCTCGTCTTCTCATGTCAGATACCTGCTGTGTGCCGAGTTTCGAATCCAGTTTTACAGAGAAGTGAACGGTTCTGAGCCAAGTCACGAATCTCCAGTGTGCATGCAGAATCTGTAGGTCAACTTTCACATTCTACTCATCTGCCTTGCTCTAACTGGAGATGTTACATGATGTTATTACTTATGTCACAAAACTCTTTCAGTCTTTCTAGTGGTGTACAAACTTTCATCCATTTGAATACGTTTATGGATAAACTGATTTTTGAGGAAATATCAATTTTGGGTTCGCATAGGTCCACAAAATTTGTTTTTTTACAAAATACCTGACAGTTTATCTACCAGTATGTATAGAAGCACGATTTTGTTCGCATTAGATATGTAGGGTGTCTTTGAGTATTTTAGTATTCCCTAAATTATAATGATTTTGTAGTGAGAAAAATCCTAAATAGAGCCCTCCCCCACCCTCAAATATAACATAAACTATAAATAACTCCGAAAATTGTAATATACTTTTATTTGACATTAAATTGAAATTGGATAAAACGAATTAACGTAGTCCAAAAAATAATACTGGTTACTAAAGCGACATAACAGTTCTAACTTAAATATAAATATAAATTTTGAGATTATACTGTAAGAAAAAATACAAAATATAGATTTAAAAGTAGCTCTTAAAAGTTAATTAAACTATTCTTACTGATCAGTAAAACTCCAAGCTGAAGTTTTCGTTCAAGGATATTGGTTTTGGTATATAAAGGTTTTATAAGAAAAACTGCAGGACAGATTTTGTTCAAATTGAGCATGTAGCTTTAACGTTCTTTGATGTATACCTTAATATTATTGTAACTTTAAACTTTTAGTGTCGTAAGAAAAGAAAACACAAAATACCGCGACAAAATATTGATCAACATTTTCTCAAATGTAGACCAGATTATCTAAATACATTGTTTAGAATACTATTAATTCAACGATTTGGTGACAAAAATAATCGGGTAGAAAACGAAAAAAACTACTAACAACTTCTATAAATCGGGTCCTGTTTCTAAAACACCTGTAGTGATTTCAATCAAATTTTGGTGAAATATGAAGATCAGTAATCCAAGACAATCTAACAAAAGTATGTAAAATAGATGTAGGTAGGAGAAATATCCAAAAAATTTAAATAATTCTTTACCGTAGTATTTTTTTTAATAATGGTTAAATTTCAGCATATATTTGTGTAGCCATACCAATGGGTTTTTCAATGTTTGCACATACTTTATTTTAGCGAAATTTGTTTCAACACAAATTTCAGTAATTTTACTTCAAAACGAAATTGTAATTTTCCGTGTTTTGCAATTGCAAAACAGTAATTTTCCATGTTGAATTACCATAAACAAGTCTGGTTTAATTGTCAGAGACACTCAATGAAGTCTAACGCATGTATTAGAGGAATGAACATAAGAGGTTATAGACGAGATATCGGGATTTTGTATAATATATTGCTCCTACGCTGCAATACCTGCAACGACAAAATATGTAAAGCACAGTTCTTCGCAGCTTTTATACGTAAAAGAGATTTACAAATTTTGTTGAGCCTTTTTTTAGCGTCCAAAAAGAAAATAGACGACCCTTACAGATAATACTTCCAAAGTGTATGTTACTGCCTCACTTACAATTTGAGATTTATTGATTTTTTAAGTTAGTAAGAGTTTGTAAAACACAAACTGATTAAGTATTTTATTGGCTCAAAATCTCCATTCCCAGAGTCCGGCCCTAGGCAAGGAAACCCGTAGCTGGATTAACAATTGCCTGGACGATATAGGAGGAGGGGTGTCCTAAGACAATGTGATGTGCGACCCGTGTCGAAGGCTGAATAGCACAGGGGGCAAATTTAGTGTCTTTTAAATTTTATACCTGTATCAGGTTTAGTTATATTGAATCAGGGTTGCAATCCTATCTTTAAGCAAAGAAGAGGATAGTGTTTGAGAGAGGAAGTCCAAGACATTACTGCTAGCTGTCAGTAGTCAGCTGCAGTCAGCAGCTGTTTAGCAGTTAGCAGTCAGCTGCAGTTAGCTGCTATGCCGTCTCTAAGATAAGCAGCTGGAGAGTATCTGATAATCCGTCTACCTCGAATCACAAATATATCCCCTTTCATATAAGATCTAGCTAAAATAGACTTATAAGAATCCCAGGAATACTTACTGGGGCATGTTCCGTGAGGAATTAACCCACAGACTTGGTCGAATCTAGAACATGGGATCGATCGCATGGTTAACTCTTTGAATAGAGCCATCAATGAGTCGTATCAAAAGGCTGGTCCTAAGGTCACGGAGCCCTGAGAAAAAAAGTTTGCAGACTATGTTTGTAAAATGTATGCAAAGTTACAGGAAGATGGGATCAGATGTCTGAATATACAAAACTCCAAAACGTTTAGGCTTACCACTCGATAATGTCAAGGAAGTACTATACTTTGATCAGCGTACACTTTTCGGGTTCCCAGAGTACAGTCCAGAACTAGACCAAAGTAGAGAGGCAAGACCATCGAGCTTCTCGAGAAGACTGGACCAGAGTCAAGACTCTTTTCAAATATATGGTATTAAATGGGCTTTGAAATCACTTCAACCCTTTAAATTTCCAGGACTCAATATCATCTTTCCTGTTCTTTTGCTGAAAGGTGCAGGAGTTGTTTTGAGCGGAGTTGTGGGTAAGATTGAGGCACAAAGAGGGTGTCAACAGGGTGGCTTTTTTTACCGGTTCTGTGGAACCTATTAACAGATGATTCTAAATAAGCAAAATATACTCAGAGGCATGCTAATAGATAAGCTTGAAATATTGCCAGACCAGATAACAAGAGTTACTGGTCTAGAGTATCAGTATCGTGTGTTAACAGAAAGGATGGTTTCAAGGTGAACCTATATATGAAGAATCCACTTGATACACGGACGAGTCTAAAAGCTCTAAATGTACTGGATCAGCTGTTTACGGAGTTAGACCCAGAAAGAGCTTCAGACTAGGCTTGGGAATATTAACAAAGGTTTTTCAAACGGAATTGATTGCACTTACAGAATGTATAAGAAGAATTTTGAACTACAATTTTAAGTCTATCTATTTATTTAAAGTCAGACAGTAGGGTTATCACTTCTGGTTTTGGCAATACACAACTATACTTCTAGGATAGCGTAGGACTGTCATGTCGTCCTCAAAACACTGGGAAAAACAAAGTATATTGTTGTGAGTCCCAGATCATCACGGTATTGGGGGGATTGAAGAAGCAGACAGGTTGACAAAAATGAACAAAAAAAAGAAACTTCTTTGGCATAAATCCAGCCTGCAGAGTATCACATGCTTAGGAACACCAGAAGTTTTTAGAGAGAAAGGTAATGTACATTCTAAGGCGATACTTAGACACCCCTCCGAGGAGACTCTTAGACTAAACAGGACCGATCTGGGGAGGTCATAGGATATTCCGTAGCTATCTATACAAAATGGCGTTACGCACACCAGACATTTTGTGTACGATATGGAGTGCACAATATAATAACTATTGATGCACAATTGAGAGACATATCCCATACAAAATTTAAAAAATAGTAAACAAACAAACAAAGCATCTAAAATAAAGTCATCAAAATGTCAGTTTATTACATTATTTTCAAAAAGCTTATATAGAGAGCATTTGATTTTAATTAGTCCTAAGTACAAATCGTATAAGATTGAAAACGAGCACTTAATGGCGGCTGCGAAGTTTTCTTAAAATTATTTCTGAATGATAATTTACCTTTGCTTGATATTTGTACATATATTTGGATCATTATCCTTCAGAACTCACCTAAATTTGAACCAAATTGTACAGCTAATTTGAGAAATTACCGTATTTATGAAACAACTACATTGCCGATTTTATGTTTTATGTTTACCCATAATATAAAAATCGGATTTTTTAAAATGTTTTGTTAGGGTCTTTAGAAACCTACATATCAGCACAATTTGATAAAAATCATTATAGACAATTTTGAGTTTTGGTCTAATAGTAGGTACCATCAAATTTGGAAATTTATAGATTTAATAAAAAAAAAAAAAAAAAAAAAAAGGTCTTGATAATAATATAAATATTCAAACACGTTAAATTTGATTAAATATCGCTCCACTCGTTTGGGCTGTAGATGATGGACAGTCAATATTAAAAAAATGTTTGTTTTGAATTTTTAGAATTTTTTAAAACGTATCTTTCCGCGAAAAACTTTAACCTGAACAAGACTAAACTGCGAAGAGTCATCAGATTTCCTGTAGTCATCTACACAAAATGGGATTAAGTGCAGCTGATCTTTTGTGTAGGGCATATGGTGCAACTGTGGAAACTACTCAACACGTAGTTTTTGACTGCTCAGTTTACGAGAGGAATCCTTAGGTTTTTATGTAATGAGGGACAGATTAGGAATAGGAAAACATCATCTGAAGCACTGTTTCAAAAACTTGAGGTGGAATTGCTAAAGGAAGATCCTGTAAATGAGAGTACACAATAAGCTATATGGCCGAGAGGTATATTCAGGACAGTAGATCCTAAATAATTATTGTTCCAAGAAAGAGGCGGAGAATTTAAAAAAGAAACATTATATTTTATAAATCATAATTTCTGAGTGAAGGACCAAATGGAAGTTGATTTATTTTGGATCTTGTCACATTAAAAAAAAAAAGTTACTAAAAATGTTAGGGATAAACAAAATTTTTCCGCCTCTCCCTCTAATTTGTTACCATGGAGCCGAAAATTATTTAACATTTCTTCTTGAGCACAGTTAATTCTGTTTTAGTAAAAAAAGCATGATAAGAAGTTCAAGATTTTTTGAAGTGTTTTATAACAGGTCCTTGATAATTTACATGTACAAACCTTCATAAACACAAACGTCTAATGGTTTTTATGACGAATACTGTTTTAAAGCTGCCCCTATGTATCTTTATAACGTTGTTAAATTCTAAAAGATATAGATTATGTATGGCTTTAAAAAGGAACAAAATTGTATTTTAATTTGTTTCAAATTTAAGAATTTTTTTTGTAAATTTTCAGATACCACTCATAGCAATGGTTAACAAAAACGTTCCATAAGTTAATATTTTAATGTGAACATCTCCAAACCTAACATTTAGAAACATATTATTATGGTAAAAATTAAAAAAAGCTTGCATCGGCCGGGAATCGAACCCGGGCCGCCCGCGTGGCAGGCGAGCATTCTACCACTGAACCACCGATGCTATACATAAAATCGATATCATTAATTCTATCCACCTTACAGTAAATAAATCAATTTAGCGTATGATTAAATACTTTATGGTTTGATAAATGACGATTTTTCTGTCAAAAAATCCTGCTTAGATATATCCTATTATGTTTTTTTGTGTTATTAGCACTGTAATACAATAGACACAGTCTTATCTATAGCATTACAAGTGATATATCCATTAGGAAATATTCTGCACTAAATAAATTTTCTATTTTTATATCCTGCAACAAGATATAATATCACATAAATAATGACTACAAGTATTATTTATATAATTTTCTCAAAAACAAAAATCGTTTACGTTTATTAAAATTATATTTTTCAAGAAATCATTCTCATTTTCTCAGATGTTTGAATTAACAGTGTTAAAATGCTGTTTTTATGACTGATATTCACGTGTCATGGCCTCAAGCAACTTAAAAAGTGAATTTCGTCATACATTAAATTTGATATAAGGTGCATTATATTGTATACATATAGAACCCTATTGAAATTCAGAAAAATCGAAGTGAAAATGTCAAAATGGACGGTTATTTTAAACAGTGTTTTGTTAATATATAGTGAATTATTCAACTTATAACACACAATAAATTAAATAAAAATTTGCAGACTTCATATCAACATGTAGGTATCAACGCCTCTCTACTTTGACAAAACTCGAAGCTATATATATATATATATATATATATATATATATATATACTGGGTGTGCTTAAGACCACACGTTAGAAGTGAAAACTTAAGTGTGTGTGCAATATTTTTTGCACTGATTTTAGTTTGACTATGTATATGAGTTTGAGAAAGTTAGTGCTATATTTTTCCTAGATTTTTAGTTTTAATATATATGGGTATGTGAGAAAGTTTGTGCGATATTTTTTCATTTATACACTAGTTTAATTATGTATGCGAATTTTGAGAAAGTTAGTGCAATATTTTTCGTAGTTTTTTAGTTTTAATTGGTATGGGTATGTGAGAAAGTTTGTGCGATATTTTTGCATTGATTTTAGTTTGACTATGTATATGAGTTTGAGAAAGTTAGTGCAATATTTTTCGTAGATTTTTAGTTTAAATACGTATGGGTATGTGAGAAAGTAAGTGCAATATTTTTCGTAGATTTTTGTTTTAATATATTTATATGGGTATGTGAGAAAGTTTGTGCAATATTTTTCGTAGATATATGAGTTTATATATACGCTGTGCGCGCGTATCCGTTGTCTATATATATATATATATATATATATATATATATATATATTAAAGTTGCATTACAGTACGGTACGGTGCGTGACGCGATTTCTATTTAAAAAGTCCATCCCAAAAAGTACCCAACGCGCCAATAGAAGTTTTCACTTCAAAAATGTAATTTTCAAGAAAATGTAATACTCGTAGAGTTACGAGATCCATCAAGGGCGTGGCACCAATGCGAGCGTAGCGAGTGGACACCTTTACCATCTACGAGGAACGTTAGGGCCTAGCCATCTTCAAGAGAATAGTGGATGTAGTATACACAATTTACGAGCTTCAGAAAACCTGTGTAACAACTGTTTCAAACAAACTCACCCAACTGAATAAGACTCCTTGATCTACTAAAACAATATTTCTTACAAATCCCAAGAAACACACTTGTGGGCATTATATTTTTAGGGTCTGCTTGTATTACATTATACGGTCGAGATAGGATGCAACTATTGACTTGTTTTCTACTTTGTACGACTATTTAAAACTTTAGAGATAACATTTTGGTACTTTTTAATACCACATAACTTTAAAATGAATTCATTTTCAGTATCTGAGGTCACTATTAGTTAAAATAAAGTTTCTTACCTTCATCTGGTTGCCGTCCGGTAGCCAGAAGGTGTACACCTAAACGTAGTTTAATGTGATGTGTGTGTTTTATGTAAATAATTTTAGTGTTTGACGACCTCGGTTGAGTAATATATTTATGTTGTGTCTGAAGATGGGATAAAAGTCTCGAAACGCGTCAGTAACACAAAAAGTCACTTGACGGTAAGAAGGTAGGAAACTTTATTTTTTAAAATAAAATTAAAAAATGTCCATGTTTCACCAAGTGATAAAAAAAAGAAAACTAATGTTTTATACTTTTTTATACAAATAATTAGTTCAGGTACACTTTCAAAAGTCCTTTAACACACTTGGGAATAAACAAAATAACAAAAAACAAACTTTTTGTAAAAAGTAAAATGTTTATTCCTATTAGACCCTTATAGCTATTACAACAACAAAGTTGTCATCTTCAGAGGGAATCTTAACAAAGACTGCCCTTTTACTTTTTACAAAAAGTTTGTTTTTTGTTATTTTGTTTATTCCCAAGCGTGCTAAGGGACTTTTGAAAGTGTACCTGTATATATTGTCACCACAGTGCTCTGGTCTTTGTTTAAATAATTAGTTGTTTAGAAAAAAACGTATCAACGCCGTACACTCCAAATTGACGTTAGTACAATTAAGAATAGTTTAATTAACTCCTTCCAAAAGCGTCGTGTTAAAACTTCAAATAGAAACAGAACTAATGGCGACTTGAAGTAGATTAAAAATAGGAAATATTTGAACTCACGAAAAATCTTTATTTTGCTCAAAATTTCATAGACATTCATTCATTCAATTTCTTTTTACTCTATTTTCAACAAGTACGTCATAAAGTATCTATTACAACTAAAATAGTAATCTATTACTGTACTTCAATGGTCGGTCTCACGATTTCTCAGCGCCTTCTTTAGGGTAATCCATCCGGTTATTTAAGTGTCTCAATTACTTAGAAATTCTCTAAAGTGTAGGAACAGAAAACAGTTAAGTTAAAATTTTTGTACTTCTGATCAGCTACTTCGAATTAACTAACATTTAACATTGTAAGTATTTAACTTCTTCTTTTTTTATTGGAACGTTTAATCAAACAGACGAAATAAAGATTTCATTATTTAATTGCATGACAAACAACAAGAAAAATATAAAGTTCGATCATTGTAGGACTAGAGCTTGCAAGCTAAACTTTTAACAAGAGCTGTTAACGTCGATTTTACTTACTAGGTATATAGATTGTTCATTTCTATGGTATAGTCTGAAGCTCAGAAATTAAATACTCTAGTGCTGCCATCTAAAGGCCCACTTCAATAATTCAAGGACATTTGCCATATTATGCTATAAGTGCTCTCATACTAGCGCATTCTGAACCTGAACCTACAAACTACAAGCTATATATTGAAGCCTCACATTTATTGTTTGCTATATAACTGTTCTCAGTTGACCTTTATTTGAGATCCTTGTAATATTTACTATTGAAGATGAAAACCATTTTATCTCTTGTAAATTGATTTCCCTACTTCAGTTCTACATTGCTCCAGGTTGAGAACATTCTTTCCTTTTCTTACATTTCTGTTATTTCTTTCTGAATATTCTGGATGTCCGAGTAGGCTACAACAAACCTATTAGATTAAGGTTCGACTTGGTCACCATTCCAATCTTGCATACATTTATAGACTTCCTACACATTAATTTGCAACTTCCTAACAAATTACAATGTAATAATAGGCTACACTAGCCTCGATAATACGAGCTGTCTAGAAGCAGAACTAATCTGGGCTGAGTTGATCCTCAAAAATAAATTCCTTGTAAAGAATTTTAAGTAACAGTGTTGATTTTATGTCTTAGAAGAAGTCCTATAGCATTCGGTTATGTGAAGCTCAATATGTGGGTGGAACAGTTTGTAGGTTCATGTACAGAGCACGCTAATGTTAGAGCAGTTGTAGTACAGCATGCTATTTTGAAGTTATCAGAAGTAGGCCCTTAGATGGCAGCACTAGATCTAATTTCAGAGCTTCACACCATACCATGGAGATGGACAATTAATTTAATACGTAAAATCAAAGTTAATAGTTATTATCTAAAGTTTCGCTAAACATACGAATGATAGAAACTTATATGGGTGTGGCCATACTCGACGCTGTAACGCTGTACCCTAAACGCCAAAAGGATGTGGCCATACTAGACACTGTACTAGCTGTAGCCTAAACTCCAAAAGGGTGTGATCATAGTGGACACTGTAAAGCTGTACCGTACACGCCAAAAGGATGTGGCCATACTGGACGATATACCTTAAAAATGCCAAAAGGGTGTGGCCACACTTGACGCTGAACTCCAAACGCCAAAAAGGTGTGGCCATACTACGTTTGGTAGGCTACTTCGATACACATCAGAGAAGTGGTTATTCTAGCCGCGGCCATTACTAAGAACTTATAATCATTCAAAGAAGGCAATAAATAATATTATTTCTTCAAAATTTGTAAAAATTTGGTTGCAACGACAAAGAATCATAAATTAAGAATCATTATATAAGTTATAATTTGAAAATAGAATTTTGGAATTTTGAAAATCGGTTGTAATTTTCATAAATTGTAGCCAATTATTTTTTTAGTGAACAAACTTGTCCAACAATTCCTAGAATCGAACCTCCATAAACAATTTGATCAAATAGATTAATATTGCTGTATTTACTTATATAAAAAGGCCTACAGCGAATACAAAATGGCGGAATATTATGATTTTGAGTAGGATAGATGGACAATTCTTCTCAGCTCTCGCGATGAAAGTCGTATCACGTACAATTCATTTACACAATTTCACCATATCTTAATAGTAAACACTAGGTCCTTTATTGACGCAATATTTTGGCGTTTGCAACTCAATCAGGATTATACAGAGTGTCCAGTAATTACGGTATCAAACTTCAGCAGGTAGATTTTCAAGTCAAAATATACAAGAAATGTCTAATAAAGCATAATCCTATTTCCCTTAGTTTTCCGTCTGTTTGTGTTTTTTACTAAAACATTTTTATCTTCGAAGTCGATAAAGGTATAAACTTAAAACTTTACATACCTGTTAGTATAAAAAAGACCAATATTTAAAAACTTTTAAATAATTATCACTTCCTGTTCAAAATGGCGGCCATACTAAGTTTTCTAAGCTTAATAACTCAAAAACCTTCCGGCCGCCATTTTAAAGCTGTAAGTGACAATTATTTAAAACTTTTTTTTTTAATATTGGTCTTTGTTATACTAACAGGTATGTAAAGTTTTAAGTTTATACCTTTATCGATTTCGCAGATAAAAATGTTTTAGTGAAAAACACAAACAAACAGACAGACGGAAAACTAAGCGAAATAGGACTTTGCTTTATTAGAAATTTGTTGTTTGTTTTGATTTGATAAATCATCCGGTGAAGTATGAATAACACTCTGTATAACTTTAGAAAGAATAATAAAAAAAAACAATGCATCGGCCGGGAATCGAACCCGGGCCGCCCGCGTGGCAGGCGAGCATTCTACCACTGAACCACCGATGCTATTCTTAGAACTATACTTTAATACTTACTTAATGAGAATATATGTTTCATAACATCTGTAATTATATAATATATTATAGTATTTTATATTGAATACCTAATTTGTGTTAGATATCCTTTCGATTGCCGACATCGACATTGAGATTGATGTATATAGATCAACAGTTAAACAAAATGAGCTATTACAGGCTCATATATAGGTTTTAGATAAGAAGGAAAGTCCATTTAAAACAGCCACCACAATGAAATTGTTTAACTATTTTTTCGGTTAGACTATATTCAAGGAATATCAAGACATAGTTTTCATGCAAAACTAGAGCTGGACTTTTATGACTTGAAGTTTTTGTTCGAGGGTGATGTATACGGGTTAAAAATTATCCTAAAAATTTTTTTTTAAAATTAAATATCCTTTGCCTTTTTTCAATTTTTTCTGACAAACAAATTAGTGAATGATTTCTAAAACCAAACTTAAATACCAAAATTCATCAAAATTGAGTCAAGATTATGACCTCTAGACCATTTACACACGTACACATCCTATATACAGAATGTAAAAAAGTCCTGGGTCAGTTAAATAACCTTTTAAACTAAAAGGGTAAAAAGCTGAAATTTCAGAAATGTGGTTTGATGTAAACTAACTATTGTATGTATAATAAGGTTAGTTCATCCCCCCAATTTTTTTTTGGCAGAAGCTCAAAATTTTCAAAATTAAAGCATCATCAAGTAATTCCTCATTTTAAAGGTATTGTTTGACAGAAAATAATTGTACAAACTAGAGGTTTCCATCCAAAATTGTGGCCAGTCAAAAATATCCAACTTATTTCAAAATCTAGGCTAATTTTAGCTGTGGAAAATAGATTTTTAGGTTAAAATTAAAATTTTAGTTTAATGCAACTTCCTGCTCAAACTTGGTAAAGTTTTTGCGATGTATTTTCTTTCCTTAGATTCTAAAATAAATTGGATTTTTTATTAACACGAACCGCCTGCTATTTTGGAATGTAGCGACCTCTAATTTGTGCAGTTATTTTCTAGTAAAAAATACCTTTAAATTGGGAAATTACTCTTTAGGGCCTTACATTTGAAATTTTTGAGTTGCCCTTTAAATTTATTTTTTGGGGGTGAGGGTGAATTTACCTTATAATGCCAATAAAATGGATTTTGCATGCCGAAAAACATTTCTACAGTTTCTGCTTACTACCTTTTCTAGTTTAAAAGTTATTTAACCATCTTGGGACATTTTATACTCTCTATATATTTATTGTACACCAAAGTATGGTGCAAAATTACACCAATTAGTAGGATTGGTGACATTTCGTAGTGTCAAGATTGTAATTTCTATGAGAATGAATTCTGCATGACAATGCACTCTCAATATCTTGACTACCTATATTAGAAATTTGCTAATAATCTATAACCTAGACTCTAGAGAACATATGGGTATAAATCTGAAGACCTGAAAAAAGATGAAGATAAAATACAAAGTGTAAACTGTAGGAACTTTCAAAATTGAAATAATATGTGACCATAAAATATAAAGCCAGGTTTTCGAGAAACTGTAATATTTACAAATTTATTATAAAACTTATTCAGAAATATATATAATGTTTTAAAAATCAAAATTTTGTGATAGCCTATATAAAGATTAGAAAAACAAACCAAAGTGACAAATTTCAGATTAAAGAAAATTAGACACTCTAGTTGATGAATGTATTGGCTCCGAAAATTAACCTATGTAACTGGGATTATTTAGGCTACAGTTGTAAACAGTGTCACCAGTTTTGCACATAGATTTTAGATTGCCCAGAATGTGTTCAGTTGTGTTTGACCAAATATGTTACATTCATTTATATTTGATTAACACTGTCAAGTATATTCCAGACTTTGTATTACAATAGTTACATTTATTTGTTGTATTTGACAAAGAACTATGGGGGGGGGGGGTTATTAGCCCGCCCCATTATTTCCCCTTCCTCATGACTTATTCAATAAACCATGGTAGAAGATTGTAAATAACTAAAAACTAAACATGACATAAACAAAATTCATATAGTTTAATGTAAAATCTAATCCTCAATTAAATGTAGTTAAAAGTAAAGGAAAAATCTAAAATAGAAGTAATGTGAATTTCGTTAATATTGTGTATGCAATTTATATTGAAAAAAAAAATCATATTTCACAACATAACATGCCAAGTCACTTTAACAGCTTGTTTTGCTCCCTGAATGATTTCTTCAGTAACAAGATTGGACATTTTAAAAGCTGTGTATTTTCCCCTAACTTCTTTTTTTTTAAGATATGGGGTGACTTTCAGTTGTGTTGCTAAAAATATTTTTACTTTAAAAAATAATCATGACTAAAAAATTGCTTCAATATCCTGTCCACACTCCACAGACTACTCTTTTAGGACATGGTATGTACTAACTCTGATGTAAAAGTTTGTATCACACTTCTAGAAAATGTTAAAAACAAAGATTCTTTTGAGAGTTTGCGGTTTATATGTAAATTTTTATTATTTGAATAGTTTTAAATTAAATTATAACAGCCCATAAGTTTTCTGTAAGCAAAAGTTGATGCAAATAAATAAAAATACAAAAATGTGTAGAACATAAATCTAATTTTAATATTGTACAAATAATATAGGTACTCATAGAGGAAAAAAAAATTTTAGCCTTCATCTTGATGAAAACCAATTATACCAGATGGATTGTTTATTTTAAGTGATAATTTTTTAGTAAAATATGGTTCGTTTGGAACTAACAGTGTGAAGAATTTCATGATGTATTAAAATTCAACTAAGGCTTCAGCATTTTTTCTACAGCATAGATTTAGAAAATTTTGGGACTGAATTCGACAGAAACTGGCGTCCTTTTTGGTCAGAACCTGTTAAATCTATTTTTTACTTGAGTTTGAGATTTAATGAAATAAACTTCCTCTTTGCTCAACACCACAAGAAAAATCACTGGGTGTGTGATCAGGGCTTCATGCAAGCCATTCATGTGTACCACTTTTCAATCCAGTCAGTGTAATGGAAAATGATTGTCTAGCACAACCATAATTGCAAAATATGACTGGACACATCTCGCATGAATATAAAGTCATAGAGGTTGCCTGAAGTTAACACAATAGGCTAAACATTATTTTATGGCATGTATTCCAAATCAGGCCACAAACTATATAGATGTCATGCTATCACAACAAACCAGACCTTTGAGATCTCTTCCAAGATTCTCTTCTGACCAGAAAAAAACATTATGCAATTTCACAGATCCCCACACAAATATGAAACACAACTTCATCGCTCCAAATGATGTTGTCTAACAACTAGATCCAATTGTTGTAGCAACCAACGATCCTACAGTACTCTACCCAGTGATCACTGTCTGTTACAAATCAATAATGACTGTTTATCGGTTTCCAAGAAAATTCAAGCCATTGCTTACAACTGTTTGACTTGCGTTACAGGATAGACTACTTCACAAACAGCAAGGTTTTATTGATTTATGAAGACTTCATTGCACAATTCCTTTCAACATATACGTAGAAGGGCGACCACTTGTGAGATGAGCTTAAGATCCAACACAGCATTAGGTTCATGATCGCCACACTTTATAACAGGAGTCCATCAAGGATTGTTGTGGTTATCTTTTCTTACCCTGTAAGGAACATAATACATTGTTTCGCTATAATCAATCCATAATCTGTAAAATTATTAGATATTTAAATTAGAGAGTTAATTTACAAAAACTAGGGTAGACAATAATTTCACAGCAGTTATTGTAAAAAAAAAAAAAAAAAAAAAAAAAACAAAAAAAAAACAACATAAAATTGTAAAATTTAGGAAAATTGTTACAGTTTAATTTAAACACATTACGCTAAGTTTTTTTTGTGCTTTACATTTACATATGTACCAAACACACAGTATCTATTTGACTGCACAGTTCTCTTCACTTGAAACTGTTTACAGTCTATATCAAAACTAGGAGTTACATGATGCAGTTTTGTAGAGGAATCAACGCAACGTGTGAACTTCAGGATTAATAACGCAAACTATTTACATTGATACGCCATTTTATTACATGTCTGTGTTTATATTCATCTGTTCAATTACTAATATTTTTATTATTAAGTAATTCGATTTGTTAACATTTCAGAATAAAAAATAAATTGCTTAAACACCGTAGTAAAATTATGTTAAACTCAGACTGTATCTGAGATTGTTTTAATGTACAAAGTGATTGATGATATGAAGACTGATCCAAGTGTGGTGCGTCTTCTCAGCCCAAATCTAATAGTTAAAGTATTCTACACACTTATTGAAATGAATAAATATTTAATGCAATCTTACATGTATCAACCAACTTACTATATTATTTTACACATATTAACTATTTAATAACACTAGTTATATACAAAACATAACATTTATACAAAAGAAAAATAAAGATGAAATTGAAACCATTACTTTCTTAACACTTTTTGCCATATAAAATTTCTAAGAGTGAACTAAATGTAGAATAATTGTTTCAATATTTGATTATAGAAATTGATTTAAAATACAAGAAATTATTTGGAAATAACTAATTGTTTAATGATATGATAGCTTTCGTACAGAATACTTTTCTGTTTACCTACCTAATTTACCCTTCAACCTTGTTAATTTATACAGTAATTGTTTTGAGTTATAATATTTTGTATTAAGAACAAAAAGCGTTATTATAACTTTATTAATGGTTATTAATATTATTAAATTCATTATTTAATATATTAGTTGTCTTCCAAACTATCATGTATTTTTCCAATCCTTAAAAGAAATTATGAATTTATGACAGTTATTATAAAAATAGTGCTTTATGTATAAATTCTTAATATTAGGAAATTTGCCATCTATTGTGCTTTACAAACACAGCTTTATGTGGTTATTCTCACACAAGTTGTTCAATTTAAGTTGACGTTTTTAAATTAAAGATATGAGAAAGTTACCAGCATTGAGGGATAGAATTAACAAAATGGGAAATATTAAAATAACAATTAAAAAGAGGGGTTATCTTTTAGAAATAATATATCAGAATTTTATTAAGGTGGTACAACTTTATCAATTAGTATTGAAAATTAATTAATAAAGACATATAATTCAATATAGATAAAACTGTAAAAAAAAATTTTAAAACCTACTTCAAATTTTACCATGTTGGGTCAATTCTTGGCCATTTCTAACCTTCTCAGTTTTTTATTGGAGATTCAAAATTAGTTTTTGAGATGAAGTTAATGATGAAAAATAAGAATAGTTGCAAAAAACAGTGATCAAAATAATTATCTAACTCCGAGAAGATTATAACAATTATTTTGAATTTATAAAATAGCTAAGAACTTAACACTAACCTCAATTGCAAAATCGTTTAACTTTTAGTAATCAAATTAGAAAAACCATTCTTTTTCATGATTCAAAAGTTAAGTATACACACAAATAGTGTGTATCTTCCATATAAAATATAAATTGGCCTTACCACACTTTACTTCAGGATGTTATTCAACACAACTAACTGTGATTCCATTTTTCATTTTATGATTTGAAGAAAGTGGTTTTTGTCAGAGCTTGACAGGATAGACAAGACAATTACTGTCTTGTTTCAAAGTTAGTGTCGTTTTGTTTATCTTGAAATCGTTTGAGGAAACTTTTTTAAATATTCTGTTTAAATTAAGTTGTTTACGTGCAAATGTCCTAATTGTGATTATAAATAAGCAAGTCATCCCTTGTTAACTAACATCAAAAAATAAATAATTTAAGACTGTCCTGGCAATATTTTTAATATATTTCATGGTGCTGGGATAAATTATTTTATAATAAAGCTTTACAAAATTTGATTTAAAAAATGGTTTAAAGTTGAAAACATATTATAAATATAATAATTGACAAGTGTATGATTTGAGCTCAGATACAGTCTGGGATGACGAGTAAAGCTTGAAGCACATGACTTTTAAATTCAGTATTCATAACATATGCTTTATTTATAGAGACAATTTTAGTATACGATTTTTTTCTTCTAACTCGTTAATGCATCAATAAAAGCAACCATTAATTTCAGAATAGTGAGTACTGATATTATATTTAATTTCTTTCCAACAATTCGAATATTAATAATATATATTATTTATATCTAATATTTCTCAAGCATTATTTTAAAATGTCAAATCAAGGAATATAATTTTTAAACATATTGGAGATTTAAGTCTCAATTACATTTTTTTGAATAGTAACAACACAAAACATTTTTAGATGTTAATATAAATATTTTAAATTTAATGATATATTTTGATTGTAAATATACAGGATATATATTGTTTGGTTGATAATATAATACAGTTAGGATGTAATAACAAAACATTACTCTTCTAAATTTTTAAAAGGATTGAAGTAACATCAGTCTCACACCATTCTGAAGCACAAAATAAATGAATTAGTATTATTAAAGAGTAATAACATTAAGGTACACTTGAACATTGATATACTGTACGCGAATATTTACAATATACAAGAGTGATTTGCATCAAGGAAACTAAGAAATGAAGAAGGAATGTTAAGTTTTGTGCACCCATCAACATGTAACCTAGTAAATGTTTGACTAGTGAAAAATAATGGCAACATATCATGTGAGGTAGTTTCCATTACAGTTCAAATAATAAAAAGAGAGAAAGTAAATACAATAAAACTCCCTGACAAATGTTAAACTAAAAACTAATTATCACTAATATTGTTAAATAAGTAACACAGTGCCCACAGAGTGAAAGGTTAAAGGACAAGAAATTGTACATACACTCTACAATTTTGCATTACATACATAATGTTATGCCAACAGATATTGCATATTATTTTACAGTGCTTATTATCGTAACTAATAACATACATTGATATTAAATAAATACATAAATAATTGTAACAATTTTACTTTCTTAACTAAACAGTATTTTAGGATTTTCTAAAGTTTAAGCCTATACACTAAATCTATACACAACCCCTGTACTGCTCTCTCCAATTAATTTACCTTCAGTAATTTATCTTGTTTGTTATACCCATTTATTTATTTTGGAAAGATTGATTTTATTGAATTTGTTTATAAATGTTTTGTTTCAATACAAGTTTTCTTTACTGCTTCTCCATTCTTCTTCTACATTAATTTTAAATAAATTTCAAAAGAAGTCTGATTCTACATTAATTAACTTTTCTAACTACATAATAAACTAATTTAACTTGAAAATATTTATTCTTCACATTAATGTCATTGCACTTCTAGATATATGGAATGTATTACTTCTCAAGTACACCAATAATTAATTACACATTCAAAAATTCACTAACATTTGTTTTTAATTTACAGCACAAAAATATGTTTTATAATTTGTTGAAGATATAATATTGTGGATAATATCCTACGGATCTTCTTCATGTAGGATAACTCCATCAGGCATAAGAGGATTTTAGTTGTGGATAGTTTAACATTGAAAATAGTTTGAAACCGAATAATTTCAAGAATATATAATATTCATAAAATGTATTCCATTTCGGAATGAAAAATAATGTAATATTGGACATGTAAGTAACAGTTATTAGGAATTTTGTCAAGGTTTTCAATATGTTAAACAAGACATGTATTTAAATGTTTATACATTTATTAAGTTTAAAGTTTCCATATAAGAGTTTTATTTATTTATTGTTTTTAAGCGGTAAAATTCTCCATATCCTGAAATACTGAATACTTGTTGCTTTAATTCAATATGTCTTATGTCAAACTCATTTAATAGGACAATTATCGTAGATTATATTGTAATGAAAATAAATTTAATATTAATATGACTATGATTAAATTGTAAAGTACTAAAGCTTATTGACAAATTGAATTTTTCAAAATCTTTAAATTTGTTTTAACAATGATTTATTTTGTTTTAGAAACATTTTATATGTACTTTACTCAACTTCTGACAAATGGACAAACCCTAAAATATCGAAATTATTAATCTGGTTTTATTTTATTCACTCTTTAAATTATAATACATATTTATTATATGTAACATTGCTTTTCGGTTATTCAATATTTTCATTGAAATGTTTGTTTTTCCGTATTTTTATATATATTTTTAAACTTTAAGTTTTGAAGGGTGTTTGAGCAGAAGATTTGTGGCCATATTGATGTGAAAAAATTTAATAATAATGTGAATTTTAGCGATTACTTGAAGTTGGTTTAGTATTTAATAGGCTTCCAAATTTATATATGTGTACATTTTTATTTAATCGTTTTCATTACTTGTAAAACAACTTTTTTATGGTTACGTTATCAAAGGCAATGAGAGGTAAATATTAATTTAATATTTTTTGTATATTTTGAAATATTTATTCAATTTTGTGATCAAATATCGTTAAAAATGTATAACATATTAATCAGAGTTCTGTCGTTCTAACATTGATGTAATTATACCGAGATAATATAATTATTATGTGTTTCAAATGTGTTAATCGGATTGTTTTAAGAATACCACAATACCCTTCCTTCAATAACAAAAAAAAATGAAAATTTTTTTTAACAAACCTTTTTATTTATAAATTTTGTCCTTTTGTGTACGTTTAATTAACGATCTTTTTTTAGTTATACTTAAAACTTAATTTATATGTACATATACATTTAACATTTCATTATCATAACAATCATCGAACAATTATTGGATTTTAAAAATTGATTGCAACAGTATTTTCAGGAAATACAATAATAATTTATTATTTTTAAAATAAACCAAATTAAAAATTTACTTCATTGTGAGTCAAATCATTAAAAACAATTCCTAAAACTCAATTTTTCATTAATGAATGTTAAGGAATTCCACTTGGATTACTATAAGAAGTACCTTAAAAATATTCATTGTTAAGGCAAGTTCATAATTCAGTCATAATAATTCAAATTTAATTTGTATTTTAATAGTTTATATGGAGTGTCTTATTAAATATTATTAAGAATAAATGTTTGCTAACATTCTATATCATATAAAGTCTAAAGCACTTTTATGTTAAAAGTAGAAAGTGTTATTGGTTTGTTATTTGTTCCATTCATTGTTCAGTTTAAGTTTTAAATCATAATTTAGTAACGTTACAAAATAAAAGATTACCAGTTGAGACATCAAACGTACCACCATTAATATTACCAAGTTGTACATAAATTATTAGATTTGATTGCTTAGTTCTTTCATTAATTACAATCTTTTTAAATTTATTTTAGACAATATATTAGGAGTTTAGACATGCTGAGTTTAGAGTGTAGTATATAAAATAAATTCTATGTTGGACATTGTTTCTAGTATTAGAAAAATAAAAACTATTTTAATACAGTACAATGTAACTTTTATTGTTTGTTTTAAAACTCAAAAATTGAGGACCAAAAATGAAATCATAAGTTTATAACAACTCTTATCAGTAGAGTTTTCAAAAGTTTGTCTGTTTTAAAAGTTATTAGGTAATTATGAATAATTTATGTTATTAGTATTTTTTATTTCTACATTTGAATTGCTCAACAGGTTTCAAGGTTGTAATTTATATTTTTTGTGTGTTATAATGTGTTCATACCTTTAGGAATAATTGTATTCCATTTCAGGTTCGCTAAATAAATAATTATATATGTCTAGTAGTACTGTTCTATAAATCACAACTTTTATCTGATTGTGTAGATATTTGGTATATATTTGTCACTTGCACAAGTTCATAAGCCAGAAAAATTGGTTAGTAATAGTAGCCGATTTAAAAAAAGTAATAACAGTTTTTCAAAAATAACTTCTCACCTCTCCAACGTCTGGAGGACTACGGCTGGAGCACACTTTAATTTGTATGTGTCCTCTGAGTATTAATAAATGATCAACAATGTTGGCTTCCCAAAATCTGAAAAGCTAAGATCAAATGAACTGGAAAAACTGGAATGTGACAAAAAATATTATGTGGCTACAATTATTCAAAGTTGAACAAAGACCATCTTGTAGTCTGCAATATTATGGACAAACAGAATAAAATTATATTAATTGTTTAAATTAATATAATTGTATCTGATTTTGTTTTATGTAATGTCATTAAAGCTATCATAATTTTTATTTATGCTATGGTACATTGTATTTTTTTTGAAAGCTTAAGGGTGAACACTATTTGGAAAGAGATAAAAAAATTATAGGAATTTTGTAACATACATAAGCATAAGATATCAAAAAGCTCTACAACACTTTGTTCCTTATGCTTGATTGTAAATCAAATTTTATCCTTTTTCGTATTACCTAAAAGAACTAACCTTATTTATTTTTTATGGAAGGCATTTTTTTAAAGAATTGAGTTTAATATAATCAATAAAACTCCAAATGTAGAATTATATCACTCAAATATTTATCTAATGTATATAATAAACTCACCTGAAAGTCTTGTTAATAAAACTGTAATAATTAATCGTTAAAGTTTAGAAATTGTACCATTTTTTCAGTAAACTTTTTTGCAGCATGTTGTCCATCATTTTCAAAAATACAGTTCCATTATGATTAAAATTTGGAAGATATTTGAACAATGAATGTCATAACAATAATTGATTTCTAGTTTTGTTCAATTTCGTTAAATTAAAATAAAACAGTTTTGCTGAATGCAGAAGTTATGTCTTGTGCAGGGGAGAGAGAGTTGAGATTAGCAGTTACAGTTTGGATTGTGAGGACCTTGAGGTTGTTCCGTTAATCGAGTTCCTTTTGCATTGCTCAATAAATCTGGGTTCGAGTCCAGACTTTCTGACATCTTGTCGCAAATAATGTCAACCAGGCGCTCAAATACAGCCTGTAAAATATAGAATCATGTTACTTTTTTCACACAAAAAAATAATATCTATTTACATTTCTCTCTAGAATAATGATATTTTATATTGTAATTAAGAAAATATACAACAGATAATTAGCTTGTCTTACATTTTGAATGATTAAGACGATTGAAATTTCCACCACAAATCATTTAACTCAGCAGTTTTCAAACTTTATAGCTTCTGGGCCACAGTTTTGTTGCAAGGACAAGTCGTGCCCCCCTTATCAATGTTACTTCACACACATTTAGGGCAACATACATAAATATATCCATCCATGTGCAAGAAAAAAAGTTTAACAAGTGAAAACCCTGGTTAATTTTTTTTCTACTACAATAGAAAAGAAACAAACAGTTAAAAACATTACATATAATAATAAATGTAAACATAAAAATATATTGTAATGGATGAACCTGTTTATCACAAATCTTGTTGAAACGAGACATTATATTTAAAAGAGTAACTCAATGTTCTTTTATAATGTCCAGTCTAAAACAAAAATTACTTTTCATTGCTGCAAGAGATTAGATGCCGATTTCGTAATAATAAATGGTTGCCAAATGGTTTTTAGCAGTTTCTTTAATTTTTCACTAAATTTAGAGAATGTCTGTTGAACACTGATAAAAAATTCAGGTAAAGACATTTCCTGAAATATTACTTTTAAGGCAGTATCGTTCTGTAAATCAATAAGTTGTCCCCAGTCTGGCATACTTAAAGATGTTAGAAATGAGTAGATGTAGTAGGGCTGATGTTATGAACAGAGTTGTTAAATGGAATTTCAATCCATGGCATTGGTTCTAAATCCCCATAAAAATACTATTTAAAACTTGTCTGTAATGTCTTTAGATGGAAAATCGAGCAGTTTTTAAGCTGAAACACTTAGGTACGAGTAATTCATATTTTTCAACCCCACTAAACTAAAAATCCAGCTTTTTCAAGAACGTATGTTTTTTGTTACTCCACTGCAGGAGTGGAAGCCAATAGTTGGCTTCACACTATTTGTAGGAACTTTTCAAAAAGTTCAGTTTTTTAAAAATATCTGCTAGATATCCCAGTTTCAATAAGAAATATGAAAATTTCAAACCTCAGCTTAATCACCCTGTTTAAACTTTGTGATAAACAAGGAGCTTCAGTGAGGAACAGCAAGATATGAACTCATATCCTCACATATAATTTTGAAAATTTGAGATTTCAGTTGCTATGATTTTACGAAGTTCAATGTTTTTACAACTATTTGTAAGATATCATGTAGCTCTGAACCTAAATCTTTTGATGTCACTCTGCCACTTAAATGTCCCTACTACAACATTACCTGTAATTAAGGCAATTTTCAATAAATCTCTGCTATCATTGACGTTTTTGTGTTCATTTAAAGAAATATAGTTTCCTAAATAGTTTTCAATTAGATTTATGTGAAAATCATAACACTAAATTCGACACTAGTTTGTGTAACCTAGAATATTCGCTATGCTATGGATCAAAGGAAAGCTCTCTTCCTAGTTTTATTTGATTTTTAAAGTGTTTGTGTATACCATCCATTACTCTTGGCAAAATTAATTCTGTTGGTATTATCATCGTCTAGTCTCGCATAGTTTGAGTCCTATTTGAATGTTTGAATGGAAGATACCAGCATGTTAAGTCTTTTGATGGATCATCTTCCTTGGAGCATATTAGTAGGGATGTCCTACAGGGTTTTGTACGGGAGTCTCGTTGTTTAATATTTATGTTAATATTGTATATACTACATTGAGTTATTCAAGTTTCGCTTATATGCTGATGACTTGGAAATTTATATTCATTGAAAAATCTCAGATTTGTCTGACACAATTATTAAATTGAATGCTGATATTGGTGAGATTGAGGCTTGGTCCATAAAAATGGACTGACAATAAATCACAACTAAACCAAACCCATTTGTATATGAATAAAATTGATTTAAGTGGTACAACAACTTTTTTTTTTCTAAACAGAAAAGAACTATCATATTATGAAAAGGATATGTTGGATTGACACTAGTACTTTGAACTGAAAAGACCATGTAAATTAGAAGTGTAATAAAGCTTCGTTGTCATGGACACTATGAAAAAAGTAAAAGATCTATTGCCACCTAATGTTAAAGTTCAGCTGGTGAAGGCGTTCCATATATCAGTTACTGTGACACTAAAATTAATGATACAATAATTGAATTAGTTAGCAATCTACAGAATGGTAAAAATTATTGCTTATTTTACATTTTTTAATTAAAATGTGATAATCATGTTTAAGAATACTAAAAATAAATATCTATTTTTAAATTATCATACTTTGTTTTTACTGCTCATTGGATTGTTTCACTATATGCCAGAAAATTTTGTATTTAGTTGAAATGTCAATTCTAGAGTTTAATGTAAGAAGGGCTGTGCAACAGCGTCTTTTTTCTGCTAAGAAACGATGAGTGTCCACTTTGAACAATTAATTTAACAAAGTAATGATTTTAATAATTTTACTTACATTACTTGAAAAGAAGTCTCTATCAATGTTCTCTTTTATGTTCTTTAAACTTTTACTATCAACCATTTTGTTACTAATCTTATTGAATTAAAAATCCCCTCCCCCCACGCCCCTCATAATTTTGAATGGGGACCAATTTGAAGATTTAATTGAAAAATGTATGCATCATAATAAATATCATAAATTGTGATTATTTACAATATTTCTACTTTTTGGACATTTGAAAACAAATTTATTTTTCTCTTCTATACACGACCAAATCTGATAGATTTCTGAAACTTTATAGTGAGTTATTTGTTAGAACACACTGAATTTTCAGTAAGTAGATTGACTGAACAAATACATTTTCTTAAGGGAGGTAATAGTTGATTTAACTAACATTTCTGCCCAAAGACAGACAAAATTGTTGTCTAGTAAAACAATTAACTATACATCTTGATTATAGAGAACTGAGGGGGGATTACCTAGTGCTCTCTACACCCATGAAAATACACCATGAGAATAACACACCCTCCCCTTGGAATAACCTGTTTGGTAACAGATTAAATACAAAATATATCCAATAAAAATTACATATTTAAATTAACATGTATTGAAACTATTTAAAATTACAGCAAATCTATCTAGATGTTATTTCCAACTCACTTTTACGTGAATATTTTCTTTAGCAGATGTTTCAAAGAATTCTATTCCAAGCTGTTCGGCAAGTTGCTTCCCTCTTTCAAAAGAGATGACACGTTCGTCTTCCATATCACATTTGTTTCCTACTAATATCACTTGTGCATTGTCCCATGAGTACGTTTTTATTTGAGTTACCCTGAAAATTAATTAATATTTGCAATAATGACAATAAAGAAAGAATATGTAACTAAACATATATACTTATAAGACAAACTTCACTGTGAAAAACAGAAAATAACTAAGACTCTACTTCATACCTGGGACAGAAAATCTCTCTATGTTCTACTATAGAGTAAATAATTTGAAAAATAAATGTTTTAATGAATATAATCTCAATTTTAACCCATTTTGTTATAGAGGCTAAGTGCATTCTTAGAGGCATCTGTTATTTAATATTATCAATTTCATGAAGTCCTTCTAAAACAAATTATTTGGACCAAGGAATCCAAAGAATTCATAGATTATTTAATACTAAAACAATATAGATATTGATTTTGTTGTTGTTTTATTTATAATCAACAATAAATAAATATATACTGAATATTATTATTAAATAATAATTTGAAATACAAATACATTTCTTTATTTTTTAACTCTCGTAAATGTAGTTTTTATATATATCTCGACAAACTCCTTCCTTTTGAAGTACCGGTAAGCAAGAAAAATAAAGAAATACTATGTGGAGAGTTTTTGGTAGAACTAGCAAATTAACAACAAGAGCATATTGATTGAGGCAATTCATAAACAATAAGTAAGATAAAAATATAAAACACTAGCTCGATTCGTATCTCCTCCCTTCTTGAGTAACATTCATGAAATAATTGAGGACATCATGGAAGGAGAAATGTAGAAGTGAAGCTGAATTTCAACATGGGTTAGTAAGTTAAATAGTGAAGAGTTTGTGAATTTGTTAGTTGATTGTAGATATGTTTCAAAGTGTCAGCTAAATATGTGCTGTTAAATGTGTTGTGATAGTAAATATGTTTTGTCAAACTAGTGTCCTCCAGTTTTGGGCAGTGTATTAATTCTTTGTTAGATTTGGTTATAGTTAAGAATAAATTTGTGTGGAATTAGTAAGTTAATAGTCCATCCAAAGGTGGTTGGCCAAGGTATAGTGTGATAAAAAATATAACTTCAGCCTGGAATTTGATCGAAAACCTGTTGCCTATCACACCATTTCTATAATGTTAAAATCTGGAAATTGATAGCTAACAACTTTTAGTGCTTGTTTTTGTTCAGTTGCTAAATTGATATAGTAGAATTTTGCAGAATGGTGACCATGTTTAGCTAAATGTTGCATATAAATTCTTGCTTACAGGTTTTAAAGTATGTCAGCTATTCTTTGTTAAGTACAAAATATTCTTCCTTGATATGTTTCTCTAACAGCGGTATATCTTAATAATACAAATTAAAATAAAAACAGCAATACGATTTTTTCTCCTGTGATACTCAGTTTTCTTAGTAATTTCAAACAGAACTTACTATTTCAACTAAAAACAAATGAATGAATACATCATTATTAGTCAGTTATATTTGAAAAAGTTTTTCAATTAATGAACCTCATAAGAAAATCTTAACAAACTGTGTAAGATATTTCTTAGTTGTAAAGAATGGCAGAGACATCTGCCAACAGGTGTTTTTGGTTCATAGGACTAACAAATAACTCCCAGGGCTATTCAATTATAGTGACACAGTTGACGTTTTCTTAGAGTTATAATTTTGATTTAATAATTGAAGAATTGTAAATAAAACTGACTATCTCAATTCAATTTAAAAACCATAAATATTTATTTCTTATATTTTGAAATTTTAATATTGTTATTGATGTACAAGCCTATGTTTCATTAAAAATATTTCAAACCTAGGTATTTTTCAATGTGTTAGTAATGGTAGGATGTTAAAGTTTTGATGTAGTTTTGAATATTTTATTAGATGTGTTTTTGTAATTTTAATTGATTTATTATTGTTAAAATATTTGTACTGTTAACTGAATTAGTATTATATTTAAATGTATTTTATAGTTATCAAAGTAATAACTAAAGGCATGCAATATTATTTTTTGTCAACCGCTGAAAAAAATAAATCAATAAATATATTTGGCGAATATTCTGTTTATTTTACATACAGCAATCTATTTAAAATTTAATGAAACTGAAAGACCAGGTCAGTTAATCTAGGTTAAAAATCAGTTAAGTAATGTGTCAAATAACTTTTACTAAATAGACCTTTTTTTTTATTTATATGCATATTAATGTAAAAATATTTCTTATTGTAAAACCTCTAATGTTATACATAAACAAATTAAGATTTTATAATTATTATTATTTACAGTACACACAATATAAATAATGAAAGGGGAAAACAATTTATTTATATGATATGAATATACATTAATAGGAAAAATAAAATAATTACATAATAACTGTGTATAGAAATTATTATTTTTTTTAGAGAAAAAAAAACTTTAGTATTTTCATTTATAAATCTGAAGCACAAATGGCAAAATTGCAGTCCTGTAAGTTAATATCACGAATTGTAAAAGATCAAGACATAGTCATAAGTTACTATTTAATCTCAAAAAAGATATATAATAAACAAAACTTCATACAATATGGAAAAAAAACTACACAATTAGAAACAACTGTTTAGCTACAAATCAATGTAATTGGAAACATCTGGTTTATATCTCAGTACGATTTACAATAACACATTATCACTGTCCATTGTTCTACTACATACAACTAACAAAAGCTATTATATCGTGTTTAGGATATATTGGATGAAAATACTGTGAAAGTAAAAAAATTCACCTTTAGCAAGTGTATGCCACAACATAATATTTTTCACCTCTGGTTTCACAGACAAGTGTTACTGTTTAATAGATAGGTTTCTGTTAAAACGGACCCTTATATTCAATATATCATAATAGCTTATTGTGTTCAGCTTTAAAATCTGAATCTTAAGATCCCCGGTTTTCTTTATATGATAAAAATAATAAATTTGTTAACAACAATGTTTATTTACATTGCATAACCTCGAAATTAAAGAATAATATCTGTAGTAGCTATAATTTTTATTGGATTATAGTCAAATTTACAACATATGCTAGGTTGTATCGTAAATTGAAATGTCCATTATTCAAAATGAATATTGGAAAAAATTAAAAAAGCGGCAATAGTTTTCAAAATTTTGTTTTATCCAAAGATCCTACATTATCCACATTTTGGACAGTTTGGCGAACTGATTACTGATACTAAGGGCGAGATCATAGAACATATGGTATTGATCCTCAATAATATTAAAATGAGCAAGCATCCTATTGCATTAGCATATCAGGCACATAATAAAAGATTTTATTTTTCTTGGTTGAATACTACTGTAAAATCAAACAATATATTTTGTACATTTCTTAAAAACTTACATTACCATTTTATGTAAATCGTTATAGAATTAATTCATACAAACTCCATACTATATGCTGAATACTATTGGTAGGTGTATTTATATGTTGTTTATTTCAAAGGAATATTGTTTTAGTAATTAAAAAACATTTATTAAGATTGTGTTTGTCTTTAGTTTGATTATCCTGAAGAGGTTGATTGCATTATTGAATACTATGAAAATATTTTTCTTTAATTACAAATTTTTCTTTAATTATTATGAAACTCATTACCATTCTATCAATATTTTGTTTTCTTCTTTGTATATAAGTAACAATAAAAAATACATACCAGTCTTGAACACTGTTAAATGATTCCTCGTTGGTAATGTCATACATTAGAATGAATCCCATAGCTCCTCGGTAGTATGCTGTAGTGATTGTACGATATCTCTCCTGACCTGCAGTATCCTACAACAAAAAAATATTTAATAATAGGAAATGTTCTAATATTTTAAAGGTTGATGTTATATCAAATATGTAGATTTTAAACTAGTAGTCATTAAGACATATGTAAAATTACTTTAATTTTATTGGTTTGTATTGAATGGCATTGAAAGATAGGTAAATTAAATCATATCTTGTGCATCTATACCATAAAATCAAAATAATAGAAGGTAAATTTAAAGCAAGTGTTTATTAACTGTTGAATTTATTGTTTATTTTTAATTTTTATTTAATGACTTTTGTAATCTACCACTTGAACTGATTAAAATGATGTATACTAAAGGTATCCATTCTCACTCTTATTAAAATTGTACTTCAAATTAATATTTTGAAATAGAAAACCTAATGAGTTTATTTACTCTATGTGTGACCTTAAAACTATCAATTAAAATATTTTGAATCCAAATAATCTTAGGTGAATAATCAACTGTAATGAGCTACACTTGTAGAAGCTTCATTTGCTTAGGTGAGTAAAACTCGTTAACTATATAACTAACTTAAAATCATCTCTGGTTAATTGCATTGGAGTTAAAAACATCCTATCCTTTATTTTACTAAATACTTTCATAAAAACTAAAAAAAAAGCTACAATTGTAAGTGACCATAAAAATTTGGTGATGATTAAGATTAAATCTGTCCATAAAATAAATGTTATTTAGACCACACACATCCATTCATACATAACACTATCTTAATAACTTATTTTGTGTATACATCTGGTCTAAAATAGTGAGTTTTGACACCGGGTTACTTTGGAATGAAAGGTAGATGAATGGGCATTGTTGGAATACTCAAACGAGAGAAGGACTATCCTGGATGCCAATAATATAGCATGTCTTGTAGTGTTTGCTTGTTTGTATGAATATCAAGGTGTATGGATTGCATGAACAGACTTTAGACAGTTATGAAAGTGGGTGGATAGGAAGAAGCCAGAGGTTAAGAGTTCAGATTTGAGATTTCTATTTCTGAAAATCTCTTGTGCTTAATTCCTACAGCTAGAACTAGAACACCTCCCAATGAATATGTTCATAGCTGGTGGATGGGGGGGGGGACAGCTTCGATAGAGATGGTTTTTCATCCTCTCCATTTATGTTACAAGTATAAAGACAGTGTTATAGCCTACATTTCCTATAGCTTTGTCACTTTAATACATAATGCCTTAGAATGAAAGTATTAGATAAACCTTTGTATAAATAATCCTAGAAAAAACTACAAAATTTATATTTTATAACTATTTTTAGTAACAACTAAACTTATTACAATTTAAAAAAGACACATATTTCTAATTATTCATAGAGAGGAATGTTTTATTCTATGTATGTTTCACTGTAATATGTTTTATGCAAAATAAAAAAATATTATTGATATATTACTATGTACAAAATTTCGTTAGTTGTGTAATATTATATTTATTTTGAAAGTAAATAATTTTAATTTAATCCAATATGTTTTATCACAAAACAAAGTTTACCTTGGACAATCTTAGGTAAAAAGATTTATAAATGTTGTAACTAATGATTGTAGTTACAAGCTCAGTTCTACTTGAATGTGTTTGGTCATGTTATTTGAAGTGACAACAACCTGGGACAATGTCAAAACAAGGATGGAACTATCTTGTCCAAGCTGTACTTGTGCAAACAGCGGCAAGTGCCATTAAGTGTCACTTACGGAAATGTGGTTAGGCTCACGTCAATTACCCCTTTCAATTTCTCCCTCTGCCTGTGGTTCGGATGAGTGAACGATAAATCATTTGAAACAAGTAAATGGAACTCAATATTTACTGTTTTGACTTGATATAATCTATTTCGCTTCTCAAATTAAATACATAAACCAAACAAAAGTTTAGAACAAAAATCCCTAAGCGAAAATAAATTATATAAAAATAGTTCATAATTAGAATACATTAAAAAAAAACACAATGTTTTAGTTGCTTTAGAAAATTACAACTGTGTGTAAAATAATAAGAGAATGATTTTTAGTTTTATATCTATCTATAAATAGATTGTTTAACCATTTAACTACAAGAGTAACGGTGTAACCATTTGTTGTTTTGATTTTCTTCACTATTTTCGTGATAAAACATTTATGTAGATAAAACATTTAATAATAAGAAATGTTCTAATATTTTAAAGGTTGATTTTATATCAAGCATGTACTTCCTTTTGTATATTTTAAATTAGTAGTCATAATTAAGACTACTATCCGTTTATTTTCGTTTTATGGGTCACTGACATGTGTAAAAGAGTTGTTAACTAATTTTTAAGTTCTATTAAGGGGTGGAAAAAATTTGATAAATTTAATAAGTTCTGTACTGTGGTAAATTTTGAAAACGACATTTTCTTTTAATTGATATTCATATGTTGACCATTGTGGTTTTGAAGTTATTTCATATTAAATTGTTGTTAAATTGTTAAATTTCATATTAAATAATGTTGTTTAATTGGATATTTCCCATAATTTATGTAAAAATTAATACACTAAGTTTAGATAGTATAAATCGAATTGTCTTATCAAGTATAAAACCAAAGGATAAAAAAAACCAATATAGCCTAGTACCAAAGTATATCTATAACTGAAGAAAAGAACTCAAACCTAACACTAGGCTTGAAAAGCCAAAGATAAGACTAAATACAAATGTTGTCAGATTAAACCACCACATACACTACACAAAGGACTGCAACAAACTAAATGTTAAAAGGAAAGAAGCCAGGAGAAAGTGGTCCTAACTGATTATCCGGTTAATCAACCTTTTGCCTCCTCTTTCAAGACTTTAATGCCTAATTAAGTGGCAATTTAGCGATCAAGTGGCAAAATTTCAGCCTTATTTACAGTAAAGTAAAAGAATAGGGCTTTGATTTTGAATTCAGTTTTTAAAGCCATAATCCTCTTTTTTCTGAATAAGCGTGGCTGATAGTTTTATGGAATTATAATGATACAATCCTGGAGGTTCTGATAATTATTTATGCAATCTTATCTTCATTGTATATGCCTAATAATTCAAATGTAAATCAATAAAATTTACTTGATAATTTATTAAATGGCTGACACATAAGATGCTTACTTATTGAATCAAGCTAATATTTATGCTCAAACCCTTTTTCCTTGTTTACAAGTCAATAAGTAGTCAAAAAATTGTACATCAATAAAACAGTTTTATTGTTTTACTTTCTAACTTCATAATAATACCATTTAATTGTTAAATTCAATTTTAAATCATTATAAAATGGTGCTCAGACATAAGCAAAACATTAAATTTTTCAATTTTATAAGGGCTCTAGCTCCTAAACTATTAGATTTACAAAAACTATGTCCAGAATTAAAAAGTCTTAAAATGTTGCGTAGAATCCGAAAACACCTAAAAATGTAGGGAATTCTATAAGAGTTTATAATTCGGCCACCATATTGGAAATGACAGACAAATTTACATATTCCAATTTCATATTTTTAATCGTCACTAAAAAGTAAGCAAATTCCCAATTTAAAGTTTGCTATAAATCTTGTAGTCCAGATATCACAATGGTGACCCAATTAAAATGAACAGCCGGTATAAACATCGTTCATGGGTAAATTTATCGTCGTTAAAACTAAGTAAATACCAAGGACCATCTTCCAAGGTAAACCTGTGTCTCTTATTCATACAAAATCTAAACTAAAATTATCCTCAGTAACATTTGGTTAAGTTCTTCTTTCAACCTTAAATCTAGTTGTTGATTTTCCCGACATTAAACTATTATCTGTAAACTTTTAGTTTTTTCCTCAAGTGTTATAGATTCGGGCCAACCTGGTTCTGGGCAGCCCATACTCTTCAAAATTTTGTACTTCCGTAAAATGAGATTGTAGGCTATCTTGTTAGTTAGATTATTTAGATAATTAATTATTGCATTGAAGCCAATTGAGCAATCAGTTTTAGGGGGAAAATCAGTTTTATTTTCTTAACATTTTAACACAAAAGATTTAACTACAGAAGAACAAAAACTATATAAATTGATGTAGCCCAATTTCGATCAGCTGTTTTATTGGTTTACAATGAATTTTAGTGGCCAATGTAGTAAAAATTGGGGAATTACTATACCACAAACTATAGCAGTTTTAAAGTACTACTTTGGATTTACATTCATTTCTTTGAATAGTTACTTTTATGCCATCTGGTAGGTATGTGTGTACAATTGCTAGTCATATGTTATTACTAGCAATTGTACAGGATAAATATATATATATATATATATATATATATATATATATATATATATCCTGTACAATTGCTAGTAATAACATACATCATTTCATTTACTTTAATCAACAATACAATTATTGTTATAACATATTCATAGGGCGTTATTTGTAGTAAAATAATAATTCAATCAATATTCAATTTTTAGTTCAAATTAATACACAAGCGTCAATTTACTAAAATTTTATATCAGAGCAGGATTCAACCTAATATATATTTAACTTCTACTCATCCCTTTTCTGTTGGATTAATACAAGAGATATAGCATTAAGGCAGTGTGCATGACTAAGTGAGATTTATACACTTCCATTACAGATAGATGTAATCCTATTTGGGTTCTACAAACTTCTGATAATCTACCAGATTTAATAACCAAAGGCAGAATGAATTAGTTCGCTCCTTACAGTAAGACAAAACTCTAAATAATGACAAATATGTTTGGTTCAGATACTAACCAATAAGAAAAAAATGTATATGTTGTAATATAGTAGTACTAATAATATTTTAAATTAAGTTACCTAATTGGGAAGTATAAGTTATTAATTTAACTCTGTGAAATATTTATACTTCAAACGTTATGTTATTCTAATAAAAACATTTAAATAAAAAACTCTACTACATTAGAGTTTTATCAGTCAACCTGAACATTACATGCAGAGAACCAACTTATAGGCTTAAAATATAGTTGCTAATTACTAGGCACACTCTGATTTAAAGTTGTACAAGAAACTGTGACAATATTTGTTTGAGAAGGGCTTTTTACTAATGTTTTATAAATATCTTCAGAGTTACCTGGCTCAATGACCATATGGAAGAATAATTTGTTGGAGCTGTAAGAACTAGATTTTTTTCTTCTTTTTTTACAATTATTAGGTGTCACATAAGCTTTTACACTCTAGAAAAATATATAAGTTATTTCTTATTTTGAAATAGTTTGCAATAATTTGAGTTTGTAATTTTGCTACTGCTAGTAGAACAGTAGTTAATGATGATTAAGATGGTATTATTTTTTAGTATCAACTTCCATCAGTTCGATACTTGTAAGGTTATATTAACAACATTGGTTAATAAATTTGTTAATTACAAGTGAATGAAACATGTTTACTACAAACAAACAGATTTTTATCATTAAAATCTATTACAAACATTGTTGTATGGTAATATAATTTTGGAAGTAAAATGCTACAGATAAGTAATATTTTAATTTTATTAACAAATTTGAATATGAACTGATTCTCCCAAAAACTGTGAAGCCAGAAATAAATATTATCTATTGCTTTGCTACAGAGCCCATCTAAATCAATCAAGAGATTAACTTCAGTTCGTTTTATTATATGATCATGTAAGTTTAAAGCTGACCTTTTGCATTTGGTTCATTGTCCATTTGAAGATGACTTTGATAAGCGGTTACAAATATGTAAACATTATTCATTTTTCTAAATACTTTGTTCTGTTGAAACAACATTCACTTTTTTCTAGTCATGTGAATAGGTATCTACTAACCTCAACCTTGTGATTGAAAATCAATTAAACACTCAGAAGTTTGCGTTTAAGTTTAGCCTATAATTCTTTAGAGTAATTTAAATCTAAATTTTTTATGGATCCTACAAAATATCCATATTGCAACACAAATACTTTATAGGCACTTTGGTGAAATTATTTAGAAGTGATACCAAATTATGTAATCCAGGACTTCCATTAATAAATTATGAATTTTTTGAATGAAATATCACTCCAACGTGTTGAAGTTTCGGTTCATTTTTTTTATGCATTATCCATGATTTCCTTAATCCAATCTTTCCGAACAGAGATAGTGGAAGAAGTTGTTGAGTGAGTTTCTAGGTTACCTGATCTCACTGTTACAGACTATTTTGGAGAGAAAAGTAAAACACATGGTACGTAACCATAAACCAAAGTCTTTAGATAGCTAAATTGAAAATGTATATTGAAGATGCATTTGTTGCAATTGATGAAGATAAAGGATTAAGTGATAAACAGCATTCCAAAAACTCTTCAATAACATGTGAATCTATAGGGCAAACAATTTGAACACTTCAAAAGTAAGGAAATTACATTTTAGTATTGTTGTTTTTTACTTGCATTCAATATGATTATATATATATAAAAAGTATGACTTATGGAATAACTGGAATATCCAATATGAACCATGTCATCCATTAAGTAACCGTAGTACATGTTTTGGGATTAAAAATCAGTGTCGCTTTTAATATATGAGGCTATGAATGAAGACATCTTTTCATTCTTAAAATTTCTATTTGCACAATATAAAATGATGAAAAAACATACTTAAGGGGCCATTGTGGTTAAAATCTTAAACCTCTAGGGCGGTAGTTTGTATGAATGAAAAGATGAGCAAGATGTAATGTTGAAATAAAAAGATGTTCATATAGAAAGATATGAACTGCAGATAAATAAGTTGATTATAAATGTATTCATGAATTATTGTTTCACATACTTTAGAATTAAAAGTTGGACAAAAATTTGAATTAACCATTTAAAAGTTTTTATTTTCTAAAAATTTTCGAGATAATTTAAGGCCATAATTAAACAAAGTTCTACATATATTACAGTTAGCTTATATAAAGATAAAATAGGCTTTGCGTTGTCTAAACTAACTTATTAGCAAAATTTCATAATTTCTGTACATTAGTGTTTGTTGGAGAACTTAGTTCATTTATTGGCTTACCCATAGTTTATCTACTATTTTAAGTACTGTAACGAACAAAGTAGTTGTTCTGAAAGGAAGTAATAAATTATGATTAGACAGTAGAATGGGGAGAATAGAGTTATTTTAAAACTTAAACAAAAATTTTGTTGAGGTAGTAGAATAAGGAATATTTGAAAAATTATTCTTAGCCAAAATTTAGCTTCAGGTGATATTTTGGAACATCTCTTTCTCTCAATCAACACATTAAGTATCCATATGATAACATGTACTTATAATATTCTTTATAGTATACTTTATAAAGAAAATCACTTCGGGTGTAGTGCATAGTGCATAGAAAATCATTGGCCATAGTGAAATAATGATTTTTTTCTTGAAGAGGGGGCTCGAATTGATATTTTTGTTTGTTTAGAAAATAATCTTTATTTTATAAGGAAAAGGATAACTAATTGCAGTTTCTCATACAAATTGCAAAATTTTCTAAAATACAAAATATACATTAATACTGTAATGACAAACAAAAATAGAATACTTCAATTACTTAGTTAAAACTTACATAAGCATATTAGCCAGAATAAAACACCCGTCTCCAATGAAAATATATGAAACTCTGAAGGCCTGTTTTGTGTCCTTAATCAAACAAAATAATGAGCAGCATCTAACAGCTGTCTAAACAGTGTCATTAAAACAATGAGCAACAAAGACAGCAAATGAAAAATATAGGGGGTTCAAAATATTTGCTTTATTTTTTAAACTAACCACAGCCTCGAACTTTACCCTGCTAAAAAACACATTGAGGTCATAAACAAGGACACAAGTCAAATGATCACATTAATAAAATATTGTACGACATCAAGAGAAAATAACTAAATTCTTACTCATTTTAGAAACCTTGGTCTAAATTTATATTTGTTAGTGTCCGAGATATTGTTTTAAACAATCTTGGAACTACATACAAATAACAAGGAGGGAAATCTTCTTCAAAAGGCAAAGATGTATCATTATTAAGTTTTGACCTTAACCCTTCGAGGAGTATGTTAATGTATTGAAAAGAGTAATAACGTCATAAAATATGCTCATATATGCTCAGTTGAGTGGAGACACCATTTATTGTTCAGTTACTAAAAGACCCTAAATATATTGCTCCACTCCACTTTTGAGTAAAATAGTGTTGTTCTTCATCTAACAGAATGTGTCAGAGGGGTAGAGAAATAATAGGAGGGGCTAATCACCTTGGAGTAGAAGCAGAGAGAGAGAGAGAGAGAGAGAGAGAGAGAGAGAGAGAGAGAGAGAGAGAGAGAGAGAGAGAGAGAGAGAGAGAGAGAGAGAGAGAGAGAGAGAGAGAGAGAGAGAGAGAGAGAGAGAGAGAGAGAGAGAGAGAGAGAATAAGCGCACCAATATTAGTCTATGTGTTTATAAGTCCGTGCAGCTGTCCAATGTTAGAGCATGATAATAAATTACCTGGCACACAAATATCACCTGTTTGCAAAATTGGCTGGTAACAGAGTAATATCTACTCAGTCTTTCAACTCTGATCGTCCTGTATACATATTTTCCAAATATTGTGGTGTAGTGCTATGCATTTATCCTTGATTTACACAGTTCCACAAACAAAAAAGTTTTTTTAATATATTTTTTTAAATTTAATTTTAAACAAATATGTGATTTTTTAATATAAATAGTAGAGTTTGATTGATATCTCAAAAATATGCAGTGTTTCAGTCTTACCCCGAATGATCATTTTAAGTTTTATACTATTACTCGCTTAGGCAATGCAAGTGGTGAAATCATACGACATTCCCACTCCTTAAAAGGTTCATCTAAATTTAAATAAATTCTCATCAGACACATTTTGACCACTTTTAAGATAAAATATCTTTAAGACTTTAGTAACGGAGTGGGAAAAAAATTTAAAAGCCTAAAAAGTTATAAAAATGAAGGAGTTCTGGCTGTTTCAACATCCATCTTAAAATATGTTTCTGTTTTGTAGCAATCGATTTTACAGTTTAAAAGTATGTATTTTCCCAACATTCAATTTCCATAATGTAACCTATATTTAACTAGAGAGTAATAAATTTTTTTTAGTCATCCACGGAGGACATAAATTTCTTAGTAAATAAAATGTATAGAGGCATTCAAATAAGTCTTCCTTTAACTTTTTTTGTGCGTTTTCCAGTTTAAATAATATTAATATACAATTAAATACTTTGTTGATTCCACTTCCTTTACTACCTCACAAATTACAAACACTTAACACATTACATCCAGACCCATGAATTTTCAAGAGACTTCCAAAAGAACTTTTCCCCAGAATACTGAAATAGTACATAGTTTGTTTTGATACTTTTAGGAATATATTATTTCTCTAAAACCAATAATCGAATAGTCGTAAGTCATGTTCCATTAAAAACCTTATCTCATCAAAAGAATCCCCCACATGTATCATTTTGTATATTTAGTAACTTTAACAAATACTGTACTTAAAACAAAACCCTGTAGATCACCAGAATGAACTATTGTGCTATTACCACAACAATCAACTCATATACATTGTATTTCATCATGCAAATAGCTCTGGAACCACTCATTAACTGCCCTTCTAATCACATTCTGAGAAAGTTTTTTTAACAAGATAAAATGATCTACTGTGTCAAGAACTTTTTTAATATTGAGAAATAAACCCCCAATAATTTTAACTTTGTTCATATTGTCATAAACATAAAAAACAAAATTTAATAAGACTAACTCTACCAGTACCTCTACACCTGCCCTAAAACTGAATTGGTTTTTACCTAATCTATTACAAATATTTAAAAAAATTATTAGTCTTGAATACATAAGCTGTTCCAAAAGTTTTTTTTTTTTTTTTTTTTCTTTTTCAAAAATATAAAAAACGATTTAGATCTTTAAGTATAGAGTCCTGTGGCATTGTAATTTTTGAAAATTGGGATTACAACACCCTGTTTTAATTTATTAGTAATTAATCTGTTTCAATTAAATAAAGAATATTAAACAACAAAAATTATTAATAAAGTTAAAATATATTATTTTAGTATGTTATTTTAAAATACTGTTACCTCTTAATTAGGTGTTCCACAGTAAATCCGAACATATCATTGTGTTCAGAATGAAATGTGGTTAAAAT
Organism: Aphrophora alni; assembly: GCA_963513935.1. Taxonomy (NCBI): domain Eukaryota; kingdom Metazoa; phylum Arthropoda; class Insecta; order Hemiptera; family Aphrophoridae; genus Aphrophora; species Aphrophora alni. Next base: position 151,106,478 of record OY740766.1, read on the forward strand.
AATTATTGAAGTGATTTGTTCTACAACATGCTTTATAACCGAATCAGATACATCATCAAGACCAGGCTTTATCACTTTCAAAGTTTTTATTATTTCAACTACTTCACTTGGTAAAAACATGGACTTCAACTCAGGATCAGTTTCAAATATTTTACTTAAATCACTGTAATGTTCCTACGTTTTTTTTTAAAGCATGTTTTAAAAAACTTGTCATGTTGCAAATCATTGGAAATCTCTATTAACTTATAACACAATACTACATTCTCCATTTCATTTATTCAAAATATCAGCTTGTATTATGTTAAAATTAGCTTTTAGGTTTCTCATCAATTTCACATTATTAGTGTTACACGTTAATCGAGTTACAAGACATATTTTCTTAAAATTCCATTGAGCCATCCCCACCTCCCATCAATCACTGTGGTCTATGAGCCCTAAAAGGATTTTTCAGGCAAGGATTACATTGTTAATTGCTGTCTCTAAAGTATCTTACATATGACAAACCCAACTCCTTTCAAAGTCCAAGTAAGAAATAGCGACTCAAAGCACTATTTTAAATTTCAATTAACTGCTATTTTGAATATTTACAACATTTTATGTTTCCTTGGTTATTCATACCAGTTATTCTCTTTAACTTGATGTAGGTCTCTACTTTAAATGTTGTAGTTGATCCAAAACCCAATTATAAAACTAAAATTTGCCTAATATGTCAAAAATCAGCTTTTTACATTTTCCAAAAGAACCTTTTTTTTATTCACTTGTTCAAAATTTAAAGAATCATGGCAGGTCTTTCGGGACACCTGATATAAGAACAGCCTGCCCATGTTTCACTTAATAATCTGATTTAATTAGCTGATCTTAATAGCTAATAGATTACAATTTAGATTATTTTCCTTCTATTTAACATGGTGAATTATTAATTTATTTTAAAACATGGATAAAATGAACTGGTAAAATTATTATTTAAATTGCCTGATACCAGTAGCTGTAGTTTTATTACCAGTTTTTAATATTCTGAGGTAGGTTCTTTGGTATAACAATGCAATGTTTATTTTGTAAATTAAATCTGACATTTTCTCCCTAACTAACTGGGGTGAGTTCGAGCTATAAAGCAAAAGATAAACATCATTCTTGTTGATAGGAGCAAGCTTTTATACTGCAACCCTTATTCAGGAACAGTGTTATATTGTAGCCTACTTTGTGGATAAGTCGTTTGCTTACATTTTATTATACAGGGTAGTCATAAAAAATTTCTGTTCACCAGATTACAAATTAAGGACATACAAAAATTATTTAAATACTAGTTCCAGGCAATACTCCCTATTAGTAGTTTCAATCAGTTTGCAATTAGTTATATTAGAGAGAGCGTTTTAGTGTGACTAAAAAATCGTGTGTTTTATAAAAATAACAATGTTATCTGTTTAAAATAATAAGTTTCTAATGGAACACTGTTTTTTACGATGAAGAATACACAAGTTATGCATCAATGACCAGGCATAGTTTCTGAAGACTAAGGTGCTACATTATACTACATTGCAGAATTTGATTCAGAAATGTCATGAAAATTGAGCCCATGTCATGGTACATAGAAATGCCATCAATACTGAGCGAGGAGAAAGTATTGAAAATTTTAAATAACATGCTTCAAAGTCTGAAGAAATCTTTCAGGAGATTATCCTAGCAAATTGATGTCTCATGTCACAGTCCCGAGGTGTACAACTTTGCAAAATTATAGCTATACACGAATTAAAACCTGATAACGATGTTAATAAGCAGATATCGTAATGAAGCGAGTTTTTATAGTTATAGACCGTGAAAGAGGTGACATTTTGGATGTCATAACAGTTTATTTGTTGGCTACATCAATAGACAAAACGTACATACCTGGTGTACATAATCTGCATAAGATCCACCAGTTGCTGCTAGATAATGTTGCAATTAGTGTTAGGTTGGAATATTACATAAGCTCATAGTAGGACCTATTTTTTTCTCTGAAAGTGTCATCTTTTAACTGTGAAAATATTTTATATCCTTTCTTTTTGCAATTAATAGAAGATGACATCGTTAAGCAATACTTTTAGTATATTGATAGTACGGTTCATTCAACATATATGTAAAGAGACTTGGTCGACATGTCTGAGGACAAATTATTTCAAAAACTATGGCTTCCAAAATCTGCTGATCTTTCTCCCCTCCCCCCTTCTCTCTGGGGTGCAATGAAATGCTCTGAGTATTTGAACAATCCCTATACTATTAATAATTTGAAGATCTTCATCACAGGATTCATTCACAATATGTTCTGTTTAACACAGTCTTTGAGACAACAGTTCGATGTCAAAAATATCTTAGGTTAGCGGGTATCATATGAAAGAATTTCAATTAATTCGTTCAATTCTGTAATCATCCATTATAAAAGGAAATTGTAGACCACACTGCATTATACAAGTTCCAATAAGATATATTTCAACAAAATATATTTTTATATACTTACCCAAATTTGTAATTTTACTCGTTTGTCGTGTCGGAACACTGTTTTAACCTTAAAATCGATGCCAACTGTAGAAACAAAAGCCGATGTAAACGAGTCATCTGCATACCTAAAGAGAAATGAGGTCTTCCCTACGCTACTGTTGCCAATGATGAGCAGTTTGAACATATAGTCAAAGTTTTGGTCTGCAGCATCTTTTTGCCACTTGGGTTCTTGTTGTCCCCCTGCCATCTGAAACCATAAACTTTATGAAAATTCAAAAACAAGAAAATACTAAAATAAAGTAAAAGTCACAAATATTATGATTTTTCTATTAAATTATGGTATGATTTTTATTAAAATTGTAATCCAATTTTTGTCGTATTAGTGTACATTTAAAAAAATTTATGCAAGGGTATTGGTGCGATTTTTGATCAACTATATAATAACAATATTTTAGATATATTACATGTGAAATATTATAAAAGTTCACATTTTTTACTTCGAAATATAAATTTTTAACAATTTCAGTCAGATTTTTTTACCCCCTTTGGCAGAATTTTGGTTTTTTAAATATTTACGACATGTATATCTGACAACAAAGTCAATATATTTTACTTATAGACTCACATTTTTTTTTTTCAAATTGCCATTGCAGATTCTTTTAAGGCAACTTTTTTTAAAATATTTTTAAAAAGTTGATGTTTCACATTATAATACATGTGAAGGCTATATATATATATATATATATATATATATATATATATATATATATATAACATGTTAAAAGGTGAAGTTATCATCCAAGAGAGAAAGGTTATTTACAGAGAATGATCTCCAATACACAGAATAGTATAGAATAGGATCTCGTACTAATGTCGGTGCAGGTGTGGTAATATATGGTAAAACAACTAAGGAAAATATAAGTTTAGCTTTGGGAAAATACGCAACTGTATTCCAAGCAATACTGGAATGCGCACAATTCTGCCTAACTAAAAATATTCAATTCAGGATATTATTAACAGGTCGGATAGTCAGGCTGCTATAAAGTCTGTAAATTCACACGAACTCTACTCATCACTAGTGTGGGATTATCACCGAATCTTAACCAAGCTTTCGACCCAAAAGCAGATAAACAGGTCACAGAGGATACGAAGGAAACGAAAAGGCAATTAAACTGGCGAAAATTGGACGAGAGATCCTTCATTGGCCCAGAACCTGTATGCAGAATAACTAAAGCCGTAGCAAAAGATAGTCTAAAACGATGGCTAAACTCAGAAATTGAGGAACGATGACAAAACTTACTTATAACAAAAAATTGCTTTAACAAACGTACCCTTATACAGGGTAATTGCCTTTTGATCTACCAATACAATTTAACACTTCCTACAAAGCCCAAAAAACTAAATTTTGGACATTACATTTAAAGGATTAGCTTGTATTATATTGTATGATGAGGTAGAGTAAGTATCATGATAATATCATCAACTTCTTTATCATGTATAGAAAATATCCTAATTTTATACAAAACCGATTCAAAATTCGACCATTAGAAATATTTCAATTCAAATTTCTAAAAATTCCTTGAAAGTACATTTTGTTCGTTTTACAAAACCGCACCGTTCTTTATCGTAGAATAACTGAGTTACTGAAACAGAACTTTTCTGAAAATTTTTGAGTGTTTAACAAAACCAAAAAACTCTACATTTCAAAAATTTCACGTAAATAGATCACTGAGAAACAATGGATGGCGTATTTGTCAAAATGCAAAGAATCAAGGGCATACCCAGGATCAAAACTAGGGGGGGGGGGAAGCCATGGTCATTCAATATACAATTGATTATTAAAATAGTTATTTCAAGAATTGTATTAAATTCCAGCAACAAAATGTATAATAAAGATTTATTTTTTGCTTCCAGGGGGGCAGCTGCCCCCCTGCCCCTCACTGGGTACGCCCATGCAAAGAAGTGTTTTGTAATCGATTACGCAGATATCCTGCAACCGAGGTATGAAATAAAATAACCACTGTTTTTCGTTAAAAGAACGAAAATTTGTATTTATAGTTTTTTCGTAAGATCGTGTAGACCCTAGCGGACCGCGTAGAAGTATATTATATTTTAAAAAGTTTTCCACTCGCGTCACTCTCTCGAAACTATATAAGAATGACAAAAATCTGTTTAAAGAGTAAGCCACTTAGACATTTTCAAATAATTTTTTTCTGAGTTTCAATATGATTCTAAATGAGCACACTATAATTCCCTATACAAAATTTTTATGTTCCTATCTTAATTTTTGTGGCCGCTCGATTGTTTACGTAAAGACAACACAATGACGATGGACGGGTGGCATTCGAAAATCACTTTTTAGCTTTCCTGACTCAAGGAAAAAGAGAGATCGACGTTTTTGACGATTACCAAACTTACCCTATACTTCGTATGTTGGGTAACTGAAAGTACTATCCAAGCAGGTATACATTATTTGCACTTTATATATAAATCCGTTTCTTAGGTTGTATAAAAAAAAATCACAATTTCCCAATTAAACAGTCAGATGCCGAATGAAGTATTTCTAGAAAAATGTTTTTTAGAATAATTTGTTTGTTTGTTTATTTAGACCATTTAAACCACTGTAACATCAAAACTATAGATTAAAATCAAACCCAATACCACAATTTAATTTTTAAAAAGTTTGTTTTATTAAATTGTGGTGTTGGGTTTGATTTTAATCTTTAAGTTCGCCACAGTGTGCTCGTAAAAGTATTATCAAAACTATAGATTAAAATTTAAACAAATTTTCAACTCGCTACTTTTAAATAAAAATTAATTTTTATCTCTAAATATTTTACTATAATAATCGCGATTTTAGCAACAAAATTAGGACTGTTTTCCATTTAAAGTATTTGGTACGTATGTATTTGTGCGTGTGTGTTTTCGGTTGTGTGCAAGTGTGTATGTGACATATTAGGGACTCCACCATAGCATCTTCTTCCTCAATCCTCTCGGTGATGTTACTTTCTTCTTGCCACTCCATAACCTAACCTTACCTAACCTAACCTAACCTAACCTAATCTAACCTAAACTAACATTACCACTCCCTTTTAACATTTTGCACATCTAAGGTTATTAACAAACAGTTTATAACACTTGTAAACTTTTAAAAAATCAATAGAAATTACTTACTTAATTAAGGCATTAATATTATAATTATTGACGTGAAATCGTGTCCCTTAAAAGCCTCAACGCAATGTGCGTGATCAATTAAAGAGCCAATGATGAGAGTGCCTAAATACATTAACCTGCCACGAAATAGCTAACAACGATTTTACTACAGTAATATTACAATCATCACAAAGTCTGCTCGGATTTAAAAAAAATCATTACTCAACAACAGGTGTTTATACTGGAGCAATTTCAACAATATAATGATCGGAATGATTTCTATTTATTTTAACTAAATTATTTAAATGTGATTTGTGGCTCTGCATACGTCAGAAAGGTAATCGATCTAGTGCCTCGTATAATATAATAGTGTAATAGCAACAGGGATTTTTTTTTTTTTTTTTTTAGTAGATCATGTTTATTTTCACCGTACACAATGTTTTCGATGTACCCCAGGAAAAAACTCCATGTAGAGTATAATCGGAGCTTCTAAGAGACCTAATAATAGGTTCTCCTAACCTAACGTAACAACCACTTGGGACCCGATCAGTCAGTATCGTGTAGTGAACTTTTTTTTTATTTAATGCGAAAATCCCCTCAGTCATAATCTTCTTATAGAAAAAGAAAGAAAAGAATATAAAATAAAACCCCTAGATCTTTAATACTCTTTTAGCATCATCAGGGTCGGGAGAGAACAAGAGAGAACGGATTGGAAAGCTAAAAGAGAGGGATTTAACCCAAAACGAAATGAAAAATCTATGGATTAAACAAAAGTCACTCGGGATTGACTCGCTCGCTACAGAGAGAATTTTGTGGGAGGGTAGTGTACCTTTGAAATAGCCAGGGCACCATTCTGAATAAAATTAACACTTTTTCTACTTTCTTTTTCGATGTCTTTCATCTGGTGAAAACAAAAAAGTCGTAGAATATAATTTCATGGGAGTGTCGTCAAAGTTTTGGAGAAATAAGGTTTGAAGGAATTTAAACAGCGATATTTAATGATAAGGACATAATTAAAGTAATAAACTAAAGGTACCGGCATTAGAACATATTATCCAAACAAGCAGTTGGTTAGGAATTATTACAAGAAATACACAAACATATACAAAAAAATAGGTGCGTTCAGTTGTCACATTTAGTTCAGAGACTTGGTGACGCAATTTAAGAAAGATATTGCTCTATGTAACAAGTAAGCTATTGTTATCCTGACAAGTAAGTTAGGATGATGACTGGAGTATGAGATACAGAGGTAGGTGAGTAGATTGAGGAATGTGGTCAGATTTTTAAAGGCTCAGAGAATAAAATATTTTGGACGTGTGAAGAAAATGGCGGAAACTAGATGCCCAAAAAAATACTTGGTATTTACCACACAAGAAGAAAAGGTAAACCAAGACTTAGATGGATGACTGACGTACCTGCAAGGCCATACAAATTAAATGTGAAGGAAAAGAGTTACAAATAGAAAAGATTGGAGGTTACTTGTGGAGGCTAAGGCCCTCCAGGGATTAAAAGAAGTATAAATAAATATTGAGCTTGATTGTGAGATAATATTAGATAGACTAAAAACTCGAACACAAGACCTCACAAAAATTACGTTAGTTAACCAAATATATAGGAATTGTAGTTTAGTTTATGTAACTCATGTATCACTGAGGATGTCGACTTTGTCGTTGAAACGCGTTCGATTAAGTAAACGTGATTTTTGTAAGATCTTGTGTTCGAGTTTTATTTTATCTAAGAAGAGAAGTAATTGTTTTCTCAGCTAAGACAAAAGAGACATAACTTTGTCTTGAAATAACTCGTACCACATATTCGCTTTTGGTAATTCGTGAATTACTTTTAGTTGTTAAGATCACACAGATCACGTGACGGTTAACATGTCCGTTGATACGACAAATGCCTTCACCTGCAAAGGACAACCGACTTAAAAAATTCCGGTCGTCATCGAATTCATTTCACGTAAAATCAACACATTTAGAGTGATCGTCTACTTTCATTCTTTGTCTTATTTGAATATTATTAGCATGTAGACGCAAACGTTCATGAATGACATATTGGATTGTAAGTCTTTGGTAACTAAACCTTCAAACTCTGACGAATAATCGATTTTTGTGTATTTAGAAACAATCAGCTGATCAGCTGCTTCCATGCTACTATTATAGAAAAGTAAAATCCCCAAAGAAAATTTTTAAATAATCATTTTAGTTATTCGTATAAAGTGTTTATTTATATATATATTTATATATATGAAGTCGTTTTGAGTATTGATGTAAACATAACCTCAAAAAGTGTAAGAAGTCGCGTTGAGTATTGATGTAAACATAACCTCAAAAAGTGCAAATAACATCTGATCGATGATATATATATATATATATATATATATATATATATATATGATGTCTTATATTTAAAAAAAACTTTTAGCAAACATATGTTTAACAAATGTAAGCTAATTTATGAGAAGCATTTCCATGGTATGAATGCATTTTATACATGCTTGAATATTGAAATTTTCTAAAACGCTTGCGTGACACTCGGTGCAAATTAGAGTCTACTCTATTGCGTGTCTTAAAGTTAAAGGGAACAATTTTCTTTGTCATTAAAGACCGACTTCAGTTCTATTTGGTTATTTATAGAATGCTTCGACTTTTTACTTTAGACTAAAAATTAAATTCAATTTGTAGTGGAGTTGAACATTTATAAGTTTTAAATCATTTGAAATGCCAAATACGTTGTGTGATTATTCAAAAATAATATTTAAAAACATTTATATTTGAGTAGCTTAATTGATGTTTCTAAATTATAATAATTGATGAACTACGGACTTAGTTCTATTTTTCTTGTTACAATTTCTTTATATACAGGGCTGGGGAAAACTCTGGAATATATGTTTAGTCTTGGCTTCTAGCTCATGCAGAAAGATGTTTGATTTATAGTTAGATACCTCCGTACAATGTTAAAAACTTCATTCAAAAATAAAGAATATTACAAAAACTTATATTATGATACTTAATTTAACTTTTAAAGTAAACTGTAATTTTAATATTTTCAAATAATACTAATATATCAGTTATTTTGACGATTTTTGTTTAAATTTGTATTTCAACTTGAATAAGTTTCTTTCACGACATAACTCAAAATAGAAATTTACACAACCAGGACTTAAAAAGGTGTTGTTGGATTTATTGAACCACCCATCTCTCTGCAAGATTGAACCCAGATTCACACACTGCATCCGTATACACTATAGGCTTTGTGCCCATGATATTAAGTTCTGGGCGAAGGGTAGGTCTGAACCTCAGGATTAGACAGCCACAACCTGGGAAACCTTTGCAGCGCCGTGTTTCTTTTCTTATATGTTTTTATATTATTTTTATACAGTAGAATTGTTATGTTACTAACAGAAAAAAAAATTATAAAGGTAGCAAATGTCTAGAGTACGAGAAACGCTGTCTTATTAGAATGATCTGTCTTACTCCATTTTTCTAATATCTTCGGAACGGCAAGCATCGTTTACTAGGACGACTAATGGCTATTGACGCGCTTTACAGATTCCGGATCTCTTTTTGGGCCTAGGAAGTCCTTCAATCTGGATTAATCCATCATTCAGCTCACACGACTGGTTTTCTTAGGAGCTTTGATAATCACCAATTTGATGTCGATCAATCTACTTCTGGAAGCATATGATCGCTTAATCATGCAACGATTAGAGCCTCATCAAAAGATTGCCAACACATCGCTGGCTACGCAAGCTGTATACTGTACAACCTAGGTTACCCCAAGTTCACGTCCTAAGATAATTTTTGAGGTTCCATAGTGGCAGTTAATATTCTTATCAAAGAGACTCTCCTACAGACATTCTCTGTACACACGCGTAAAAAAGGGTAAAGGTACGTTTTACTGCAATGGTACCTTTTGCAAACATCAACTCTCCATAGTTCAGAACTCCTTCACATAGGATTTCAATATGGTTCTCTATAGCACTTAACCAAGCTGATGGTCGTTCTAATGTAACCCTAAATGTCCTTCGCTGAAGGGATCACAAGGTCGCTTGGAGCCTCGCCCGTGGCCAGAGAAAGGTCCGAATGAATTTTGGTCAGTACCACAATCCCCAAGTACGCAACACTAGACACCAGTATGGACACCAATATACACTAACCACCACTATATCACAACAAAGGCTCTATTCAATATAGAACATACCTACTCTACCCATATTAAGCTATCTTAGTAAAATATTGCCGTTGCTGAATTCGTATCTGTTCCAAACAAAACAATTATTACATTGTATACAAAAACAAATGATAATAAATAAATAAAATAAAAGGGATACAGCCCTACCCTAGTTTCACCCCTCACCCAGAAATTTTAGAGTCGACTTCAGACTCATTGTAACTTAAAAATTTTAACTTACATATCTCACTTTGTAATGATAGTAAAATATAAAAAAATTGCGAAGAATGTAATGAACAATAATTGAAAATGTAAAAATAATGGTACATTCACAATGAAAAAATGTAAATGAAATCACGTTTTTAAATATGTCACACTCAGTATATCTATCCAACGCCAAGTTAGAACGTCTTTATATTTATGAACTAGTAACAGATATGAATATATATCATATCTGTTACTAGTTCACTATATATATAAATATATTTAAATATATATATATATATATTTTCAACTTTGTCCCAGCCGTTTACATACATAGTATTAGAAAACGGCTTTTTATTACGAAACTTTGAATGACCTGATAATAAAAACAGATGTATACAACTACAAAATATAATGTTCCAAAACATTTTAAATTTCTGTATGTAATTGAAGGTCTGCAATATTTTATTTGTGTGTAAAATTTAACTACGATAAAACTGGTTTTCCTAAAAAACTATTCCTGTTTTCCAGACATCAGAAAGCAAGTTTTTAAACAATACAACAATCGAGCAAGAAATAAAAATAGAGAAAAAAATTGCTTACTTGTTGGAAAAAATTATCTAATCGTGTACACCTGTGTTATGTTGAATAGTTTTAATAATATATAGGTTGTTAATTTAAACAATAACTGTTACAACTGCATTGTAATTTCAAATTCTGATTATTCAAAGTTAAAACCTGAAGTTACAAATCCAATATGTGTTAAATGCTGTAGGAAAATAAAAATGTAAAAATTTGCTACCAGCTCTTGTAAGCTAAAGACTGTTCAATTACTGTATTCTGTAAAATGATTACAGACACATAAATTTTCTAAACACTTTTTGAAATACACGTCTAAACACGTTAGGAATCTGAAGTTTATCAAATCAGAGCTGTTTTCTGAAGGGGAACTCCAATTAACAAAATTACAGTACTTTTACCTTAATTTCATTTCACGAACAATTTTTGCAACTTAGTTTGATGATATCTCGTAAAATTAAGTTTCAATATAAATATCTTTATAAAATTGTACATGAAAAATATGTAGCAGATGTTCATTTTAGGTATTGAAAAATATGTGATGAATTCAATATGGCGGATAGAAATTTCAAACCCTTTGGTAAAGAGTGTTTTCTGTCTGAATCTGTTATAGGTCGTGCGGAACGAGAAGAAGCCTGGCCTCAATTTTAGAAAGTGGTTGCAACCGGTTTTTAAGGGGTGGTGGTAGACGAGCCTCGGTAGTCACGTATCCGTATCTTCTAAAATAGAGGACAGGTTTCTTCTCGCTCCGCACGACCTATACTATTGTTTAGTCACGCTCAATTTAAAATATCAAGATGTATTCAGAAATCGTAACACTCTGTGTATAAAATTTAAATATCTGTAGGCACCATGATAGTCGAGAGGTATAAGGCGTGTGTTCGTCAGGTAAGGAATCTAATAAGGATTCCAGCTCCTAGTTAAACCCTTATCTTTTCGCTTGGCTATGGTGGTTTCATGTCCTCATAAGAAATCTTATTGACATAGAAATAAAAGAAATAAGAAACACATTTTTTTATAATTGTTGAAATCAAATAACCAAGATTTAAGTAAAGGTAAATATTTTTATACACAAAAAAATTATCTACTCCAATGGGTTTTCCTTGCAGAATTCCGCATAGAAATTTCACATTTCTTGGAAAGTAACACGTCTACAGGTTTTACTGCTAATTATATTAAACATAAACATTTGTTATGTTTAAAGCTATAAATATTTTACAATGCAATAATAATTTTAATTACAAAAGTAGTAACTCAGGGTGAAATGCTCGACACTACTCGATAATAAAATAATGTGGTACAAATTGGAATTGATTTAAAGAGCAAGCTATTTGATTTTGTATAATTTTTGACACAGTGTTGTTATGTTTTTAATCTATTTCGAATTTTATTCACATATATTACGTTCTTCATTAAAACACTATTTTGTTTGTAGTATGTGATCTTTTATCAGTTTAGAATGATATAATTCAATACTTAGCTAAGGAAACAGTAAAAATTTCACAGTGTGTTTGTTTTTTTTTATGTGATTTTATGAGCGATTTTACCATTAAAAGTTATCTTTATTTTGTATGTGGCTCCAGGTTTTGACTTTGTTAAATTCAGGGTTGAATCCCTGAAGTGAAATGGGGAAAATGTAATTATTGGTGATTTAGTTTTAATTTATAAAATATTTATGATTTAAAAGACGCTCATTACAAATCTGAGGTCAAAATTTAAAATTGGGTAAGACGTAAAAAAAAGGTATTTCTTTCACATTAAAGAGGTAGCTGATTAAAAAATGAAAGTCAAAATTACTTCATGGTAATCCAATATAGTGGATATAAATGTGAAATGTCAAAAACTGCTTGAAACTTTGTTAATGTTTAAACATTTTAAAATAATCTAAATTCATTTGAACATGAAGGCGACATTTCATTTAAAAAACAACATTTATAACTTTTTGTTTAATGGAGAATAATTTATAAAGAGATTTAATTAAAATGGTTGAATGTTAAGTACATTATAGAGGTATCTTTAATAAAGTTTTGTTATGAGAACAGAGATTTGTTGTTCAAGAACAAGAGATTATAAAAAAAGAGTTTTGCTTTTTAACTAATTTATATACTAATGTACTTCACACATATTATGTGGTACAGAATTATTTTTTTTAGTTTTAGTAATATAATTAGTGGGATTATTGTACTGAATTTAATATTTATCTTTAATAGTTCAGTGTCACAAACGTTATTGTACATGAATAAAATGAAAATGATGACTTAGTGATTAACCAAAATCAAAGTAAAATTAATCAAAACAAAATATTGAATTCAGGCAGACACATATATAACACACATTAGATACATTTATAATATTTATTCCTAGTTCACGCTTATGTACATTAATAAAAAATATATATATTACAGATAAACTTAGCACTTTATTGTCAGTGATGGTTCATTTTCGGCTAAGTTTAAGTTTAATATTCGTAATTTAGGAGCAGATATGCAAAATGATCAAAATACTCAAAACAAATTAACAGTAAATGCTCGTAAAACTTTATTTGAAAAATGTCCTTTTCTCTTCTGTTCCCACTTTCAATCTTCCCAATATCATAGACTGAATTGCAGTGATTTTTCATGCGATTGGAGCATAATTTATCAGCTAATGAAACTCACATCATTTTTAATCCTTCGAACTTCTTATAATATATTACAGTACATACCTACATAAAACAGTCAAGTGTAGTTTAATTTAATTTAGTTATAACACGTTTCGATGCCAAGTGCAGTATAACTAGGTCCGCTGCTATTAAAATGTATCCATATTATACATTACACCTCACACACATAAAGAAAAAATGACTCACATTTTATAAAACATATACTGTGCAAGTGAAGTTAATAAAATAACACATAACTCATGTTTTAAAAACGTAGTCCACGGTTGATTTTAATTTTTTGACCACAAGCTAACTGAGATTTATCGGTGAAAAATAGTTTTAGTTGTCTTTATTTGGTTTTTAGAATGGATGATGAAAGAGTCTGTGCAATTTTTTTCACAGATTTTTTTCTTTTTTATTATTATAAAATTTGTTTAATTTAAATTTCCAGTTCTACTATTTGCATTTGGTTTGTATAAACTAGATTAGATATTACTTGTGCACTGTAGAGGTAGGCCTAGATGATTAAACTGTACACGTATATCCAAATTTTATTACAAATACAAGCCATTATCTGTTTAGTTAACCCAATATTGATTACTTAGTGTATGAGGAATATTAAATTTTACTTTTGAACCAAAAGTAAATTATTCCTTTGCTTTCACATTTTGATGTGTATTCCTAACTAAATTATTCGTAAACAAATTAAAAACAAAACAAGAATAAAACTGAAATCAAAGTCATTAAATTGTTGTTTGATGTGTAATGGCATTAAAGATTGGATATTTATTGCTTCCGAACTCAGTTACAGGGATTGTACACTTGAATGCTCGCTCTGTAATTGGATTGCACGGCGCAAATTGGTGTCACGTAGGAAATTTCTTTTTGTAACAGAAATAACTTGTCTGTTCCGATAAAACTACAAAGATCTCTCTACTACAAAGTAATTTCCACGAAGATTGTACATGAAATCTAATAGAGTTAACGTTTTATTTGAAAATAGTTTACAAGAAAATTGTTTGTTTTAAATAACAAAAGATAAGAAAATTAAACACTTTCGTTGAAAGCAGGGAACTTCAAGTTAAACAAGATTATTCAATTTGGTAAAATCACTTTTCATCTGTAAAATACGATTGTTAAGGTTTCTCAATCTGGGGTTGGGAGACTCGCCGTAGAGACTGCCAGACATGCGGTGTAGGGATGAAGAAAATAAATTATCGGGGTGGCTTTCCACTTAATTTATCTGAAAAGAACTGTGGTGTGATTTAAAGTCGAGTTGTAATACTATTTTAACATACCGTACAGTTAAAAACAAAATTTGAATAGCATTACAGTTGTATAAACTTGTTTCGTAATATTTCACGAGGCAGTTGATTTATATATTATTTAAAAGACTGAAAAATATTTGCATCATCTGTTCTCGGGACAGTTATTCACCTTTTGGCGGAATCTTACGATACATAAATAAAAGCCAAAAAACCCTCTCCCCTCTCACCACCCCTATCTCAAAAATTTGTAATAGACACAATATAGCCTCAAATTAAAGCCCTTTAAAAATCATGAATTTCTGTTTAAAGAAATTAAAATCACACTTTTACCATAGCTCTAGTTAAAATTTCACTTGACTGAAAAATAAGAAAAATCGTCTCTGGGAAATGCTTCAATTATTGAAACATTTAAGCGCCTGTATTACCTAAACAATTAAAGATATCGAAAAATACTCAAGAATAAAAATGTCTTAAAATAATGCTTCATATATAAATTTCCATAAAAAATGGCGAATTGGCTGCCATATTGGAAAAATGGCTGATGATATAAACAATTTGATATCCTTTAGTTTTAAAACGAAACATACTGAGGGGTTTCTATTTAAAGTTGTTTGTAAATTTTGTATTTATCAAATAAAACAGCACTCCTACACATTTTAATCGTCCTGAATATTCACTGAGAAGCTCGCTACGTTCGAGTTAAGGCATTTAATGGCGACCTAATATAAAGTATCTAAAACGGCCAATCTTTAATAATAGTCTTACTTGTCTCTCCACAAATATTCCAAAACGAGATGGTAAAAGAAGATAGATAGAGCATACCAAACATCTAATTCTAAATATCACATTATCCTTCAAGATATCCTAACGTTGAAACAATTAAAAATTAAATGAAGTCAAATATTTTAACGGAAGTGAACCAATTAAAGCAATCGCTATCTCGTTAGGGAAAGTGGTTTCTAGGAAACTCAGCTTTTAAAATATATTAAAAAGGCATAATGTTTGTGATTGTATTATAAAAGTGTAGGCCACAGGATGTTTTCACGATGATATTCTTCCAGTTCCTAAAACTGCAGAACATAAATTTAACTCACTAAATGTGTTTGAGGAAATATCTGATAAATGGTTCAATTACAAGTTTAATTCTACTATATCATATAGGCTATAAGTTACATGACTTTAATACAATTCATTGAGTGGGGGGGGGTATAAAGAAAGTGTGTTTAATTTGTTCTTTTACGATTGTTGAAATACGATATTTCCGGACAAAATAACAGCTGTTTTAAAATTTGTATATTTTTTACCTATAAAATAGTCAACTTTTAAGCACTAATAAATACATCTTCAAACACAAATAAATCACTTGAGGTGTTAGGTACAATAATTATGGGACAACATTGTCAGAAAACAAAAATCGAACACACATCCAAACACTAAAAATCAGTCCCTTAGGAAAAACTACTACGGGTTCCGCAAAGGAAAAACCAATTTTTACAGAGAAACAACTTTTATTGTATATTGTGTGTGTTCATGTGTATTGTTTTAAACAAATATAAATTGCAATTATTAAATATTTTCATTTATTTGAAAGAAGCAAGGTATAAAAAATGGGTGTTTCGCTGACATTTTGAGAACCCTCTGAACCCCAAAAAAGTAGTTTTTGGGTTATGTCTGTGCAGATCAAACTGTCTTGCACATCAAACTGATGAACCGATTTTGATTAGATTTTTTTTGTGGATAAAATTTTCCACACCTTGAGACTTTTATGTTCATTTTTCGACGACTCAAAACTTCTAAGTTTCGGCATAAGACAATAACACAATATTCCGATTTTTTTTTCAAAATCCGTTCTAATGTTATTGATTATTTTTTTCAAAAGATGATAAAAATAATTTACTTTTGTTTCATGAACGTTTCCCACCAAAATTAATGCATCTTTATTTATACGAAATAAGAGAAAAGCTATCGTTGGTGGAAATATAATTTTCTTTTGTTTTTCTGTAGAAAGTTCTAAAGCCTAACCCTCTTCGATAAACAGTCTTATTTACTCTATAAATATCTACTATAACGTGTTAATCCATTTAGGTTTCCATTTACTTTACAAAAGAAGTTTCAATTTATATCAAATATTTTTAATTTTTTTAATGTTACTGTCTAAGTTAGGTTACTGCCATGATATTGATTTGAATTTGTTTTTTATCATATATTGTTTAAAGACAGTAAACCAGTGTCTCATGGGACAAGTAACTACAGTCTGCACTGATTTTAATAAAATAAACAAATATATGTGTTTATAGTTTTGTCTCATATTACGTGTAATTGTTATTATTGTTTTAACGACCTCTATCGAGTGATTACTGAAGATGGAGTTCCAACTATGAAACGCGTCTAAGACAAAATACATCACAAGACGGAACCAAATAAGGTAGTTTCTCATATTACTAAATACACACACACACACACACATATATATATATATATATTGTTTAATACTAGTATTAAGGAGCTTTGCACCAGGCAAATTTTGTTTAAACTTGGGAACAACTGGATCAATTAAAAAATAGTGTTGAGTTCAATTAGCATTAAAATCATATACCAAGCCTGAAAATTCCAATAAAATACCCAAATATGTCGAAAAATCAGTTATGACTTGGAAACTACTTCACCGTATTAAAACAAATTTTCATTTCCAATTAGTGGTCAAATCATTTTTCAGTGACAAAATATATTTCGCCACAAATATCGATATAACTTGTAACATACTGCTTCAATTTGAATCAAATAACGGACTAAAACATGGCCAGATATCGTACCTATATAGAAAAGAAAACTCCATGAAAATCGGTTCAACGATTCTTGAGTTATATTAGAGACAGACAGAGAGACGATACGTTTTATCTATTATAGAGAAATAATAACTATCGTAGTGTCAACGAAATTAAGTATTAAAACTTTTTTAATATTCCAAAAACCAAAAATTACAAGAGGCAAACTAAGTTTTTAGAGCTAATTTTCTCTGTTTGATTCTAAAACATATCTATTTTACAACCACATAATTTCAACTGAAATTTCAAAATTGTAATTTTCAATTCGAAACGAAATTTACATGATACGTGGTTAGTGCATCTGGCAATGATGTATCCTCCCCACACTAAGCATCTCTTTGATGGGGACCACAACAGATCGTAATTGAATTGTTCTTCATAAAGACACACTGTTGATAGGTTAGTTTATTACAAACCCACCCCCTCCCTCTTTTGTACTTCGTCCTGACTACACGGGAATTTTACGTTTTAATTAAATATCCATGAACAATTAATTTACTTTTTAAATATTGCATTTTCCTTGATGAACTCAAACCGACCTGATGGGTTCAGGAACTTTACTTTTACTGTAGATCAAATATAAATCAAATTATATAGTAATATAAAATATATTTACAAGTACCTTTCCATATTTATTTAATTAATTTTGTTACTATTATACTAAAGATCCCTTTTATAGAATGAGATTTATGAAATTGATTTAATTCCAAAGAAACAATTTAAATACAAAGAAACAAAATAACAATTTGAAATTCATGAATGTAATAAGTGCGAGCATGAAGATACTTTGTGGTCTTATTTCAGTGCGAGTAACTATATATAAGGTTACTGTTATTTCACTTTAGGTATATAAGGAAAATTGTATTTTGTAACAATGGAAAAAAATAACAAAACTGACAATACACGTATCATCACGTATCATTTAACAACCATAATACGTAGCGGAAATAAAAATAAAACTGAATAAACAAATTAAAGGACGATACAATTTTCCACAATAGACAATTGGTTCAAGACGTTTCAATAACTGTCATCTTCAGTTGTCACAAGTACACAAACGTTCTTGGCTCTCAACTACAATTGGCAATCGCACAGATATCATTGGCTTTGCCAGATTTAGTCCAGTGTCACAAACGTTTGTGTGCATGGGACATCTGAAGATAAAAGTCATTGAAACGTCTTAAATGTTTCTTGTGGAAAATTTAACTTGATTATTTACTAGTGTTACTCGTTTTAGTGAAAATACCTGAATACACACAGAAAAAAAAAACAAATCATATAATAATCAATTTATGTACACAGCTTTCTTTTATTTGCAGATATTTAAGTGTATTTTTTTAAAGTATTTACGGCACATATTATGAGTTAGTAATTGAAAAATGTTCGTTATTACCGTTCCAACTCATTGTTAATATTGATGATTTAAATTTATACAATAGAAGAGTTGCTTAATGTTTAAAAACCTTGAATAGTTGTTTGGGTGAATACTGTTTTGTTTTTTCTAGTACAACTTTCATGACACATTTTTGAACGATATCTAAAGATATCATTCTGGATTTATAGACATATCCCCAAACTGTTACTTATCCAAGTAGCTAAGACTGACAGTATGGAAAGGACACTTTCTATATTTCCAATAAAAAAAACCAAACGTGTGCTAAAACCACACGACTTAAGGTCCATAGTCATATAGGAACAGTTATTTTTATAATTTCGAAAACTTTTAAGCGACAGTTTAAATAGTAAAGAAAGGCACACGGGAGAAATTGTAAGAGTATTAGATTTTACCTACGTAATACAGTAATGAGAAATCAATAAAAAATGCAATACATCTTTAAGTGATTTGTCTCATATCTCACAAAAACTGCTCTTGAAACTTAAATGCGACGTATTTCTCATTGTGTAATTGTATTTTATAAACAATAAAGTATAAATATGATTTCGCACTGCAATTTAATTTTAAATATATACTGGGTGTTACAAAAAGGTTGGGCTGGCTATACATTTTCATATTCTATGTGTGATTCTAAGCTGAAAATGAAGAATAAATTTTTTTCAATTTTAAATTTGTTTAGCAGTTAGACGCCATTTTTTTTTTTTTTAACTCACTGTAACTCTGGAAATAGATAAGATATCGAGTTCAAATTTGGAATAAGCATTTTAAATGTTACGATTAACAAGTGTACAAAGCACGAAGAATTTATTTTTATAATTTTCAAAATGGCGGCCGTTACAAATTTTCAACGTGGAATATCTTGAAAACCGTTAACTTTACAAACAATGTACAAGAGACAAAATATTTTTATTTTTTAACAACAGGCATAATGCTTTTTTGTAGTTTCATTAGGTCAAAGGATAACCGAGTTATCGACAAAAAAAATTTTTTTCTTGTACATTTTTTGTAAAGTTAACGGTTTTCAAGATATTCCACGTTAAAAATTTATAACGGCCGACATTTTGAAAATTATAAAATAAATTCTTTGTATTTGGTACACTTGAAAATTGTAACATACAAAACGTTTATTCCAAATTTGAACTTGATATCTTATCTATATCCAGAGTTATGGTGAGTTTTTGTAAAAAAATAAAATGGCGTCTAGCTGCTAAACAAAGTGGAAATTGAAAAAAAAAATTATTCTTCATTTTCAGCTTATAATCACACATAGAATATGAAATTGCATATCCAGCCCAACCTTTTTGTAACACCCTTATAATTTTCATTCAGATTTGTAGGTCACGCCATGTTTTAGTTATAGGGAGGGGGGATGATATCAGACACTTTAAATTTGGCCTAGCGCCAACATTCTAATTTTTTCTCCAAATACAAATATATATTCGTAATCAGAATAACTTCTAGTTTTATTTGATACCCCATACAAAATATTTCCAAAACAATTTTTTCCAACTCCATAGTTTTTGCACCTTAACTACTCCAAATTCATTTTTTTGTTACCACTATATTTTCCTTTTATGTAGGACAATAAAAATGTTGTAAATTTAAAGTTTAAAATATATATAATTTATCATCTTGTCTGTGTAGACTGGTTGCGACTTACAGACAGACGTGTAAAATTATAAGGAGTCTTGGTTTTACCTACGGATGCTAATAATTGAAATTTCTTTCACATGTCTAAAAATGAATATCAATTTTCTAAGCTTACTTTTGAAATAATCAACTTGTGTCCACCAATTCAATTATCTGTTAAAAATTAAACCTAAATTAATCTATTCTCAATTTGAGTACAAGAACAACGGTTTACTTGTCATTAAACATTTCAGATAAAATAACAGAAGTATTAAAAAAGTCAGCAACTTGTCATACAATAACAAAAGTCAAAACATTGCGTCAGAGCACTCGGGAAGTAGTTGTAGATTAAGAACCAACACAGTGAAAGCTTTCACGGTCAAGATGTGCTTTGTTGTTACTCTACTTGCTTTTAAATAAATTGAAAATATTCTCGTTGCTTTAAACAAGTTGCAAGACAATTCTTGAGTTTTTAAATTATATTAAAGTCGTTTTTTCGTTGCCCTTCCGTTTATCTACCACTTAAATATATAACGAAAAAACATGTTGTTTTGATTGTTACTATTATCAAAAATCACCAATTCGTGATATCATTAGTATCTGTTTTCAGAGACTAAAATGTTTTTAACTTACAGAAAGAAATATTTTGTGGAAAATTATAACTTACTTGGTCGTCATCAAACTTGTATTTAACATTTTTGTAAATATGCTTAATATTATAAATTATTTTTGTTTTATGAATTATAAATTAAAGCTACTTTGATAATTTGAATAGGCAACTTAGATTTGGTTTTTATTTCTTGACTGTTTTGTTTTTATTTACTCTGATTTGAACTTTCTCGATACCGTATTCGAGGAGACACTAGGGTTGTTTATATGTGAAATCGAATGTCTTTGGAACATCTGTATGTATAACTGATATTTTGATTTTCTTAAATTCGTGTCATCTGGAATCATGACTTGACCAAATACTCCATCAAAAACTTGAACGAATTTTTCTATCAGGATGACAACAATGCAGGAAACCGTCTGTAAAACTTACTACTTTATTATAAATATATAAAAGTTAATCAAGGAGACTAGAATTTGTTCTTAAACATTCAAACTATCATTTGTAGAAGATACAACTTATAAACTTGTCTGTTTTAATATTTATATTTGAGGGAAAACATTACTTAAAGTCAGAAGTGATTTAAGCTGCCAATGGTAATGATTTTCACTAATTGGAAATTGGAATTTATTTGAAAGTTTGACGTCCCATAAAAGTATTTAAAATTTAAATTAAAAATTTGTAACTACAGTAATGGAGACGTATTGGATTGGATCTTACAAACTTATTTTTTTAGTTAAATCATCTTATAGCAGCTACTTATTATAATTCCAAAATACATTAAATCCACTCTAAATTTAATATCAAAAACGTACTATATTCTCTATTCAGTTGTTTTAAAATTTGTTCTTAAAAATACAATATACTTTGAAGAAATATACTTTTTACATTATAAATAAAGAATTTATTTTATTTTTAAAATAATGCAATTTAATATTAACAAAATTAACAGTTGTCTAATCCCCCAAGGCCCTAGGATCCACCCCATTCGCATTTTAGTCTCCTAGTACAGTTGTGGAATGTCTATTACAAAATTAATAGAAAATTTTTAAAATAGTTGTTTTTAGTTCGTGAAAATGTTCTTAAACTAGATATAGTACTTTTGAAATCAAATGTTTCATATACAGAATTAGGAAATCATACATTCATGTGTTCAATAAATTGTTATTTGTGGTAAAATTGCAAAGAAAAACAATGCTACGACGTAAAGAGATAATAAAAAACTTCAGAGTTTACTTTGAACTGCCCAAAGGAAGCAAAAATACTTTCTACGTATTTAAGAGACCTTGAGAAAAATAAACTACACTTCATAGCCGTGATTTGATTTTGAAAAGTTTCACTTTAACTGTTATTATGACATTGTCATATACCAACTTCTTTGATTGTCTTCTCAAACATATGATATTCTACTGAAACAAGTTTTCAGTAACAAATTTGTTCACATAGTATAATCTTCAAATATAAATTGAACATGTAAATGAATATTAAATAAAACAATTAAATAAATAAATATGTGAACTATATTTGTGGTATAAACATGTTAATCATGTTAGAGAATGATATGAATGAATGTTATAGAATGATCTGATTAAATAAAACTAAAGAATGGTTATCTTTTTTACTTGGATTTTAAATAAAAATACAAAAATTTCCTTATTAGCTGCACAATGATAGGTTAAAAAAACCAACCAATGAACATTATTTCATTCAACTATAAAATATACAACGTACTGATGTTGATACTCATCAAACAAATCTTTTTTTAAATTGTTTTGTATGAGATCTTGAAATGATTCATCATGTAAACCTAGACCTAACCGCCATCTGAGTTCAATGTCAATGAGAACAATGTTAAACGTTTGAGCAAATTACTCAAAAACTAATGATCGGATATATTATGTACATGTCATTTTAAAGTTTATATAAACACGAATGTGGTGTTTTTTTTTCTTTTTTTCGATTTGTTTTACAGTATTTTGATATTGGTTAAATTAAAAAATTAAAATTATGTTTTTTTAAAATATTTTAAATAGGCTATTGAAGATTATCAAAAATGTGATAAGACCAACAGACTTGGATTTTACTTTTTTCTTTTTGGGAAAGGTAAAACATTTTCGTAGACAACTGGAAGTCCTCACAAGTAGGAATAATTTATTTTATTTTGAAACAACTATCATCATTCATGTAGATCAAATTTAAATTGTGTTCACATTTTAGTTCACGGAAACCAAAACCATTTGACATTCTCATACATCGAAATAAAAATCCAAGAGAAGAAATTTTACTAAGTACACCATTACAATGTGAATTACCTTAGATTTCTGCATGGTAGAGTTTTCTATTACCCCATTGACAACCGAGTAAAGCCATCTGTAGCCAATCAAAATAATAACATAAAAACAGAAATGGAAACTCATGCAGAAAGTAGATTCCATCACATAGAAACACATGTTGAAGGCTTCGCTATTAAATAAGTATTAATCCATTAAATAAGTGCCATCAAAGTCATCAAGAGTATTTACATATGTTTGTGCTTTTAAAATTAAATAATTACAGTGATAAGTGTTTTACATGTAGTAAAGGATATAATAAAAGGATATTTTATCGCGATGGATTCAGGGTGTAAGTTATTCATTTCTTTTAGAGACTATACAATGCGTCTGAATATGGGGGGGGGGGGGGGTTTCACTACCAGCACAAATGCAATAATTTACTTAACTTTGCTATATAATATAACACACAAACACACCTTTAACAGGAGAATTTTTTTTTTGGTTGACTGCACGATACATCTCACATCTCATACAACATAGATTATTACCATATTATAAAATGTAGGCCCTATTCAAAATGAAGTTACTCTGTTGAACAAAATCGTTACTTTAAAAAAATGGCTGTTAACTTAAGAAGAGGTCGAGTACCTGCAATAGAAAGGTCGTGCAGTCTTTCCCACAACAATTGAAGAATGGAATATAAAAAATAACACTTCATCGAACATCCCAATCAAACTTTAAATATTGAGAAGCTCAATTCATTGATAAAAATGACAACCGACTAATTACGAACATGCGAACTAAAAAAAAACATGTTTGTTGGAAGTGAATCTACCAATGTTTATTATATTATCGTGAAATTTGTTTTTTTATTGAAAGCAAATTCACACTTGATAGCAAAAACCACACTCTACCAATGTGAATGAGCTATATTTATATTATAAGGTTCATTTATAATTTTGTGAAAAGAAAGCGACACGGTTATTCAGTTACTGAGTTATTTATTATGTTATTACTTCGTCTTAAATGACAAATGGAAGTTCTGCATTGTTATGGAAGGATTATCATTTCTTCTCCTCTCAACCTCTGTCGTTCATTGGGGGTTGACCTTTGAACGCCTCTTTTGGTTATTTCCGGTTTAGTGTAAGGGAAAGAACGAAAAGAATGTGACTCAGCGATAAGTAGGAAATATTCCAGGAAATGACACTGTTATTACAAATTACACCTTCAAATACCTTTTATAAAAAGGGAAACTAGTAAATAAATATTGAGCTTGACTGGTGAGATAATACTAGATAGACTAAAACTTGAACACAAGATTTCACAATTAATTAAACGCGTTTCAACAACAAAGTCGCCATCCTCAGTGATACATGAATTAAATAACTAAAACTGTAGTTATAACTGTAAATTAGTCTAAGTGAAACTCGTGTTAATTCTATCATTAGCAACAGCCATTTTGACCGACAAAAAACCAAAGAGAAGTGAACTCGCGTTAAAATATATTAATGTAAGTAGTGCTGTGTTGGGTAGTAGTGAAAGACGAATAAAATTGACAGCGTTTGCAAACCTTCTTGCAGAATAAGATGAGGAGATTACTGAAATTATTTATGAGTGTACGGCTTGACGAAAAAATCGCCAACAGTGCAGCGCATAATGAAGGAAGCTGAAGAAGGCAAAATTTCAACTCCATGAAAAAAGCACCCAAGATCGAAGTAGTACGACGACTTCTCTAAGATAGGCATAAGAAGAATAGTTCGTAGTATGTTCAGAGAAATTTGTCCTCCAAATGTATCCGTTGTTACAGAGATGATTAGATCTACGGTTTACTGATAACTTAAAGATCTTGGTTTTGTATAACGACAGCGAAAGCAAACAATACTTTTCTCACTGAACGCATGACCTTGTGAGTTGGATAAGATGTTACCTCAGAGTTATCCGTAAATATCTGAATGAAGGAGTAAAAATATTTTATTTGGGTGAGACTTACTTGAAAATAAGACACACACACACTGAAGAAAGCGTGGCTTCTATAATATATAAAATGTGCTCAACAAAATTTGTGGAAGGAGAAACTACAGGGCTAAAAGATTTACTTGGTCGAGGAAGGCGATTGATTGTAGCTCATATTGGAAACGAAGATAGATTTCTTAAGGAACTCAATGATCCCAGACTTATTTTCCAAGCTAAGAAGAAAACTGTAGAACGACTATTATGATTAATGACCGATATTTGCTTTGAAGAATGGTTTCAAAGTGATGTGGATGTTTCATTAAACAGTGTTAGTGTTTTCTATCATTTTAGATATATTGAAGTATTTCCAAATATGAGCTGGAAAAAATTCAATCTTATTTGACAGATCATATAGTGTCAGTGGTCCGATACAGATATCAAATTAGAACCTTTCCGGTCGAGCAAATTAGGTTGATGAAATGGTTGGAAATGCTTCGTGCTAAAACTGTCCTCTTATTGTGATATAAACCCGATTGAGTTAGCTTGGGCGGAAATAAAGAACAATGTATCGCCATACAATGTGTCTTAAAAGAATAATGAAAGTGCTTTTAAACAACACCATTCAACAAGCAAAGACTTGCAAAGTTTTGGAGACCATGTGAAATGTATTGAGGCTGACCTTTGGAAAATAAACGATGTAGATTTTATATAGACAATAACGGAATCATCAATATCAATAGCGACAGAGAAACAGATATATCAGACAGTGACAAAGATGTCTAATTTTGTGAATATATATTCTATATAAATGTAGGTCAATCCACACTGGGCAAACCATTTTCATTTTAATAAAAATCCCATTTCACAATAAACATACTAAAGATTGACTGATTCACATGCGACAAACATGTTAGTTTACATGTTCTTAATTAATCTGTTGTCACTATTTTCATCAACTTCATAACATTTAAAGCTTGATTGGGAAGCTCAATAAAGTGTTACTAATTATATTTCACACTTCTATGTTGTGGGAAAGGCCGTAAGACACTTCCACACCGGGACACTACTACGGTGACTTTTTTTTTTATATAGTTCATTAGAGTAAATTTCTTTTGAATAAATTTTATAATATGTTTATAATCGAATATTAGATATGTGAGACATGTATCAGACATATTCTCCTGTTAAAGGTTTGTTTGTCTAATATTAAAATCTCTCATAATGTTAAATAAATCACTGAACTTGTCCAATTGGTGGAAAGCCCCATATTTCAGATGTTTTATATGTGTACAAACAAACTATACTGGGTGTCTCACCTAAAGTGAACTAATAAATAACTATGTCGCATATGAATTACTATAGTACTGTGGTGAATACACAATAAAAGAAAATTTCCACTAACCAAAATAAAACACTAACAAAAAAAGACTATTATTTATGTTTATTCTCCCTTGTGTATATTTCAATAGCATTGCTATCATCTTCAGAGGTACAATGCACTTCAGAGTTAGTGTATATTGTACCTCTGAAGATGATACCAGTGCTATTGAAATGTACATAAGGTAGAATACATACATAAATATACAGTCTTTGTGTTGTTAATGTTTTATTGTGTTTTTGATGAATTTTCTTACAACAATATATCTGTCAGGTCACTTTTAACGTGATCTGACATTTGTGGGGTGTATGCCCTCCAATTGCCAATATAGCGCCAAACTTGAAAATTTCTTTTGAAAAACCCTATATGTTATGATGATTTCTGATATAAAATGTAATTTTACGACTTTTTTATTCGTTATGCTTTTTTTTCCAAACATAACTGTTGGTTTGTCTTTTTTATCATTAATAACTGTTTAATAAAAGCTCTCCAGAATCTGCGAACTAAACACAAATGAAATCGAAAATGGTAAACAAAACAAACACAATCAAGGTTCATTACAATGATTTATGCTAATAACTTCATTACAAGACTAAGTTAATTTTAAAATGAATGTTGTATTTCAAAACCGCTACAGCACTGAAAGTAAAAATGACGTAAAAGGGTAAAGCTAAACTGTTACAATTCTTTTTTAAATCAATAAAAATGTCTCAAAATTAAATTTTTTTATCCAAAATCATCTTAAAATCTATGAATTTCTATAAGAAATGTTCAAGTTGGACGCCTATTGAAAAATGGGGAAACAATTGAAAATTTGAATACACCCCAAAAATCATACGTAAAAGTAAACGAAGTCTCCCTTTCGAAATAAGCTTACATAGTTAAAAAGTTGGTTTACTTTAGACGAAACACCCTGCTTAGATCACACAATTTATAACAACACTCCCCAACCCATGTCCCACAGCACCGTTCAAAACTAAAACCACTTGTGATTTAGATGCCTCTGAAGGAATTTTAATATTTTTTTCAATAACTTTTCATTTTTGTAATAGTTTGAAACTGATAAATGTATGTTTGAACGAATTTTGATCAAACATCGACTAAAACCTCACCGGTAACCGGATCAGGACCAGAGGTTCTCTAAGCTGACAGACAAACATTGATTTTTATAAAATAAAATATTTCTGTTATCGTGAGCAGAGTTGGTAGAAAGGATTGTGTCCGGTTTACGGAAGGAACAGAATAGTATTGCAAATTTCATTCCCACTGCTACAAATAAACCATTGCTAGTTGGTTTGATTAAATAAATAATTGAAATTAAACTTGTTTCACGGTTCATTTCCATTTTTGCATAGTTTCATGTCTTTTCCTTGTGTTATAAGTTTTAATAAACGAAATATAACTCAAACTAACTACACAATTTTCACTAATATTTACTGATTACAGTATTAAGTTTCTCCTTTACTCCTTACTTTATCGCAGTTTTCAACAAGATATCCAAGAAAACCAACTTCATTTCCAAAACCTCCTTCAAGTATTCTAGAGTTGAATTTTATAAAATTCTATTTTTCTCCGGCTAAGAAGAGGAAATAAATAGTAGTACGAAAAACATTGTTAAGAAAATTTAAGATTATTAGTTACAACACGATTGGTTTTTAATACTATTTTAAATTTTGTAAAATACTTTCTTAAAACTTTCTTAGAACGAAAGAATGTGGAGAAGTCTTTGTTTACCTTAGTTTAACACTGCTATGGATTCTCACATCGGCTGTATGCACTAAGGCAGGGTATTTACAGTGTCAGCATAGCCTACTTTAAGTATTTTCACTGAAATATATTCCGAGGAAACAATTCATAACTTTACTTTTAGTTTGCTATTAGAAGACATTATGGTAAGAAAATTAATTTATCGAGAATTCAATTTTTGTTGTTGAACATTTGGGACTGTACATTAGTAACAAACAGCAGTAAATTTGGTATTATCTAAATAACTCAAGAGCTAACTGTAAATTTTTTTTTACTTTCAGTTTGACACAATAATTTGGGCTATAGTCTTAATAATTCACAGAAATTTAATAGAAATCGGTAGAGGCGGTTTTAAGATATTCCAACTTTAAAGAAATTCATATTCCATTTTTAACAGATAACTCTCTAATCTCAATTTACGGAGATATCAATCTGACTTATTTTATATTTGATCAAAATAATTAAAACCGATTTTAGAAAAAAACGATTTTTTTGTGTTGTTTTATGCCCTTCCCGAATATTGAGTTATAAAAAAATGAAAATATATCCTAACATAGTAAATTTAATCAAAGTTAGTCGTTTTTTTGGACTGTAAAATACTGCACAGACAAAACGAATATTTCAAAAAACATTAAAGATTTATTTTTCGACTTATTACAAAAACAATTTCTCTATACTAAGGCGATAATGTACGAAATGGTTTTTCGCCTTAACCCCCCCCCCCCCCAACTTTCTCTAAACTAATTAAATAATGTGTGAGAAAATAAAAATATCTGTATTAAATCGTAACCTAATTTGAATCATTGATTAGTACTGCAATAAATTCCGAAATATCTCATCTAAAAAAATTCCTATGAAATTAATGTTTAAAAATTGTCATTCTGCCATGAAGATTGTATGAAGCATCTATTATCGCAGTTAACATATGTTTTTACAGATTACCTAGGCCTGTATTACAATCATACGTGTTAGATTTATCACGAAATTACATAAAATAACCTGTTTTATTTTAAATCAAATTTCAGTATTACTTTTTATTTATGTTTAAAAAACACAAATTTTCCATATTTTGCAATAAAATAACAAAAATGTAAATTATTGGAGCGCAGCTACTTTGGAAGTTGGATAAAATCGAAATATAACTAAAAAAATAATTTTATTAGACATCAAGTCTCCTCAGAGACTCAATTTAGGGATTATGGTCGTGGCAACCCTGCAGGACCATAGTTGGATCTTTTTCAAGTAAATTTCTAAGGATCATATCCTTCTCTTTCATCTTTCCTATTGATCAACTCTTGTTTTTTCGCCGACCCTGATGGTATTAGAGTAATTATATGAATGCAATATATTATCTCGGCTGTCTCAGTGTTAATCTACATTTCATTACTTAATTCATTAAATGAAAACTTTTGTTCTTGAGGTGTTTTATGTTTAATTGGAACCAATATATCTTTACTACGAAGCCAGTTTCACTACAGTCTGTTTTGTTTGATAAAGAGCTAGTTATATAATTACAGTAACTTAAAGTTAAACTGTATTGTTACAGTAGACAATAGGTCAACAGATGTTCAAGTATTTTAATAAAATTAATTCAATATTCGCTCAACTACTGCGGGATTTATCCAGAAGAATTATTATAAACAGAGCAGTTGATTCAGTCAGGAACATCAACCAAATAAAAAGATATACAACGGGGGTCACTTCGTTTGTTTTTGGAACACATGTTGCAACGATACACCTTGCAAGATTAACGTAGACTCTCAATTTAACGCGTATCGTTCGGGAATTTACTCAAATTTTGCTTCCGGCTTTTTCCCCGCTTGCGACAACGTATCGTATGCAAGACAATTTTACTTTTATCGTAAATTGTCAAGAAATAAGTCTTTTCGACTTTATTTCGTTTTATTTATTAATGAATTTATTGATTGCTCAGTCGATTTTACCTTTTTTTTTTTTTAAACTTGTGTATACGACTCTTCCTAGAGGTCGTGCCGTGTGGGAGAGTTTGGTTTCCAAATTTTATTCCATTTAGAAAAATGTACAAATAATTAATTTTTGTAAATTTCTCTTTAGAGCACACACTTTATTTCACAGATATATATTTAAAATGGCATACAACTATAGGAATCTCTGCAATAATGAAAAGCAATTAAAGATTTTTCAAATCAATTATCAATATTTATTACTTTTTATATTATGACTGAAGGTCTTTCTTTTGTTTGGTAAATTTATATTTTTCTTTATACTACAAAATCTCTACCATAAGACACAATGAATTTTATACACATATATTACAACACATTAAATTTTATATAGACACTCTATAACATATTAAATTTTATACTCAGAATGACCAGAACAAATCATTTAAAATTGAATTTACTTAAAAAATACACTTCCCCTATAATTTTTATTGAATATTTAATTAAAATGAATTTACGTTTATTATTATTAATTCCCTAAAGTTTCCAATAAATCAAAGTATTGGTACCTTGAACACTAATGAAGATCATATACGATGCTGAAGATTCTGATGGGTTGAGATGATCTCCCGATGCCTGTAGTCTAATGTTGTAAGTTCAATGAGTAGATTTTCTGCTGGTGCTGACTCCTGAAACACGTCTTCCTCGTAGGCTGGTTGAAAAAAGAGTATCCAAGTTACCTTGAATATTTCAGAGCTCCTCTGACTTGGGAATTTTGAGTACCAACTTAACTTGGTTTCCCTCATAAACTATCCCTTCACGTTTTTATACGTTTTCGGCGAGTTTATGCTTTATTTTGGGTTTTTTCATTTCCCAAAATATTTACAGATTATTTATTTATTATATTTATTCTTTTATTTCATTCTAATCCTTTTATTTATTCCTTTTTACTTTATTTCTTCACAAATTTTTATCTTTTATCGGTTGTCTCCACTTCTTTGTCATTGGTTACGGTCGAGTTTCGCTCAGCGATCCCTCCTCTTGTTAAAACATGATTTTGGTTGAAATGCTGTACTTTTTTCTTCTTTTCTCTCTAACTTCTGCTTCGCTCTTCCGATTCTCGATTTCTTTTTAGATCTTGGTTCTTAATGTTCTTGGGATCCTTTAGGTTTTTGTTTCGTGGTTGTAGTCCATTTCTTTCTCGAGTTATTTAGCTTTTACGTAATTTTAACAATTTCAAAATTTAGTTTTTTCCCTGATTTGGTTTTTGGTTTTTTAACACTTTTTTATTTTTTGTTCTTGGTAGGAACGAATGTAACTATGATCACTTTTTCTCTGCTATGTTTATTTAGCGAGAAATCTTGATTTAAAGTTTTTTACATCGTTTTCCCATGAAAACATGTTATTAAAACCCCCATCTACTGATTTTATAAATTTGGTTTGTTCATTCTGTACAACACACTAATTTAAACATTTCTTAATTATAAATACATTCTATTTATAATGTTTATCTAATTTTTCGATAAATTGGTATTTTTATAAGTGCCTAAGGTTTTTTTTTTTTTCTTTTCTTTTTTTTTTATTAAAATATCGTTGGAGTTATTATTTTTATTTCATGTTTCCCCTTTATTTCCCCCTTACTTATTTATATTTAATTTACCATTTGTTAATTTCATTTATTTTATATTTTAGTATTTTTTGTCTAAGTTGTTTTCCCCGTAACTTTGTTAATTATTAATTTATGAAAATTTCCCCCCTTACTAAATATTTTTATTATTACTTTTACAATCTTTCTCGGTACTTTATTTTTTAAATTTGAAACATTTTGTTTCACGGACAAGTTTATTCCCGTTAGTGACGCATCAACATCGCTAACTGCTGGCTTTACCTACTACGTTGCTAACGAATCAGCTTTACAATTTTTATTCTGCCTTGAGCGTTTTGGCCAATTCCAAACCGTCTCAATGTGCAGAAAGCAACTCTATCACCGAGGTTCACAAAGTCAACAGCAGTAACTGTCATACAAACCAAAAAATAGAACCCGTATTTAAAATGGTTATTATTATTTTTTTTTAATTTGTCCTAAAAATGAAGGTTTTTCACATTTATTATTTCTTTTTTAGTTTATTACGAGAAACCAAAGTTTTTATTTTTACAACAAACATGTCAAAATAATACTGTAGTTGTTTATTTGATAAGAATCATGCATTATAAAGCGTTACTAGGGAAAGGATATTATTAATTTTTTGCAAATTAATGAAATAAAAGTATCATCATCATTATTATTTTTATAACAATACTTCTATTTCTGACAACAATGCTACCGAAATTCTCTATGCACTTATGTGAAGCTGTAAAACTTTACTTTTCGCATAGGCCTAATTATAAAAAAAGGCATGTGCTTACAAAACAAATTACGGTGAGAAAAAGAATTGTAACAGAAAAACTAGAAAATGCACTATGTTCTCTTCGTACATCTAAACTTCTATTTCTTTGTATAGACATTGAAAAACCAAACAAAGATATTAATCCATCAATCGCCTAACCTCAACACTTTCAAACCCAAGGCTAACGAGGAAAAATGTTCGTTTGATTTCGACAAATATGAGGTGGATGTGATGTCTTGTAGCAGTAACGACTTATATTGATCTGGAAGTTAATTAAAAACAGGATTTAAAGAACATATCGGCACTGTGGATATATTTTCAATAATGTAAGTTATGTTCAACATCTGGTACACTGATGAACATCCTCGATATTGGAATTAACCTAGATATTTTGGTAATAGCGATCGAGAGCGGAAATTTGATACGCTGCAAAACCTAGAAATAAAACAAAAAAGAACTGTTACAAAAAACTTTTGTTTGTTTTGGAAAGCAACCTTTTAGCATTGTTACCATTTGTGTCTAGGACCTCCTAGCATTACATTTTTAAATCACTTTAAATTACCAATGTCAAATGTTAAATTTGTATACGTTTTTGTGTTCGTGTCACTGTGTGTACTTTTAATACATCTTGAAGACCTGATGATGTTGAGAACGAAGGCGAAACACGTGCAGTTTAGAGAAAAACTAAACTAATTAAAGTGTCAAGAAGAAGTTAAGTAGTAAACTACTTACATGCTTTAGCGAACGCCTTAGGAGATACGTTAAGACAAATAAGTACGTCTAGTATTTCTTTGTCTCTTTTCTTCTAAGGTGTCACTTCCATTTACTTATGTTCACCCTTTCCAACAGATCATCTCTCACGTGTATCTTAACACAACTTTACGTTTGTTATTTTTAAATAAATTTGAAAATACTACATTTCAATTTTTGTTTGAATAGTTATCATTGTAATATTATAAATATTATTACTACATATTTACCATAACATAACCTCAATCGATATTGTTCAGTTCGTTCTGAATCTCTTGTTCATATAATTTATTCAAATAGATTCAAAACGTAATTCATTAAAATTTATTGAAGTTTAAATTAAATATATTGCATAAATTAAAATTGTTAAAAAGTTAAGTAAATTCTTAAGAGTGTTAAAAACATATCTTCTGTTTCATGATAATATTTCTATGTTTTATGACTGTTTAGAATAAGATATGACTTATAAGGAATATTTTTTGTGTTGTTTTATTGTTAGGTTTAAGAATACTTAATTGTTTAGGGTAAGATTTTTTTTTGTTTTTGTTTTTTTTTGTGTTAACTAAGATATATATTTTCTATTTTGGCATAATTAATATTATTTATATAAAAAATTTAAAAAATTGTTTGTCCTGTATAAATAATAAGTAGCCTTTGTGTTTTGTTGTTTCTTCCATGTTGAGAGATGAACATATTTTAACAAAGTTCGGTGAATCATCAAATGTAACCGATCAGCCGCCACCTTTATCTCTAGCTCTTGTCTTATAGATTCTAAGTTTCATGTGTATCACCCCAAACAGGTTTTTTTTTATAAACCTCGGGGTCAGACTTTATTAGTCTTAAGTTTGTAAAGTTTTGTAATCTGAACATGTATATGTATATAGTTGACTAATAAAGATATTTCATTTCATAAGTAAAAAACAAATAAATTATGTATTCGCTCACACATCAACTGCAAAAACTAAACTAAAACATTTAATGTTACAAATCTGTCAAAATTTCTAATGTGATTTACCGTTAGTTGAAAAAACAGCTATTTTTAAATTGTAAACGGGATGAACTTAAAATAGATTACTCCAAAAGACAGTTATTCCTCAAATTTTGGAGATGACTATAATAATCCAGAAATAAATACGTTGGACAACTATTTTTGGTTAATTTGACTAATGTTATTTTTGGAAATCTAAAGTCATATGGAATATACAAGATTTTTTATTATTTTTTTTTAAAGGTTGGACAGGACCTTCTTACTTTTCAATAATTAACATCAGATAATTAATAATCGGTTTTCACGTGTTAATTGGGTCACAAATTATCCCGCCCCAGAAGTGTAAGTTAAACCAAATATAAGTAAAGTTATTCAACTAGCCTATAAACTTTTTTTCATTTTTTCATTAAATTATTCCATGTACGAATTTTGGAAATATTTATTGAATAATGAATTTGATCCATTTTCGAAATTTAAAAATTTTCAACTCTTGAATCAAAACTAAACTTTGAATGGAAATTATTAAAAGACAAAACCATTATATATAATGGATTAATTAATTTAGAAATTTCTAAATAAGTAAAACCGTTTATGAAAACAGATCCTCGACTCTACAAAAAAATTTACTTTAAAATAATTGTAACTGCATTCATTCAATAGTCTTATAGTTTTTGGTATTATATTATTTCAGATAATTTTAAGGAATATTGACTTTTAAATGGAAAACTCTATATTTTCAACAACCCGTACCTCTTAAACAGTCGAATATTTAAAATAATTAAGAATAAAATCATTACAACATTTGATTTTAAACGAAATTAAATACAAAATATAGATTACGTTTCAAAACTTTTGATCCGCCCTTTTATATTCCGTTTGATCGATTCTTTTTTTGGAGTTTCACATTTTTGTTTCTATTATTATTTCTTAAAAAAATCAAGCCTTCTCCATACTTTTCATACACAATGAGTGTATAATTGGTTGCTATATTTCATGACATGAGGGAAGTTTTAAAAAATTGCAAACATACTTTTAATTACAGTAGTGGGAGATCACTTCTGAGAGTGTATTTAGAAGTCAAAAACATTCTAAGAAGTATCATAGGATAACAACATTGATTATTTACGTTTTGTATTTTGTTCAAAATAAATAGAACTTTGACAATCAATAAATAATTAGGAGTTTATAAATTGTAAAAAATCTCTACCTATAGTTTATAACGAAGTCGATGTTTGGAGTTTTATGATTTTACAAAGGGTAAGATCTTAGCCGATTAAAATAAAACCTCTCAAAATTAGGCACATTAATTCGCGTCAGTAACACAGCTTAATAAGGAGCGCAGAAATAACAATTTAAAAAAATATCATTATTTAAAAAACTTTGAAATGTAATATTTATATATGATATTCTGTTTTATTAATATTTTTTTAATTTAACTACTACAATTTTACAGTTGATAATGTCACCAAGAGGGCCTCACTTTAATAAGTACGGCCTTAACAATCACGAGAGCACCTAGCTGGATGTACACCTTTTTTTCATATAGTTTTTGGTAGATCCCTCTATTTCATCTTCCCTATCAAGTTTCTTTATAGCAACCCTTGTTCTTTTCCAACCTTAACGCTATCAGAGTGTTCAAAGACTAGGTATCGGTTTTTATATTCTTTTGTTCATTTTTTTACTAGGCGATTATAAATGTC
Source organism: Aphrophora alni (assembly GCA_963513935.1). NCBI lineage: Eukaryota > Metazoa > Arthropoda > Insecta > Hemiptera > Aphrophoridae > Aphrophora > Aphrophora alni. The sequence continues at coordinate 151,142,525 of OY740766.1, forward strand.
AAATATTAGATAACATTTAATTAATCAACATACAAATTAGTTCTGTAACACAATGTTAGACACTGGCTTTATTGATGACTGAAAATTTGTTACAGCTACAAAATAGACAATAGATTATCTAACCGGAGTGGAATGTACTCAGATTTTATGACATTTATAATCAAGAATGGCACACTCAGTCACGATCGAGAAACAAGTTCTCTCAAAGTGTTAAACCTTTGAAAACTTTTATAAGAGAAAACTTTATCTATAAACATATTAAAAAAAGTTATGATGAGCAACTTTAAATTTCTGAATTAAGTTGGAGTTTTTAATATAAAATACTGCTAAAGTTAGATTATTTGTACAAAGCTTTATTGGAAAGATAATTTATTGCGTGGCTGTATTGGGGTTCTTGAAGAGTTTTATGCAACATTTAAGAAATATGCGAAAGTCTAAAGAAAATTGCTACGTAAAGAAAATAGAATACATGTACAATGTTCTAAATTGTGTATTTGGTACATTGTGTTTATTGAGTTTATACAAGTATATTTTCAATAACTGTCCTGGTTTTGTGATTTTCTATGTAAATCCTCTCGTCGAATTTTCTATTGTTATGCCTGGCAACAAATATATCCCCTTTCCAATTTTTTTTTAAATTGTAAAAATGTAAAGTATTTATCTGTGTGACGTTTTAGAGTGATGTCAACCTAAATGCTGCATCGTGTAGCTAGGGTTTTTAATATCAATCTCCTTGCTGTATTGTCGTACACAACGCAATGTGTAACATTGGGACAGATCAGCTGAGAAACCGGTGTATTTTCTGACTCGGATGTAAGACTAGTGTGTAATCCTGTCATATTATATTATTTAATTCTTTTTAATGAGTTTTATATTGGGGAAAAATACCAGGTAAAGGTTCGAAAATGGCGTTCCGAAATTGTCGGGAAGGTTCCGATATATAATTAAATGTGTAATTGGATATTAGCTACAGCCTTGACCACCTGTATTACGGTTTGTATTAAGTGCTGTTAGTTTAATAATAATTAGTTGTAATTTCTCTAAATTAATTAATTGCACATTGACTAATTAAGAAGTGTTTTAGTCAGACGCGAAAAGATAATTTACGACCTTAATGAATATAGGCAACCACGTTTTTCCTTACATAAGCCTACCTTCGATTAAGGCTTACCCAGATTTTCAAGTGGTGAATTTTCCCGCGACAACCGTAAATCACGTCATGTGTATTTTCTGCTGATGAAATCAATATTTTCTGAACGTCAAAGATAACTGAAACTTTTTTCAAAATGTTTGTTTATAGGGGTTTAGTGGCCGCCATTTTTAGCGGAATGTACAGTTAGAATTTTTTTAATTCATATTTTAAAAAGTTTAATAATTTTTAGATGAACTAGAGACGCCATAATATCGATGTATTAATAAATACATTTAATCATATACAAATGAGAAACATTTATATTCGAAAGTTTGGACTTAAGGATAAACTTATGCCTCAATGTCTATCATCCAGTAGATCGCTATAAATTAGTTTCTAGCAGAAAATTCTTTAATTGACTTTGTATACTATTTATTAAATAAAATAAATGGATAAATAAAATTTTATAAAATACAAACCTATTAATTTTACTATGTGACACGTGTGTTTGTGTGTCTGAAACATTTTTCGCAATTCTTTTATACATGTAAAACCCAGAAATTTGATGTTGCATCCCGAATGTTGTAAAACAATTAGGTCTACATTAAAACCATGCTGTCCGTTGTGGTCTATATATATATATATATATATATACATATACACACTTGATTCGAGTGAGCTACGATGAAGTAACATGTGCCAGACGCGAGATTTCATTAAAACATCCAACCAAAAATAAAACCCAACGAACCAATATAAGTTTTTACTTCAAAAATTCATGTAAAAAATAAAAACAGTTTCAACTTAGTCCATCCGACAACCAACATCTTTACAACTACAACTATTTCGTCTCTTCCTCATTATTACAAAATCTGTTTATTTTACAACTGAGTAAACTATTGATAAAACAATGAATCCCACAAAATCTAAAAGGAAAGGGACAAAGTAGATATGAATATAATCAAATTTACGAGACACTTTGAAAGATTATTTACGTTTTTATATGCAGATGAATACAATTGTTAAGAGTACTTTCCATGTTAAGATATCGTCCATGTTTGCGACGTATTGTAAACCAAATTCTACGTAATCATATTCAGCTTGGGTGCGCAGCACTTTGTATTAGCATAGAGAAGATAGTTGAATAATATGAGGGAAGGGATATTGATTTGACTTGAAGTAACAACGTGAAAGCTGAATTCCAATTAAAATATTAAAAACAAACTTTACACAAACTGTCTCACTTAAATAGAGATCAAACTTATAATTCAGAGAGTAAGTTGTGATAAAAACAGAATCAAAAATAATTATTATCTCGGAACGATATTTTCCAGTTCGATTCAAAAATTTACGGTGTTAACACATCATCGTAAGGAATTTGGAAAGCTACAATTGGAACTTTGGTTCAAAATGAAAGAACAACTGAGATAGAATTAGATGTGCTAACCACATCAACTGAAAATCTGCCTATTGGCCCTATCATGGGCAAGTCACTGCGTTTAGTTTTTGTAGTAGTAAAATAAGACGTATCAGTGTTATCATCTAAAAAAAGCCTGTTTGGAAGTTGTCGATGACGTCATGACGTCGTCCTCTAGGGTCCAGTCGAATGAATCTACGAGGAAACTCTAGAGTCCTTAGAAACTCAGTAGAAAGGAAACACTTACACAGACCTACGTAAAGTGGTTGGTTTGTTGACGGAAGTTCTGTTGTCATCTAGAAACAATCATAAATTGGCTTTCATGTACCAGACCTTCTGAGTAGAAAATATGGTAAAGCTAACACGACAACTCAGCACATAATATTAACCTGGCCAGCTTTGAAGAAGAAACAAATTGTGTCTTTAGGCGCTCTGGGGAATGAAACGCAGAGAGGAAAACAGGACAACATTATTCGAAGCATCTCACTGTTTGAAAAAACTTAAAATTGGATTGAAAAGGATTTACCTACGAATAAGGATACACAATAAGATTCCTATAAGTCTAACATTGTCAACACCATCGCAGGTAATTTCGATAAAATGTTTGAAAATGTGAAAGTTATGACTGAAATAATGTGCTTAACCACAATCATAATAAAAATCCGATTTGTAATTCTTTTAACCCCAGAACGAACTCAACTTCTGTCAGGATTTATTATGTTATTAAATTTAATTCACAGGTTGTAATATTCCTTTATTTGTAATTTGGCTCATTAGTTTGTGTTGAAAACCATTACATTTCACAAAAATTTTATTGAAATCGTTAGTAACGATTTTGAAATATTCAAACTTTTACGACGGCGTTTGTAATTAATTTACCGTTTTTAACCAATAACCATTCATAATTCTGACTAAAATGTGTTTATATAGGTTACACGATTTTTATATTAGGTCCATTCGTGTGGGATGTAGAGATGTTATATTTCAAAATAAAGGGTTTCACTGATTTATTAACATTTTACTTACTGTATACTACGTAAATGTTTATATTTTTAATTATTCGTTTAGTATGCAATTAAAGCAAGAACGTTAGAAAGTATACGCTAAACTTCGAACAGTTCTATGTTATCTAAAAATCTCTAACTTCATAAATGTTGAAGCCTAATGATAATGTACTATATCTTCCCATTTATTTGATTTTAGTTCAAAAGCAGGAGTAAAATGACAGTTGTTTTTGCTCAAAGATTTACATGATCTGCTGTTATAAACTAACGTTATATTTCATAAATTGTCTCATCAATTGGCCTACCTTAAAAAATAGATATACAGTATATTGATATTATTTTGTATATTCAAAGTAAGCTCTTATGTTTGTGTCCCTTCCCTCGAGTGAGCATGGGCGTGGTAATCCCGAGGGATGTGTAGTCTTAGATTGGATCCTTCTCTTTCATCTTTCCTATCAGATCTCACTTAACCAATTCTTGTTCTCTCCTGACTCTGAAGCTATTAGATTATTTGAAGATAGGGGTCTTAATTTTCTGTTTTTTTTTCCTATAAGGCGATGATGACTGAGAGGATTTTAAGCTTTACACAATAAAAAAAAATTCCTGATTGTTACAAATTTTAATGTTTAAAAAACTTAAACAAAACTCAAAATACTCACTCGGTGAAAATTGCTATTAATAAAAAGTATCAGTGCAGCGCAAAGAAATAGAGCTATTAACAGTCCCAACTTGGTGATTAACTGTTGGGTAAATTTTCAGTTGATATCCCGTTGCGATTTAATATAGAAATTTCATGAAATCTTGCTTTACATACCTCATTATTTACTAATTGATTATTAATGGATTTTGATACTTCAAAAGGGTCTGCTTATAGCTGATCCAATTGTTAAATAATGAGGTATGTAAAACACGATTTCATGAAATTTCTATATTAAATCGCAACAGGATATCAACTGCACATTTACCAACTGTAGTGTGCTTAAAATGTTTACTGATAAAAAATCGAATCAACTTCTTTTTCGTTATAAGAGAGAACTATTCTGGTAAGGGGAAAATTATGTTGAGATTTTCCTGATATATACGTTTTAGGCCCTATAAAACTTGTTTTTTTTTAATCATTGTGTTTTTACTCGATTTAGTTTCAAACCTAACCTGTATGAGCAAAAGATATGAACAAGTACTGTATCCAAGAAGTTTCATTAAGCATATAAAATTTGATGTCCCTATCATAAAGAAAACAAAAAACATTTTAGAACATCCTATAACGATTTGGTTAAATTTTGTTCCAATCACTTAGGACTTAAAAACCAAACAGAATCTCCTAAATATCATTTAGAGATTTATACGTAATAATAACTTTAGACAATGTTTATAGAAAGTGGTTTCTGAAAATCGATTGTAACAATTTTTGTTCAATTTTGCTCTATATGGACTCAAATATCGTAGAAAGTAATTACCACCTCATACTGTTCCTCGTCACCTGATAAATACCGTTTCAGAAGTTATCTACAAAAACCGCCTAACTGATGTCGATGAAATGATGGGAAAATATGAAATTTATGCCAACTCGTGCTTAAAAGAACATTGATAGAATTTACAAAAAAAGAATTTTAAAATATAATAGTAATATCCAAGTATTGTCTTTAAATTCTCACTATATTTGTACATTATTTATTATCTTTCACCAGCACTGACTTTCTTCTATCAACCACATTAATAATATATTGATAATATGATTTTAAATGACATAAATCATGCCTTTATAAAATTTCACAACTGTCAAACAAACATAGATGTTACAGTTAACTCTGTGATACACTTCATACATCCGCTCAGTGGGTTACGTCCCATGAGGGATGAAACCCTGAGAGTAAAAATAAAATCCTTAGTAGGTTTAACCTAACATTCTGCAGAGACAAATTTAGCATGTGTTCAAAAATATCCCGAAAAGTAGGTCTTTAGAGTTTTATATGATTACATCTTATCTAACCTAACCTAACCTAACCTAACCTAACGTTACACGTGTAAGAAATGTGAAAACAATCTATATGGGGTATCTTTAGATATTAGGTTTTTTACTAAGTATCACAGATGATGTTTTTTTGGTTTTTTTTATAGATAACCTCTGAAAGATAATTTTTGAGGATATGACGACAGTTTATTAGAGTCCTTAAGGCTCAAAATCGTACACCAAAGTATTTTAAATCGTTTAACTGTGACAAGTAACAGCATTAGTTTTAAACAAATAATAATAATTAAAATTAATTTTGCTTCATTTTTTTTTATAAAACAGTAGGATAAAAGTGTAACAAGTAAAAAAAAAATTGTGTTAAGTTTTACATGGAAAATTTGAACCTATGAGATCCAAAAACTAATGGTTTTGCAATGATGGCTGTTTGTTTATCACTACCAAAACGGGTGGAATAAATTTTATATTTCGGGTTATTTTGGTCATACATAAGAAATAAGATATGAAATTTAAGTTTTAGTAAAATTGGGACTAACAAATTTAATTTCATTTTTCTAAAAAGAACTCCTAAGAACCAAACAAAACATTTTGATCGGCATAACTTAGCCTACACGCAGTAAATAAGATATTTTGTAGTGGGGCAAAACAATTTAAGTTGAGTGTTTCAACAACATATTATGTTTTTTAGCACGTTTAGACGAAAAAAGTATTTTTTATAATGATTGTTCATCTGTCCGACTGCTTCATGCAAAAAAGTGAAACGATTTTGATTAAATTTAGTATGTGGGTTGTCCAATATACGCACATGCCTAGTTTGATTAAAATAGGTCCACGCGTTTCAACTTTACAGCAGAAAGAAATCATTCCAAAAACCACTTTTTATCCATGGGACCTTAAAACCTATATATCCGCAAAATACTTTGCTGCGTATTTTTGACCCATTACATGTTATCTTTATCTACGTTCATGTGAGAAATTAAAAATTACAGGGATACAGTTTATGACACCAAAAGTCCAGAAGTGACTCTTTAGAATCGCATGATAACCTTTACAAACTTGATATTCTTCGGTACATTATAATTCATCCAATTGATGAAAAATATTCCCAAAACAGGGATATTTCGTCTTTCTTTTGTAATTATATAGATTTAAATACGTTCCGGGAACCCCTAAGCAACGTGCCCTAGGTTGAAAAACAATGCTCAAATCTTTTTTGGTTGGTAAAGCCAAGGATCATAGAGTTTCACGCGCATGTCTGTCCGTAAGTCGCAACCAGTCTACACAACGAGACGATAAATCCTATTTATTTATAGTTTGCATTTATTACATAGATGTATATATATATATATATATATATATATATATATATATATATATATATATACCAGTAACAAAAAATACCTTGGAGTAGTTAAAGGGACAAAAACTATAGTTATTATATATATATATATATATATATATATATATATATATTTATTTATATATGTGTGTGTGTGTTGGGGGGGTGATATCAAATAGAAACTTGAAGTTAATCTGATCACAAATATATGCTAATATAGTCTAAATTTAAAGTATAAGATATCATGCCCCTCTCCATCTAACTTAAACACGACGTGAACTATAATTCTGAAAAAAAAAAATTATATTTTAAATTAAATTACAACACGAAATCATATATTAAAGTTTTTTGTATGACGAATACAATTTATCTTTAACCACACAATGATATATAAGTTTTAAGCATATAAGTTTTATAATCAGTTTTTGTGAGATGTGAGAAACATTTCAATAGTCTTTAACAGATGGATTGCATTTTCATTGATTTCTCTTTATTAGCTTCCGTAGGTAAAACCAAGCACCCTTAGAATTTCAAGCGCGTGTCTGTAAGTCGCAACCAGTCTACACAGACAAGACGATAAATGCTATATATTTTAAACTTTGCATTTATATTCTTTTTATTGTCCCACAAAAAAAGAAAAATATAGCGGTAACAAAAAATGACCTTGAGGTAGTTTTCCACAAAGGGTAAAAATTGTGGAGTTTAAACATCTTATTTTTTTGAGATATGTGTGGAGTATCAAATAAAACGAGAAGGTTATTCGATTACGAATATGAATGTTTATTTGTTGAAGAAATTAATATGTTAAAGCTAGACCGTTTAATGGACTCGACTTTATAAAAATAACTGACCGTATCTGCCTACTTGTTTTATAAAGTGACCTAATAGTTGTGTTTTTAGCACGCGCTTGACCTTTTTCTTAGCACACACGACACCTAACCTAACCTAACCTAACCTAACCTAACCTAACCTAACCTAACCTAACCTAACCTAACCTAACCTAACCTAACCTAACCTAACCTAACCTAACATATTTGTGTTTTTAGCACACGCTTGACCTTTTTATTAGCACACACGACACCTAACCTAACCTAACCTAACCTAACCTAACCTAACCTAACCTAACCTAACCTAACCTAACATATTTGTGTTTTTAGCACACGCTTGACCTTTTTATTAGCACACACGACACCTAACCTAACCTAACCTAACCTAACCTAACCTAACCTAACCTAACCTAACCTAACCTAACCTAACCTAACCTATATACCCAAAGCTTAAAACTAAGACAGCTTTGCAAAACTGAAGGAACTAGAGCAAAGCGAGTGATGACCTACCTGATAGGCATTACATGGCTGTATTCTCCTTAGTGTTCTCACTTTATAGCAGTGATTACGACGACTGGAAGGCGAACTTGACGTTGTCTCTGGCATGAATTTCATATCACGCTGACTAATCGACAACAAAATACTTTGGATAGAGTCCTGGTGTGTCGTGTTGGCAAGGTGGAACCCGATAAATCCATCGCCATTATCGATCCTCCCACGCATCTCGTGCGTACTGATAAACCCGTGTTATCCCTGTTGTTTGTTTGTTTAAAGGTTACATTTTATTGATTAGTTTTGATGCACTGCTCGTGTTACAAACATCATGACTACGGGAAGACATCTATGGAGTAGGACAGCTTTTTGTGTTCGAAGAAATTGTTTAGCAGATTGTATCTTCCATAAATACTAGTTGGCTATTATGTAACTACAAATTCCTTCATGAGAGGACAATGTTTTTGTATAATGCACCAATATGGAGAATGACAAATTTCGACACATACTGTGGAACATAAAAATAGTTTTCATCATCGTTCTAACCTTAAGTTTATAAAATAATTACCTCCAGACAAATTATAAATTGTAACAAGTGGGGCTAGCTCACCCATTGATACTGCAAACAAAAACTCCCGATGCCCTGAATATTCGATGATAAATAAAATAAAGTAAATTAATAATGATAGTTTTATTATTATTATTATAACAGCTGATTATTACATATAACAGCTGACTTTTTTGTTAAACTATTTTTGTATTTTTTATTTTTTTTTTGTACTTTGGTAAAGACATTAAAAATAAACCTAAACTTAACACATTTTAATATTTTTTTTTAATTTGTATTGCATACAAATAAGTTAATAATTAGTAGGTCAAAACGGACTCATAAATAAACGATGAAAAAACAATGTACAAAGTCTAAGCAAAAAATATTTTGTCAACATCTGATCAAAAATGCCACTTAGAACGTTATCTGATAAAAAGTGAAAATGAACCATTGAAACAGTGTAAAAGGTCGAATATTTTAAAATCGGCAAAAAACTATACTATCAAATTCTAATCAAATATGAACATTTATGTTCCAGACGCGCCAAATCTACAAAAAAAACTAGAATTTTAAAAAAGTAACGAACAGCTGATCGAATTTTAGTATTTTCCCAGATAGTGCCAAAGCAATTTTTTTCCATACAATGTGTAACATTTGGTTAAATCAGAATCTTTCACATTATACCGAGTTTTGGTCGAAATAGCTAAGACTTTTGTAATATTCATATTTATGGCAGCTCTCAGGTTACTTTTCCAATTTTAACCGACCATACCTAAATTTTGTAAAAATGGAGACCAATACGTTTTGTATGAATCCTTAAAGGCTATATATTAAAGTATACTAAGAAAATTGCCTTTTTAAAATTTTATGTTTGAGTTTATGGCGAGTACCCTCAAATTTTAAGTTAAACATAAAACAATAAAAAGTAAAAAAATTCAAACGGTCAAACTATAGTCACATATATTAAATTTGTTAAAAATCTGTTCACCTGTTTAGCCCATCGTGCAGTCCACTCCCAAGAGTCAGAAGGACAAACACGCTGACATTACTTCGATAACGATATTGTTAGATTAATAGAGCCTCAAAACGAAAATTTCATGAAAAACACAATTCTATTTATCCCCCCCCCCCACCTCCATAGAAATAATTAATATGTGGAAAAGTGAAAATTCAAAATTAATACAATTATTTAAAAAGAAAACCTAAAAAAGACATACATTATCAAATAATAACATGGTTTGTTGTAACGCACAAGTGGTTGAATATTTACACCCTTATATATTTAAAGCCCCACATGTAACACCAAACATGACTCAAACTTTTAAGTTATTACCGTAAGATATATTCCTATATCTTTATTACACACATGTTCAAGAAAAACATATATAATCATGGGAAAAGGGGCTGTAATAGCCTCCTACGAAAATCACTTTCAATACACTTGTACAGATTAAATGTTTTTAAATTTACAGAAGATTTATAGTCTAAAATTTATTTACTTACTATTTATAAATTTATATCCTGATGGAAGTGTATTTACCATAATCAAAAATATATAAAATTATTGTTGATTTCCAGAATATTTTATTATAACTGTTACAGGAAAACCATGTATATTCCCAGTATCAACTGTTGATCTATCCATTAATTCCAATATCTACATATTTGTATTAATCACCAAAAATGGTTGTACACTCTATCCTCAATAAACAGTCATTAAAGTTATAGTTATAGTTTACATCACTGAAGATGGCGACTTTTCGGTTGAAACGCGTTTCAATAAATAAACGTACTATTTGATAGAGATTGTGTCCGTTTTATTCTAACACCTCACAAGGTCAAGTTCTATATTTATTTATGAATAACATCCTTCAACTCATCAACAGTATTTATTTGTAAATATGACATTTTTTCTTTGATTATACGACAAAGGTTTCTAAGTCTAGACTTTTGGTCTAAATTTTCGCGTCGTTATAGATCCATTGTACTTTAAAATGTTAATTTTAAAGTCTCTTACCAACGAAAATCGAAAACTCTAGCTTACTGTAAAATATCAGTTAATATCGTGCAGTTAATGAGGAAGAAAATAATGTTGAAGTCAATAATGCTGTTACAACAAACTACAGTCTTATCAGTGCTCTGCAGATATCACCTCCCACAACATCATATGAGAATTGTGTGCTGTTCATACTGGGTGGCCCATCTAAAATGTTACAATAGCTAACTTTTGAATTATAAATATAATAGAGTACTTTAAATGGAGAACCTTCCTTTCTTTTCAGTAAATTTTAAAAATCCATTTTTGTAATTTTTTTTAAATTGCCGTCATTTTAATATTGCGGCCAACTTTGAAATTTGTACGGAACACCCTGTTTATAGGTTTTTCAGGTGTAAAACAATATTTTAAGAATGTTTTATTCTTGGGTATTTTTTTAAAATCTCTAGGAGTTTAAGAATTACAGACACTTAAAGTTCAGAAAATTAAACGTTTGTTAGGCGTACACCACCTAAAAATTGTAAAATTGATTCCCACCTAAAATGTTACAATAGCTAACTTATGAACCGTTGGGGGTACAAATAAGTTTTAATGGGAAACTCCCTTTATTTTTGTAAGTTCTAAAATGACTTGGAAAACAATTTTGAAAAAAAGTGATAAATTTCTTTAAAAAAAAATATTCAATTTCTTTTTAATTGATAACCCCCAATTTTTATAATGGAAGGTTACTCAATTAATTGGGAAAGTTTTAATTAAAAAAGTCTCAAATTTGACTAAAGAACCTTTCTTATTAATACTCTCAGGGCGTTATAGTGAGCACGGGTGTGGCGTTCCCGAGCTTATCCTTCTTTCATGTAGACTTGAGTTAGATCCCTCTCTTTCATTTTCCCCATCTTTTCTATCTTGACCAAATCTTGTTTTTTTCTGACCCTAATGCTATAAAGTATTCGAGACGTTTTTTGTTTTAAATCAACAACAACAAAACCAAAAATAAATAAATAAATACTGTATGAACTAGACGCTAAAGCACCCGAACAATAGCTATAAGTCTTTCTTCTGTGGAATACTTTCTTATGTCTGACATTTTAACTAAAACCCACATATTACAAAATCCTCACTAACCTTATACAATTCTAACAAAAGCAACATTGTTGACTAAATAGAAACAGCTGATTGGAATATTATTTCTACGGCTGTCTGATCGCAAGGGATTTTCCAAATATCTTTGTAATATAATCCAGAGCATAACTTATTACATGGTTAGATACATATACTTTTAAGTAAGAGACGAACCTGCTATTAAAGACATTTGTGAGATATAAACATTCTGAAATAGTGAGATAACGATGAAAGAATACAAGTTTTTTTGGTTTTTTTTAAATATCAGATTATATTTAAAGTTTAATATAAATCTTTAGACATTTTGGAAATTTAAGTGCTTGTAACTCCAAAATGATTAACTAAAACAAAACACAAAGGAAAATGTAATACAAAATTTTATTAAATTAAGCTACCAAAGTTTTATCAGAATTACAAGTTGTTTTTAATTGTTGAACAATGTCAGCTTCGAAATATGATAAATGTTTCACTCGAAGTAATTCAGTTGTTAAAATATTAATCACTATAACGTTTGTTCATGAAAAAGATGATGTAATACAGTGTTCCTCTTACACGAAAAAACCTGTGTAAAAATCAGAGTAATTCCAGTTTCTATGTGCGTTATATGAAAAGTAAAAAAAGGAGAAAATAAATCTCGTTACAGAATTAGGCTGAAACATTATTCAAGATTATTCTTTTATTACACTCAGAAGAATATGCCTCGAATAAAAATAATTCTGAAAAGTTGCTTTTTAACAAATTTTGGACTTTCAAAGATGTTGAAATCGAAAACCTTTCATTTTATAAAAGGGCATTACATTATATTAATTTGGCCGAATTAATATGTAGAGGACAAGGGTATCGTTAAAATAACAATTAATTACTAACGATGTAATAAACTTAATTGTAGCTACTTAGTCGCTACAAGCTTTCGACCCAATGCCAGGTAAAACTCAGCTGGATACCAGATCACAAAGGATACCAAGAAAACGAGGCAGATAAAATGGCAAAAAATGGAACCAAGACATCCTTCAAAAGTCCAGAATAACCTGTATGCCGAATAACTAAACCCGTAGAAAAAAGATAGTATAAAACAATGGCTAAACTCAGAAACTGAGGAACAATAGACATAATACTCTACGTGAAAACTATACGGATTACTGGTCCAACCAGATCTGAAACTCTCTATATTCTTCACTTTACAAAATAAACGAAATCTGAGGTAAATCTTAAGTCTCGTATCAGGCCATGGCGCTTTCAAGAAGCATCTTAACACCATGGGATTATTCCAAGGAAACTTGAAATGCAGACTTTGTAATCACCACCTAGAAACTGCAGAACATATACTTCGAAAATGAAACATTAGGACGTAGAAGACAGATGTGACATTTGAAACAACAAGCAACCTAGCTAGGAAAATCCTAACCCTAACCAAGGAAATAGACATAAGCTATTTAGGAATTTAGGAAATGCATACAAAGTCTAGGGGGTAAAACCCACTTCTATTTTTTTTTAATAAATAGTTAATCGAAAATTACCAGTAAACGGCAACGCTAAATAGTTCAATCAATATGAAACTATTGAATTAATTATATTACAATTTATTAAAACATATATATTCTGGAATATTTGTTTACTTTAGTCAAATTTAACACTTAATTTCATGATTTTACTATTAGTTGAATATATATAAGTATATATATTCAATGGTCAATGACAATGGTCGGATATTTTTACAAGATTTTTTGTATTTTTTTTCTTATAGGACGTAAACTTATCTCCAATTTTATAATTTAGCGATCTGACATAATATTATCATTAAGAAAAAGGAAAAAACACAACACACATACAACCACAAATAAATTCGCATCCTATCTATCACCATATGCCGAGTGTGTTGTTATACAACCGCAAATTTGAGCTACTATAAAAATCAGATTTCTCAGGGAAGAAGAGGCCAACGGCCTGTTACACCTACTTTATCGTCGCCCCAATGTAAGACTGGATAATTTAGAAAACGCAAAGGAATAGCGTTAAAAGCATTAAACATTTCTCAAGGCGAGAACCTACAGAAAGTCATGTCTACGACGATCGATATTAATACACAAACAGTATCGAAATGATGAATAAAATAGGGATAGCTTACGTCATGTCGAAAACAGACATTTAAAATTACCTCCCTGTGAGTCTAGGGATGCACGAGTACATTCTTTCTTTAATCAAATTCAGATTAAAATGCCAATATTTTTAAACTTAGTTAAATTTATTAAAAAACCCTGAACAAATTATCCGAAATTTAACCTATATAAATATAATTTACAAACGTTATTTCGGATATTCTAAAATCACTATCTTAATAAAACTATATATTTATGCAAAATGACAACCCTCGTATGCCCGTATAGTTAATCACGTTTTGAATTATTTTAGTAAAATATTAAAACAGCTGATTCTGTCCCAATTGATAAATTTAACATTGATATTTTGAGATAATACTAAGATACTGAAATTATTACTATTTAAATCACTCAAATAAACCTTATTTTAAAATGTCAAAGATCATGTAATAACATTTAAAACCAAAACTTGATTTAATTTATTGTGGTTCTAAATTAGTTAATTAGAAAATAAATAAAACATAAATTAGCTTTCACACAAGCCAGATTCGGAAAAGAACAATTTAAAATCATATGAAAAAATTATGTAATAGATAATCAAATTGGGAGATTTTTTTTCCCCGATATTTCCGATATTAGACTAGAGATTAATATAAAATGCTTTAGTATGTTAAGACGTACGTTAAATGGGAATAAATAAAGCTACAGATTACTCACTTCCTACGTATTCAACAAAGTCCGCATTTGAAATAAATATTTGTGAATTTTTAATTACTTATTATTTTATTTATTTATTCTGCTGTTCCTTCAGATAAAATTAATTAATAATCGATAATATTAGAAAAAAAATGCAATTTATTTATAATAAAATTAAAATTAATTTGTTGTTTAAACAATTTGGAGAATAAACTCAATTACACAAATAAGTGTTGTTCATAAAAATAAATTAAATTATACTTTTAATATTATTAATCCAATATATATAATGGAAAACAAAATATGAACACGGAAATAAAGAACAATTAAATTACACCTCGACATCCCAATATTTGAAAGAAAGCTGGATGCTGGCTACCATTTCAATTTGTAAAAAATCGTATTTTAAAAACTTAAAATTTTAAATTATTTTATCCAATACAAAATACAAATTAACGATTATATTTAAAAGTTGAAACAAAAATCACTTAAAAGATTTCCAAAAGGAATAAAAATTTATTTTTAAAAGTTTTTTTTTTTTACATTTATATATTCAAGGTTTTTTTAAAGTTTGTTTACAGATAATCTACCAAATTCGTGCATTTTTTTTATGATAGTACAATATTTTAAAAATTAACTGTATTTTTAATCAAATTTTGAGTCCCACCCCATACAAATAGATTCTTTGTTGTTTATATGTAACAATTCTTTCTGTTCCCCGGTAGGCGAAATAACTCTTCAAAGTTGTAATCATAATGTCTAGTTCTTGTAAATATTTAACGTAAGGATAAACGTAATGGGTAAGTAATGTCAAATCAAATTTGAAATATTGTTTTATAAATTCGAAAATGTTGGTGAAAGTATTTTTTCTGTATCTATGTTCTTCATTACATTGTATTACACGTAAAATCAGATAAATATGAAATATAAAGTTTCAGTTACTACTAAAATATGATATCTTTACCCAATAAAGGCAACATCCCGGACATACATCAAAATCTCTTCTCTAGATTTCATCTGTTACTATTTTAATTCATAGTAAGCTTCTACGTTTTTTTCAAAATTTTAAGGCTGGTCATATAGAACATTTTCCACGTTTTGGGCTATGTCACGTTTCAAAACACTATTGTTATGCTTTAATTTAATACCCGACTTGGAATTTTCAAAATACTACGCATTGGCGTTTATTTTAGAATGTATAAATATAAAATTTGAACTGTTTGATGTATTTGGGTCAAAACTTAAAAAGCCAAATTTTAAAGTTCTACCTTAAACGGTTTAATTAAAATAGTTACCGAATAGATAGACATTTTTTGGAACATTTCAACGATAAAACACAATTTCATTTTTTTGAAAATAGTATTTTAGTTTAATACGTTTGTTTAGTTAGAAATATTTATTTAAAAATATAGTTAAAACAAAGAACAAACTGGTGATCATGAGAAATAAATTTCCAAATGTAATCAATTTAAGCAAATATTAAATAGCTAAAATAAAACTATTTCTTCTTTCTTTTTATGATAAATTTATTTCTCAGAAGCTGATATAAATCCATAAGGCTATTTTAAAATTACATAATATATTATCCTAATCGAAAATCAAGCTTAAAGTTTTCACAAAAAACATAATTACATAGTTTTCTACGAGTAAATCTTTATGCCTGAAGTACTTAAAGTCTAAACGGAATTAAATGTGTTTTAGTGACATTGAATTCATTTAGGTTCTAAAATTATGCTATTTTATACATACAATGTTATTTATTTTGTCTTAACTATCTTCATTTTCATCCACTTGTTTTTGTGTTTATTTTAGACCACTATGTTTTCACTTGTGGTCAACACAATTTTCTTCAAAAATCAAAATAAACTGTATAAATTTATAAAAATAAAATTGTTATTGAATTGAATATTGGATACGATCTTCAGAATTATGAGAAAATGTAAACTCTGAACAAAATACTTTTACAATGTGAAATATATTAAGTGTAAATCACTTCTCTCAACCCATTTATGAAATACATGAATGCATATATTTGAAAGTTGGACACCCTGGTGCTCTGATTGTTCTCAAAATTAATAGCCCCTCTACCCTTGCTATAATAACCCCTCACAGATGTTTTGCGTTGTTCAACACGTTAAAATGATTATTTTTTATGTGACATGATTTGTATGTTACAACTAGGCTCAGGATTCTGAACATTGCTTCTTCTTCCAAACAATTAAAATTCGTTTCGTTGAACAATCAATGTTTTCGACAATGAAAATAATAAATGTTCCGTGAAATATTATTGTTTAATAGCTCTTTCAATAGATCATAAATTAAAATACAAACTACTGAATTGAGCAAACTGTAAATAATTTTAAGATATGATGCAAATTAAAATATTGAAAACTAGAGTCTATTATACCATCGTGATATCACTTCGATTGGCAGGATCTATAAGGACAAATTTTAGATACTATAAAACGAAAAGGACAGTACTACATGAAATTCTATAAGCTAATTCATAAACATTTCTTCTTTATTTACTCACCTTGCAATAAATTTAAAGGCGTTTAATTGTTAATTTCTCGATCGGTTTTCGTCACTCATTCACTAATTTATCCCGAACTAGATACCAGTATGGCGGAGAGTATTGCTCACAGAGCACTCTACCGGGCGCCCAGTTCCCTACGTATTGATTCTCACCCTTTCACCGTCCCTCTACCACCCCCTTTACCATCCACCTTCAGCGACTCTTCCTTATTCTGTCTTTGGTACTCTCTCATCACGACTACCACTCCAATAAATGGGTATTCTTATCATATTTAAGTTGTTCAAAAAACAATCAATAAAGTTAAAAGGTGTGTTGCATTCCTTAAATCTCTGTAAATCTGTTTGAATCTTCATCACAGTAGTAAGAGACTATTGTCAATATTTATGAAGTACTGTATTGTCATTTTTTTTTTTTAAATTGTTAAATCAAATTGTCTCATTTAATCGAAGCCCTCATCCTCTGATATTGTCTAAAACTATGAAGTAGAGGAGACACAAGATAATTATTGGAAAATAACAAATTTGATACTTTAGAGTGGATTCTGTTATTTTTAATATACTTTGAAAATTGAAAGAAATAGAGATTCCATTTCTACAATACAATGATTTCGTTAAACTATAACAGACAAAAACACAACAGCAAGTACTCAATGAATATTTGCATAGAGGTTGTTTAAAGCTTTTATCTTAAAGAAGTGTTGATCTGAGAGTTAGATCTAGGGCAGAGGAGTTTTTTATTGGTTAAAATTAGAGGAAAGTTATCATAGCTCTCTTTATAACCCTAGATTTTAGAGGACAATTTAAAAGAACTATTTTTATTGAGGTTATAAAATTACCTATTAGTTGGTGGGTTTCATGTATTATTATTATTTTACCTTACGATAAAAATTAACTAGTAATTAATTGCCTATCATATGAGTCCTATTAGATCTCTACGAAAAAATCTGACTAAGTTATATTCATTTAAACATTTTGGTGTTCAAACTATGTCGTATTTTTATCACTTACAATAACATATGTACATAAATATAACAAAGATATGTCCAACAAGTAGTCATAAATAGTCAATATTAACTTTCTGGATAAATTAAGCTATGAAATCTAATTAGCATATTTATCAAAATACATAAGTATCTAAACTGGGTTTTCGTCAACCATAAATTAATGCATCATGTGTTGCTGCCGAAGGACTTTTAAAGATAAAAAAGATTACATACCATTAAAATACAATATATGATCGAGGAATATAACTTTAATTAGTTGAAAATAATTGTTTAAGTTAAAAAAACAATCCTTGTTTCTCTAATTAATCCTTAATTTAATCAATAGTAGGCCTAGTGTTACACTTGTGAAAACTTCAATAACCAAATGAATTAAAATCTAATTTTCCACACACACACACAAAAAAAATGTTTTAAAAAAACACTTTATTTGTACAATACAAATACAATATGACGTTTCTGACATTATGACTGGCCATCACAGTTCTGTCAGTATGGTTTGTGTGCAGAATAGAAGATGATGACTTAGTCATTGAAACGTCGTCTTGTATTTGTACTGTACAAATAAAGTGTTTTTTGAGAAAAATTGTGTTTTTATTCACTTGGTCTTAATTAAATTTACTTTTTAAGTAAAATAGCAATATTTGTATTTTTTATAAGGGACGACAACATTTTCTATGTGTAAATTGCTATATGTCGGTTGATTTGACCGTAAAAAAATATATGCGAGTAAACTTAAAAAACTAATATTTTTAAGATAATTAAAAAAATATATTTTTACATGTAATTTTCTCTTTTAAATACGAAAAATTATTTCCATTTCTTATGTTCGTATCGTTGGTTATTATAAATCGTACGCCGCTTTTTTTAAATCAAATAAAAGTAATTTTAAAATCCAAAAAAATTCAACAAGAGGTATTTTTCCTAGAATTTAGTTTCAAAGATATTTGCAAATGACTAAAAAAATGCGTTAATTTTTACTTGTGATTAAACATTGTTCAAATATTCAATCTTCATAATTCTATTAAATTTAATCGAAGGATAATTTTTTTTAACAATTTAAAGTTAGGTAGTTATAAGCTTTAAAATATGTTTTGAATATGTCTCTAAAATTAATAATGATTATCTGCAAAAAAACACTCCACTATGTCCCCCATACAAAATCTCTGCTCCTAACCTATATTTTAGCTTAAAGAATTCTTAAAACTTAAGGTATAGACAAATTGTATGCAAATTATCAATGTGTAAGGATTTTTCCTTTAAAATATTTATATTTCCTGTTTAATAGTAAACGAGTCTATTATTTAAACTGCAAACTTGTAATCTGTAACGGTGCATGTTGGGCTTAGAACATATTTTAAATTAGCGACAAATAGTCAACAATTTCTCGGTGGATTGAGACTGACATGTGCCTTTACACGCTACATTGCAGTTTACCCCTTGTGTTTATATTTAACAAGATAAGAGAATCTAGGTTAGAAATAGAATTTATGGAAGATACGTCACTGATAGTTCATTTCAACTGTTTTATTTTAATATGATTTTCATTCTTTTTTTTACCTTTCCTAATCTATTCACTCTCTGAGTACATACTGAAAATATCACCTTTGTTGAAAATTAGCTAAGTCATTTTGTTTAAGTAGCTAAAAGAGAATATTAATATTACTAAGCCCAATTAAAGCTTCCCATACTTAATTTTAAAGGTAAGAGTTTATAAATTTAATATTATAATGAATAAAACGTGTGCTTTTCATTGACTTAGAAGATGTTCTTTTCCAGGTAAATGGGGGTAAATTGTTAAATTTGTTCTCATCCAATACGGGTTTCTTATAACACAAGGGGGCCTGTTAGGTTTTCCGCCTGTTAGGCTAATACCCTATCTTCAGCAGTACAAAGGCCATCTATTTAAAAAAGGGGATTTTTAAACAAAGACAATGAGTTTAGATCCTACATATTAGAACTAACATTTTTCAGATTTCATTTTACAACGTAAAAACCTGAATTTTCTTTGAAATCATCTTTCTTTTGATTATTTGATGCTATTAAGTAGTTTATGGCATCTGAATGAATTTGGAGGTTGTTTTTACTTAAGTAACCGGATTTTAATTTGTTTTATAATTACTTACAAAAATAATATTGTATCGAAGGTAAATTTTTTCTCTACAGTTTAATTCTCAAGAGTAGGAACTCGTTCAGTCCAACCTGCAAGTCATGCAAAGTCAACAGTTTAAGTGGCATTGTTATCAAGCGTTATCTCATAAACGCGTAATCGCAATTACCAACAATATTGAAGTTTGATATGATTGTGATGTGTTCAAGATTTAGCATTGAAAATAGTTTGAGAGACAAAAATTTAAGTAACTTTTTTTATTAATGGTATGACGTTTGTGAAATTCGCAGTTTTTTGGTATTTTATAGCACCGACTTAAAATTTGACGATTTGTATGATCTTTCTCCCGTATTAATCTCAAAAATAACACAAACAAATTTTTAAAACGATTTTTATCTAATGATTATAATGAGTTTTTTATTGTTTTTACGGCACTAGCTTCGAATTTATCATTCTTTTCTGCTGGGCACTTAACCATTTTGTTATCTTTTTTTCTAAAATACACCAAAAAAATGTCGGAAAGATAGAGTACGGTTATTTTCAACTAGTTTATAGCTTTCAGTAAAATATAGGCCTACACATTAGCTACTTATTAAATTTGTTATTATTACAATTCATATCGTATTGTCCATAAGAAAGCTTAAACATGAAGGGACTAACATTACAATTTGACTTGAAAACTAGATGGATTCATGTTATAGAAATTCTTAGACCTACAATATATTGAAGTCTACACAAATTAAAATTTAAGGATAAAATAAAGCAATAAAACTTAAAGTTTCAAAATATTTTAATAATATAAACGGAGCTACAATTGTTTCGCCTTGCAGCATCATCGGTCCACTGTAACGCAAGGCGAAACAATAATTGTAGCTCATTTATATTATTAAAATATTTTGAAACTTTTAGCTTTATTTGTTTTATTTTATCCTTGAATAATGGAGTTTCAACAAGAAATATTCTGCTGTTACATTAAAATGATTTAAAATTGATATTAGTGTTACTCTATTAACTTATTGTTTTCCATTATTTATTAATCATTATAATATGAAATAACCTGGATCTTAATAATGTCGAATATTCACATTATTCCTTTTTATATTTTCTTAGATTTAAAAAAAAAAGTTTAATTGACTGAAACGTAGTTCAAGCATCTGGAAAAATAACGTATTTTCAAAACGGTGGATTTACAAAATGTGTGAAATTTTAATTTTAAATGTTTAAAATGCCAAAGTTCGAATTTGATACCGGTTGTTTCGTACTTGGTTTAAACATTTTCAATTTTAACTTAAATATCTATAACTATGTATCAAATACCAAGCTATTTTTTATAAAATATGCAAGGCCTATCCAACAGCATAAAATGTTAAAAATTATAAAGGCTATTTTTATTATTTTTAAGAGAACAAACCCATCACGGTCCTCTCTGCTTAACTATAACAAAACATAAAACCAACAAATCAAATCAAATAACGAAACATATTTACAAACAAAATTTTAAATTCATGGTCGAATATTGAGAATCCAATTCCCTGCCCAAGTAGTCAAAACTAACCTTACATATATATTGCGAACTTGAAGAGAGAGTATAAAAAAGATACTTCTACTACACCATTAGCGTTATGGTATGTAGGAAACCAGAGAGACAAGTGATAGGAAATGTGAGCGAGAGGGATCTAATCCAATACTAAAGAAAGAAAGGTCTAGCTAAGCTACCTCGGGACTGCCACACTAAGACCACGTCCCCTGTTTCTTATGTTTTCATACCTATTTAAATTGTGTATATTTATGTGATTAAATTATTTGTACAGTTTTCATCATCGCAAAAATGAATTTTATAAACAAGTAGGCTATCATATTCGTTTCAAATCTGCCAAATAACGGTCGAAATTTTACAGATTTCTACTCGCTCAGGATAAATCCGCTCTTTATAAATTTTGTATACAAGTATAATAAAATTGTGTTGAATGGTTTTGAAATATTTCATTTAAAATAAATGAGTGGAAAAGTAACCATTCATACATAAACCATTAACATAATAATCAGTTTAACAAAAACTAACAGATTATTAACGTATAAAACACACACACAAATTTAGATCAACCTTAAGAAAAAACCACTTACAATAAAGTTAAAATAAGTGAAAATGTAACTATTAATACATAAAACGTTCACATAATTATCAAATTAAAATAAAAACAGATTATTAACGTATAAAAAACACACACATTTAGGTTAACCTTAAAAAAATCCACTTACAATAAATAAGTGAAAATGTAACTATTAATACATAAAACGTTCACATAATTTTCAATTTAACATAAAAACAGATTATTAACATATAAAAACACACTAATTTAGGTTAACCTTAAGAAAATACCACTTACAACAAATAATTGAAAATGTAACTATTAATACATAAAACGTTCACATAATTTTCAATTTAACATAAAAACATAAATTATTGTATAAAAAACACACTAATTTAGGTTAACCTTAAAAAATCCACTTACAATAAATAAGTGAAAATGTAACTATTAATACATAAAACGTTCACATAATTTTCAATTTAACATAAAAACAGATTATTAACGTATAAAAACACACTAATTTAGGTTAACCTTAAGAAAATACCACTTACAACAAATAATTGAAAATGTAACTATTAATACATAAAACGTTCACATAATTTTCAATTTAACATAAAAACATAAATTATTGTACAAAAAACACACTAATTTAGGTTAACCTTAAAAAATCCACTTACAATAAATAAGTGAAAATGTAACTATTATTTCATAAAACGTTCACATAATTTTCAATTTAACATAAAAACAGATTATTAACGTATAAAAACACACTAATTTAGGTGAACCTTAAGAAAATACCACTTACAACAAATAATTGAAAATGTAACTATTAATACATAAAACGTTCACATAATCATCACTTTAACAAAAACCAACAGATTATTAACGTATAAAACACACACAAATTTAGGTTAACTTTAAAAAAATTCTACTATAAATACAGTGTATAATAATCCTCAAATGTCGCACAAACATCCTACAAACACATTAATATGTGTTATGCTATAAAATATTCATAAATATTATCCACTTGACAGCATGCCCAAGTTTAAATCATTTAAACTGTAAGTAGATAAAATGGAATAATTAATTATTATCTAAAAAATAATGTTCTAATACATAAAAAAAGTTTATATCATCGTTAATTATTTGAACAGCTGATTTTCAACATTTTGTTTAGTTATATTTACATTGTTGTTTAAAACAAATCAGTAGAATAGGCTAGTTTATTAGTAAATATTTAATTAAATTCATTAATGTTTTTTATTTAATATACTATTTTTAATATGTTCAAGTTTTAATATTGTATAATAAAACTATATTTATATTTGTAGAATGTAATTTTAAGAGAGAACCCTAACTTCGTCGCATTAATCAATTCTATCTAAACAAAAGCCTATTTACCTACACGAGAAATTTAACATTAGAAGTTAAACTTGGTTAAAGTAGCGTATTATGTACGGAAAAGGGTGAAAGGAACACTTCTGTAACATAATTAACCCTAAAATGTTTTAACCTTATTAACATATTAAGCAGGTAAAATGAAATTGTATATGCGAGAACGTGTCAGACATTCTCATGTTATTCAGTTTTGCAGGAAATTATATAAATGAAAACAAGAAGATAATAAATATAACAGTAAATTCACGACAATGTAATTCCAATTGCGACTAATTTAAACATGTGAAAGGCTAGTGATAAAACATGAAGTGAAATAAAATCTTTGAATATCTGATTCAGTCTAAAATACTCGTTGTTATAATAAAAACTATTTATGACTTGTGATATAAAAAAAAAACAAATTAAATGAAATTGGTTTAAATTATAATAGATCTTATAATATATGAAAGAAATAATAAATAACAATTGTTTTTATATACACTGTACTCTTGGTGATATTAAAAACAAATAAAGTGACATTTGTTTCCAATATCTTGTAATATGTGAACGAAAGAATATATATGAAAAATTGTCTTTATACTTATACAATAAAACAATAATTTTACTCTTGGTGTTATAAAAACAAATAAAGTGACATTTGTTTCCAATAACTTGTAATATGTGAATGAAAGAATATATGATAGATTGTCTTTATACTTATACAATAAAACAATAATTTTACTCTTGGTGATATAAAAACAAATAAAGTGACATTTATTTCCAATATCTTGTAATATGTGAATGAAAGAATATATGAAAAATTGTCTTTATACTTATACAATAAAAGAATTTTACTCTTGGTGTTATAAAAACAAATAAAGTGACATTTATTTCCAATATCTTGTAATATGTGAATGAAAGAATATATGAAAAATTGTCTTTATACTTATACAATAAAAGAATTTTACTCTTGGTGTTATAAAAACAAATAAAGTGACATTTATTTCCAATATCTTGTAATATGTGAATGAAGGAATATATGAAAAATTGTCTTTATACTTATACAATAAAACAATAATTTTACTCTTGGTGATATAAAAACAAATAAAGTGACATTTGTTTCCAATAACTTGTAATATGTGAATGAAAGAATATATGATAGATTGTCTTTATACTTATACAATAAAACAATAATTTTACTCTTGGTGATATAAAAACAAATAAAGTGACATTTATTTCCAATATCTTGTAATATGTGAATGAAAGAATATATGAAAAATTGTCTTTATACTTATACAATAAAAGAATTTTACTCTTGGTGTTATAAAAACAAATAAAGTGACATTTATTTCCAATATCTTGTAATATGTGAATGAAAGAATATATGAAAAATTGTCTTTATACTTATACAATAAAAGAATTTTACTCTTGGTGTTATAAAAACAAATAAAGTGACATTTATTTCCAATATCTTGTAATATGTGAATGAAAGAATATATGAAAAATTGTCTTTATACTTATACAATAAAAGAATTTTACTCTTGGTGTTATAAAAACAAATAAAGTGACATTTATTTCCAATATCTTGTAATATGTGAATGAAAGAATATATGAAAAATTGTCTTTATACTTATACAATAAAAGAATTTTACTCTTGGTGTTATAAAAACAAATAAAGTGACATTTATTTCCAATATCTTGTAATATGTGAATGAAAGAATATATGAAAAATTGTCTTTATACTTATACAATAAAAGAATTTTACTCTTGGTGATATTAAAAAAGAAATAAAGTGACATTTATTTCCAATATCTTGTAATATGTGAATGAAAGAATATATGAAAAATTGTCTTTATACTTATACAATAAAAGAATTTTACTCTTGGTGATATTAAAAAAGAAATAAAGTGACATTTATTTCCAATATCTTGTAATATGTGAATGAAAGAATATATGAAAAATTGTCTTTATACTTATACAATAAAAGAATTTTACTCTTGGTGATATTAAAAAAGAAATAAAGTGACATTTATTTCCAATATCTTGTAATATGTGAATGAAAGAATATATGAAAAATTGTCTTTATACTTATACAATAAAAGAATTTTACTCTTGGTGTTATAAAAACAAATAAAGTGACATTTATTTCCAATATCTTGTAATATGTGAATGAAAGAATATATGAAAAATTGTCTTTATACTTATACAATAAAAGAATTTTACTCTTGGTGTTATAAAAACAAATAAAGTGACATTTATTTCCAATATCTTGTAATATGTGAATGAAAGAATATATGAAAAATTGTCTTTATACTTATACAATAAAAGAATTTTACTCTTGGTGATATTAAAAAAGAAATAAAGTGACATTTATTTCCAATATCTTGTAATATGTGAATGAAAGAATATATGAAAAATTGTCTTTATACTTATACAATAAAAGAATTTTACTCTTGGTGATATTAAAAAAGAAATAAAGTGACATTTATTTCCAATATCTTGTAATATGTGAATGAAAGAATATATGAAAAATTGTCTTTATACTTATACAATAAAAGAATTTTACTCTTGGTGATATTAAAAAAGAAATAAAGTGACATTTATTTCCAATATCTTGTAATATGTGAATGAAAGAATATATGAAAAATTGTCTTTATACTTATACAATAAAAGAATTTTACTCTTGGTGATATTAAAAAAGAAATAAAGTGACATTTATTTCCAATATCTTGTAATATGTGAATGAAAGAATATATGAAAAATTGTCTTTATACTTATACAATAAAAGAATTTTACTCTTGGTGATATTAAAAAAGAAATAAAGTGACATTTATTTCCAATATCTTGTAATATGTGAATGAAAGAATATATGAAAAATTGTCTTTATACTTATACAATAAAAGAATTTTACTCTTGGTGATATTAAAAACAAATAAAGTGACATTTATTTCCAATATCTTGTAATATGTGAATAAAAGAATATATGAAAAATTGTCTTTATACTTATACAATAAAAGAATTTTACTCTTGGTGATATTAAAAAAGAAATAAAGTGACATTTATTTCCAATATCTTGTAATATGTGAATGAAAGAATATATGAAAAATTGTCTTTATACTTATACAATAAAAGAATTTTACTCTTGGTGATATTAAAAAAGAAATAAAGTGACATTTATTTCCAATATCTTGTAATATGTGAATGAAAGAATATATGAAAAATTGTCTTTATATTTATACAATAAAACAATAATTTTACTCTTGGTGATATAAAAACAAATAAAGTGACATTTATTTCCAATATCTTGTAATATGTGAATGAAAGGATATATGAAAAATTGTCTTTATACTTATACAATAAAACAATAATTTTACTCTTGGTGTTATAAAAACAAATAAAGTGACATTTGTTTCCAATATCTTGTAATATGTGAATGAAAGAATATATGAAAAATTGTCTTTATACTTATACAATAAAAGAATTTTACTCTTGGTGATATTAAAAACAAATAAAGTGACATTTATTTCCAATATCTTGTAATATGTGAATGAAAGAATATATGAAAAATTGTCTTTATACTTATACAATAAAAGAATTTTACTCTTGGTGATATTAAAAACAAATAAAGTGACATTTGTTTCCAATATCTTGTAATATGTGAATGAAAGGATATATGAAAAATTGTCTTTATATTTATACAATAAAACAATAATTTTACTCTTGGTGATATTAAAAACAAATAAAGTGACATTTGTTTCCAATATCTTGTAATATGTGAATGAAAGGATATATGAAAAATTGTCTTTATATTTATACAATAAAACAATAATTTTACTCTTGGTGATATAAAAACAAATAAAGTGACATTTATTTCCAATATCTTGTAATATGTGAATGAAAGAATATATGAAAAATTGTCTTTATACTTATACAATAAAAGAATTTTACTCTTGGTGATATTAAAAAAGAAATAAAGTGACATTTATTTCCAATATCTTGTAATATGTGAATGAAAGAATATATGAAAAATTGTCTTTATACTTATACAATAAAAGAATAATTTTACTCTTGGTGATATTAAAAAAGAAATAAAGTGACATTTATTTCCAATATCTTGTAATATGTGAATGAAAGAATATATGAAAAATTGTCTTTATACTTATACAATAAAAGAATTTTACTCTTGGTGATATTAAAAAAGAAATAAAGTGACATTTATTTCCAATATCTTGTAATATGTGAATGAAAGAATATATGAAAAATTGTCTTTATACTTATACAATAAAAGAATTTTACTCTTGGTGATATTAAAAAAGAAATAAAGTGACATTTATTTCCAATATCTTGTAATATGTGAATGAAAGGATATATGAAAAATTGTCTTTATATTTATACAATAAAACAATAATTTTACTCTTGGTGATATAAAAACAAATAAAGTGACATTTATTTCCAATATCTTGTAATATGTGAATGAAAGGATATATGAAAAATTGTCTTTATACTTATACAATAAAACAATAATTTTACTCTTGGTGTTATAAAAACAAATAAAGTGACATTTGTTTCCAATATCTTGTAATATGTGAATGAAAGAATATATGAAAAATTGTCTTTATACTTATACAATAAAAGAATTTTACTCTTGGTGATATTAAAAACAAATAAAGTGACATTTATTTCCAATATCTTGTAATATGTGAATGAAAGAATATATGAAAAATTGTCTTTATACTTATACAATAAAAGAATTTTACTCTTGGTGATATTAAAAACAAATAAAGTGACATTTATTTCCAATATCTTGTAATATGTAAATGAAAGAATATATGAAAAATTGTCTTTATACTTATACAATAAAAGAATTTTACTCTTGGTGATATTAAAAACAAATAAAGTGACATTTATTTCCAATATCTTGTAATATGTGAATGAAAGAATATATGAAAAATTGTCTTTATACTTATACAATAAAAGAATAATTTTACTGTTGGTGATATTAAAATCAAATAAAGTGACATTTATTTCCAATATCTTGTAATATGTGAATGAAAGGATATATGAAAAATTGTCTTTATACTTATACAATAAAACAATAATTTTACTCTTGGTGTTATAAAAACAAATAAAGTGACATTTATTTCCAATATCTTGTAATATGTGAATGAAAGAATATATGAAAAATTGTCTTTATACTTATACAATAAAAGAATAATTTTACTGTTGGTGATATTAAAATCAAATAAAGTGACATTTATTTCCAATATCTTGTAATATGTGAATGAAAGAATATATGAAAAATTGTCTTTATACTTATACAATAAAACAATAATTTTACTCTTGGTGTTATAAAAACAAATAAAGTGACATTTATTTCCAATATCTTGTAATATGTGAATGAAAGAATATATGAAAAATTGTCTTTATACTTATACAATAAAAGAATAATTTTACTGTTGGTGATATTAAAATCAAATAAAGTGACATTTATTTCCAATATCTTGTAATATGTGAATGAAAGAATATATGAAAAATTGTCTTTATAATTATACAATAAAACAATAATTTTACTCTTGGTGATATAAAAACAAATAAAGTGACATTTATTTCCAATATCTTATAATATGTGAATGAAAGAATATATGAAAAATTGTCTTTATAATTATACAATAAAACAATAATTTTACTCTTGGTGATATAAAAACAAATAAAGTGACATTTATTTCCAATATCTTATAATATGTGAATGAAAGAATATATGAAAAATTGTCTTTATACTTATACAATAAAACAATAATTTTACTCTTGGTGATATTAAAAACAAATAAAGTGACATTTATTTCCAATATCTTGTAATATGTGAATGAAAGAATATATGAAAAATTGTCTTTATAATTATACAATAAAACAATAATTTTACTCTTGGTGATATAAAAACAAATAAAGTGACATTTATTTCCAATATCTTATAATATGTGAATGAAAGAATATATGAAAAATTGTCTTTATACTTATACAATAAAACAATAATTTTACTCTTGGTGATATTAAAAACAAATAAAGTGACATTTATTTCCAATATCTTGTAATATGTGAATGAAAGAATATATGAAAAATTGTCTTTATACTTATACAATAAAAGAATAATTTTACTGTTGGTGATATTAAAATCAAATAAAGTGACATTTATTTCCAATATCTTGTAATATGTGAATGAAAGGATATATGAAAAATTGTCTTTATACTTATACAATAAAACAATAATTTTACTCTTGGTGTTATAAAAACAAATAAAGTGACATTTATTTCCAATATCTTGTAATATGTGAATGAAAGAATATATGAAAAATTGTCTTTATACTTATACAATAAAAGAATAATTTTACTGTTGGTGATATTAAAATCAAATAAAGTGACATTTATTTCCAATATCTTGTAATATGTGAATGAAAGAATATATGAAAAATTGTCTTTATACTTATACAATAAAACAATAATTTTACTCTTGGTGTTATAAAAACAAATAAAGTGACATTTATTTCCAATATCTTGTAATATGTGAATGAAAGAATATATGAAAAATTGTCTTTATACTTATACAATAAAAGAATAATTTTACTGTTGGTGATATTAAAATCAAATAAAGTGACATTTATTTCCAATATCTTGTAATATGTGAATGAAAGAATATATGAAAAATTGTCTTTATAATTATACAATAAAACAATAATTTTACTCTTGGTGATATAAAAACAAATAAAGTGACATTTATTTCCAATATCTTATAATATGTGAATGAAAGAATATATGAAAAATTGTCTTTATACTTATACAATAAAACAATAATTTTACTCTTGGTGATATTAAAAACAAATAAAGTGACATTTATTTCCAATATCTTGTAATATATGAATGAAAGAATATATGAAAAATTGTCTTTATACTTATACAATAAAAGAATTTTACTCTTGGTGATATTAAAAACAAATAAAGTGACATTTGTTTCCAATATCTTGTAATATGTGAATGAAAGGATATATGAAAAATTGTCTTTATACTTATACAATAAAAGAATTTTACTCTTGGTGATATTAAAAACAAATAAAGTGACATTTATTTCCAATATCTTGTAATATGTGAATGAAAGAATATATGAAAAATTGTCTTTATACTTATACAATAAAAGAATTTTACTCTTGGTGATATTAAAAACAAATAATGTGACATTTATTTCCAATATCTTGTAATATATGAATGAAAGAATGTATGAAAAATTGTCTTTATACTTATACAATAAAACAATAATTTTACTCTTGGTGATATTAAAAACAAATAAAGTGACATTTATTTCCAATATCTTGTAATATATGAATGAAAGAATATATGAAAAATTGTCTTTATACTTATACAATAAAACAATAATTTTACTCTTGGTGATATTAAAAACAAATAAAGTGACATTTATTTCCAATATCTTGTAATATATGAATGAAAGAATATATGAAAAATTGTCTTTATACTTATACAATAAAACAATAATTTTACTCTTGGTGATATTAAAAACAAATAAAGTGACATTTGTTTCCAATATCTTGTAATATGTGAATGAAAGAATATATGTAAAATTGTCTTTATTCTTATACAATAAAACAATAATTTTACTCTTGGTGTTATTAAAAACAAATAAAGTGACATTTATTTCCAATATCTTGTAATATGTGAATGAAAGAATATATGAAAAATTGTCTTTATACTTATACAATAAAACAATAATTTTACTCTTGGTGATATTAAAAACAAATAAAGTGACATTTATTTCCAATATCTTGTAATATATGAATGAAAGAATATATGTAAAATTGTCTTTATACTTATACAATAAAACAATAATTTTACTCTTGGTGATATTAAAAACAAATAAAGTGACATTTATTTCCAATATCTTGTAATATGTGAATGAAAGAATATATGAAAAATTGTCTTTATACTTATACAATAAAACAATAATTTTACTGTTGGTGATATTAAAAACAAATAAAGTGACATTTGTTTCCAATATCTTGTAATATGTGAATGAAAGAATATATAAAAAATTGTCTATATACTTATACAATAAAACAATAATTTTACTGTTGGTGATATTAAAAACAAATAAAGTGACATTTATTTCCAATATCTTGTAATATGTGAATGAAGGAATATATGAAAAATTGTCTTTATACTTATACAATAAAAGAATTTTACTCTTGGTGATATTAAAAACAAATAAAGTGACATTTGTTTCCAATATCTTGTAATATGTGAATGAAGGAATATATGAAAAATTGTCTTTATACTTACACAATAAAAGAATTTTACTCTTGGTGATATTAAAAACAAATAAAGTGACATTTGTTTCCAATATCTTGTAATATGTGAATGAAGGAATATATGAAAAATTGTCTTTATACTTACACAATAAAAGAATTTTACTCTTGGTGATATTAAAAACAAATAAAGTGACATTTATTTCCAATATCTTGTAATATGTGAATGAAAGGATATATGAAAAATTGTCTTTATACTTATACAATAAAACAATAATTTTACTCTTGGTGTTATAAATACAAATAAAGTGACATTTGTTTCCAATATCTTGTAATATGTGAATGAAAGAATATATGAAAAATTGTCTTTATACTTATACAATAAAACAATAATTTTACTCTTGGTGTTATAAATACAAATAAAGTGACATTTGTTTCCAATATCTTGTAATATGTGAATGAAAGAATATATGAAAAATTGTCTTTATACTTATACAATAAAACAATAATTTTACTCTTGGTGTTATAAATACAAATAAAGTGACATTTATTTCCAATATCTTGTAATATGTGAATGAAAGAATATATGAAAAATTGTCTTTATACTTATACAATAAAACAATAATTTAACTCTTGGTGTTATAAATACAAATAAAGTGACATTTATTTCCAATATCTTGTAATATGTGAATGAAAGGATATATGAAAAATTGTCTTTATACTTATACAATAAAACAATGATTTTACTCTTGGTGATATTAAAAACAAATTTAGTGACATTTGTTTCCAATATCTTGTAATATGTGAATGAAAGAATATATGAAAAATTGTATTTATAATTATACAATAAAACAATAATTTTACTCTTGGTGTTATAAAAACAAATAAAGTGACATTTATTTCCAATATCTTGTAATATGTGAATGAAAGAATATATGAAAAATTGTCTTTATACTTATACAATAAAAGAATAATTTTACTGTTGGTGATATTAAAATCAAATAAAGTGACATTTATTTCCAATATCTTGTAATATGTGAATGAAAGAATATATGAAAAATTGTCTTTATACTTATACAATAAAACAATAATTTTACTCTTGGTGTTATAAAAACAAATAAAGTGACATTTATTTCCAATATCTTGTAATATGTGAATGAAAGAATATATGAAAAATTGTCTTTATACTTATACAATAAAAGAATAATTTTACTGTTGGTGATATTAAAATCAAATAAAGTGACATTTATTTCCAATATCTTGTAATATGTGAATGAAAGAATATATGAAAAATTGTCTTTATAATTATACAATAAAACAATAATTTTACTCTTGGTGATATAAAAACAAATAAAGTGACATTTATTTCCAATATCTTATAATATGTGAATGAAAGAATATATGAAAAATTGTCTTTATACTTATACAATAAAACAATAATTTTACTCTTGGTGATATTAAAAACAAATAAAGTGACATTTATTTCCAATATCTTGTAATATATGAATGAAAGAATATATGAAAAATTGTCTTTATACTTATACAATAAAAGAATTTTACTCTTGGTGATATTAAAAACAAATAAAGTGACATTTGTTTCCAATATCTTGTAATATGTGAATGAAAGGATATATGAAAAATTGTCTTTATACTTATACAATAAAACAATAATTTTACTCTTGGTGATATTAAAAACAAATAAAGTGACATTTATTTCCAATATCTTGTAATATGTGAATGAAAGAATATATGAAAAATTGTCTTTATACTTATACAATAAAAGAATTTTACTCTTGGTGATATTAAAAACAAATAATGTGACATTTATTTCCAATATCTTGTAATATATGAATGAAAGAATGTATGAAAAATTGTCTTTATACTTATACAATAAAACAATAATTTTACTCTTGGTGATATTAAAAACAAATAAAGTGACATTTATTTCCAATATCTTGTAATATATGAATGAAAGAATATATGAAAAATTGTCTTTATACTTATACAATAAAACAATAATTTTACTCTTGGTGATATTAAAAACAAATAAAGTGACATTTATTTCCAATATCTTGTAATATATGAATGAAAGAATATATGAAAAATTGTCTTTATACTTATACAATAAAACAATAATTTTACTCTTGGTGATATTAAAAACAAATAAAGTGACATTTGTTTCCAATATCTTGTAATATGTGAATGAAAGAATATATGTAAAATTGTCTTTATTCTTATACAATAAAACAATAATTTTACTCTTGGTGATATTAAAAACAAATAAAGTGACATTTATTTCCAATATCTTGTAATATATGAATGAAAGAATATATGTAAAATTGTCTTTATACTTATACAATAAAACAATAATTTTACTCTTGGTGATATTAAAAACAAATAAAGTGACATTTATTTCCAATATCTTGTAATATGTGAATGAAAGAATATATGAAAAATTGTCTTTATACTTATACAATAAAACAATAATTTTACTGTTGGTGATATTAAAAACAAATAAAGTGACATTTGTTTCCAATATCTTGTAATATGTGAATGAAAGAATATATAAAAAATTGTCTATATACTTATACAATAAAACAATAATTTTACTGTTGGTGATATTAAAAACAAATAAAGTGACATTTATTTCCAATATCTTGTAATATGTGAATGAAGGAATATATGAAAAATTGTCTTTATACTTATACAATAAAAGAATTTTACTCTTGGTGATATTAAAAACAAATAAAGTGACATTTGTTTCCAATATCTTGTAATATGTGAATGAAGGAATATATGAAAAATTGTCTTTATACTTACACAATAAAAGAATTTTACTCTTGGTGATATTAAAAACAAATAAAGTGACATTTGTTTCCAATATCTTGTAATATGTGAATGAAGGAATATATGAAAAATTGTCTTTATACTTACACAATAAAAGAATTTTACTCTTGGTGATATTAAAAAAGAAATAAAGTGACATTTATTTCCAATATCTTGTAATATGTGAATGAAAGGATATATGAAAAATTGTCTTTATACTTATACAATAAAACAATAATTTTACTCTTGGTGTTATAAATACAAATAAAGTGACATTTGTTTCCAATATCTTGTAATATGTGAATGAAAGAATATATGAAAAATTGTCTTTATACTTATACAATAAAACAATAATTTTACTCTTGGTGTTATAAATACAAATAAAGTGACATTTGTTTCCAATATCTTGTAATATGTGAATGAAAGAATATATGAAAAATTGTCTTTATACTTATACAATAAAACAATAATTTTACTCTTGGTGTTATAAATACAAATAAAGTGACATTTATTTCCAATATCTTGTAATATGTGAATGAAAGAATATATGAAAAATTGTCTTTATACTTATACAATAAAACAATAATTTAACTCTTGGTGTTATAAATACAAATAAAGTGACATTTATTTCCAATATCTTGTAATATGTGAATGAAAGGATATATGAAAAATTGTCTTTATACTTATACAATAAAACAATGATTTTACTCTTGGTGATATTAAAAACAAATAAAGTGACATTTGTTTCCAATATCTTGTAATATGTGAATGAAAGAATATATGAAAAATTGTATTTATAATTATACAATAAAACAATAATTTTACTCATTGTGATAATAAAAACAAATAAAGTGACATTTGTTTCCAATATCTTGTAATATGTGAATGAAAGAATATATGAAAAATTGTCTTTATACTTATACAATAAAACAATAATTTTACTCTTGGTGTTATAAAAACAAATAAAGTGACATTTATTTCCAATATCTTGTAATATGTGAATGAAAGAATATATGAAAAATTGTCTTTATACTTATACAATAAAACAATAATTTTACTCTTGGTGTTATAAAAACAAATAAAGTGACATTTGTTTCCAATATCTTGTAATATGTGAATGAAAGAATATATGAAAAATTGTCTTTATACTTATACAATAAAACAATAATTTTACTCTTGGTGTTATAAAAACAAATAAAGTGACATTTGTTTCCAATATCTAGTAATATGTGAATGAAAGAATATATGAAAAATTGTCTTTATACTTATACAATAAAAGAATTTTACTCTTGGTGATATTAAAAACAAATAAAGTGACATTTATTTCCAATATCTTGTAATATGTGAATGAAAGAATATATGAAAAATTGTCTTTATACTTATACAATAAAAGAATTTTACTCTTGGTGATATTAAAAAAGAAATAAAGTGACATTTATTTCCAATATCTTGAATTATGTGAATGAAAGAATATATGAAAAATTGTCTTTATACTTATACAATAAAAGAATTTCACTCTTGGTGATATTAAAAACAAATAAAGTGACATTTATTTCCAATATCTTGTAATATGTGAATGAAAGAATATATGAAAAATTGTCTTTATACTTATACAATAAAAGAATTTTACTCTTGGTGATATTAAAAACAAATAAAGTGACATTTGTTTCCAATATCTTGTAATATGTTAATGAAAGAATATATGAAAAATTGTCTTTATACTTATACAATAAAAGAATTTTACTCTTGGTGATATTAAAAAAGAAATAAAGTGACATTTATTTCCAATATCTTGAATTATGTGAATGAAAGAATATATGAAAAATTGTCTTTATACTTATACAATAAAAGAATTTTACTCTTGGTGATATTAAAAACAAATAAAGTGACATTTATTTCCAATATCTTGTAATATGTGAATGAAAGAATATATGAAAAATTGTCTTTATACTTATACAATAAAAGAATTTCACTCTTGGTGATATTAAAAACAAATAAAGTGACATTTATTTCCAATATCTTGTAATATATGAATGAAAGAATATATGAAAAATTGTCTTTATACTTATACAATAAAAGAATTTCACTCTTGGTGATATTAAAAAAGAAATAAAGTGACATTTATTTCCAATATCTTGTAATATGTTAATGAAAGAATATATGAAAAATTGTCTTTATACTTATACAATAAAAGAATTTTACTCTTGGTGTTATAAAAACAAATAAAGTGACATTTGTTTCCAATATCTTGTAATATGTGAATGAAAGAATATATGAAAAATTGTCTTTATACTTATACAATAAAAGAATTTCACTCTTGGTGATATTAAAACCAAATAAAGTGACATTTATTTCCAATATCTTGTAATATGTGAATGAAAGAATATATGAAAAATTGTCTTTATACTTATACAATAAAAGAATTTTACTCTTGGTGATATTAAAAACAAATAAAGTGACATTTGTTTCCAATATCTTGTAATATGTTAATGAAAGAATATATGAAAAATTGTCTTTATACTTATACAATAAAAGAATTTTACTCTTGGTGATATTAAAAACAAATAAAGTGTCATTTATTTCCAATATCTTGTAATATGTGAATGAAAGAATATATGAAAAATTGTCTTTATACTTATACAATAAAAGAATTTTACTCTTGGTGATATTAAAAAAGAAATAAAGTGACATTTATTTCCAATATCTTGAATTATGTGAATGAAAGAATATATGAAAAATTGTCTTTATACTTATACAATAAAAGAATTTTACTCTTGGTGATATTAAAAACAAATAAAGTGACATTTATTTCCAATATCTTGTAATATGTGAATGAAAGAATATATGAAAAATTGTCTTTATACTTATACAATAAAAGAATTTTACTCTTGGTGATATTAAAAAAGAAATAAAGTGACATTTATTTCCAATATCTTGTAATATGTGAATGAAAGAATATATGAAAAATTGTCTTTATACTTATACAATAAAACAATAATTTTACTCTTGGTGATATTAAAAACAAATAAAGTGACATTTATTTCCAATATCTTGTAATATGTGAATGAAAGAATATATGAAAAATTGTCTTTATACTTATACAATAAAAGAATTTTACTCTTGGTGATATTAAAAAAGAAATAAAGTGACATTTATTTCCAATATCTTGTAATATGTGAATGAAAGAATATATGAAAAATTGTCTTTATACTTATACAATAAAATAATTTTACTCTTGGTGATATTAAAAACAAATAAAGTGACATTTATTTCCAATATCTTGTAATATGTAAATGAAAGAATATATGAAAAATTGTCTTTATACTTATACAATAAAAGAATTTTACTCTTGGTGATATTAAAAACAAATAAAGTGACATTTATTTCCAATATCTTGTAATATGTAAATGAAAGAATATATGAAAAATTGTCTTTATACTTATACAATAAAAGAATTTTACTCTTGGTGATATTAAAAACAAATAAAGTGACATTTATTTCCAATATCTTGTAATATGTGAATGAAAGAATATATGAAAAATTGTCTTTATACTTATACAATAAAAGAATTTTACTCTTGGTGATATTAAAAACAAATAAAGTGACATTTGTTTCCAATATCTTGTAATATGTTAATGAAAGAATATATGAAAAATTGTCTTTATACTTATACAATAAAACAATTTTACTCTTGGTGATATTAAAAACAAATAAAGTGACATTTGTTTCCAATATCTTGTAATATGTTAATGAAAGAATATATGAAAAATTGTCTTTATACTTATACAATAAAAGAATTTTACTCTTGGTGATATTAAAAACAAATAAAGTGACATTTATTTCCAATATCTTGTAATATGTAAATGAAAGAATATATGAAAAATTGTCTTTATACTTATACAATAAAAGAATTTTACTCTTGGTGATATTAAAAACAAATAAAGTGACATTTATTTCCAATATCTTGTAATATGTGAATGAAAGAATATATGAAAAATTGTCTTTATACTTATACAATAAAAGAATTTTACTCTTGGTGATATTAAAAACAAATAAAGTGACATTTGTTTCCAATATCTTGTAATATGTTAATGAAAGAATATATGAAAAATTGTCTTTATACTTATACAATAAAAGAATTTTACTCTTGGTGATATTAAAAACAAATAAAGTGTCATTTATTTCCAATATCTTGTAATATGTGAATGAAAGAATATATGAAAAATTGTCTTTATACTTATACAATAAAAGAATTTTACTCTTGGTGATATTAAAAAAGAAATAAAGTGACATTTATTTCCAATATCTTGAATTATGTGAATGAAAGAATATATGAAAAATTGTCTTTATACTTATACAATAAAAGAATTTTACTCTTGGTGATATTAAAAACAAATAAAGTGACATTTATTTCCAATATCTTGTAATATGTGAATGAAAGAATATATGAAAAATTGTCTTTATACTTATACAATAAAAGAATTTTACTCTTGGTGATATTAAAAAAGAAATAAAGTGACATTTATTTCCAATATCTTGTAATATGTAAATGAAAGAATATATGAAAAATTGTCTTTATACTTATACAATAAAACAATAATTTTACTCTTGGTGATATTAAAAACAAATAAAGTGACATTTATTTCCAATATCTTGTAATATGTGAATGAAAGAATATATGAAAAATTGTCTTTATACTTATACAATAAAAGAATTTTACTCTTGGTGATATTAAAAAAGAAATAAAGTGACATTTATTTCCAATATCTTGTAATATGTGAATGAAAGAATATATGAAAAATTGTCTTTATACTTATACAATAAAAGAATTTTACTCTTGGTGATATTAAAAACAAATAAAGTGACATTTATTTCCAATATCTTGTAATATGTAAATGAAAGAATATATGAAAAATTGTCTTTATACTTATACAATAAAAGAATTTTACTCTTGGTGATATTAAAAACAAATAAAGTGACATTTATTTCCAATATCTTGTAATATGTGAATGAAAGAATATATGAAAAATTGTCTTTATACTTATACAATAAAAGAATTTTACTCTTGGTGATATTAAAAACAAATAAAGTGACATTTGTTTCCAATATCTTGTAATATGTTAATGAAAGAATATATGAAAAATTGTCTTTATACTTATACAATAAAACAATAATTTTACTCATAGTGATATTAAAAATAAATAAAGTGACATTTGTTTCAAATATAGATCTTGAAATATGTGAATGAAAGAATATATGAAAAATTGTCTTTATACTTATACAATAAAAGAATTTTACTCTTGGTGATATTAAAAACAAATAAAGTGACATTTGTTTCCAATATCTTGTAATATGTGAATGAAAGAATATATGAAAAATTGTCTTTATACTTATACAATAAAACAATAATTTTACTCTTGGTGATATTAAAAACAAATAAAGTGACATTTATTTCCAATATCTTGTAATATGTGAATGAAAGAATATATGAAAAATTGTCTTTATACTTATACAATAAAACAATAATTTTACTCTTGGTGATATTAAAAACAAATAAAGTGACATTTGTTTCCAATATCTTGTAATATGTGAATGAAAGAATATATGAAAAATTGTCTTTATACTTATACAATAAAACAATAATTTTACTCTTGGTGATATTAAAAACAAATAAAGTGACATTTATTTCCAATATCTTGTAATATGTGAATGAAAGAATATATGAAAAATTGTCTTTATACTTACACAATAAAAGAATTTTACTCTTGGTGATATTAAAAACAAATAAAGTGACATTTATTTCCAATATCTTGTAATATGTGAATAAAAGAATATATGAAAAATTGTCTTTATACTTACACAATAAAAGAATTTTACTCTTGGTGATATTAAAAACAAATAAAGTGACATTTATTTCCAATATCTTGTAATATGTGAATGAAAGAATATATGAAAAATTGTCTTTATACTAATACAATAAAAGAATTTTACTCTTGGTGATATTAAAAAAGAAATAAAGTGACATTTGTTTCCAATATCTTGTAATATGTGAATGAAAGAATATATGAAAAATTGTCTTTATACTTATACAATAAAACAATAATTTTACTCATAGTGATATTAAAAATAAATAAAGTGACATTTGTTTCAAATATAGATCTTGAAATATGTGAATGAAAGAATATATGAAAAATTGTCTTTATACTTATGCAATAAAAGAATTTTACTCTTGGTGATATTAAAAACAAATAAAGTGACATTTATTTCCAATATTTTGTAATATGTGAATGTAAGAATATATGAAAAATTGTCTTTATACTTATACGATAAGACAATGGTTCTTGGTTATATAACACCAGACGAAAGGCATACAAAAGTACAAAGACATTTTTTAAATGTGAAATATTCATATTAATATAACCTATACAACGTTTAATCAGAAACTTAATATTTTTATTTATTTTTCATATAACACATACTTATATCACATACCATTATATACAACATAATTTACATAATATGCACGATTACAACGAAGTTTTCACATAAATAAAATATATTTAATATTATGAATTATTTACCCTATATTTGAGACTGCCAATTGGCAGTGTTTACATTGTTTTTACTGTTTATTGTTGCAAATAAAGACACTCTGTGTTATACGATAAGAATGCTAAAAGAAGAATATTTCTGTCTGATCAGAAAACCAAATTGGAAATTTTTTAAATATTGGACAGTGGGAAATTCAAAGATAAAAATATCTAGATGTTAATGACTGTGGGAGGTGCAAAGTATGGATAAAAAAGTATCTTATTGGGGTGTATTTTTAACAAAGTAGATAGTGCAAAGCCATAACAAGTTAATCTTGAAAAAGTTGTAAAAGCTCTGTACCCTAAAGGGTTCACTACTCACTATAGTGAGTTGGATACCCTAACGTGGCTACCCCTAGGGAACCTAGCTGGATGTACAACTTTTTAATGTAGTTTTAGGTTACCCCTATATTTCATTTTTCCATTATGAGTCTCTTGATCAACTCTTCTTCTTTTCAAATCCAGACGAAAATAGAGTATTTGAGTGCTAGGGGGTCTTTATTTTATTTTTTAAGACGATGATGGTCTTAAAGTTGAAGTTTATCGCCTCTAAACAACAAAATTGCTAAAAGTAATATTATGGGATACGGGTATTTGTAGGGATATTAAACCAAGAATTTACAGCTGAATAATTCAG
This sequence comes from Aphrophora alni, assembly GCA_963513935.1. Classification (NCBI taxonomy): domain Eukaryota; kingdom Metazoa; phylum Arthropoda; class Insecta; order Hemiptera; family Aphrophoridae; genus Aphrophora; species Aphrophora alni. The sequence continues at coordinate 151,184,637 of OY740766.1, forward strand.
AATGTAGGATGGAAAAGCGTGGGACATCAGTTCATGGAATTTCTCACATGGGCACACCTATAGTGAATAGTGGCTTAGCAATCCCTAGGGAACCTAGCTAACTATAATTTCGTGAAGTATTGATTTAGATCTCCTCTCTTTCATCTTTTCATCTCTTGACCAACTCTTTTTATTTTTTTCGCCCCTACCGCTATTTGCGTATTCGAGAGCTAGGGGTCTTTATTTTAAGTTCTATTCTTCCTTTCTTTTACAAGGTGATGATGACGAGAGGTTTTTCGCCTTCAAACAGGATATCAAAAATGTAGTTCAAAAGAAACAGCTGGTGTGATTTGGTTACGTGAGTAGAATAGAAGAATATCAAGTTCTTGGTTTGGTTCCAGTTTAATAACGATAAGCCCACGTGATTTGAATGGCGAGATTCAGGAGTCATAATGAATCCTTCGTGTGAATGATTGTTTTGGACAGGAAGAAGCAAAAACTGAGGGCGGAAAAGAGGCGGAATCTGTAGTATTCCGCTAAAATTAAAAGTAAGTGACTGTATGATAATACAAATTATAGACGTTAACTAGAAGGTTCACAATACATGTCCCTTTCCTCTTAGATATCCCACCTACAACTCCATCTCTCATTAGTACTCATAATTAAAAAATTCCATTTTTCATTTAGTAAGCCGAAATTATTTTCGTCAAAATAATATTTTTGTAAACCTCCTATATGTGATAGCATTTAATTTTTGGCAAATAGTTACACAATTAAAACATTTTGTATTAAATATTTCTGTACCATCAGTGTTTGTTTTTGAAAATTTATCTGTGTTGAGATTTCATGTTGTCTGAAGTGTTTGGTGTAATTCTAAGACAGGATACAGTACTTTACGTTTAAGTGATTATTGCATATTACACACCACCTATATGCAACTGACACAGCCTATTATTAAATAAACCTATATACAGATTAGTGAAAATAAAACTTATGAGCTACACTCATTATAAATTAATTATATTCTAGTCTAATGTTTCAAGATCATTAAATTATATCAACTAAAAATCACTTTGTAAACATTAATAGTCACTTTTTATTTTTTACAAAATATTCATATTTCCTCCCCTTTGTTCAGTCACACTCTTATTCAAGTTTAAGACGGGAACCGTGTTTCTATTGTTCTATAGTCTGCAAGTTCGATACAGTGAAGTCAAGAAACTTACGGATAACACAAAGGACAATTCTTGTTTTCAACAACTTCCTAACAAACTTGGACATTTGTTGTTTACGAAATTTTTAATACAGTGCGAAAAATACGTAATTAAAATGTAGAGAAAACTTTCAAAAGTAAGACAAGTGGAAAAGAACATTTTTAATTATTATCTCACTATTTCCTTATAATTAAAATGTTTAAATGGTGAAACACTATAATTTATAATCTTTCTTCAATTTTTCTCTTGTTGTTTAAAGGCAGGTAATTTTTTAGTTATCATAACCTTATAAAAAAAAAGAAGAAGAGGGAATAAAATAAAAACCTCTAGTTCTACTATCGACTTCAAATAAGGTATGTTAACTAAATAATTACTTTATTTATTTTCTAAATTTCAGTGATATATGAAGATCATTTAAAACATTATGTAGTCTAACTAACTATTTTTTTTAAAAAAATCATTTATCTGGTCCACATTTACTTTAAATATCAATATTTATAACATATAATCAAATGTAGATCTGGTTTAGTATCGTGTATGTTCAGTTACTAAAATATTTAAAAGATATTTTAAATATATAATAATAATATATAAGAAAACCCTTAGCGACATTAATCAATATAAAGCTAAAGAGATAACTCAATTGTGCTTTTCAAAATCTTCGCCGGATGGCTTCTCTGAATAGACTCTTGAAAGCTGAATGATGTATTACCAGAGACGCATAAAAATAAAAATATTCATCTACAACACTGCGCAGTATTAAAAGATAGATGCATTTTATCATAAAGAAACTTCTATTCTTGTATGTTTATCAATAGTAATAGGTCCAATTTGAAACTAATTTAAATTTACTGTTTCGTGATACTGTCAACTTGTTATTTAACAAAACATTTATTTGACGTAAATTGACGAGCAATTAAAACAATTTATTCTATTTTTGTTTACGTATGTTTTATTTATCTTTCTCGTTGTTGTGTACCTTTAATTTGACTTTTATTCTTTGTACTTTTTCCTTATATTTTAAACACTGCAGTACTTACAAGTTGGTTAATTAAATAAATTTATTATCTCTTCTTGCTTCTTATTATAGTTTAAAGAAATTTTATTAAAAGTGCTCTCTTAGGAGTACCAAGTAAAAAAAATAAAATGAAAGAAAACAAAAAAAAGACAATACTATGCCGCTTAATTCATCTAAAATTGTTTTTCTAAACACAAATAATAATTTTATAAATTTACTAAAAAGTGTTAGTTTTTCTTTTACAAATTAAGAGTGATATTTTTCAATGTTTAGCAGCGATTACTTTGATATAATCAAACCTTTAAAGATATTGTTTGTGTGCAGAGATTGTCCTTTTAGAAGTATTTCCAGAACCCTTGACAATTTTCTAAAATAATCCTTCACAATTACTTCTCCATATTTCGTATTAATAGAATGGAGCCTTACGAATGTTCTCTCTCCATGAATGTCTTTAATCCTGAGCTAAATAGATAGTTAAATGAAAGTTAATAAATCCAAAAATTGACGTAAGGTTGGAAAATGTTGTCTTTCTCACATACAGATAGTAGAAGTCTTGAGATGGCGAAATCTGACTCCAACAATGTCCGGATTTATCAGTTTCAATGATTCAAAAAAAAATTTTTTTTTTTTATATGTCTATGCACTGACACTTAGATATATTTTGATTATATGGAGGCATTTTATCTTCAGGGTTTTTTTCTCATTTTTGAGGTAGCTGCCGAACAAACCAATATTTGATTTTCTAAAAATTGGCTACAGTAATAATTAGTTCATCGATATTTATCCTTAAATACACAAATGTTTCCTTAATAGTTTGCTACACTATGGCGATCAAAGGATATTTTCAAAGACGTCAGTCAAGTTCGTTTCCCGTTTTCAATTACTGCGGTATAATTTAACATTTTGATTTAATTACTTTTTAGAACAATTGTTTAACCATAATCGCTAAATACAACGTCATGAAATCAGGCCTTATATTATCACCTCTATTTTTTACATTTTTCTATCGCGATATCCTTTTTAAGGATCATTAGAGGATATGTTCGGTTACAATATCGTACAGATAATCGAAAATTTAAGATTAAAATTTACCGGTAAAATTAGAAGACAATGAAACCTTTAAGAATAAATTTAATGAAACTATTTCAAACAAATCAGTGCTAATGGAATCAAGACGAAATTTCTTCATTCCCATCCTATAAATCTATGAAATTCGAACTTCATCTATTTAATATTTGTCTTTAAGTAAGAGTAAAAATTTTTAATTAATTTATTGCGAAAACCATTAGTGGCGAATATTTCATAAATTAAGATCTTGTAAGTAGCATAAAATGTAAATATATTTAGAAACTGATTAATTATCACAATTTGTGCTGCTGTATTTTTGTAAAGGTATAGTTTTACCTGCGGCAATAGCTATGAAATTAAGCTTCAAGGATACTTGAAGTTGTAATTTCCTTTATCATGTAATCCTTAAGAAATGATTCTGAATTTCACCCTAAGAATTGGCCGTCTAGGAGGTCTATTAAATGAACCGCACGATCCACAGTATCATTTCATTTAACAAAATGATTTTCTGTCTCATTAATCAGCTGACTCTATTGCTGTGAAGCTAAAAAGCAGATCCGTCCTCAAAGTAGCAGATCCCTGCCTTCAGCTACTTAACTCATTTCCTCTGTAGAAGGGAGCATGGGTTTTAACATATTAGGTCCAGAATATGAATATGATGTTTTATAAACAGTGTCATCGAAAAAGGCCTCCGCAATTTTAATTGTAAATAAAATAAGCAATTAATTAACAACCAATATTCTTTATTTCAATGAAAAACTGCTTATAAACGTTGGAAGTTTTGTTATTCGTAAATGTGATGACCTATTTCGGCGTGCGTCATCATTCATTAGAGTAGTCACTTTAGTATTGGCGACTGTAAAACGGAAAGCTCAATGTGTTTAAGGTTTGCTGAATTTAAATCAGTGATTTATAAAGTCACGTCATTTTCACCATACTTACGGACAAAATCCCTCCTACTTACAAAACCATTCGTTAGTATAATCAGTTTTTTTTAAACTGAAATTGTAGACATCAAGAAATCTACAGACATACCACACACTTCGGACGATAATTTGGAGCTTGAGACAGTCTTGCTTGAGTAATTCCCCAAAACCATCACTCGACGCAGTTTAGAAGTTGACTTTATTAAAACAATTGTTAAAACGTGTTATATAAAGGTGGCATGCTTACAAAATGAAATTAAACAAAAATATCACTCTGAACTAATTGAATTTGTTGAAACTTTCGTTTGACCGAATTTTGCTCAGTGTTGAAACAACTTTCCACATAAATGGCTGTGTAAACTGCCATTTATATAGAACCTGGGGGTTGAGAATGAAATTTCAGATATTTTATTTAAGATAATTGATAAATCTCTCCTAAGAAAAACATGCTGAGAAAACGATTACAAAAATCACTTACTTGGGGAAATGCTCGAATTTTCTGTTTCTCCACAAATTGATGACAAATAAAAAGAACAGAAAGAATCATTTTCAACAAAGTGAAGCGCGACAACTTTAAATCTCCATATTGAAGAAGCTGTTTCTTGTTGCATTGAAAGGGGGGCCTGTTTTGAGACCAACGAGAAGCCCCTTGTAGACTTTTTCTTCTGGTGGTTAAGCTGAGAAAATCCGGGATCTACGACATTTAAGAAAGAGAATAGCTACTACTAATTAACTGTGATCGAGCGTATCTGGTCGGAAATTAATTATCGCCAAGATACAACCAACAACGGTTAGTGCATTGGAACTTACTGGGTAATGTAAAACAATTTTAATGTAATAGCAGATATTTCTTGTTGAAACTCCATATTCAAGGATAAAATAAAGCAATAAAGCTTCCCCTTACCTTTCCCGATTTCTCTATTGTATTTCAGTTTCCTGTTACTTGTGTATGTTTAAATAGTTGTCTATACCTGTTAATTATCAGTTGCCCGATGATACCACAAGGCGAAACAGTTGTAGCTCATTTATATTATTAAAATATTTTGAAACTTTAAGCTTTATTGCTTTATTTTATCCTTGAATGTAAAACAATTTGATAACTTGCTGTAGCTTTCGGTATAAATATAAATAATTTAGCCTTGTTATTTTACTTCGAAATCACGGACACCTTTTCCAAAACCTCTGTACAGTGTATAATAACGTGTCACAAACGTCCCCACCAATCTAAATTTTTCCTAAATGGATACAAAATTAATATTTTTTCTAGTTTATATAGAATAAAGAAAGTATCTTTTAACATACACAGCGCCTCCCTCAAAAAATAAATTGTGTAAAATCTTTTTTTTTACGTTTTTTAATGTATAAAAAACAATTTAATGTCTATGTCTCTACTTCATATAAAACATGAGCCGAAGATAACTCTGTTGTTCATAACAACGCCTCTAACAAATGTTTAGGAATATCTCAGGTGTGAATCAACTCTCGTTAAGCGTCCCCTCTACACATCTGAGCTTCTCTCGTTGATCAGGTGCAATATAAGGAGTAGGTAGAATTCGTTACAGGGCTCTGTCACCTGAGATAATAGTAGCTCAGGTTGAACAATATGATGAGACTCTACCTAGAAAATGTTGTCAGCAAGAGGCAATTACAGTTCCTCCATTGAGAAACGACTGACAAACACGGATCTTTGACAAAGGACAAAAAAGTCCACAAAACAAACTCAGGAAACAAAACAAACAAAAAAATCAGAAAAAGTCTGAATTTCATGTGTTTTCCTGAAAAGCACCAAACTATCTGAATACGTCAAAACAATTGGAAAATGGTAAACACGAAAAACCATCTTAGGACAAAATGAATAGATAGTCTAATCTATGAAGAAAGAATTTATTTGAATACCTCAAAACAATTGGAAAATAGTAAACACGAAAAACCATGTTGGGACAAAAAGAATAGATAGTCTAATCTATAAAGAAAAAATTTATTTGAATACCTCAAAACAATTGTAAAGACAAAAGGAATAGACCATCCAATCGATGAAGAACTAATTTATATGAATACTTTAAAATTGGAATATGCTAAACACAAAAAAAAACATGTTCGGACATGTTTGAAGAATGAATTTATTTGAATATATACCTCAAAATAATTGGACCATGATAAACACAAATAACTTCTATGGTTAAATGGAATAGACCGTCCAATCGATGAAGAACAAATTTATTTCGCTATCTCAAATTGGACAATGGTAAACACGAAAACCCCCAATCTAATTTCAATTTATAATTGTTCTAATTTCTTTCAGTATGAGTCGATTTTGTTCTATCTTAAAATAAATTTAGGAATAAAAATATATTTGGGAATGGTCGTTTCTTACTTCAATGAAAGAAAGAATCATCTTATCTGCAACAGAAAATATATTTGAGCGAAAACGCGGAGGAAAATTCTTGTCTTCATTTGACTACACCGTTAGAAAAGGAATTGTTATTTCAAACAGGATAGAGATAAAAACAAATTACTTAATATTTATATTTCAATATTGATTTCGACGTTAACTGCATAGTTTCAGTTAATTGAAAAATCATCGAGAATTTTGAAATATTCAGTAACCTATGTAACGGACAGATAGTTAATTGTAAAAAAAAAAAAAAAAAAAAAATGGCATTTTATTGGTTGAATCTGTAGCATTTTTTGTGTCAACTTAATTATTCAATGGTGCAAGATAGAACCAAACTATCAATACAAAAAATTTTTGTTTTCAAAAGGTTTCTCAAATGGTACAACTTTCAATCTAGGCTGCTATTTGATTTTTTTTTACTTTTTGCTCTATAAAAGTTATTAGAGTTTGAAATTTATTAAAAATTTGAAAACTACATAGAAGTCCATACTACCCCATATCTCCTGAAAGGGTGTGTTCTTGTAAAACTAGGAAAAAAAATTGGTTGTCCTATCTTTGTTAGGGAGCTGGCAGTCACATTTCCGCTAAAAACAAAAAAAAAAAATTCGTCACATCCTGTACAGTAATGAAAAGATAACAAATTTTTTTTTGCTCCAAAATGTTCAGAAAAGAGAGACCTTTAACATGAGGTATCACACGAACTATGTTTCTATTTGAAAATTTTCCAAAAACACCACCCTGCCCCCCCCCCCAAAGTGCCCTTTTGCTTTTGGGTCATTGAGGAGCGTCGAAAATAATTTTCCTGAATTCTTTGGTGTCGAAAAAGGGGGGGTTCTAATTGGAAGGAAATTTTTATCTGGTTTCGTTTAGGCGCTACAAGTAGTGTAATGTGTTCTGAAACACCAGGTATTAATAATATAAATATTTCTATCATTTCTCTTTTTTATTTCACATAATAAACAGTTGTAGAACTTTTACAGAAGCGATCTGACTTGAAATCATTTCTTAATTCCAACATCACTTGCTGTTATAGAACTCTTTAGACTCTCGAAAAACCGGGAACAGGATGAGATACAAAAACATCCTCCTATAATAACTAAACTCATTTTACCAGTTTCCATATTTAAATATGCTGTATTGGGAGTTTAATACTAAGGACTTCACAACTGCAATCAATTTCAAATTAATTACTTTGAAACATAGTACATATATAACGTGTTAAAGAAGTCCCGGTACGGCTTAATATTTTTTAAACCAGTACAGATATAGCTACCAAGCTTTGCATATTGTTAATGGATATCAAAACCTATTTTATTTCGTATTCAGTGGACCACTACCTTTTCTGGGTATGGCCCACAAGGAGTAAGTAGGAAATATTAAATGAGAGCATAGGTTGAGTTGTACATCGACTTAAAGGCCTTTATTAGTAGATCACAATGCCACAAACCCGACCTCAAAAGTTTTACCCTAGCTAAAATAGCGTGGAATTAAAGTTCATATTAGCTACAACGTCAGGTATGTCGAAAGGTTATGAAATGAAAACTTTGCAAATCAATTGTTTAAATTGGCTCTTTACCTCCAATGGAGGAGGGCCCTCAAGGAGTAATTTTTCAACTTAAAACAAATGAAGCGAAAAACTGTTGTGGTCTGTTTTCAGTAACGAGTAGTATGCCACTAATAACACCTACAAGCAAGTGTGTTTCCTGTTTGCGGAAATACCCACTACCAATCACAAATAACTTTCTCTTTTAGTGTTATCATGGTTAATCCAATTTCCTTGTTTGAATTAATATGAACTTTAATCGCACGCTATTTTAGCTAGGATGAACCTTTGAGGCGAGTTTGCGGCATTGTGTTCTACTCATAAAGTCCTTTAATTCGATGTACAACTCGACATCGAATAAATGCTCTTATTTAAGATTTCCTACTTACTCCTTGTGGGACGTCAACCTAGAAAAGTAGCGGTCCACTAAATACGTACTAAAATGAGTTTCGTACTAAAATGTGCACCGAAATGTGTTGTATACATTTTACCTGATTAGGCCATGGCAAACTATTAATGTTAATATCACATTATAAGGCTCCATTTTTAATAGTGCTACCAAAACGAAATCGGGTTTACAGTACCGTTTTCTACTTTAAATGTGCGCTATCCATTGAGATGCTGTACGAAATATATTAGATGTTTAATTCCGTTAGAACCATACTATATAAATATATATATATATATATATATATATATATATATATATATATATATATATTTAACATATATATAGTTTTTATAGTTTTATATATATATATATATATATATATAATTATATATATATATATATATATATATATATATATATATATATATATATATATGGAACTACAGACAACAAAGTTTTGGTTGCAAAATCTACATTGTTAATGATTAATCTCAAATTTAGCTCCCTCCTTTGAAATCAAACCCAATTCAAGCTTAGCTAAAGAAAATAGTGGTAAGATTTCATATTTTAGTATTGACTGCAACTCAGGGGTCTCCTTTAAAATCCTTACTTAACTACTTTAAAATTTCAAATAAACCGTATCTAATAATAAAACAAAAATAAAACAAAAAGTCGCAAAGTTGAAAATTCGTTTATTTATAAAATTCCTCAGATATTGGAGAAGACATTCTTCAGACATAGCTCACATAGTCACCCCCTTCTCAGTGGTGCTATCCCACCACCACACTATTACCCGCTGTCGACATTTCACATATTTCACCGCTTTCACTGTCAGACTGTCTTCAGCCAGTTCTAACACAAATAGGCAATTTAACACGATCTCAACGTCTAAATAAACGTTTGCTTTTCATGTTTGGTGTTTTTATTAATTCGGTGCGAGCCTTTAGAAACATTTTGAACAACGATTAGCCCCTATTTTAATCATGAAACACATGATTTGTGATCCATAAATTGTGAAGACACAATGTGATTGATAATTTTCAATTTACTCTTGTTTCAAAATGTACAAACTTTCAACAGCATCATTACACAAATGAGAGATGCTTTTAACGACTAGGAAAGTACATTAATCAATCATTCTAGTTGGAATCAAATAACGGTACACTTTCCTTTATGAATATTTACATTAAGAATCTCAATTCAGCAGTTATTTTATTGCTCTATCTGTCAAGTGAAATTAACATACAAACTTTAAGGCTCTGTATTGTTACAATGAACAATATATTCTAGGGCTGTGTGTGATTTTTAAATTTTTGAACAAATAGATAATTAGATGTTTTAAAAACTTAATTATATATAACAATGATCTGAGTATCTAATTCATGTTATATTTTTGAAAACTAAATTCATACCTTCCCATTTAAACTTTATAAGTTTTTTTTTTTTTTTTTTTTTTTTAATTTACTGCATTAAGAATCATTGTATATAAATGAAATTTATTTTTATTATTATTAAAAAGGCTTCTACTTTGATACTTATTTTTCAAGCGAAATAGTCATTACCATTAATAAACAAACAAAACAATCTTTTAAATTGAAAGAAGAGCTCGTGAAGATGGTTTTAATTTGCAAGTTTACAATTCAAGATACAACAAACAGGAGAAATTATCTTTATAAATCAATATTTTTATTTGTTTAAATAATAAACATACAAAAAAAATGTTAAATTCAACAACAAAGAGAATCATACAAATTTTCAGAACAAATACAAGGGACGTTCTGAAAATAACTTTCGTTTTCGTGTACCGTTTTCAAGAAATAATAGGGGTAATGGCACCGCCCCTACGTTGACGTATTCAGTAGATAGTACGTGCCCAGCTGCGCTAGTAGAAAGGTTGTGCCGCAATTCGTATGCATGTAATAGCCTTTCAGTGCTGCAGACAAAAAAACTTCTCACAGTGAATATTGTGATGATTTTTATTGAAAAAAATTATTGTCAGCAACAGGTATCCATCGTGCCATGTATGCTGTAATATTGACTGATGTTGTTGAGCATTAGTGGGGTCGTTTGCTTAAAAGTGAATGAACTAACATTCGTGACGAAGAAAAGAGTCAGATGTGATCTCGTTCAGAAAATTTATGAAAAGGTCGGTGAAAATCGGCGGTTCGCAATCTCTGAACTTTTTAACAATTCCAACAATTTTCTTCCATTTTTGTATGATGTAATTTGAGTCACAGAAAAGTTATGCTACCGGAAGTCATGTGCTCGGTGGGTACCGAAAACGCTGATACAAACAACAGTCATACTGCTACACCAACAATCAAGAAAATCCCGGCAAACTTTGTCTGCAATGAAGGTTATGGCAACCATGTTTTGGCAAGTGGTCGTAAAGTTTGTCGAACGCAAAATGACCATCAATTCATGTCTGTTGTGAAACTAAAAACAAACCAATGATGGTTCATCCAGAACAAATTCTCGGACATCTGGTTTCCTGTTTTCGCATGACAACGCTCTTCTTCACGCCGCTCAGCAAACAAAAGATCTTTTACATTAAATCAAATGGACGTGTTTGTTCATCAACTGAACAGACCGGATTTAGATCCCATCTATTCATTCACAATTTAATATTGTAATTGAATTTTAGGTCTCAATTTTTAGATGACGACGAAGACTTCAAGATAAGCTAGGTAAAATCCTAGGCGGAAGAATTTTGGATTTCCAAACAGATAGATGACTAAATTTAATTGGTGATTATGTAGAAAAGTAGTCAAAAGCCATACTTTTAAGATGTGAATAATTAAATATCTGTATCTACGTACCTGTTTTATTTATAGTCAAATGGAGGTTAATTTCCAAATGACCTAGTACTTTATTTTCAACAAAGTGGTTTTTAATGAATAAAAATCATCTTTAGTTGTTTCAAGTACTCAAGCATTGCCCAGTACTTGCACAATCATACCTGCAAACAACAGACATTGATGAGTTAGACATCGCGTCTTCTTCTTAAAATAAAGCATGTTTGTTGTGAACATGTCTGTGTTTCTTTTATTTGGTGACTAAATTTTCTTTCCACAAGCGTTGCTCAGTCAAGGAAATGAAACAACATTGTTAGTATCTAGAAAAAGCAATGTCAGCCAGGTTGGTGCCAAGCTATATAACGGTAACATAATGTCCATAAACCCATTCCATTTCAAAGCTTTATTACCAGTGAACAAGTTTCGCTACATTTAAAGTTCTTGTGTTATTTTATTTTCCATTTTTATTATTTTTACACAAATATTTTTAATATTCTTCCATGTTTTATTTGAACCTCACAACGTAACAAAAATAGTTTAGTGGAAAAATTCTAATACAAATACTTAACTATAATTATTTTAATTACTTTCAAAAGGAACTACAATTTATAATGCTCAAGATTTAAAGAATTTTTGTAAGCGTTATTCTATATATATATATATAGCAAAGATTACTGCCATAATGTCTAAATAACAAATATAGGTCACGAGAGATAAAAACAAATGTTGCAAACGACAGTCCTGCATCCATAGACGTCGCGTCGTTAAAACTATCAGTTGGTGTTTCACACTCCAGGAAGTTTACTTTATTTGATTTTAAAGTATGAATCCATAAGCGCAATTACAATAATTATAGCAACCTTAAACAACTGAGAAGTTTTACAACAATTCAAATAGTTTTTTTTTCAACAGCTGTTATAAATTTGCTTATTTTAAGGTTATGTTCAAGTCAAAACGAATGTGGAGAATATTTTTTGTTGTGACAGCTAGTTTCTTTAGAAATGTTTGTTGATTTTTTATGAAACCAAATTACGCCTGTTATTTCAATTTTTATTTTTAAACTATTCTTCAAATGAATGGTTTTACTGTATCAAATAATTTGAAATATTATGCATTGGATGATCTAGCTCTGATTTTTAAAATAGTATAAATTCAAGAGAAACTTGAATTCCAAAATCATTTTCATGGATGATCATGTTAAACACTAAATATTGCAGTCAGTAGTTATCTGAAGATTAAGTAAGGGGAGCAAAAGTTTGAGAAACCGAATCTGATATTTATGAAGGAGTTAAAGCCGGGTACGACATTAAACTGCCCCTTCTGAGTATTCTATCTTGAATATGCTGATGAGAGAAGTGCTCAATAGTTCTTGTTCCTGCCTAATTTGTTGAAACGCTAAAGTTAACCTGAGACTCCCCTAAGGCACATTTTATTTTTATCCTAAATTTTTCAATAAATCTAAATGAGGAGTTCCTCTATGTGAATGAATGGAAGATCATCGAAAAAATGAGAAATGATTTGCCCTCGTAAACTTAAAATTCTGAAAAATTTCAGTACAGTATCCCCTACTGAGCAGAAGGGACTTTACGTCAAGCGTATGTTTTCTAACAGGACATTGCTTAGTAAGTTACCAAAACAAATAATATGGTTGTTGGCATTATGGAATTAGACAATTATCTTCTCTGCACTTACGGAATGTAAACTGTCAACTTATTTGGAAGGGACTTGTAGAGTCTGAAATAATTAAAGCTGCTGATTCAAAAGTCCTTCTAGGTTCCATAATGAACCTACGGAGGATCTGAAGGAAATTCCATTTGAGTCATATAAACTAAAATCACTCCTCTTTCATGAAGTGAATCTTCTTTACGTACGGTTGAGTGAATTGGATAAAACGCTGAACCACGTTAATATGATTTCGGTAAATAGCGTATTATCAATCGGAGAGATCAGTATGTCCTATATAATTTCAGATTGTTAAATATCTACAAAAAAACTGTTCAAAATAATGCAGTTCATTAACAAATCTTAATACTTGAAATATAATAATGTCCCCGATAAAGAATTTGTTTTTATATAAAGCTCTCTCAATTGCTTAACATTTTAATGTAAATTTAGCTTCAATTGTTTAATTTTTATTGATTTTTTAGACCGTCAATTTAATTTTAAATTAATAATAATCAAAATAGCGTATTGTCAGTCGAAGAGATTTAAGCTGCTCAGTTGATAGATTTTGTACACCGTAAATTTAATTTTAAAATGAATAATGATCACAACGTATTCACTACTAAATCAGGGAATATAAATTTACGCTGTATTTGATAGATATTAAAATGAAATACAATCAAAAATATTCTTTGCTTTCATTGCTTACTTCAGCTCCTATAAATCAATTGCCTCTTTACTGGAATATGGATCTAGAAAATTCGAAATAATCCATCAAGATATTCCTGAAGTTGTGTACACTTATTGAAAATTACATCACAAACGTAACCAGTTTTTACCTGCTTATATTTAGATTTTTGGTAGATTTCACACGGCAGTAGGTAGTGTAAAATACACCGTCTTTTTGCAAATATTTATAGATGGGTTATTTTGGAAATTCCTGGTGGAAAGTATGTTCTAAAGGAATATAAAAATCACTAATGTGTACAAAATAACTTTTCATAGTTTTGTTAAAATGCGTTCATCTGAAAAAAAAAGCCATTTTAAATAATGTTTATAAGGCATGTCTGTTATTGTGTCGATATTAAAACAATTAAAAACCTTTTGTAATTAAAACACAAAACACAGTGTTAAAATGTAGAAATATTTTAAAACAAAAGTACAAATCTTTACTGAGAGTCAGAACAGACATACAGTAATAAGGCGGGGCTTAAATAACAATAAAAACGTGTCAGAATAGCAGGTTGCAGACTTCTCTACGGCAATGGTTTTATTCTTTTAAACCCATTCTTATGATAAAGGTGGTATATTTTCTTTAAAGCTAATATAACGTTTTATTTATTTATTATCTGGAATCAACTTTATTAAGAGTTTACCTGATAAAAATAAAGCAAATTTAAAGCTGTGATTTACCATTTGTAATTTACTTTATGATTATAATTCATTCCAGCAGATAACCTAACAATACAATGAAAACCATTTTGTTATTTTAATGAAACATAGTTCATGTATTGAAATAATTAGAGACAATAAATAATTTTGACAATGATTTTTTTACATTCACTAATCTTCAACACAAAGTATGTAGGTATTGCGGTCATTTTGAAATTTAAATATCTGTTTTTTTTTACTTTCTATTTATTTTTGGTGTCAGCTTTGTCAATAAATTACCTGTACAAAAATAAAACAAATGTAAAGCAGTTATTCATCGTGTATAGTTTACTTCACGGCTGTTATGAGAAACCGTTCCCATAGATAATCTAACAATATAATGTAAACCTTTTCATTACCTTAACTGATCTAGGACTGTGTATTGAAATCAAAGACAATGATTTTTTTAATTTACAAATTCTACTAGGACAAAAATCAAACACAGAGTAAACCAAAAGTAATGCGGTGTTTTTTAAATGTTTATTTCTGCCTGTTTACAACAAAAGTATTGTCGAATCGTGTTCAACATTCAAAAAGAGTCGAAAACAACTCGATTAAATTTCATTTTAAAACCAAATTTCAAATTTAAAACTATACAAATTAAAACATTTGTAAATCTATATAAGAATAATTTTATTCTCATTTTATTAAAATTTCATAATTATTGAACTAAACGTTCAATTATCTTTGTTTTTTGTATTCTTTCTTTGGCGATAGATTACTATTTCATATCAAATTTTCATCTTACTCAACACAAAACTCTTATAGCTTTACATACAGTCAATATTCTGATAATGATATTATCAACAGTGTGGTCGCGCGGAAATTTGACCAACAAGAAAAAAGAGCTCAGTTTACTTATCGCAGTAATTTCCACTTAAAACTCTTTTTTTTTTTTAACGGCGAAAATCTCACAGTAAAATCTATCTTGAATATCATTCTTGATAAGGGTCTAATGTATTCCAAAACAATATTTTTTTTTTTAATTTTAATAATCGATAAACTCTGAAATGTAAACGAATTAAAAGCAAAAATGAAGTACTCGAATATTGTATTATTAATTAATCAGGCAAATAAAATGAAATGAATACATATTTTAAATGTTTTGAAATACATTAAGTGAGTATAAATAGAAAGTAAAATTAAATGTTATTACGTATTTGAACAGTACAGATAATTCTAAGAAACAAGGAATATTTTGACACAGATAACGGAATCTAATCGAATATAATGGAAATTGAGTTTTATAGTTAATGAAATAATAACTGATACTAGTTTGGTTACGAATAAATTTAATGAATATTTAATATCAGAAGTGAATGATATGATGGGAAATATTGAAAAGCTGGATTATTTAATTAATATGAATTGTGGTAAATATTTCAGAAGCTGTGAGCGAGTGTATTTAATATTTATAGAATATATTTTACTCGAGGTTGTGTTTTGATTGGTATATATAGATTAATATATACTTTAATTACAAATATTTATTGGAATATAGTTTTTTTTCTACTTTAATTACAAATATTTATTCGAATATACTACAAGGTTTATATTATTAATATATTTATGCTTTATAACTGTGATCTTCGCAGATATCTGTAAAAAAGCATTAGTAATGTGTAAATACATAAAGAATATTAAAAATTGATTAAAATATGTATTTATAGGTTGGGAAAGGAGTTATAAGCTTATGTAGAAGGAATATCAATAAACAAATTCAATTATAATAATTCAAAATAATCTGCAACTGTATGATAAAAGTTTAATAAAACATTCACGTTCTTTGTTTAAGATTCAAAGAATTTATCTGGTAATTTATACCTTTATAAATTGCTTTTATATTTTATAAAATATTAAAATTCATAAATTATAAGATATGAATTAGTAAAAAAAAATTTTAACGCACGAAAACTTTGTTTTAACAAAATTAATAACTTTTTGGTTTCTAAACTATCTTTCCTTAGGTATGAAGACATTAAGTGCTTAATAAATATTTGGGGTTAAGTTTTTAATTTAATATTCAATAAATAACAATCAAATTTTATATCGAAAGTGAAATATTCTTAATTACCTTTAAATTTACCATAAAATTCAACTATGATATAACATTTCCTTATTTGAAATCACCTTTGTTAAACACTAGTGACTTTATTGTTAATTTAACCATTTTACTTTCTACTTTAGTTAATATCCATTTTGAGGGGAATTTAATTAGTTTATTTTAAAAATAAAGTACTGTTTTTTTTCTTATTTCTCCTTTTTATTTCTTTATTGTTATTAATGCGTTAAGCTAGAATAAAACATCAAGTCAGTCCTGTCTTCTCAGCTGTGCAATTTGTTTTTATTTTTAATTAAATAAGGTTTAATAAACTGTTAATAACTTAAAATTAATTTAAAAATACATGATTGTGAATTTTATTAAAATGAATCTGTTATTATGAAGGAAGGAGAAGTTCTGGTTTTTAAATTATTTGATAGGTTGTGACGCTTTGATTCACGGTTATTTTACGTTAGGTTAGGTTTTCCCAGCTGACGACATATACCATTGCAGAGAAGGTAATAAAAGTATTATTGCCGAGGACTTGTCTCAACTCCCCTTAAATTAGTTAGTTAATTTAATTTAATGGAGCTGTCTAAAATAATTATGACAGGTTAAGTTTTTAGGAAATTGCATTCCCTGCATTATCGTGATGGCTATATTGGCTGTTGTTCACTTTTATGCTCTAGATTTATTACATGATAACGAGAGTTGATTTATACTCTCGAAACGTCGTATATAAGTTTTTATACACAGAAATAATGGTAAATGTCGGGTTAAACCTTACTGATACGAAGACGCTATTCAATTTAAATATCATAACATATACTATGACTTTAGAGTTTGGAAACTGAATGGTAAACAATGAATTTAATATGTAAACACGAATATTATTTTCTCTTAAATTATCACAGTGGTAAAGCATTGATCTCTTTCGAAATGTTACTCACGTCGCCTTTGCAGTTCACGCCGTGGGAAAACAAATAGAATTTGCAATTGTCGAGAATCTGTTACAGCTTTCCATTCTCCCGCATTGTAAATTTTATTAAATACTCTGACAGAATTTCAGATGTTATAAATTGCGGGATAAATGTCATCGAGTTATCTTTATGATCAAATATAAATGAAACTATGAGTTTTAACGTGAATAAATCTGTGGTTTTTATTTCCTAAATCTATTGTTTTTTTGTGTTTTTAAGGTACAGTCGTTTTTTATTGTTTCGTTAAAACTGTATCTATTTTGGTGAATAATATTTTAATCTACTCAAAATGTTTTACATTTGACTGATTTAACTACGGGAAAAAGTATGAAGGTAATCACAAAGGCATATAATTAGTAATATTTATAATTTACTGTCGGTTTTAACATCTTTATTTGGATTTACTGAAGTAACTATCTAATATTATTTTTTAATCAATTGTCCGAAACTTATGGACAATATTATTCGAAAATAAACAACAACGTTGAATAATCTCCAAAAACCTAATTGGAAAAACCAATAAAGTTTAAAATGTCCTGAATACAAAAAACACATAATTGGAAAAACACATAATTATCTTTTTTAAACTTAGCTTTGCCTAAATAGCCACTAAATTATGAATTAGTAATTTCAATTTCGGATAAATGTATTTCTAAATACTTTGTATATACATATTTTTAAAACGTAATGAAAAATTATATTTATATTTGACGAAGTGTTGCACCAAAAGTTGTATAGGCAGCGCCTAAAGAGGTAAAAACTGGTTAGGGTTCAATTTTTCCTTACTCATACAAAATTTCTAACTATTATCAGCTTTATGGTTTGGAATTTTACAAAACATAAACTGGACAAAAACAACTACTACAATTCTCAGTATTTTATAAACTTTGTATTGAAACTTATAAAAGATAAAGTATCTACAAAAATGAAAGCAGTAACGTAGTTATGGCTATGAACTACTTGGTGAAATGTTGCAATTGAAGGACCAAAAAGACCTTGCAGATTTTAAGAAAAGCAATTCGAAAAAGCATGCGAATGACAATATTCTTTAACATAACAACGCGTAGAATATTTAGGTTAGGTTAAGTTAAGTTGTGTTAGGAGATAGTCTAGGTTATGTTAGGTTAGGATAGGCACAACCTACCTTCACGATGCACAAAAACTGTTTACTGAAAAACTGAATTGATTGGAAACCTTGAATGGTCAGCAGTATGAAATAGAGTTGTTCGGATAGAAAATGATGGCAAAAGCATATTATGGATAAATCTAGTGAGAGAATCATTATAAGTCTTGGGGAAGAGGAAAGCGACGCTGATTAAATTTTGGGGAACAATACTAATACAATAATTTGGAGACAGATGATGATTTAACGATATACAACCCCTAAATACTTAATTAAAATTAAACTTACTTAAAAACTAAACTTATATACTTCGTCTGATTTAGAAAATTAATAAAGTAAATTTAATTTGTGTTTTTGCTTATAAAATCCACCTGCTATGTTGATAAAAATTAATAAAGGTAAATAAGTAAAATAATATTTTTATTCTTTTCAAAATACAAAAATAAATTACGTAATAAAATCATAAATGTAATGAAAATCAAGTCGGAAAAATCAGTTCTTTTTTTAAAAATATAACTAATGAAAACAAAAGTCAACTTTTAATTTACTTAAATGTTGAAAATAGTATGTAAACCTTACTTTATAGTCGAAAATCTTGACAACCGAAAGGCAAAGTCAAGTTCAGCAAAATAAGCCTATCAATGGTTTAAACACCTTTTTGTTTATTTATTTGGTCAAAAAAATCTACAATGTTTATCTTTCTTCAGTAAAAGATTTTGTACTGGTTTAATATTAAAATAGCTGCTAAATTCGTTCAAACAGCTGATTTTTTTTTTTTGATTTTTTTTTGATTTTTTTTTTTTTTATTGCAAAGTGTACTTTCCTTTCAACATATTGTCATATTAGTCTCCTACCCGCTGATGTTTTTCAAATGAGTAGTATACTGGTTAAAATTCAAATCCACCCGAGTGAGTGTCGGCATTTTCCATATTAAACCGTACCTTGCTCAACTCATCAAGGGTTGGAGGGTCTCGGTGGAGCCATCACTGGCAGATCACCAGCACATACTATTCGAGGTGAGGTGGAAGCAGAGGATAGACATTTGGTACAGAAACCCCAAAAGGACGAACTAGAATAAGTACAGGGAGGACTTGGAGCAGACTGTTCTAGAGTCTGAGGTGAGGGAGATAGAAGAGTTGGAAGAAGTTTCGGAGCAGCTTCAGGCTGCGGTGCAGGGAGCTTTTCAGGCCAACTGCCCCCTCATACAAAGAAAAAACACGAAACGGTAAGGTGGTGGAATAAGGAACTAGCAAAGATGAAGAGGGAGGTAAGAACTATGTTCAAGGCCTCTAAACATCTTGGTGACTGGGAACCCTACCATAAAAAACTCACTGAGTATAACTCAGCCATTCGGAAAGTCAAGCGGGATTCTTGGAGGAAGTACTGTGAAAGAGTTGAAGAGTGCTCTGAAACAGCTAGACCAGTACATGGATACGGGAGGGGATGAATAAGGCCTGGACAAACTCAACTACAAATAGACTTGCAAAGAGACTACTTAGACCAAGCAAGAAACATGCTGAACAACTTATCTCTCTGAGAAGGGGTAACATGAGTTGGGTGGTTGGGCTCTTAACGAGCCACTGTCACCTCAGAAAACACATACACAGGATAGGGATTGCTGCAGAAAATATTTGCAGGAAATGTGGTTTGGCTGAAGAATTCGCAGAACACATTCTCTTAGAGTTTGAGGGGTTAGGACGAGCCAGGCTATACTCTCTAGGCCCTCCGGGGAAGGAGATGGAAACCATCCTAGACAACCCTATAGGTAGCATCTGTTCCTTCATAAGGATGACAGGTATTACTGAGTGGGTGTAGGATGGAACTTGGGGCGCCAAAAGACCTTGGGACGACGTCGGTGAGGCCTCTGACGGAGGCTATCACAGCCCATAACATAAAAAACCGTACCTTATAATTTGATTTCATTAACTAATTATTTTGTAACAGGATTTGAATAACCACTAGCGAATAAATTGTGACGTTTTGAATTTTGGAGTGTGGTTAAGTTTCTGATAAAAAACTATAAATAGTTATTTTCTATTAAATTAATGCATAAGACAAAGATAGTCGTAGTTTGCACGCCAGATCGCGCTTCTTATAGATTCATGATAAAATAAAAATAAAAACCTTATAAAACGAAACAACTAAACTGGATTCGTGAGTGTCACGCTACTACAAAGTGCATCTGTTAATCAATGATTGAACGTCAGTTATGTTAACCCTTAGTCCATCAGTCATGCTGTCTTGCACACAGTTCATCGTTCACCTGACGAGTGTATCTTATAAATACTTTAAACACTTCAGATGTCAAAATATAATGATACAGTGTAAGTTTTCCAGAAACACTTTTTTATTTCAGTTCAAACAAAATATATTAAATATTAAACGAATATAACAAACACTAAAAATTGTTCAAAACAATCTGAGGTCAAATGTAATCAGGGCGCATAATTTGCATACAAATGTTTGTTCTTTACACAGAGGTTCAACCATAATGGATTTCGTTAAGTTTAAGAAATCCTTCAAAACGTAGTATTAAAATTTGGTAAATAATTTGTTAAAATTCTAAAATGATTTGATTAGAATATTAAAAATTCTCTAAATTTATACGTATAATATATTTTTATTTTAAGTATCGTGTTTTTTTTTAATAAATAATATATAAAATTGACGTTGTGTCAGTAAAATTGACAAGTTTAATTCATTAGTTAATTCCTAATAGCTTTGCGATCTCCCTTCATGGAACCCCCTCCCCCCCGCCCCCAATCCCGAGAAGTAATTTGGCACCATTTCATACATCAAGACTATGTATTTGCCAAGCGGCTTCAATATTTAATTTCATCTAAAGATGAACAATAAATAATGGAACATTTTATAAATAAATGTTGTATATGACTGTCGACTCATGTTTTTATTTAAAAACGTTTTATTTTTAAAAAAATTTTTCGTAAGACAGGAGTGCAAATATTCAAAGTTCATTTATTTTAATTATTAATTGTTTGTTATGTTTTCTTGGTGCATCTGAAATTTGCTAACTAGGATCGGATTTTCGAATTGTTTGAACCAGTTCGTTAAATAGAAAATTTTATACAATTCAAAATGGGACAGATTTTTTAAAAAGCGTATTTAAGTATTGTTATTCAAATTAAGGTACCACCAGAGCTCATTTTAAAACATCTAATAATGTTAACACGTTTTTTATTAGGTACAAAAATAAGAGATTTGTCATTCAAACATAAAATTATCATCCATAACATAACCTCAAAATAAGCACCAAAAACCAAAATACAGACAAACCTAACAAATTAACACCTAAATTAGTAGGTTTTAAATTACGGTGAATATGATCATTACTGATAAAAATTTGTTAACTAGGATCCGATTTTCGAATCGTTTAAGAAGTTCGTTAATGATAAAAATTAGTTAATACAACTCAAAATGGGACAGATTTTTTAAAAGGTGTATCTAAGCATTATCTTTCAATTGAAATGAGTACATTGTTCCGCCTTTCCCAGCTTTCTTAATCTCATGTTTGTTGACGCGTTTCGAATATACTCTATTCTCAAAACATTTAATAGTACTGAGTGTAATTAAGTGTATTAATAGTATTAAGTGTTTAGAAATTTATATAAAGTTAATTAATGGTTTTATTAGAGATATTAAAGATTAATTAAACCATCGCCATTTTGAAAATAATATAAATGTGATTTTTTAGTACAGTACTAGTAAAACGTAGCATAAAAGAAACGTGTATTTCAAATTTAGGCTCATAATCTTAATAATTTCTAAAGTTTTCATTATTTTTCAAGAAACAAAATTCCCGCCAGACAGATAAAGAATCATTTTCGGGCATATCTTTATAGGAAGTTGTTTCTTTACTTTAATGTATTGAATCACTTCTCGAAGTTAGGATATATCTTTTGAATCACCCTGTATATATGAAGCGAGTTGTTTAACCAGCGAATATAAAGGTACATATAACTTACATCTGACAGGAAAACACTTAAGTAATCTGCATTTGTAGACAAATACACATGTTTTATTAAACATGATATTTAATTAAGTTGAGACATGTGAAAATTGTTTTAAACTACTGTAGAATCTCTTCTTAACTTCGCTCCACTTCAATAAATATGTTAATCCACTTGGAGAGTGTACAGTGTTCGTGAGATTTAAAATAAAGTAGTTTAGCAGCTTTAACGAAATACATCGCCTTAGAGAATTGATCCTATTCTGCACAAGTAGAGTGACTATTTCCCTGCTTCTATTGAGGTCCATAATCCTACCTTATACACTAACACGTAAAATTTAAATAATAATAACTTAATTTAAAATTATTAATTCTTAATTCACACAATAATATATATTTTTTAATAAGTCTAAACTATATTTTCCGTTAAAGATGCGATTCTTCCTAAATTCGATAATTGATAACAATTGATGATCAACCTAACTTAACCCGTTGGCATTTCACCTCTATATTTGTGTTTGTTTCACAATAACGGACATTTCTGAACCAATCGTAATGTAATTTTAAATTATGGTTCTTTATACGTATGTAAAACTATGAATCTGCAAGGTTTCGTGGTTTTATTTTCCATTTTTTAATAGCAACCACTCAAAACATTTAATGCACGGTACCAAGGTAAAGACGCGATGCTCTTCCAAGAAATAAAGTGAACCCTCAGAAGTGTGTACGAGGGACAAAAAGCAGGTTTAAAAAAACTGAAAAAAAAAATTTTAACTGTCTTCCAAAATTTCCCACGGGATGTACAAAAATACACTTCCTGGTCTACTGCTTTGTTGATGATTTCATTTATACGATTTAAAACATTTTTGCTTTTCATAGCGTTACAAAAAAGCAAATAAACATTTTCATAATAATAACACTGTTTTTTTTCCTTGATAAATTCTCTACAAACGATATAAATTTTGTAAAATGTACGCAACAGTGAGAATTGGAGTAAAATATAAACTGTAGACAGATAGTTTTTGTTTTCAATTAATTAGGTTACAAGCCAACAAGACGCGCCAGTAGTGAGGGGAAATATTCATATTTTGAGTTATTTTCCAGGGTTCATATTCATCTAAAGTATAGTAAAATGTTTAATTACTCTCAATGTATTACAAATAATAATCTTAAGAAGCCACCAATCATAAAGTGTTTATTCTCATCTTTTATTATTTCTCCTATGCGTGGTGTTTTGTTAGAGTGTACTTGTGGTATTTACATTACTTCTTGGTCTATTATTGTGTGTCACGTCTTAAGCAGTAGCCACATTGGGTTTACAAGAACGATTTTTTTTATTTAATCAAACATCCACTCAGAAAACGTTGTTTTTATTAATTGAATTGGTGGATATTTTAAGTTTATTAAATTTGATTTACTTCAATAATAATTACCAGACACAATCAAGTCTCGCATCTTTACTTATTCATAAATAATACAATTAAAATATGTTAATTAGATTCTGTTAAAGTGTGTTTGATTATTATTATTTTTTTAAATACCGAGTCTTTTAAAATTAAGTTAATTTTTGAATGATTGTTATTTCGTTATTTGTTATCCAATCCCCAAGAGAAACTCTTTGTTGTATGCAGATATAATTTTGAGATATATTAACATCAGCTGTTATTTTAATTGCAATTTATGTGTTGCCATAGCAACGATTATTCTCATTGTTGACTAAAGTATTTTCAAACATAGAAATCTAGTAGTTGGTAAACTTGTAGTAGTTTACAATTAATTAATTGATTTTTTTTTAAATTCCATCGTGACTTTACTTTTACAAACGCGGATCGCATACATTCAGTGTTATTATGAATGTAAAAGAAGTTTATCAGCCGAGTTAAGAAAGTTTCGTACTTGGAACGGTTTGAGGGACGAACCGTCCAGTGTAGTCGCGTAAAAAAGCTTGTTACTAAGTTTGAAACCACCGAATCCGTTGGAGACATCAAGAACCCAGGAAGAACTTCATAAGAACTGAAGAAAGCAATTACTCAAAACGTATGAGATAAATGCAAAACGTTAAGAAATACCTCGCATAGCATAGAAGAAAGACCACTGCTTTCCAGGAAGAGAATGGGGGTACTTTATTTTGTTGTATGCTAGAAAACAAATGAACTCTAGTTAATTAAACTTTTTACCTTACTTTTGAAAGACGCAGTATATATTTTATTTCTCTAATATAAACTACTTATATATAATGATAGGGAAGGAGTCATGAGTAGAGACAATAGCATAGAAGACGTAAGTACGATTACAAACCTCAAGGGCACACCGGAAACATTGTGGAAGAATAAGGACTTTATTTACAACAGCAATTACAGTGCATCCAGTCGCTGTATATTGTCTGGAATATGCAGTTCTCTGACAACAGGAAACAGAGATTTTGTTCAGAGATATTAAACAATTGTAGAAAATTAACAACTTAAATTTAACAAATTATTATCTCTACTTAAAACAAAAAAAAATTATTCAACAAAAATTACAAAAACGAAAAAATTAGTGACCAAATATTTGTTCAGAATCTCAATATTCATATAAATACAAATATTATGATTTTATAAATAAATATTGAGCTTGACCTTGAACACAAGACTAATAATAGTAGTTTAGTTATTGTAGCTCTTGTATCACTGAGGATGGCGACTTTGTCTTTGAAACGCGTTTGATTAAATAAACGTAATTTTTGTGAGATCTTGTGTTCAAGTTTTATTCCATTTATATAATTTTAGTTTAACTAAAATAGCTAAAACAAAACTTTCATGTATGAAAACATTTCTATTCGTTTCCCCTTAAGATTTTGTAATTATTATTATTATTATTATTACAAAATAATATGCAAAATTGAAGCTACGTAGTCCACATGGAAGTTTAATAAAAACAGCATGAAAATCGGCCTAGCTTGTTGGGATATTGATCCAGTAAATATAGATTTGAAACATACAACAATTATGTATAAATTTAGTCTTAGCTAGGTCAGAAACAAAAAGTTATCATGCATACATCATATGGATCACTAGAGCACTGTAGTGAATATACAATGAAAAGACTGTATAGTTATGTCTATTCTAAAGGTGATAGCAGTGCATAAGGTAAAATAAACAAAAAATACAGTCTTTGTTTTGTTAGTGTTCTATTGTGGTTTTGAGGAATTTTCTTTCATTGTCTATACATATTTAAAACTGGAAGAAACGGCTAACAAAATTCCACATCTAACTTGCCATTAGATGTTTATAAACTGGTATTAGGCCTAAATGATTATAAACACCCATATAAAAATAAAAATTTATTTTCAATCTACACACCTAACATAATAATAAACGAACGAAAATATAAATTAATAATTGAACAGTAACACACCTTCAAAAATTAAAAAAAAAAAGGAAAAGATAATCAATCCCTGAGTTTGTCAGATTTTTTTTTTTAGCAGAATTAGGTATCCTATTGAAAATCTGTTTTGGGATTACCGTCAATACGATCAGTGTGGCAGTACAATCAAATATTTGGGAAAAAAATTTAAGTATTTAAATTTGAAAAACAATAATGTAATAGTACCTAAAAGTTTGATGAATTATTCTCTATTATTCAAGAAATTTGTTCATTTTCCGTAGCAAATAGCCAATTTATAACATGTTTCTTTACATTTACTAAACATAGATAAGAAACTGACTTCATTTGGCCAAGGATTGCACAATTGAGGGGGGGCATGTAAGCATGGGAACTTTTAAGTGTTTCTAGATATGGTTTTGGAATTTCATATTTGTTACTACCTCTTCTGATAGACTCATTATATGTAACACCTCTTTCATTTCCCCCTTATACAAAATATTCGCAAAATCTTATAAATAAACAAACAACTTATTGGCAGAAACTTTGACTGTTTTAACAAAGAATAATATAACTCAATCTTTAATATTTTCCTTACTATACGAAGAATGTTTTGCGCGAAATTAAAATTGGTTTCAATATATTTATATATTTATATATGATCCTTCCCTACATGTAATATGTAATCGTATACTAAATTTTTTAATATTTTAATCCAAAATAAACATTTTTCATAACAGCATATATTAAATATATTAGCGTATAAAATTTCTGCAACGCCAGTTGCAATTCAGAATTTCATTGTTAAATATGAAACTTCCAACTACAATTTTCATCAAAAATAATTCCTATGTATTTAATGTTAGACATCCTGCTTATCCTGGTATAAGATAAACAATTTTATGGTGCTTGTTCAATACATTTCATGTAAATAGCCCGTAAAGGCACTCTAAAACCATCTTCAAGGACTACTTAAACTCAAGCAATAAAATGTTTTGATATACAGTATTTCTTTTTAACTTTGCTAAGTAGTACACAAGAACATGGTATATGTTGTACTTACGATGTCATATTTTGTTTTATTTTAATTAGTTTTATACATTTTTCTAAAGCATATACTTCTAATTTTGTTTTTTCATCGAGTAAAAGTATAAAAATAGTCTCATTTTTATAAATTAAATTAAAATTGTTTTAAATAATTTTGCATGTTTTACTTGCGTTTGTTTCAGTGAATCTACCCGGTATTCTGCAAAACTACCTTCCCCATGATAAATTAGCCAACTTCATGTACCTTTTTTTTTCAGAAACCACTCAAATGAAAAACATATATATATATACATATATATTGTATATTACATTGAAATCTTTAACATGTTCTAGACATGTCCAATACACTCCTATGTTTCTATTGATACTTATTCATAAATCTTTTCCTTAGACACAGCTTCAAAACCTTTAAAATCACCTTACGTTATACTCTGTTTCTGACCTAACAAATATTTTTTTTGTTCTGTGAACTCCCACTCCATCACTGGTGCAAATATAATTGGCCTTGCAATCTGCTTCATGTATCATTTGTAATTTCGTACGACAGACAAAATATTTACTAATTATTTCTATGTCAACAAAATGTCCTTGATCTACATTTGTTGCTGTAATAATTACGTTTAGTGAAGCGTTACCGCGCTTTTGTCGTCTGCCATCTAAGGCCTATGGAAATATATCTTGAATCGTCATACTTCCTAACACTTGCCGCTGCTGCATACTTCATTGAATCTACTGTTACTTGTTTTACAATGGAATTATTATTTCAGTATATCTTGTAAATCTTAATGGAGGCAGATTTAGTACTCAGCACAATATTCCTCTTACGATTTGCCCTTTCCCAATTGTTCAAAGCCCGTAAACTAACTTATTATTTTTCTCATATATATCTTCTACTGACAGATGAACTAGTGTTGAAGGTAGGAAAGCTTTTTTTTCCTGTACAATTAGGACCGCACTAAATCACTACATCCAATATTTTTCACAACTTTGTATGTCATTTCAACACCACATTGTCTACAAATTGCTACATAAAACAGGATTTTCTAAAACTTCAATGTTATACATAAACTCACCATTATTAAATTCCTCATATCCTTTACTATAGTCACCTATTTTGTTTTAGACACACTGATTTGTTGGAATTCACATGTAGGCCCTAACCTAACCTAACTAACCTCATCACAAGCGCCACTAGCACTAGGTTGGACTACATTTTAGAAACTTTTGTCTATTTTCCTGCATTCTTCAAGGATTGTTCCTTTTCTTGTATATTCTTTTTGATCTAATGAACACTTTTTTTGAAAAAAGAATATTCACTTTATCAACACACACTATAAAATAACACAATGCATAAGGTAAACAATAGTTGTAATAATAAAGCTAACTGCAACAGCTGTCTTTGCAGTCAGCTGATTAGAGTAACAAACAGCTGTATGCTGTATGTGTGAGCTGTATTGTTTGCTGTATGTGTGTTACTAATAATAAGCAACACACATATTCTTAAACATCTTTAAGTCGTTTAGAAAAACCTATTCTTGGAATATGCGACAATCCCCATTGTCTGTTATTTTCACAAAATAGTAATACTTAGTATTAAACTATCTTAATATGACATTATAATACAATTTAATTACATGATAGCAGGATTTGTTGCTTGATCTCTGATTTACTCTCGACAGCGAATAGTTGAAAATACTTCCACTCAAAAGATTTGCATGAAATAATTGCTCAAATTAAATCTAATAATATATAGAAAAGTATTTTAAAATTTTGTTTAATTGATATTGTTAGCCATTTTTAACATTTTTTTATGCCCGGAAAAGTGAGTAAAAGGAGTAAATAACACGGAAAAAAACTACGCTATCTACTGGTCTCGAACCTGCATAAACTATAAAGGTTCACTTGTCCGAAATGCAGCAAGCAAACTCCACTGCTTACGTTAAACCCCTGCAACAAATAAACTATAAAAGCTATAAGCCATTGATAATTATAAGCCAAATAAAGGCCTTAAAACATTGATTATAATTGTTTACGAATTTTGTGAATAAAGGAAAATTAATAAGGTTGAGTGTATTTTGGAATTTTATTGTTGTATGAAACCGATCAAGAGTACCAACAACATTCAAAAAAAATTACATAAATTTGGGAACAACCTCAACCGCTGACAATTTTAACCAAAATCTAATCAATCCAAAATACGAATATCCTAAACTTCTTTAAGTCATTTAGACTACCTATTCTTGATTCTCCATGTGTAATGGATCCTCTATTGGACGATTTTTTTTCCAAAATAGTAAGTCCTTGCGACCAACATCTTGTATCAAACTTAATATTTTTTGCGATAACGGAACCACCCGAGATAATTCGGCACAAAATTGTCTAAATTTGTTGCTACACAATCAATAAACATCTAAAACACAATTACCAAAATTCCCGCAACATCACAATATATAAACTATTACGTAGTTGGAAAGAATAGACCATACAATTTACGTTAGTTTAAATTTCGATTTGTAAAGCTGGTAGTGCTGTTCAAATACATGAAAACATTTGTTTACAGTCAAATCGTAATCTCATTTTACCATACGACTGGAGCGCGTGATAGTAAAATATAGCACGTAGCCATAATATTGTATCAGTGTTTTCATTGTTCCAATTATTTTGTAAGATCTAATATCAGTTGTTAAATAAAACATACAAAAACATTGCACAAACTTTCTCACTCACACATCGACAAAACCAACAAAACTATTCGTCATCAAAAATGTCAGTTCTGTAGTTACAAGAAAAAATTGAAAATTAACATTAAAAACTTTGAGAAAAATAATTAAATAAAGTCTAAACTTGCTCCTATATACCATAAAAGTGTAAATTGTATTTGATTAAAATCTAGTTTTGAACGACAGAGTCCATTTTTATTTTTTGGATTTGGGTCATTAATTTTCAAATTTCACTAAAATTTGAACAAAATCGATAGAGCCGGTTTTGAGAATTTACGTCTTTTATAATAAAAAACATCGATTTTTTTTTAAATATATATTTTTTTTTACCAATAACTCAGGAACATGTATTTTTGGAACGATGACGAGCCACGACGGATGACCAATGCGTTTTGTTTAAGTCCTTAGATGCTACACTTGAGCAAAATTTAATCAAAATTGTTGTAGTCGACTTTGAAAAAAAATTATAATTGAGTCTTACTAAGTCCACGAAATATTGCCTAATTTGATTAATAGGTTCAAAGTTTAATCCAAAGTCAACAGTTTTCAAAATTTTATCGTAAGTCAAAAAATACGAGGTATTTTAGGTTATAATAAGTAAAGTTCATTAGAAGAAACAATATTGTAGCTAGTAATAGTGCTGGGTGATTATGAATTTAGTAAATAGCTTGGTTATCGTTGGTTTCATCTACAGACAAGGTCATATAATTAACTAAAATTGTACATGATTAATCACTCACCACATAAGGCATCCAACTTTGCCACAATTTCCCCGACATTTTCCCCACAGTTCAAAACAACTGTTTAATACACATTCCACTCTATAATGTTGGTAATATCAAGCTTCACACAACTCACGAACTAAATTCTACATTACATTGTCGTAGGCACCATACGTTTAGCTGTACAGTCTGGTTAAACAAACATTGAGTCAAAGTATGTTTTAATCAACGTATTGGCAGTTATTCACTCTTTCATTGATTACTTTTGTTCAATTTAACTCTACTCGCGATTGTCGATTATTTTCTTCAGTTCAAGCAATAAAATGAGTGTTAACCCTCGTAAAATCTCCCCTTCACATGTCAAGTAGAGTATATCCAGAGGTGAAAATAAACTATGATAAATGTGCCTTGGATTTTATAATGTAGAACAAATTTAATTTTATCTGAAACTTGAAAGCATTTGTTTAATAATGGTTTTTCTGTTGATTCTATATTACCTCAATTTCCATGTAAGCAAATAGCAAATTTACATAATTGAGATGATTTCTATATACTGGTACAGGGTGTTCAAGAATTCCGGAACGGTTAAATAACTTTTAAACTAGAAAAGGTAGAAAGCTAAAGTTTTTGAATATTTTTGGTGTAGGCCTACAACAAATATTTTTGCTATTATAGGGTAAATTCACCCATAACCAAAAATATTTTTGGGGGGCAACACAAATTTTTAAAATATAAAGCCCCATCGAGTAATATCACATTTTAAAGGTCTTGTTTGATAGAAAATAGCAACGGAAACTAGAGGTCGTTATCATACTCCAATACAAAATGGCGGCCGATTAAATATTTAGAAAATATCCAATTTACTTATAAAATTATAATAGCAAAAACATTACTGTTATTTGTTCAAATTTGATCAGGAAGGTGCATTACCTTACAATTTTAATTTAAACTCAAAATTTATTTTTTCAGAACTAACATTTGAAAATGAAACACCAAATTTGAATATTTAACCGGTCGCCATTTTGAAATTGAGTAAAATAGCTATCTCAAGTTTGAACGGTTATTTCATATTGACCTTTAAATTGAGGTATTACTCAATGAGCTTCACATTTGAAAATTTAGAGTTGTCTAGAAAAAATCCATTTTGGGGTGGAATTGAATTTACCTTATATTTTTACAAAATATGGTGTATTTACTTAGCCTATATATTGTAGTTCATAACTCATCTTATATTTTATTAGTAGTACCAGCTTGACACCATATTTAATATTGAAACTGGTGCCCTTTCATCACAGTAATCACAGTAATCCAAGATTCTAGAAAAAATTATTGAGCTAAAATAAAGAATGTAGAGATTTTAATTTTAAAAAATAATTTTTAAAATCGGCGGTTAAAAGTTCTATCAAATGCAACAAAGTTATCTGTTTTTAATATTTTTAGATAAATTTTAAACAAAATCAACTAAAAACATGAAATTGCTTATTTGAATTATTTATTACTTAAGTATCCAGCTTGGCTACGACCTTTAAGAAATCTATCGTATAGAAAGGGCAATAAAGGCAGTCTATTCTGATCCAGAGTGACTCTACATGTATTTACTTATGTGATAGCTCATTTCGTTCGTTAGAATGTATATATCAAAGTTGAAAACATTTTATTGAGGAGCAACTTAATAAATTGTTTATTAATGACTTAGAATGCTGGACGATTGGAACATAACTTGAAAAAAAAAAAAAAAAAAAAAAAAGAAAGAAAGAAAGAAAGAAAAGGGAACATCTTTATAAATTGATGTCATTTTTGGACTTATATGTCACCTTCTATGTGTTTCTTTGGGTTTTTGATTCCTATTCTGATGTCAAAAAGATGCAAATCCTAGAGGTCGCCACAGAAAAAACCAAAATAGCAATAAATTAATAAAATGATATCCTGTTATCCTGTAAGTTTTTTATGTCGTTGATTTCAATTGCGAGGTCAAAATATTCCAAGGTAGGTCAAAATGTAGTTGACCGTATAATGCTAGCGAGAGAAGAAGAGTGAAGGAAACAATTAGGGGGTTCTAACCGGCAAAAATACGCTTGGCGAGGCGGGGTGCATACTGCATACTCGCGACATATGTTGAGTATTTACATTCTTCGTGCGACACAAAATTTTGGCTACTTATATGTTCTCTGTTTGAAGTTATTTGTTAATGATGGAAGTTCAATTTTATTATTATACATTTTTCGGACATTTGCCATCATTTGTGTGTTAAAAATCAAAACACGACGTTTCGGGAATAAGAATCAATTCCCGTTATCAAGTGACTAAAAACGGGTATTGATAACGGGAATTGATTCTTATTCCCGAAACGTCGTGTTTTGATTTTTAACACACAAATGATGGCAAAAGTCCGAAAAATGTATAATAATAAAATACTTATATGTTGTCGAAAGATCAATATTTTGATTTGCCGACTGGCGTTATAGCACAGAACGTGAAAAAAAAATCAATTTCGTATATAATTGTTTTTCAATTTATTGTTAATTTAATTAAATTTTGATTATTTTATGTGGCGAGAGTGGTAGCATTGTGCAGAAAAATTAAACTTTACAATATTCTGAAAAAAATTCCAGTGTATTCTTCGGTTGATTGTAAAACTTTTTCACATATTGAAATTTTTTTATAAATGGACACCGTTTCCGAGAAAAAGCTCCGCCTTTATTGCAGTGACTACTCGAGATTAATTCCTTCAACACTTTTACCACAATTCATAAAGAGGTCATCCATTGTAGGCCTCCTCCTATCACAGACTACCGACCCGCATATCCGGAAAGTTTTAGTTGATAGCACGTTGTGTGGTTTTACGATATAGTCGTTTCAAAATATAAGTTAATTTATTATATTTTAACAAATTGAAAATGAAATATATAAGTAATTGAAGTATTCACTGGGCACCATGTTTCCAAAGAAATTCTGTTTCTTATCACATGAACAATATAAAATGTAAACAATTAATTTTTTTCTACTTTTTTAAACTACCATGTCTCTAAAGCTATTGTACCATTTGCGACTTCAAATAAATTTATTCTTTTTTTGTAATAAAGAAGAAACCAGATGTATAAAATTCATAAGTTTCAGAGTTTTTACAAATTGTTGGCTGACCAATCATTATTATAAATTAAATCTGTTATTGGTTATATTCGTTTAAAAAAAAAACATCTCTATTAGTTCGCGTTTCTGAGAATAAGCACAAACGGGTACATAAACCGTTATTTTTTACAAATTCCAGTTTAGTTATTTTATGTGTTGAAATGTAATTGCAACCGATGTTTTGGTCAAATCTAGACTAGAACCATGAAATGTTCAACGACCATGGTTCCTGGAATACGATTTTATTGGTTATTCGATTTAATTTTATATTATTATATTATATTTTAAGTATAGTTACTTTAATTTTATTTAACTTTATTATATTACCTGACAACACCTACTTATTTAACTTAATCTTAGCTTTCGACCAAGGCTCTGTGATCTCGAATTCATGTTAAAAAGCTTCATTCTGATTATGAGAAATGAGTAAAGTTTGTGAATTTAAAAAAAGACCTAGTTATAGCAGTAAACGGCCACTAAGTTTACAGTTTTAATAAAACAATCACAGTAAAACCAGTGGATTAATTCGAGTATTTAGTTGCCTTGATCGATACGAATCGACTTGTGGGTTGTAAAATAAAACACAGAATACAGGAATGTAGAAAAGTCAGTGGTAGCCTGATCGCTTTATGGTGAGATATGTATACATTCCTGAAAAGTAAAAAGTAAATAGAGTGTATTATGATGGAGTCTGTCCTATGTTATGGCAGTGAGATATGGATAATGAATGCGGAAATGGAATGGAGAATTGTTTCAGTGAAAATAGACAGTAAAGGGACACCCACATTCCACCTAGTAGGAGGGACTAGGTTATTGACCAGACTAATGACTTGGCTCAATGTCATTAATTGAACTAGCCATAGGAAGTAGTGAGGAAAGAACCTCCTTGTATTGTTTATAATATTTATAGAATTAATGCTTGTTAAATAATCAAACTCTGGGGGTGGTAATTATGTTACTGAAATGTACATAAGGAAATAAATCTTCTTTTATTGAATTGTAGTATTGGCGGTTTGATTTTATTCTTTAAGTTCCGCACAGTGTGCTCAAAAGTGTATTTTAATTTAAATAAGTTTTATATCCTTAAAAAAAATTGTATATTTTAGCCAATTTTGTCAAATCAAATCTTATTCTTACAGAATAGTTGTCTTAAAAGAAGAAGATTACGATGATAAGCTGTTTTAGTCCTGATACAACTTTATAGCCTTCTTACAAGCCTTCTAGATATCAAGAAAAATGGACGTGTAAGTGTTTTTTTATAGAGATTTGACGGTAGGCGTAATAGATTTAATAGGTCCATCTAGTAGACTATATAAAGGGTCTCTTCTTATCAAAACTGGGATCTCAGAGACTATCTTATTTGAGAAACCCTTCCATTAGTCCTGTGTTTCTTTTTTAAGTTATCAATTTTTTGGTTTTATTTTTACATATACCTCTA
Source organism: Aphrophora alni (assembly GCA_963513935.1). Taxonomy (NCBI): domain Eukaryota; kingdom Metazoa; phylum Arthropoda; class Insecta; order Hemiptera; family Aphrophoridae; genus Aphrophora; species Aphrophora alni. Next base: position 151,219,589 of record OY740766.1, read on the forward strand.
GGCTACTAAGCTAAGTTGGTTTTTTTTCACTTTTTTCATGTTCTAGATTTATTACTTGATAACGAAAATTGATTTATCTGCTCGAAACGTCATATATTCGTTTTTAGATACATAAATAATGGAAAATATAACATTAACCTTTAATAAAACCAAATTATTAATAAACCATCAATATAAAATAATTTTAAAACGACGATACGGACTGGAAATTATTTAAATTCATTTATTTCGACTACTCAAGCCTTGCATTATGTCTGTGTTGTTTTCTTAATTAAGTTTTTTAGTTTTATTTTTATGTGACCGTCTCCACTTCTTTTGACCAGCTGGAAGCTCCGGCTGGCTGGAGACCGCGTACACTTTAGCCGAATCTTGTCAGGATGGGCCAAGGAGTCGAGTTAGGACGCTAATGAACGCACGCAACGCAAGTGAAATTAAATGTTTATTTTATTTACTGCCGAACTAAAAGATTACAGGATTATTATAATTTATTAAAAAGACATAACGGCAAGATAAAGCCTTAATAGTGGCCGAAAAACATACCGTTTAATTTAGCTAGCACGTGGCCGAAAATGGACTGACCTCGTCCCGTAGCGGTCTTTCTTCTCGCGGCTCTCGGAACTGACTCCCGCTCGGCTCGCTGGTTCAAGCCCTCCACTCCTCGTCTCTCTCCCCCCCCCCCCTTCTACGTCATATTGCACTGCTCAACAAAATCGCAAGTGCCAATTCATATTTTATTATTTAAAATCCCTTTCCATTACATCCTAATTTATGCTTATTATAGTTTTGGTTTGGTGGGCTCCTTGGCTGGGCCACATTTACATAATACCTCTAGGCTACTAAGCGAAGTTGGTGTTTTTCACTTTTTTCACGTACTAGATTTATCACTTGAGAACGAAAGTTGATGTATCCTCTCGAAACGTCGTATATTAATTTTTATATACCTAAATAATGACAAATGTCAATTTTTATTACTAACAATCCATCATTATCACATAACTTCAATAAATTCCGGGGACTATTTTTTAAATTCGTTTTTATTTTGACTCCTCAGGGCTTAGGTTAGTTGTAGTTTTAATTTTAGTTTCTTACATGACTAGTCTATGTTGGTGTATTTCACTTTTTTCGTATTGTATGTTTATCACTTGACAACGGAAGTTGAGTTATACACTCGAAACGACGTGTATTAGTTTTTTATACGCATATAATGGTAAATGTCCAATTAAACTATGTCAATAATAAGTTTTTATTTAGTTTTTCTTTTTACCTGTCTCCTACATAAGATCATAATTTCTCATTTTGTTTAGCTTGGTGATAAAGTACCAAAGTCAAAGTCGGTAAAGAGGAAATGTACAAAAGAAGTCACGTCTTTTCATGTTAAAATATTAATTGTATGCCAAGTATTATTATTTTCAGTTATGCTAATCTGCCTTCAATAATTTAATTATGTAGTTACAATTAAGCTAGGTTGTAGGTATTTACCCATATTCAGCCCAACGGGTTGCTACTGAATACCACGTGTGTGCTACAAGTTTCCTGATTAAATAACCCTACAGAAAGATGTATCGTTTTCCAATAACACCTGTTGGCATAAAACTTCTTTATTCTTGTATAAAAAAAAAAAAGTTTAAGACAGTTTCTTATCTTACACCCTAATCGTAAAGGACGATATTTTAAACCAATCCAAAATTAAAATAAATTACATACTTTTTTTTTTTATAAAATGTTATTAAATATTTAACTTTTGTATTTTACATATTCTTAATAGAAAAGTATAAAATTTAATTGAAATAAATCAGCAACACTTCAAACAAATCAAAACCAAACGAAAACAAATTGATGGGCTCTATCATGGTTCTTTCGCAGTCCTATACTGGGTGTTCGAAAAATGTGGGCAATAATTTACGTAATAATTCCTTGGGTCAATATAAGCAAAAAAGTTTATATAGACATAATAATATGTCCTATCTCGATTCATTTAGCGTCTGTCTGTATGTGTTTTTTTACAAAATAATTCATTACTCCTTAACGGTTATAGTTACAGCGCTGAGATTCTGCACAAATGTTCATCTTATTGGCCACTATCTTTGTACAAAATATGAATAAAACATCTTTAACCGTTTCAAAATGGCAGCTATTTTAAATATTTGACGGCAATTTTCACGAAAACCGTTAATTTTACAAACAAATTGCAAGATACATAAAATGTAGTAAGCTTTATGGAGATTCCAACGATATCTTATTAAGCTTATTTTGGACGAAGAATCACAGAGAAATTAATTTCTACCTTGCTATACTACAGTTTTCTCCATTTAAAACAATGTTAAAACTGTAACAAATATCATAAAATCACAAAAGTTGTGTTTCATAAAAGTGTGATAGGACATATGTCTATATAAACTTTTTTGCCTATTTTGACCCAAGGAATCACTACGTAAATTATTGCCTCACATTTTTCGAACACCCTGTATAATGCAAAAAAGTTGGTTTCTTGGGCCTTGTAAGAAATGTTAAATTATATTAATAAATCAATGAGTTTTTTATCCAGTAGGGTTAGTTTTTACAAAACCTTTGTTACGTAGGTTATCTGAACCGTGTAATTAATTCTGTATATCACAACATTCGTGACGTCAGCTAGACCCTAATGGATACATTAGAAGTCTCCACTCGCTACGTTTGTCTCGGTGACAACCATGTTGGATCTCGTAATAATACGATACCACATAGTCAGGGTTCGAAATTACATTTTTGACAATAACTTCGATATTTGGCATTGTAGAATGATCAGGTTGATTGAATTGAAATCTGCAAATTTTTATCTAATATAGTGTGCTATAAGTTGAACAGTCCTGTGAAGCTGTTATCCAGTACTCAAATTTTCCTCTGCTTCAGAATGGTAAGGGACAGGAAGAAGTATAGCAGTGGCAGGTGTAGATTCTATACGCTTCGCCTCTGTTCAGGATGTACAATGTTTGTGGTCGCTATGTTACCACAGGGACCCTTCTCAAATAGCTAAAGTAATAAAGGTGCTAATTCTTCCTCGAAATCTCTGTCTATACCTTAAAAAGTACCCAGCAACTCCTCTCTTAAGCTGGGTTTACTCTTTAAGTCTTTCCTATCACTTCTGTGAACTGGGAAAGTTAAACAGGTAAACAAGCCGTTCGCTATTCCATGTGCAACTAGGAAAGTGTTAGAGGTAAATCGGCCATGTGCAATTAATTGGGTAAGTCTATATAGATAAACAATCCATACGTTACTCTCTGTGCAACTGGAAATTGTTTACAGGTAATCAAGCCGTGTGCAACTGGGTAAGTGTGTCACAGATCTGAACATAGCTCACAAATTTAAAGTAAAATATTTGTTGTGGAACTTTGGGAGGTTTTTTCGTTAGGTAAAAACGATCGTTTGTGTGCGTGTTCTCATTTGGTAGATTGTTATGATTTTACCGCACGCACGTAGTTTAAAATAATCATTTCCGTAATAACCCCGGTAGGTGAATTTTGTACCGTTAACGATAGAAAGAAATTTATTCCCAAAAAATGTTTTATACCGACTTTAAAGCACATTACGTTTATGTAATTTTCTCAAAAACTAAAAATCATAATTTTATTTAATGTGTAGTTTCACTCTAATTACTTACAAAAAATATTTCATAGATAAATAAATATAATATATTTGAAATGAATACCTAAAAAAGTTCTTTTACATATATACAATTTTGTAATAATACTAAAATTGGTTATTGTGTAGAACAACTAAACATTTTTTAAATTGTAGCTTACTCTCTTCAAGAGAAACAATATTTAAAGGAAAATTGATTAGTCGGTTCTATTTAAAATAACATTTCATAATATACAAATATTGGACTTTTGAAGACAAGGTATGAACAATTTTGAACATATGATTTTCTGACTTTTCCGGCATTAAGGATCAATCAAATATGGTTGCTTTATTTCATGTCACGCTGGGATCGCAACCTATATTTAAAAACATGATTTAACCTCATCGTTTTTGACTTATTTTAAAGTTTATTAAAGTTTTAAAACTTTTCTACTTACAAACAAATCCATCTACACTTTTCATGTCGAAATATTACGAACCAGTTCATTCTTGTAAATAAAATGTAGACTACCTTAATGGAACTACAATAAGTACTGCGCTCTTATTCGTAGACTGTTGACATTTAATACACAAAACACTCACAAGAGAACTCATGCTGTCTGAAAATAATTCTGTTTACACAGAGAAAAACCATTTACAGAGACACAAACGTAATCGTTCTTATAATACTTAAACTGGGATTAAAATCTAACATGGGAAACACTGTCCAGACCAATACAATCACTGTAATGAGAGGACATATTTATGATACTTCATTTCAATTCATATCTGTGGGTGATCAGAGGCACCGCACGTTTTCCCACTATCTATTTAACACGCAATCATATCCATTCACGGACACTGATTGAAAAGTAACTCTCGCCGAATTTTACAAACATAATCAAACACACACGTACAGATTCAAGAAATAATATTTTTTAACATCCAGATATCAAAAATAGAATACAACTCTCTTTTGAGAAGAATTTTTTGGTACAAAGTCACAATTAAATCTTATAATAATAAATTACCTCTTGTGACTTCAGTCGATTTCTATATTATGACATGTTTCAGAGTCGTAACTCCATCATCAGATATCCGTTTACAATTATATAACTTTCACTAGCACAAACATTAATGCGAAAGACGTGATTGTTTTATTTAATGTTTGTGTTGTAAACATTTTAAACGGATATCTGATGATGGAGTTATGACTCTGAAATATGTCATAATATAGAATCGACTGAAGTCACAAAACGAACCATACAAGGTAATTTATTAATAAAGACAGCTCTCTTTTCTTAATACAATCTTATTTATACTTGCCTTAGCAATTCATTTTTAGACGTTTTCTCTGTTTACAGCTGTTTCAACTATTCATTTCAGACATCATCAGAACTAATATTGCAAAAAACACTTTTCTCGTATTTACACTTATTAACATATTAATATCACATTTAATGCACAAACAAAATAAAACTATAATAAAAACACATTACGACACTTGGTCAAGCATTTGAATCACTTGTTAAGTTTTTTCGAGTCACAGTTGTGACTGTCATCAATTCTATTAAATCTCATACAGTAAAATATATGTTCAAACTAGGCAGTCATCTTTTCTTCTTTAACTAATTATGAATTTCCCTATAATTACCTTTCTTAATAATTCGTTTAACACCAAATTTTTTAATAAAAATAAATAAAATTTAAAAAATACACAAATCTGAATGCAATAATACTAAAGTAATATACATGATTATCGAATAAAACCAGGTATCAGCGTCACGTACAGTAATTCCACAAGCTCAGAAAGGAACACGCTCCATTAAAGTTATCACATGTTTTGTGTGCGGTGAATGTTAACTATAAGTTGTTGGAAAGATGTCAAAGTTCCGTATTCTATTTGCTAGTTTAACAAAACTACAGTGAACGAAAGGAATATTGTTAATCGCATGTGATGTTTTACGTCCATTCTCTGGATATAACATTGCGTGTCAAAGCTCTTCGTTATTATGTATACACGTAACGAGGTATTGACACACAGAAATTACATTTTATTGTATATTTTATCAACTTTCAATCTTTGTATCCCAAAGATTATATCAGCCTCTTCAAGAACTACTTCTTTTACTAGTTTATATAATAATATATTTCTTCGATTTCATATAAATCCTACCATTATGTCATTACAAGTATTAAGCTGTAAGTATTTTAATAGTGAAATTTCAAAATACGGGTTTGAATAATGCATGTGAAATAAAACGCAGAGATAACCATTAAAATAAATCTGATAATGAGTTGTTAAAGACAGTGCTATAAATTTATCAAAGAGAGCAAAAATTATTGATGTAAACTATTTGAATCTGTTACCTTTCATCGAGAAAACAATGGTTCTTCAGCTTAGGCGGGCAACCCAAGACTGAACTTGAAAGGAATTCTTTGAAAATTAGCCGAAGAGCTAATAATATTAAAGGGTATGTTAACTATACAGCTATAATAAATTCTGAAACTCATAAGAGCAATGATTTCACGTCTTACTGAAGCCCCATGGAAAAATACCAAAAATCTGATTGCCGTGCTACTTTAAATCATACAAGTGAATGATCCAAGACAGTGTTTGATTGAATATGGCAACTTTAGTGACTTTAACAAAGTATAATAATGAAGGTTGTCTACGGCAACTAAAGATAATATATTTATTTTTTACCTTTGAGAATTTTTAAGACTTCCATACGACTAAAATATAGACACCAATTAAGAGCCTTTTTAATTGGTATTTACTCCTTCCGCCCACAAATATACCAAAGTCTTCTAGAAATAAAGAAAATAAAGATAGAGGAAAGCATAGAACAGGTAAAGATATATTAGTGATAGAAAGTATGTGTTTAAAGGATATGGGATGATTTTAATGGAGATTTTTATAGGTCTCCTAAAAGTAAATCAAAGCATAACTGGAGGTGTTTTGGGCTTGCTCCGTTAATTAGTGGAAAACTTAATTAGCTATTTGAAAGTAACCTATGTTTTTATTTAATGTTCCTCTTTTCAATGAAGGTTGTTGAACTTGAGAAGACAAAAGAACTCACTTAGCCTTACTTGTAATAAACTTAGGCCGGGCACTTTTGAACTTGAGAAGACAAAAGAACTCGCTTAGCTTTACTTGTAATAAACTTAGGTCGGGCACTTTTGAACTTGAAAAGACAAAAGAACTCGCTTAGTCTTACTTGTAATAAACTTAGGCCGGGCACTTTTGAACTTGAGAAGACAAAAGAACTCGCTTAGCCTTACTTGTAATAAACTTAGGCCGGGCACTTTTGAACTTGAAAAGACAAAAGAACTCGCTTAGCCTTACTTGTAATAAACTTAGGCCGGGCACCTTTGAACTTGAAAAGACAAAAGAACTCGCTTAGCTTTACTTGTAATAAACTTAGGCCGGGCACTTTTGAACTTGAAAAGACAAAAGAACTCGCTTAGCTTTACTTGTAATAAACTTATGCCGGGCACTGTTGAACTTGAAAAGACAAAAGAACTCGCTTAGCCTTACTTGTAATAAACTTAGGCCGGGCACTTTTGAACTTGAAAAGACAAAAGAACTCGCTTAGTCTTACTTGTAATAAACTTAGGCCGGACACCTTTGAACTTGAGAAGACAAATGAACTCGCTTTGCCTTACTTGTAATAAACTTAGACGGGACACTTTTGAACTTGAGAAGACAAAAGAACTCGCTTAGCCTTACTTGTAATAAACTTAAACGGGACACTTTTGAACTTGAGAAGACAAAAGAACTCGCTTAGCCTTACTTGTAATAAACTTAGACGGGACACCTTTGAACTTGAGAAGACAAAAGAACTCGCTTAGCTTTACTTGTAATAAACTTAAACGGGACACTTTTGAAGTTGAGAAGACAAAAGAACTCGCTTAGCCTTACTTGTAATAAACTTAAACGGGACGCTTTTGAACTTGAGAAGACAAAAGAACTCGCTTAGCCATACTTGTAATAAACTTAGGCCGGGACAATTTTGAACTTGAGAAGACAAAAGAACTCGCTTTGCCTTACTTGTAATCAACTTAGGCGGGACACCTTTGAACTTGAGAAGACAAAAGAACTCGCTTAGCCTTACTTGTAATAAACTTAGACGGGACACCTTTGAACTTGAGAAGACAAAAGAACTCGCTTAGCCTTACTTGTAATAAACTTAGGCCGGGACAATTTTAAAGATCTCAATCATCAAATGTTTAACTTGTTCCGTAACAGATGAAACTAAATCTTTGAATCTGATACAAAATTTTAATGTAATAGCAGATATTTCTTGTTGAAACTCCATATTCAAGGATAAAATATGGCAACTGTTGCCCGACGATGCCGCAAGGCGAAACAATTGTAGCTCATTTATACTATTAAATATTTGAAACTTTAAGCTTTTGTTTTATTTTATCCTGATACACAATGATGGAGGTTGTTTTAAGTTATCCCAACAACAAAAGATCTGCATTCAAGATGGCTGGCGACTCCAAAAATTGTATTTGCTTCATAAAAGATACGTTGTAATGGTTGTGAATTTTGCCTTTTTATCTTTAAACTTATTACATGTAAAATAGTGAGTGTTAATATCGGAAGATTAGGTATCACTTGTGGACCCTACATAATTTAACCGGTAACAGTGTGTTTCCAAAAATATCTGTTATGATTTAGAAAAGAGCTCTTTATTACGACAACTTTGTAAAACAGAAACATAATCGCAGAAAAGTTGACAATCTTTGATAACAATAAAGGAAGTAAAGGTAAACTAAAAAAATAGCCATGAGGACCACTTTCTCTTTACATAAATCTAACAAGATTAGTAACATCACATGTTCTGTTATCAATACTATCTAAATATTCTCCATAATGTGAAAAAGGTATTACATTTACAAAGTACACCTTTATGCAGTTTAGGTATCTGACACCCCCCTCCACTGATATCTTAAACAAAACGTTACCTAGTCTTAGAAGGTTTTACAAATCTCTGATCTTATCCATTATTAACGTGACATTTTAAAGTTTCTTCATTGCTCTTAAGTCTCGCGCTTTTCATATTATTGGTTAGTAATTATGGAAGTAGAAACTTGCAGGACAATAAGTTACCCTTTTCCACGAAAGGATGTACTTCAAAAGAATGTGGATAAATCAATAACTGCATTTACCAATTCAAATTTTCCAACTTCTAATAATGTTCCTCTTTCTTTCAAAGACTCCTCAAATGGTCCTCAGCGTTTTTTTTTCCAAACCAATAGTATTTCCATTTTTATATTTTATCATATATGGTCGTATGGCCTTATAGAAAGTATTTTTATTAGCTTTAATATAGGCAAATATTAAAACCAATTTGGACTTATGGGATACAGCTATGGGGCTGTACCAAAAAAACAAATGTTAAAGGTATTCAAACATTCCAAAATAAGGCTATGAGGAGTATGGTTAACGCGCCATGGTTCGTGCGAAATGATGATCTCCATCGTGATCTCGGGATGAGTACTGTCTCAGAAGAAATTAAGAGATATGCAATCATGCATAAGAATAGACTGCAAAAACACGAGAACCCTGAAATGCTCCGTGTAATCAACAACACAGAAGATGTGAGGCGCCTGAAACGAACTAAACCTCTGCATTTGGTGAACGAGATTGTGTAAATAAGTAACCGCATGAACTTTGTGTGTAAAATATAGGACTCCATCAGTGGATGGTGTTCCAAACATTGCTTTCTTTAATATGAAATGTTAATTACTTGATAAGGCAAACTTAGTTGTAATTATTATTAAATAAATTTAAAATATATATATATATATATATATATATATATATATATATATATATATAAATTAGCTTGGCTGCGTGAGTAACAATTCGCTAGTCTAAGAATGAATCCGTTTTCCTTCAACAACGCAAGTTCTATCTTCCCAAGTAGCTAAAGTAGTTAGCTCTTGAGCACAAACCACGTATCCATCTTCAGTAGAGTAACCTTATATTTATTAGAGTTTCTGGTTTTGTAAAAACCTTCCAACGCGCAACAGATTTGAAGTGTAAAAATTCTAATTAAAACACCCATTTATGCGTATGTTTATGTATGAAGAAGGTATATTAAATTTTCCACACTTATGTAACTCAGGTACCATGATTAAAGCTAACTTTTCTCAGTAGGTATGAATGAATATTTTGATTCTCTGTTATCTCTATATTTAAACACATATATATTTTGTATACCTGTGAAGCAACCTTGACGTATCAAGTATTAGGCCATGGGGTCGGAAAGAATATATGGTTTTCCATAAGATTATTAGAAGAATTTATTTAGTTTTATAAAATATTAAAACACATGGAGAGGAAATTGTACCATTCATAATACAACCATAGCGAAAAACGTAACAAAGTCTAATGCAATGTTAATTACCATATGAGTTTTATGATCAGCTGTTCTTAATTTATTTTTTGTTTATTGAGGTTATGTTTTAATAATTGTGCTGAATTTCTCAACGTCGCGGCGCCAGCTACGATACGTAAAATTAACTGACATTTGCAAGTTTTAATTTTACAAATGATCAATAGTATCAAACATTCCTGGTCTGTAATCAATTCAGGCACGCCAAAATTATACATTTATGATTATTTTAATTTAACTGAAAGAATATATTAGTTAAATACTTTGGTACAACTCTCTATTTCTACAAGGACCAACTCAACTACAATATTGTGTAACTCCCTTCCTTCCTCGCTTTAATTTCTTCTCTGATGCTTTCCGGACTAATTCAATCTTTATAAAGTATTTACGTACTTCATAAGTAACTGGAGTAAAATTTTTAAGAAATGGAGTTACTCCCAAATGTGTTAATCAAGAAAATTAAGAAGATGAAACTGAAAAAGCATAAAATTGAACTCAAGTTCATCAAAATTGTATACCACGTCCTAATATAACTTTCATACAATACGTGTTTGTTTCCAAGTAATAAACACAACATTTTCTGATGCCAAGTTATATAGAACTCTCTTTGTTTATGAAGTTCTAAATCTCTTAGAGTGTTTATAACTTTCAGAACTTACATAGTTGAACAATAAATATATTCCAGCTTTACACATATCGTCATTACATTTTCCTGTAACAGGGACGACTTCCTTCATCATTTATTGCCGTTATATTTTGTTTGTATATTTTAATAAAATTATCATAATTAATTTTTTTTTTAATTATTTTATGTGCGACACTTCAGTTTAGAGGCTTTTTATTTAGTACAAATTTTTTAATGTTTTGATTTAAAATCTAATTTACCATTTATAATGCAACTGATTTAATAATAATTTTATTTGTGTTTTAGGCTAATTTGGACGGTTTTAATTTGTAATAAAAATCATTTTAGTAAATAAGGATATGAGAAAATTGAAACTCATTAAACATTATTCAACGATTTCAAGTACTTTGATATTGTGATGTTAATTCTATTCGACGAGAGCGTTGTATTTTCTGTATTATGAGTTTCTGTCAACTTTAATATGCTATATCACAAGCGTGAAACGATGAAGGGGAACATGAATGTGTGAAGCCATTGAATTTACACAAAACGTTTTAAATTCAATGGTGCAACTTAAATGAATTAATGTCTACATAATGTGTGCTTTAAATGAATTAAAAATGGAAGTTAACAAGACGTTGGTGGTTAAAATTAAAAGTGCATAATAATTTAGATCTTAAAAATCTCTAAATAATTACTACAATTTTAAAAATATATATAATTTATGACAAACTGATTTCGTGTAAATTTCGTGAGGATATAATTTTTGAATTATAAGCATATACATTCCTGTTTAAATGTTGAATTTATTGTCTTAAGTTAAAAAAAACAATTTTTTCTGTATGACTTTTTTAACATCTTAAAAAAATTGTTTCTTTTCTGATCAAATTTAATTATGTTTTATATAAAATTGAACATACAAACGTGTGTATTGAAACGAAAGCTTACAAAATTCTACACTCATATATACAAAAATTCTCGTACGCTTTTACATGAATATAAATTTTTCCATATGCTCTAAACTGCACAAGAATAATCCCCTCTCTCGCGGTTCCACGTGTCTGCCATCATCTAAGGGTGCGTAAATATATATATTCACAGATTGGAAACTCTAACATCTAAATTTTAATTCTACTAACGAATAAATAATAACTTAAAAAATGAACAACAAGTATCTGAATTGAGTAACTAACTAGAATAATCCTATATCAATAACACGCGGTTAATATGTTAACCACTAAAATTTTAAAACTTTTTATAACAACCAACGGTCAAAAAGTAGCAATTCACTTCAAGTGTTTAAATTCAGTGTTGTATAAGTGTTTAGTTATTGTGTACAGTTGATAATGTAATGATAGCGAAACAGCTGTAAATTAGAAATTCTGAAACCGTAGGATTCATTCAAAGTTTTACCGTAAGTGTTTTATATGTATAACGATATTGTAAGCTCACTACTTACCCACTATAAATCGGCCATCGTGTGTATCACAACTAAGGAATATAAAACAAGAAGTTTAATACGACTACAAATTACATTTTCTTGTATTTGTTAAATTGACAACACTGTTGTTATTTGATGTTGAACACAGATGGTACTCCCGCAATTATTTCGACACAACTGTTTTGTGTGGTTATTGATTACTCAATGAATATCTTGTGTACTTTGTTAGACTGTACCACAAACCTACAGATCTTCATTTGATTTAATTCTAACTATGATATCTGATTAGTTAATCTATTTGGAAACATACTAACTTTCTAAACAATTCATAAACAAAACAAAGTCTTAACTAAAGAAAAGCATTCTTAATCATATCCCACAAAAATACTGTTTGTTGTATTTAGAAAAAAATATATTAAAATGTTCGCTGTAAAATTGGTTCAATCTGTCAATGAAAGTTTGGTAGAACGTAAAGATTTTAAAATACAAACCCATGTCCCAAAACTTAGTATAGCATCAAAACTTGAATGAAATAACTTTCTCCAATTTTTAAATTTTCATTTATCCATTTTTACTTTTTAACTAAAGCAGCTTTTTTTAGAGAATAATCCATTTCATTTAGGCTCATTTGAGTCAAAATTTATGAAGCTAAATAGAGTAAATTAAAAAAAAAAAAAGAAAATTTGGGTTTTTTCGAACAGGTATCCCAAATTTTTAGTTATACAAAAATAGAAGAAAAGACTGGAGATTTTGCCAAAAATAACCACCAGATAAACTTTAAACGATCCACTGTTAATGCTGTAGGACATTACATTCTCAGCAAACACCAGGCATAGATAGTTCAAAACTATTTTTTCGACTAAGGAAACCTCTAAATAAATATTTCCAAAGAAACACTCAACATATTTTAACCAACATATACATTTCTTTTTTTTAAAAAAAAACCTCATTAGACCTAATTTTTAAAAAATCTAAATTATATTTTTTCGTTGAATAGGTATCCCAAATTTGTATACAAAAATAAAAGTAAAACCAAAATTTATTCCCATACAAACTTTGATTCTATTCGATCGATCCACCGTTAGGGTTGTAGAACTCTGGACTGACAGCAGATATATCATTGAAAACACTACTTTTCGACTTTGACTCAACATTATTCAACCAAAACATGCCTTTCTTTTTTCAGTGTATATGTGAAAAAGTACCACTATTTAATTAAATGTCTTGCAATAAATAGATATAATAATCTAAAACTCCTTTTTAATTTTGGTTACTTTAATTAATTCTAAATGTGTATTGTAATTTTAAAAAAAAAATCTTCTGAAGCTCCCTTTATGTTTTGTTTACTATAATTATAAATGTGTATTGTAATCAAAAGGTACAATCTCTAAAACTTCTATTTTAATTTTCGTTACTTTAATTCTAAATGTGTATTGTATTAAAAAACAAATCTTCTAAAACTCCTTTTTAATTTTGATTACTTTAATTCTAATTTTTTTTTATAATCAAGATATACAATCTTCTAAAAATCTTTTTTTTAATTTTGGTTAGATTAATTCTAAATATCTATTGTAATCAAAAGATACACTCTTCGAAAACTCCATTTTAATTTTAGTTACTTTAATTCTAAATGTGTATTGTAATCAAAAGATACACTCTTCGAAAACTCCATTTTAATTTTAGTTACTTTAATTCTAAATATGTAGTCTATTGTAATCTAAAGATACACTCTTCGAAAACTCCATTTTAATTTTAGTTACTTTAATTCTAAATGTGTATTGTAATCAAAAGATACAATCTTCGAAAACTCCATTTTAATTTTAGTTACTTTAAATCTAAATGTGTATTGTAATCAAAAGATACAATCTTCGATAACTCCATTTTAATTTTAGTTACTTTAATTCTAAATGTGTATTCTTATCAAAAATACACTCTTCAAAAACTCCATTTTAATTGTAGTTACTTTAATTCTAAATGTGAACACCATTTAGACAACAAATTAACACGGTGTATTGAGTGATGTATTTTGATTTTAAATATATAACTTTAATTGTATTTTTTTAAGTATTTATTTCTCAGTTTCACTTTAGTAGTAACTTTGCTTGAGACTCTTTTGCAATATTATCAAATATCAAGACAATTGGGAACTGAGTAAAAGCCTAGTATGCAAATCAACGAGACTCACAAGCCCTAGTACAACAGGAGCGAAAAGAGCGAAGATTCATTTAAAAAATGTATGAATGTGGACATTTAGCAAGTTAGATGTGAGTGAAGTAAGTGAACGTTATCAGTCTGAAGAGTTATAATAGGAATGTGTTATAAATGAAATTACGACTTACAATTGACTTAGCAGCACAGCATTTATATCATTTAAGTCATTTAAGAGCCTCAAGTACAAATGAAGTACTAAGTCGCAAATGAAGCTGTACTTTTCGCCATGATTGCTTGGCTGAGAGGTTGTCATAAAAAAGAGAACTTACCACGTTGTGTTTAACAAATTTGTGTATAGAAAATTAATACACGATGTTTCGAGAGTATAAATCAACTTTTGTTATCATGTATGAAACTAGACATAAAAGAGAAAAAAGAGAGAAACACCAAAATAGCCTAGTAGTCAGTGCCATGTTGTAAACTAAAACTAAATATATAATCTAAGAAAAGAACTCAAACCTAAAACTAGGTATGGGCAGTTTTAATTATAAATATAGCACTAGGATAATAGGCTGGGTTGATGTTTTACTCTTTTATGTTCTAGTTTCACACTTGATAACGATAGTTGATTTATACTCTCGAAACGTCGTATAATTTTCTATACACAAATGATGGCAAATGTCCGATTAAACTACATTAGTAACATAAACAATCCATCATTATCAAATAAATTTAAAACCAAAAATGTTTCTTGTGTTAAAATAAGACGAAACTACATTTCATTTTATATTAAAAAGAATAAACTTATTAAAAATGATTGATGAGTAATAATCAATTTTTTTTCTATCCTGTGGGCAAGATAAATCGTTAAAGCTTAGTAGAAATGTTTTAAATCTTATTACATTGTTCGTTAACTTAACGAATGGCTTTGCGAGATGATTCATTTTACTAAACCTAGGTAATAAAACAGCGTTATCAGAGTTCTGGTTAGTTTAAAACAATTTATAGACATGAAGTTCAATCATTTATATTTATGAGATGGATTACTCATTTCGTTTTCTGTGTATGTGCGATATTAACAACAATAATTATTCACATAATGAACAGAACACGATTTTTGTTTTATCACTCAATGCATAGTTTTAAACGAAAAAAATTTCTCCGTTTGCTAAAATATAAATTAGTTCTTATAACATTAATATATGCGTTTTGACATCTGCTCCAAATATATTCTGAGAGACTTTCCTTTATTTTGTTCTTAAGTAATGAATTTAAAAATATTTGTTCTTACGGGGGGAGTCGGGTGACTCAAAATGAAAAAACAATATTGATTTTTGGTTTTTTATTTATTTATTTATTTTTTCTGTGTCTTTTCAGGATTAATTTAAGACCTTATTTATTGGAATCTGTTGAGTGAGTCTAACTAGTTTTATAAGCATTTGTTTAAGTTAGTGCACGAACAGTTTTTAGGAAATTTCATGTGTTATGCATGTTTATTAATATATAAATAATTAGTTCTTTGTGGCTTACTTTTTGAATGCATAACTAGAAAACTTGTATTACAAGCTCTAATAATTTTCTAACGCTTGTTCATTATTTGTATACGGTATGCTATATGTTGAAGAAAAAGAATTTTTGTTTTCTTCAAATAGTTATCCAAAAACAAATTAAACAAAATTGGAGAATGTGCGGCTAAAGTACAAGTCATTTTGCTTTCCAAATTTTTTTTTTTTTTATATATCTGAGCCGCGAACCCATTCTTTTTTAACTAAGAAAGTATAATTTTTGTGTAAACTTTTCTTTAGACACATAAAAGGAAAGGCTGTGATTTTTTCAGGACTAGCGATACCTAGTGGTGAATCGATGAACGATTTAAGGGTTGCTAATGTAACTACGGGGTAGGATAGGCAATCTGACATCACTCAAGTGTTGTTAAATAACTAACTACGCCTAAGTAACTCGGTGAGGCGTCACAGTTCCTTGATCAAAGATTGGTACCGAAGGTTGTGGGTTTCTATTCCTACCTAAAACACAAGGTTTTTATCTGTGCAGTTTGGTTCCCTCCAACCTGTGGTACGGTGGCGGGAGAGGCCCGCTATCAATTAACGGTGGTTGGCTTGAGTGGAAGTTTACGGGGTTGGTTTGAAATAAATTACACAGGTAACACCAATATTCAAGTTGTAATTTTATTTTAGTAAAAAAGTCATATAATCGGTGCATTTTCGTAACCTATGTATTAGAGTCTATCAAGATTTTGTCACCTATGTAAAGTGCAACATTTTATGGTGCTGGATTGTTTTATAAGTGTAAATACTTTGTAATCTAACCTAACCCAATGTTTTAACTTTAAACGCGATTTCTGAAAAACAGCGTTTTTTCTTACAAAAGTACCTTTTCCCCATGAACCATAAAAATATCTTTATATATTATTTTGTTGTTGTTTTGTTTTTCACACTTAGCTAATCATTTTGTATGTAGGGTTATTTATTATATCTTATAGATATTTTACAAAAAAAAAATTTTTTGTTATAAAAAAGCGGGTTAAAACATCTAAATTTCAAAATTACGAAAAAAAATAATAGGACTTATAATTTACTTTATCCAAACATACAAAATGACCTCCCAAGTATGACAAAACAAAACTAAATTTATAAAGATATCTTGTATGGTTCATGAGAAAAAGATAAATGAATTTGTTTAACATTATCAAGATAGGGCCATCCGACTCCCCTTACATTTTTTAAACATTTTTTAGCGTACTTTCATTTCAAAATTAATTTGACTGATATTGTATTATAAATGAAGCGTTCTTAAGGTTTTTTTTACACATTTTAAATCAAATAGATGTTGTTTTAATGATTGATTGGAAATGATTTATTTCTATGTTATTCTTTTCGTATCACCAAAATTACTGTTGGTCACCTGATGTCTCATTTCACACATTACTCGTATTTTAGACAGAATTAACTAACAGTTGAAACTTTCTTATCACTTTAAACTGAGCACAAAGATAACGATTTGAATTGTTGTATATAGATTTTGTTTCTGTAGTTCTATGTTTTGACACTTCCGAACTTAGCAGCATTTTTAAGAACTTGATGATTTTAATCATTAATAATTAATGTATTCTCATAAACACTTTTTAAGACACAGCTCGTCGAATAAAAAGAACTAAATAACAGAGACTAGCATACAAATCCAAGATACGTAATTGAGTATACCAGCAGTAATCTGCTGTCGAGTATATCGACCCAAACAAAACTATAATCTATTTCACGTTTATTTGGCAGTGTCTATTAAATTAGCGAGGTTGTGCTATTAAGCGTCTAAAAAACATCGTGATCAAAATCTAGCCTAAAATAAACGCAACAATTTATTAACAACGCAACATCACAACAAAACATATCAAATTAGTGTATTCTGAAATAGTAATAAAATCAATTAAAACAAACCTAACCTAACCTAACCTAACCTAACCTAACCTAACCTAACCTAACCTTCCACTTTAGATTACGTGATGATCCCCATAAAGTTTTTAGACGGATATTCGTTTAAATTATGGGTAATAGTTCTGTAACTCATTTTGTTTACACCGACAACTCATTATGCACACTGCCAACTAAACTTGAAACAGAGTATAGAAATAAGAATGGCCGAGGACCGAGTTTTATAAACAGGTAAAATCAGTTTACTTTTAAATCTATTTGGATTTATTTAAATAAATGACGTTGAAACAAACGCATACACTTTCTGACCTGTACAGTCAGAAGCACCTAAAAACGTGTATCAGAACACAATAACGTTAGTGAATCTCAAGTGGTGACTCACTCCAAAAGATTTGTATTTAAATCGAAATTAGTATTTTAACAGAATGGAATATTGTTGCCCACGTTTATTAGAACCACCAATTGTTTCTCTCTTGTGAACCTCAAACTATTTTATTAATGTTTTCACTTGCTTCGCTCGTATAACAACTCGCCCTCAATTAATTTGTAACAATAACGTTCAAAGTTAATTTTATTTTTTCCCCAAATTTTCATGAATCATATATTTTTTTAATTGCGATTTGACAAATTATTTTTACCTTATGGTTCAGACGTTACTTGAGTGATAGAGCCCAAAACAGAGTAAATTGTGTCGTGGGAAGTAGTAGGGGGATAAAGTTTATATGCCTTAAAGCTAAATGTAAGTTTAACTGTGAAATTTTAGCCTTTCCAAACAATGCAGTATTCCTGCACAGAGAAGAACCAATGGCTGAGTTACTCAGAAAATAAATGAGGATTTACGATGTTAATAACTTTGGTTTTTTTTTTTTAATTGTAAAGCAAAAACTAATTACATCCTTTTCCATTTAAAAAGAACAAGGATTTGTTTACCAGAGGGTTTAACGTCCCATCATTCAAACAACAATCTTCACCGTTGCTTGTGTCCAAAAATAAACGAGTAAATAATAGGAATTATATTGGATTAAAGATTAAAATGGAATGAGATATAAATAAATTGCAATTAGAACTAAATGGAATTGTCCGTAAATTATATTTCTTTAGATCCCTGTGCCTACTAAAACTAATTAAACCTATACAATATGCATTAATACAATGTAAAATTTAATATGGTTTAATATGTTTAGAGAAGGGGTACATATATAGTGGCTATTAAACCATTGATTACCGTGCAAAACATATAACATGAGTAATACTATTAAAGTCTAAAATTGATTCATCTCTTCCACTTTGTAGAACAATAGTCATTCTGCCATTGAAGTATCTGTATGTTTTATAAGTATTATAAAAAAGTGAGACTATAATAGAAGGTGAAACTATCCAAGCAGAAATAGTTTACCCTCAGGGGCTCACTTTTAGTGAGTACTGGCGTGCCATTCTCGAAGGACCTTTAGCTGAATCTACACCTTTTGTTATGTAGTTTTGGGTTCATGTAGATCTTTCAGTGGATGATCTATCCTTTCCTTTCATCTTTCCTGTCAAGTCTATATTGACCAACTCTTGTTCTTTTCCGACACTGACGCTATTAGAGTATTCGAGGGGTCTTATTTTGTTCCAATTTTTCGTAAGGGGGATATAACCGGTAGTTTATTCGCATTTATAACAACAAAAGGAAAATGAAAGAAAATAGTTTATGTACTGGCTAAGACAAAAATAACGCTTTCAAAAAAAAGGGAACATATCTTCAATACGCTACCAATGGAGCTTTAAAAAAATAATAATGTGTCCGATCTCTTAAAATGTTTAAAATATGGCTCCTCTCAACGAGAAGGTTTATATTGCGTTTTTTCTTTCTTTTTTATCTAATATATATATATATATATATATATATATATATATATATACAACCCAACCCCTTGTGCAACTCATTCATTTATATAAATTCCGACGGGAAAATTCCAGAAAGCTAAAATTTTTAATTTTTAACCCCCCAAAAGCATTCAAAACGGTGGACACAGCTTCAAAGTTGGTGTAGACATTTTTAGGGGTTCTATCGTGGCTAAACGTTGCACCCGGAAGTTACGGATTTGGCGAGATCTACAAGTTTGTTTCTATGACTTTTTGTACCTACATCGGTTATAGCTTAGATAGAGCTAGATTTTCGATTTTAGGTAAATTTCGTACATTTCCCAAAAGTTATTTAATCTTTTGATACATTTAGAGGACAGCTGGTAACATCAAAGTTGGCACGCTTGTGGCAGTTGGATATACTAATATACCTGCCAAATTTGATGATTCTAGATGTCCTATGAATGTGTCAAACAATTTAATAATATATGCAAATTATTGAGTTTTGATCAACCACTTTGATAAAATGACACCCCAATTTGTTAAAACCCACTAAGGGTTTAGGGCGAAGCAAGTTTTATTTTATACAATCAATTTATCATTTTTTATTATTATTACAATCGCATCATTTAGTGTTGTATGTAGGAGTAAAGAATAGGGTGTTGGATGCAATTATATCTGTCTTTTGGTTTTCATTATATTTTTTAAAGTTATAACACTTAAAATAAATAACTATACAATTGTTGTTTAATAAATTAAACATCATTGTGAGGTATGTTTGGTGCTTTTAGTATAACTATAGTAACATTTCGTTACATGTAAATAAAAATAAAATAATAATAATAGTTATTAATTTTTGTATTTATTATAACATTGAAATATGTAAGATCAATTTTGAGAAATTACGCTTTTTTACCACAAACCACAATGTGTTCCATAAATGTATTGGATTTTACAATTAACGTCCGTACCTGTGTTTTATAAACAGAACAATATAACAGTTATTTCTTGAGATCTTAAGGGATAGAGAAATATTATTGCATTTATCAAAATCGATCTGGCCGTTTTAAAAAAAAAATTATAGTAGCTACACTAACTTACAACTGTGATATTTCATATGCAGTTTAAACAAAACAGGTTTATATATAAAGAAGCCTTATGGATAAACAAATTTTGTTTATGAGCGGGCACTTTTAGTACGAAGTTACAAATAAACTTTAAAAGTGTATTTAAAAGTCCCAGCGTTTCTATTTTAAAACTAGAAGTATTACAAAATTATTTTATATCATCTCCTATTTTTCCAATATGGTGGCCAGTGCGGAATTTTTTAATAAAAACCTCCTAGTTATTTTGACAAATAAGAAAAAGCGTCTATGTGAAATGATTGTATTTCTGTATTTTTTAATATTCAAGTTCTTGTAGCTTCTAAACTGTTGGAAAACTAAAAATAAACACAAGAATAAAAAGCAAACATCTTTAAATAATGCGATACATCTAAAATCACCACAAAAGAATGACTGTTTCTCTTAGAAAATTACGAACTGGGCACGATATTGGACATAATAACTAGATAGATGTTCAATGAGCACTGTGGTGTCTGTGAACAATTTAAATCACTGAATCCCCTACCACAAGTTTGGTACAATAACACAAACACAAATAAAATAAAATGAAATATTTATTTGCCTTATTTTATTATAATTTTATTTTATTTGTGTTTGTGTTAATGTACCAAACTTGTGCTAAGGGATTCAGTGATTTATAATAACTAGAGTTTTAACTCAAAAAATCCTGTGGTTACCTTTTAAAATTTCTTTGTAACTTTCAAACTTATCAAATAAAACAACGTAATAAATATAAGTTTTCTTTGAAGCCTATGTAATAAAATATAACTTAGGTTTACTTGTAGACCGTGTACTAACACTGAATCTTCTACACCTGCAATGCACATAGAATTATAAATGTTTTTACACCCTATCCATTTCCACTGCAGCTGAGATCTTTTTTCTACATTCTTGATCGGAATTGTTTGAACCAATTTTCAAAGAAAAAATCGGAATATTGATTCTGTATAAGTCAGATTAGGTTAGACCTAACTTTGTTTTTATATTTTATACAAATATAGACTTATATTTGTTTGAGTCTAACATTTGTTTATATTGAAACTTTCATTTAAAAATTATTTTTTAAAAAACCGTGTGATACTACCAAAAAATCTCCACAGAGTGAGTGAAACAGGTGTAACCTCTGTTTTATTCAATAAATATAAAAATTACAAACAAACTTTAAAGTGTAACTCCGGGATTTTTTGAGTTAAAACTAGAATTGTTGCGAATTTTTGTACATAATCTGTTTTTCCAATATTGTGACCAGTTGGTAATTTTCTAGTTGGAACAGCCATTATTTTATGGAGATTTCAGATAGAACGAATTATTTTAAGACTTTCATTATTTTTCGATATTTATCTATATTTCCAACCGTTTAGGAGCTACAGGCACTAAATGTTTCAAAATTCGCAAATTCAAACATTTTCCAGACGATTTTTCTTATATTTTTAAAAGTCAAATTGAGGAGAAATTTTAATTAGAGATGGGACAAAAGGTACTGTAACGTTTATTTGATCTGTAAATTATTAAATCTATCGTAATTATCTAGAACTCTTTATTATTACTAAATGTAATACATCTAGTGATTCGTAATGGATTTAAAGACAAATTGTAATATGAAACATTGTCAATAAATACGTTTCAGCTATAATATCTTACTCACAAGCTACTTCCGATAATAATGAAGAACTAGTGTAAGCCAGTAGGTGTTTTAAACAATTACTAGAAAACTATAATTTGTATTTTCTATCAATAACTCTGTTATTAGTAGAGTGCCCGTCGGTTGAGGACAAAAATGGTGGGGGTACCCCCACCCCTCCCCCTCCCCCTTGGCCCCTCCCCCTTGGCCCCTCCCCCTTTGCCCCTCCCCCTTTGCCCCTCCCCCTTTGCCCCTCCCCCTTTGCCCCCCCCCCTTGCCCCTCCCCCTTTGCCCCTCCCCTTTAGGCCCCTTCCCCCATTGGTCCCCCCACCCCTCCCCCTGCCCCTCCCCTTTAGGCCCCTCCCCTTTAGGCCCCTTCCCTTCCCCCATTGGTCCCCCCCACCCCTCCCCCTGCCCCTCCCCTTTAGGCCCCTCCCCTTTAGGCCCCTTCCCTTCCCCCATTGGTCCCCCACCTCCTCCCACCCCTCCCCTTGCCCCTCCCCTTTAGGCCCCTTCCCTTTACCCATTGGTCCCCCACCTGTAACGTATTATTGTTGTCGAGACACACACACGACGTCATACACACATGACGTCATACACTTAACTTTTTTAATACCGGTGGGATTCGAACCTGTGAAGTTTGGATTTGAAGGCGGACACGCTACCGACTGAGCTATCGTGCATAGTATTACAAGTCGGATATTTAACGTAGTATATAAGCCGCCATGTTGTAACCGCAATAATGTGTTATATATATATATATAATGTGTTAAGATAGTTAACCTAACCTATAAGTGTCCTACTTTTGCCCATCCACAGCCTATCAGCTGTTACAATAATGTGTTATATATTTATATAATGTGTTAAGATAGTTAACCTAAAGTTTCCCACCTTTGCCCATCCACAGCCTATCAGCTGTTACAATAATGTGTTATATAATTATATAATGTGTTAAGATAGTTAACCTAAAGTTTCCCACCTTTGCCCATCCACAGCCTATCAGCTGTTACAATAATGTGTTATATAATTATATAATGTGTTAAGATAGTTAACCTAAAGTTTCCCACCTTTGCCCATCCACAGCCAATCAGCTGTTACAATAATGTGTTATATATATATATATATATAATGTGTTATATACTTATATAATGTGTTAAGATAGTTAACCTAACCTCATAGTATTACCAGTCGGATATTCAACGCAGTGCCGCCAACGCCAGAACATTTCGTAGAAGTTCGGACACGAACCCCTTACCGTAAGACTTACCGAGTTTTTCGCGACCGCGAAAAACTCGCGTACGTCTTACGGTATGGGTTCTGAGTCGTACCTCTAGGTTACTCTGACAACAAATAGTAGTGTCCAAATTGTAATGTGCTTGTGTTAACCTAACCTATAAGTTTCTGCCTACCACAGCCTATCAGCTGTTACAATAATGTGTTATATATATAATGTGTTATATATATAATTTGTTAAGATAGTTAACCTAAAGTTTCCTACTTTTACCCATCCACAGCCAATCAGCTGTTACAATAATGTGTTATATATGTATATAATGTGTTAAGATAGTTAATCTAACCTATGTATGAAAAGTTTTTACCTATGTTCACCACAGCCTACTTGTAACAGTTGGTACAATCAATGTGTATTTATATAATGTGTTATATATGTATATAATGTGTTAAGATAGTTAACCTAACCTATAAGTTTCCTACTATTGCCTATGTTCACCACAGCCTACTTGTAACAGCTGGTACAATAATGTGTTATATATATAATGTGTTATATATGTATATAATGTGTTAAGATAGTTAATCCAACCTATGTATGAAAAGTTTTTACCTATGTTCACCACAGCCTACTTGTAACAGTTGGTACAATCAATGTGTATTTATATAATGTGTTATATATTTATATAATGTGTTGAGATAGTTAACCTAACCTATAAGTTTCCTACTTTTGCCTATGTTCACCACAGCCTACTTGAATCAGCTGGTACAATTAATGTGTTATATATTTATATAATGTGTTATATATGTATATAATGTGTTAAGATAGTTAACCTAACCTATAAGTTTCCCACTTTTGCCTATGTTCACCACAGCCTACTTGTAACAGCTGGTACAATAATGTGTTATATATATATATGTAATGTGTTATATATTTATATAATGTGTTATATAGTTATATAATGTGTTAAGATAGTTAATCTAACCTATGTATGAAAAGTTTTTACCTATGTTCACCACAGCCTACTTGTAACAGTTGGTACAATTAATGTGTTATATATTTATATAATGTGTTATATATGTATATAATGTGTTAAGATAGTTAACCTAACCTATAAGTTTCCTACTATTGCCTATGTTCACCACAGCCTACTTGTAACAGCTGGTACAATAATGTGTTATATATTTATATAATGTGTTATATATGTATATAATGTGTTAAGATAGTTAATCTAACCTATGTATGAAAAGTTTTTACCTATGTTCACCACAGCCTACTTGTAACAGTTGGTACAATTCAATGTGTATTTATATAATGTGTTATATATTTATATAATGTGTTAAGATAGTTAACCTAACCTATAAGTTTCCTACTTTTGCCTATGTTCACCACAGCCTACTTGAATCAGCTGGTACAATTAATGTGTTATATATTTATATAATGTGTTATATATGTATATAATGTGTTAAGATAGTTAACCTAATCTATAAGTTTCCCACTTTTGCCTATGTTCACCACAGCCTACTTGTAACAGCTGTTACAATAATGTGTTATATATGTAATGTGTTATATATTTATATAATGTGTTATATAGTTATATAATGTGTTAAGATAGTTAACCTAACCTAAAGTTTCCTACTTTTGCCTATGTTTACCACAAGTTTCCTACTTTTGCCCATCCACAGCCAATCAGCTGTTACAATAATGTGTTATATATTTATATAATGTGTTATATAATGTGTTAAGATAGTTAACCTATTAGAGTTTCCTACTTTTGCCCACCACGGCCTAGGTACATTTAATGTGTATAATCTGTTAAACGTAGTTTCCTCCGTTGTCTACCAGGGTGTAGCACATGTGTTTAAGTATCGTGTTAAAATATTGTTAACCTAGACTTAATTCCTACTTTTGCCTATTAACCTAACCTATAAGTGGCCTACTTTTACCCATCCACAGCCAATCAGCTGTTACAATAATGTGTTATATAATTATATAATGTGTTAAGATAGTTAACCTAAAGTTTCCTACCTTTGCTCATCCACAGCCAATCAGCTGTTACAATAATGTGTTATATATATATAATGTGTTATATATTTATATAATGCGTTAAGATAGTTAACCTATAAGTGTCCTACTTTTACCCATCCACAGCCTATAAGCTGTTACAATAATGTGTTATATAATTATATAATGTGTTAAGATAGTTAACCTAACCTATAAGTGTCCTACTTTTACCCATCCACAGCCAATCAGCTGGTACAATTAATGTGTTATATATATATAATGTGTTATATATTTATATAATGTGTTATATAATGTGTTAAGATAGTTAACCTAACCTATAAGTTTCCTACTTTTACCCATCCACAGCCAATCAGCTGTTACAATAATGTGTTATATATATATATATATATATAATGTGTTATATATTTATATAATGTGTTAAGATAGTTAACCTAACCTATAAGTGTCCTACTTTTACCCATCCACAGCCAATCAGCTGTTACAATAATGTGTTAAGATAGTTAACCTATAAGTGTCCTACTTTTATCCATCCACAGCCTATCAGCTGTTACAATAATGTGTTATATAATTATATAATGTGTTAAGATAGTTAACCTAACCTATAAGTTTCCTACCTTTGCCTATCCACAGCCAATCAGCTGGTACAATTAATGTTATATATATATGTGTTATATATTTATATAATGTGTTATATAATGTGTTAAGATAGTTAACCTAACCTATAAGTATCCTACTTTTACCCATCCACAGCCAATCAGCTGTTACAATAATGTGTTATATATATATAATGTGTTATATATTTATATAATGTGTTACGATAGTTAACCTAACCTATAAGTGTCCTACTTTTACTCATCCACAGCCAATCAGCTGTTACAATAATGTGTTATACTGTATATATATATATATATACAATGTGTTATATATTTATATAATGTGTTAAGATAGTTAACCTAACCTATAAGTGTCCTACTTTTACCCATCCACAGCCTATCAGCTGTTACAATAATGTGTTATATAATTATATAATGTGTTAAGATAGTTAACCTAACCTATAAGTTTCCTACTTTTGCCCATCCACAGCCAATCAGCTGGTACAATTATTGTGTTATATATTTTATATAATGTGTTAAGATATAATGTGTTAAGATAGTTAACCTAACCTATAAGTTTCCTACATTTGCCCATCCACAGCCTATCAGCTGGTACAATTAATGTGTTATATATAATGTGTTAAGATATAATGTGTTAAGATAGTTAACCTAACCTATAAGTTTCCTACTTTTGCCCATCCACAGCCAATCAGCTGTTACAATAATGTGTTATATACATATATAATGTGTTATATATTTATATAATGTGTTATATATTTATATAATGTGTTATATAATGTGTTAAGATAGTTAACCTAACCTATTAGAGTTTCCTACTTTTGCCCACCACGGCCTAGGTACATTTAATGTGTATAATCTGTTAAACGTAGTTTCCTCCGTTGTCTACCAGGGTGTAGCACATGTTTTTATGTATCGTGTTAAAATATTGTTAACCTAGACTTAATTCCTACTTTTGCCTAAACCTATGCATACCACAGTCCAAACGGGTGTTAGTCCGGCCACTATTTAACCGAACCGAAATTACCAACCAAATCCAGCCGATTTACCAACCAAGATCAACCGATTTACCAACCGAAATATACTTTTACCAACCGATTTACCAACCACAATATACTTTTACCAACCGATGTACCAACCAAAACCAACCGACATTGCAAAGAAATTTAAAAATCCCATTGCAATCCCCTACAAGGTAGAGTTAGCGGATGTTGAGTTGGCTACTCTACAGGAAAAAATGCCCGAAATACTATTGGAGCTGCAAACCCACGACTTCTACCTTATGGATTTGGACATTACACAAGATTTTGTGGGGATCTTTAACAAGCGAGATATGTGAGCATTTAGTACGTCATTAAAAATAAATAAATAAATGTTTTAAAATAATATTCTTTGTAATTTGTTACCTCCATTCCACCAAAACTCTTTTTAGTAGAGAGATAGATATTTGATGTGACCTTGGAATTGTAGCCGAAAACGACACGACCCCCCAACCCCCATTTTTCCTTTTTAAATATATAACGTCGTAACGTTTGTTAGGAACCGATTTACCAAACCGTAGATAAAATTACCAAGATTTGGTTGGTAAATTGGTTGCAAAAAGTATATTTTGGTTGGTAAATCGGTTGGTATTGGTTAGGTTAGGTTAGGTTAGGTTAGGTCTGGTTAGGATAGGTTAGGATAGGTTAGGTTAGGTTAGGTCTGGTTAGGATAGGTTAGGATAGGTTAGGTTATGTTAGGTTAGGTTAGGATAGGATAGGTTAGGTTAGGTTAGGTTAGGATAGGTTAGGTTAGGTTAGGATAGGTTATGTTAGGTGAGGTTAGGTTAGGTTAGGATAGGTTAGGTTAGGTTAGGTTTTTAGGAGAATGGTTGTTAGGTTAAGTTAGGATAGGATAGGTTAGGTTAGGTTAGGTTAGGATAGGTTAGGTTAGGTTAGGTCTGGTTAGGATAGGTTAGGTTATGTTAGGTTAGGTTAGGATAGGATAGGTTAGGTTAGGTTAGGATAGGTTAGGTTAGGATAGGTTATGTTAGGTGAGGTTAGGTTAGGTTAGGATAGGTTAGGTTAGGTTAGGTCTGGTTAGGATAGGTTAGGATAGGTTAGGTTAGGTTAGGATAGATTAGGTTATGTTAGGTTAGGTTAGGATAGGTTAGGTTAGATTAGGATAGGTTAGGTTAGGTTAGGATAGGTTATGTTAGGTGAGGTTAGGTTAGATTAGGATAGGTTAGGTTAGGTTAGGTTAGGTTTTTAGGAGAATGGTTGTTAGGTTAGGTTAGGATAGGATAGGTTAGGTTAGGATAGGTTAGGTTAGGTTAGGTTAGGTTAGGTTAGGATAGGTTATGTTAGGTTAGGTTAGGTTAGGTTAGGATAGGTTAGGTTAGGTTAGGTTAGGTTTTTAGGAGAATGGTTGTTAGGTTAGGTTAGGATAGGATAGGTTAGGTTAGGTTAGGTTAGGTTAGGTTAGGATAGGTTATGTTAGGTTAGGTTAGGATAGGTTAGGTTAGGTTAGGTTAGGTTAGGTTAGGATAGGTTATGTTAGGTTAGGTTAGGTTAGGTTAGGATAGGTTAGGTTAGGTTAGGTTAGGTTTTTAGGAGAATGGTTGCCACACGCCCGGGAGATGGTAGGGGTGGGGTGGAGGTTGGTAGGCGTGTGGCAACCATTCTCCTAAAAACCTAACCTAACCTAACCTAACCTATCCTAACCTAACCTAACCTAACCTAACATAACCTATCCTAACCTAACCTAACCTAACCTAACCTAACCTATCCTAACCTAACCTAACATAACCTATCCTAACCTAACCTAACCTAACCTAACCTAACCTATCCTATCCTAACCTAACCTAACAACCATTCTCCTAAAAACCTAACCTAACCTAACCTAACCTATCCTAACCTAACCTAACCTAACCTAACATAACCTATCCTAACCTAACCTAACCTAACCTAACCTAACCTATCCTAACCTAACCTATCCTATCCTAACCTAACCTAACAACCATTCTCCTAAAAACCTAACCTAACCTAACCTAACCTATCCTAATCTAACCTAACCTCACCTAACATAACCTATCCTAACCTAACCTAACCTATCCTAATCTAACCTAACCTATCCTAACCTAACCTAACATAACCTAATCTATCCTAACCTAACCTAACCTATCCTAACCTATCCTAACCAGACCTAACCTAACCTAACCTATCCTAACCTAACCTAACCTCACCTAACATAACCTATCCTAACCTAACCTATCCTAACCTAACCTAACCTATCCTATCCTAACCTAACCTAACATAACCTAACCTATCCTAACCAGACCTAACCTAACCTAACCTATCCTAACCTAACCTAACCTAACCTATCCTATCCTAACTTAACCTAACAACCATTCTCCTAAAAACCTAACCTAACCTAACCTATCCTAACCTAACCTAACCTCACCTAACATAACCTATCCTAACCTAACCTAACCTATCCTAACCTAACCTAACCTAACCTATCCTATCCTAACCTAACCTAACATAACCTAACCTATCCTAACCTATCCTAACCAGACCTAACCTAACCTAACCTATCCTAACCTATCCTAACCAGACCTAACCTAACCTAACCTAACCTAACCAATACCAACCGATTTACCAACCAAAATATACTTTTTGCAACCAATTTACCAACCAAATCTTGGTAATTTTATCTACGGTTTGGTAAATCGGTTCCTAACAAACGTTACGACGTTATATATTTAAAAAGGAAAAATGGGGGTTGGGGGGTCGTGTCGTTTTCGGCTACAATTCCAAGGTCACATCAAATATCTATCTCTCTACTAAAAAGAGTTTTGGTGGAATGGAGGTAACAAATTACAAAGAATATTATTTTAAAACATTTATTTATTTATTTTTAATGACGTACTAAATGCTCACATATCTCGCTTGTTAAAGATCCCCACAAAATCTTGTGTAATGTCCAAATCCATAAGGTAGAAGTCGTGGGTTTGCAGCTCCAATAGTATTTCGGGCATTTTTTCCTGTAGAGTAGCCAACTCAACATCCGCTAACTCTACCTTGTAGGGGATTGCAATGGGATTTTTAAATTTCTTTGCAATGTCGGTTGGTTTTGGTTGGTACATCGGTTGGTAAAAGTATATTGTGGTTGGTAAATCGGTTGGTAAAAGTATATTTCGGTTGGTAAATCGGTTGATCTTGGTTGGTAAATCGGCTGGATTTGGTTGGTAATTTCGGTTCGGTTAAATAGTGGCCGGACTAACACCCGTTTGGACTGTGGTATGCATAGGTTTAGGCAAAAGTAGGAATTAAGTCTAGGTTAACAATATTTTAACACGATACATAAAAACATGTGCTACACCCTGGTAGACAACGGAGGAAACTACGTTTAACAGATTATACACATTAAATGTACCTAGGCCGTGGTGGGCAAAAGTAGGAAACTCTAATAGGTTAGGTTAACTATCTTAACACATTATATAACACATTATATAAATATATAACACATTATATAAATATATAACACATTATATATGTATATAACACATTATTGTAACAGCTGATTGGCTGTGGATGGGCAAAAGTAGGAAACTTATAGGTTAGGTTAACTATCTTAACACATTATATCTTAACACATTATATATAACACATTAATTGTACCAGCTGATAGGCTGTGGATGGGCAAATGTAGGAAACTTATAGGTTAGGTTAACTATCTTAACACATTATATCTTAACACATTATATAAAATATATAACACAATAATTGTACCAGCTGATTGGCTGTGGATGGGCAAAAGTAGGAAACTTATAGGTTAGGTTAACTATCTTAACACATTATATAATTATATAACACATTATTGTAACAGCTGATAGGCTGTGGATGGGTAAAAGTAGGACACTTATAGGTTAGGTTAACTATCTTAACACATTATATAAATATATAACACATTGTATATATATATATATATACAGTATAACACATTATTGTAACAGCTGATTGGCTGTGGATGAGTAAAAGTAGGACACTTATAGGTTAGGTTAACTATCGTAACACATTATATAAATATATAACACATTATATATATATAACACATTATTGTAACAGCTGATTGGCTGTGGATGGGTAAAAGTAGGATACTTATAGGTTAGGTTAACTATCTTAACACATTATATAACACATTATATAAATATATAACACATATATATATAACATTAATTGTACCAGCTGATTGGCTGTGGATAGGCAAAGGTAGGAAACTTATAGGTTAGGTTAACTATCTTAACACATTATATAATTATATAACACATTATTGTAACAGCTGATAGGCTGTGGATGGATAAAAGTAGGACACTTATAGGTTAACTATCTTAACACATTATTGTAACAGCTGATTGGCTGTGGATGGGTAAAAGTAGGACACTTATAGGTTAGGTTAACTATCTTAACACATTATATAAATATATAACACATTATATATATATATATATATATAACACATTATTGTAACAGCTGATTGGCTGTGGATGGGTAAAAGTAGGAAACTTATAGGTTAGGTTAACTATCTTAACACATTATATAACACATTATATAAATATATAACACATTATATATATATAACACATTAATTGTACCAGCTGATTGGCTGTGGATGGGTAAAAGTAGGACACTTATAGGTTAGGTTAACTATCTTAACACATTATATAATTATATAACACATTATTGTAACAGCTTATAGGCTGTGGATGGGTAAAAGTAGGACACTTATAGGTTAACTATCTTAACGCATTATATAAATATATAACACATTATATATATATAACACATTATTGTAACAGCTGATTGGCTGTGGATGAGCAAAGGTAGGAAACTTTAGGTTAACTATCTTAACACATTATATAATTATATAACACATTATTGTAACAGCTGATTGGCTGTGGATGGGTAAAAGTAGGCCACTTATAGGTTAGGTTAATAGGCAAAAGTAGGAATTAAGTCTAGGTTAACAATATTTTAACACGATACTTAAACACATGTGCTACACCCTGGTAGACAACGGAGGAAACTACGTTTAACAGATTATACACATTAAATGTACCTAGGCCGTGGTGGGCAAAAGTAGGAAACTCTAATAGGTTAACTATCTTAACACATTATATAACACATTATATAAATATATAACACATTATTGTAACAGCTGATTGGCTGTGGATGGGCAAAAGTAGGAAACTTGTGGTAAACATAGGCAAAAGTAGGAAACTTTAGGTTAGGTTAACTATCTTAACACATTATATAACTATATAACACATTATATAAATATATAACACATTACATATATAACACATTATTGTAACAGCTGTTACAAGTAGGCTGTGGTGAACATAGGCAAAAGTGGGAAACTTATAGATTAGGTTAACTATCTTAACACATTATATACATATATAACACATTATATAAATATATAACACATTAATTGTACCAGCTGATTCAAGTAGGCTGTGGTGAACATAGGCAAAAGTAGGAAACTTATAGGTTAGGTTAACTATCTTAACACATTATATAAATATATAACACATTATATAAATACACATTGAATTGTACCAACTGTTACAAGTAGGCTGTGGTGAACATAGGTAAAAACTTTTCATACATAGGTTAGATTAACTATCTTAACACATTATATACATATATAACACATTATATAAATATATAACACATTATTGTACCAGCTGTTACAAGTAGGCTGTGGTGAACATAGGCAATAGTAGGAAACTTATAGGTTAGGTTAACTATCTTAACACATTATATACATATATAACACATTATATAAATATATAACACATTAATTGTACCAACTGTTACAAGTAGGCTGTGGTGAACATAGGTAAAAACTTTTCATACATAGGTTAGATTAACTATCTTAACACATTATATAACTATATAACACATTATATAAATATATAACACATTACATATATATATATAACACATTATTGTACCAGCTGTTACAAGTAGGCTGTGGTGAACATAGGCAAAAGTGGGAAACTTATAGGTTAGGTTAACTATCTTAACACATTATATACATATATAACACATTATATAAATATATAACACATTAATTGTACCAGCTGATTCAAGTAGGCTGTGGTGAACATAGGCAAAAGTAGGAAACTTATAGGTTAGGTTAACTATCTCAACACATTATATAAATATATAACACATTATATAAATACACATTGATTGTACCAACTGTTACAAGTAGGCTGTGGTGAACATAGGTAAAAACTTTTCATACATAGGTTGGATTAACTATCTTAACACATTATATACATATATAACACATTATATATATAACACATTATTGTACCAGCTGTTACAAGTAGGCTGTGGTGAACATAGGCAATAGTAGGAAACTTATAGGTTAGGTTAACTATCTTAACACATTATATACATATATAACACATTATATAAATACACATTGATTGTACCAACTGTTACAAGTAGGCTGTGGTGAACATAGGTAAAAACTTTTCATACATAGGTTAGATTAACTATCTTAACACATTATATACATATATAACACATTATTGTAACAGCTGATTGGCTGTGGATGGGTAAAAGTAGGAAACTTTAGGTTAACTATCTTAACAAATTATATATATAACACATTATATATATAACACATTATTGTAACAGCTGATAGGCTGTGGTAGGCAGAAACTTATAGGTTAGGTTAACACAAGCACATTACAATTTGGACACTACTATTTGTTGTCAGAGTAACCTAGAGGTACGACTCAGAACCCATACCGTAAGACGTACGCGAGTTTTTCGCGGTCGCGAAAAACTCGGTAAGTCTTACGGTAAGGGGTTCGTGTCCGAACTTCTACGAAATGTTCTGGCGTTGGCGGCACTGCGTTGAATATCCGACTGGTAATACTATGAGGTTAGGTTAACTATCTTAACACATTATATAAGTATATAACACATTATATATATATATATATATATAACACATTATTGTAACAGCTGATTGGCTGTGGATGGGCAAAGGTGGGAAACTTTAGGTTAACTATCTTAACACATTATATAATTATATAACACATTATTGTAACAGCTGATAGGCTGTGGATGGGCAAAGGTGGGAAACTTTAGGTTAACTATCTTAACACATTATATAATTATATAACACATTATTGTAACAGCTGATAGGCTGTGGATGGGCAAAGGTGGGAAACTTTAGGTTAACTATCTTAACACATTATATAAATATATAACACATTATTGTAACAGCTGATAGGCTGTGGATGGGCAAAAGTAGGACACTTATAGGTTAGGTTAACTATCTTAACACATTATATATATATATATAACACATTATTGCGGTTACAACATGGCGGCTTATATACTACGTTAAATATCCGACTTGTAATACTATGCACGATAGCTCAGTCGGTAGCGTGTCCGCCTTCAAATCCAAACTTCACAGGTTCGAATCCCACCGGTATTAAAAAAGTTAAGTGTATGACGTCATGTGTGTATGACGTCGTGTGTGTGTCTCGACAACAATAATACGTTACAGGTGGGGGACCAATGGGTAAAGGGAAGGGGCCTAAAGGGGAGGGGCAAGGGGAGGGGTGGGAGGAGGTGGGGGACCAATGGGGGAAGGGAAGGGGCCTAAAGGGGAGGGGCCTAAAGGGGAGGGGCAGGGGGAGGGGTGGGGGGGACCAATGGGGGAAGGGAAGGGGCCTAAAGGGGAGGGGCCTAAAGGGGAGGGGCAGGGGGAGGGGTGGGGGGACCAATGGGGGAAGGGGCCTAAAGGGGAGGGGCAAAGGGGGAGGGGCAAGGGGGGGGCAAAGGGGGAGGGGCAAAGGGGGAGGGGCCAAGGGGGAGGGGCCAAGGGGGAGGGGGAGGGGTGGGGGTACCCCCACCATTTTTGTCCTCAACCGACGGGCACTCTACTGTTATTCCTTAGCCCACAGAACAAATAAACATAACAATAATGTTATTACACCTGTTGCCTAGCTCTAGTTAACATTTCAGCTGAATTTAACATTGAAAAATTGTCTCTGGAAAATAGATGAATTTACGAATTTCTGAAATATTTAAGTGCCTGTAGCTCCTAAACGGTTGGAGACATAGAAAAAATACCCAAGAATAAAAAACTTAAAATAATGCCATAAAAAATGGCGGTTCCTATTGGAAAACTACAAACTGGTTATACTAGAAAAATAACTGATATAAACAATTTAGATTTACCTCGAAAAATCCTTTGGTGTTACATTTTAATTTTTTGTGACTTTGGTACTTATCTAATAAAACAGCGGTCTTACAACGATTTCAATTACCCTGTATATCAAAATTCTACTACTCATTTGAATTAATTGTAGAAAACTGCATAGTTAGGTACCTTCTTTTTTAACTCTTTTTTTAGGTTAGGTCTCAGGATACTTCACGGATGATTTATACTAAAACCTAATCTATAATTCGACTTATCAGTATTGTCTCAAAACTACAAATACATGTGAAAAACCAAAAGGTAAGTTATTTATTTTCTTCCTTAAAAAAACTATTTAATAAAATTAGAACATAAATTTAAATATTAAAATATCTTAAATCGAAGTTTTGTGTCGCCATTACATTTGAAATACCGCTAATGGTTTGCTTGTTTTATTATACGTCTGCTACAGAAATGCATTTAACTTGTGAAAATAAATGTGGGCACTTAAGAATACAAAACTGTTATAACGCTTGGGGATTGATTATCCTGCATTTACAGAATGTAATTATGAAGAATATTTATTCATTTGTTTCAGCATTTTATTGTTTAACCATTTAATCAAATCTTTACCAAGTTTAATGTTAGTATTTTAGACTAGATTAAGCCATAATACATGTTCCCGCTTTTGTAGGGTTCTAGCGTCCATTAAATTTGTATGGATACGATAGTTTATTAGTTTGCTTTAAACCATGTCTAAAACTAAATCTATGTGTCGGATATCCGAACCTCAGGGCCTCACATTAGTGGGTACTGCCTTGGCTATTCCGAGGATACCTAACTGGATCTACAACTTTTTCCATGTAGTCTAGGTTAGATCCTTCTCTTTCAAATTTACTAATCGGTCTCTCTTGACCAATTCTTGTTCCATTCCGATACTGACGCTATCGAGCGCTAGGGTTCTTTGTTTTATGTTCGTTTCTTCTATTTTTCACAAGGCGACCGGGAGGTTTTTCACCTTTAAACAACAAGAAGAAAAATTACATTTGTTTTGGTGCCTCTATAGTCCAAATGAATAAACCAAATGTTTATAGTTTTTGCTTTTCTCTTCTTATCGTATTCTTGTAGTACATTTTGGGCGTTTTAATATTTGTGTAAAAAAACTCTTTGAAAAAGAGTAATTTCTCTACTATAAGTACTTAAGCCGAAGTTTTTTGATACATACAATTTTTTTTAAATCGAGTTCTCATCTAAATTACCATTAGAGACCCTAAGTAAAACAAAAGTGAATTTTGAAACAATATCTGCCTATCTGTAAACCATGCGTATTGGGGATGAAACAAATCTACAAATTGTAACCGAATTACGTCTGTGGACATATATAGAAACTTTTAATTTTAAAGGTAGCCGCTTTAAGATAAAAACATAATTTGTGGTTTTCTCAAAATAGACTCTAACGATTTTTATAGATTTTTTTAAAAATTTATCACCTAAGGACACATACGAAGTGTAGTAGTCACCATTTACCCAAAAATGTAGTTTTAGGATTAATCGGTGAAAAAAAAAATTTTTTTAACTACTATGAATCTGTTTACGCGTCTAAAGCACCACATAGACGACAAACAGACATTCGAAAAACCTTTTTTTTTTATTCAGGGATTCCCCTAAAAACACGATTTTTTTTTTTTACTAACACAACGTTCTCTATAGCCGCTACTACTAGAAAATAATAAAAGTTTTTGTAGTGCCATTTTTGAGTAGCCTAGAGGGAACAAATATTTTGTTGTGTTGGTATTTCTTCTTGTATATGATTGTGTAAGAATGTTTGTTTTATTGTTTATCTCTGGTCTACACTCTACAGGATTGAAGTAATATATTCGTACCATATAAACCTTTCTATATTTAATATTCTAGTTGTGAACAACGAATCCAGGATTTAGTTTTTTTTTTAATTAAAAATATTATAAACAATTTTTGAAAAATTGAATTGGTTTTGATTAGAATTAGAGGATTTTTATTTCATCGTTTGACATGATTAGTTAGTATATTAATGCAATTTTAGTTAAGGTCAGACAGTTGTTATAAATACAATGGTTTAGACCGAAAAGAAGGGAAGGTTTGGAGGAGAAGTTTGTCTCTTATTCAACCTGCAGGGGAGGCTTATGTCTGCCCATTTTACTTGTAGGATATTACAATAGTACCCTGTCAATCCCAGATTCGTAACAAGACTCTATCTACTCTAAGATACCATTCATTCAAAACCGAATATCTTGATACTTTCTCCACATAAACGTATAGTGAAAGTAATGAGATGGGTCAAAAATCTGTCAGTTTTTAGCTGATCCTGAACAAAAAAAGTGGTTTTCTGTACAGTGCTAATGTACGACCGGTCTTAATTAAATTTTGAATGTGGGTATATTTTGGCCATATCTTATGAATGGTTGTAATAAGAAAAAAATACAATTTTTCAAAATCGACTTTAACAATTTTGATCAGATATTACTTTAGTATAGCCTCAAACAAAACGTATCGGTTACCATTTCTTCAAAAATTCTCGTTTGTAAGTTATCGGTAAAACAAATTACATGATTGATTATAAGTGCGCCGGCTGTTTTACTTTGGAAAGTATTTTATATATTTAAAAAAGCTGAAAGGAAACTCCTATGAACTTTTCATGTTGTCATGTTTTCAGTGTTAAAATTTTGATACAATCAGCCATTTTTCCAATATAGCGACAACTTCAAAATTTCATATAAAAATTACTATTGATGGTTTTAGATGCTAAAAATAATTTGAAGTGTGTGTGTCTTAACATAATGTATGATTGATATAATTGAGCTGTTTTACTTGGAATGCATTTAATATATTAAAAAGGCGAATGGGACTTCCCATTTTTCCAATACGGCGGTCAACTTCAAATGTTTTTATAGAAATGCGGGAAATGTCTTTTTGTTATGATGGTTTTAGATTCTAAAAATAATTTTAAGATTTTATTGTTTATATTTTGATACATCAAATTGTTTGGGATCTATAAAGAAAACATGGAGTATGAAAAACAATATTTTATTAGTTAGTTTTCAGAGATAAATTTTCTGTATTTAAAACAGTTGAATCGAGATTAAAATTGGAAGGTAGATAGAGTATAATTTAAAAAAGAAATCTAACTTCAGATTAGTCATACGAGGTGACTGAAAAGAAACCATCACCGCTTCTTATTTTAAAAATATTTTAATTCTGTTTGCGATAATCTCTTTAAATTAGAGGAGCAATCTAATAAAAGATAGGTTTAAGTTATTTAATTGTAGCTAGTTAGATCATAGAGGTTGTTCAAATATTTCAATTGGCACGTATAGGCTTATTACACCTTATTTTAAACGTTTCTGTGATACAAGAAAAATTACAAAGAAAATTTAATTCTAACCACTCCCAAAATATGGGCGGCCAAAAGAGTTGTTTTATTTTCAAACTAGTAATATATTTTTACTTCATATTAAATGTTAAAATTGTTCTTCTTGAACCTTCATGCAGTAGTACAGTAGTCTTTACTTAAATATGTTTTCAAAAGTCAATTTTTTAATTTTTAAAAAATGATTAAATCCGCTACTTTCATTCATAAAAGAGTTTTGTTGTTAAAAACCCACTGAACAGAACGTATTCGTTCAAATTCATGTATAAATTTTCCGGTTGTTTTTATACCATCTCTTTCAAATGTATTGTACGTGTTTAAATTTTTGTACCATACTAATTTCCATATGAAAAATTTTACACAAAATATTTGTTTTCGAATTTGGAGACATTTGAGAATAAGATTATGTTTATGGAGATTTTGAAACAATCTTTATGAATATTTTCACTGATGTTAGAATAATGTTTATTATTATTGTTCATCATGAACAATTTTTTTTTTTTTGTAAAATTTCACCAATATTACTGTTTTCTGAAGTAAAACTTCCATAAAACTCTGATTTTACCAGACTTGAAATAAATATGTTGTATAGGATGTTTTCAAATCTTAATTCTAACTCTCCCAGCATGGTGAGCTCACCATCAATTCTCCAACTCTAAAGGCTTACACTTAGAAACTACGATTAGTCTTGTGTGTTATTTTATAACAACCCCATAGCTGATTTTTTTAAAACTGATAACTCAGGAAATAATATTTTTGGAGAGATGGTAACCGATACGTTTTATTTGGGTTCTTAAAGGCTACACAAGAGCAAATTTTTTTCAAAATTATCATAGCCGATTTTGAGAAAATTATAATTTTGTGTTTTTCTTTACGACAGCAACCCTAATATTTTTAGTTATAAAAAAGGTTGTTTTAATTATGCCCACATAACCAATTTTCGGAAAACCACTTTTTGTGTTCACGTCCGGAATTGCCTAGTTTCCCAAATATCAGCCATTTTGTTTTTACATATATATATTTTTTTACCTCCAGAACGGTTCAACTGATTAAATTGAAACTTGGCATGGTACCTAATAAGGTAAAGGAACTATTTTGAAAAAAATAACCAACAAAATCCAATAAACATTTTCAAAATTGCTGCTTAAATTTTAAAAATCTGAAAAAAAAACCAAAAATATTATCTACTTTAAAACAATTTAATTCGAATTTAGAAATCATAACTGAATAAATAATTATTACAAAATGAAATTTTGTAACGAAGAATATTTAGGTTATAGATATAGTATAGGAAACCCCTCATGAGAAATCAATTCAGACAATATTATTATGTGTCTAGGGACTGCTCTCAAAGCTTGTTAAAACCTACTTTATCTTGTATTTCTGACACACCAATATTTACACAAGTTTATATTGATAGAGCCTGAAAGCTAATCCATTTTTATTTTTAAAAAATACTGTTTCTTTCGAAAATTTTATAGTAACTTTACTATCACATACGTACAGAAAATTGTGTTATAGTTCAAAAAACCAATGTTTGAACTAACTGTCCACTAAACTCAATTAAGTGTTACTTTAAATGATATGTGTTCAATGCTTTATATATCAAATCAGTGGACAATCATCAAATTTGATGAGGGCATTTTTAACCATCTCAAATTTGACAATTTTAAACACAAGATTATGAACTGCAAACATTATTTCGAAATAATATTGAATCACAAACTCTCAAGTCCTCATTATAGTTAGTAAGTGCTTGACAATTCCAAGGATACAACTGGATTTACACCTTTTATTTCATGTAGTCTTAGGTTAGATCCCTCTCTTTTATCTTCCCAATAAGGTCTCTTTTGACCAACCCTTGTTCTTTCCCGACCCTGACGTTATTAGAGTATTTGAGGGCTAGGATAGCGATCTAGTCACGTCGTTTGTCAGAGCAGTGGGGGTACAGCGATTCATTACATTTTCAGCAGCACGAATCCAATTCACTCTACAGTGTGTTTTTAATTTTACTGAGAGTCTCTAAAAACTAATACAAAACTTACTGGTCATTATCCCCCTAAATGACGGTTCGGGGTTATTGATTATAAAGTAAAAAGAACCTGAACTCTGTCATATGTGTGGCGGTACCACTTAGGCTCGGGACCGATAGTTGAACGGGATCTACTTTACGACAGCGAACAGCTGATCGGAACTGCAGCTATGTTGAGCACGCTAGTCGAAGAGAGAAGTGATGCATCTGTTCCTGTGACGTTTGGCTTCTATATTTTATTTCTAAATTACACTATGGCTGTTTAGTTAACTGTAGCCATAGCGTAGGGTCAATGATCAATCCCCAATTAAGACGCGTTGTTTATTAATTTTAAACGAATCGAGACGACAATAAGTATCCCCAAGTTCAACATTTTGTTTAAATATTTATTGCGTTGTGTGGATATTTTATTACTTATTACCTTTAATTAGGTAAGGTATTATAAATTAAATTAATCGCTTCTTAGCTGGGCACCCTATTGGTATGGGCAGACCTGGGGTAAGTGTTACAGACCTTTAAATGGGCATGAGCCAAACCAGTATCGCATTCCTAAATGTAACATTATCGCCACATATTGCATTTCAAACGTTACACATGAAAGTTGGAATATATTAAAATCGTCGAAATCTATTTTAAACTTAAACTAATGTACTAAACGCCATGTAAAACAAAATTACTGTTGTTACCAATGGCTTTTCTTTTGGTAAACCCAACCCATTTGGTATAGCGAGCTTCCCAATATAGACTACCATTTTATTTTTTTTAGATCTTAGTGGATCTCACACATTTTAACAAGTGTGTCTTATACATTTTTGAAACCGGTTCCATGGACTCCTCGGAGGTGGAAAGTTCAAGCCTAAACAGATAAGCTGAGTCCTAACTAGTTCCAAGTATAAATTTTGAACTACTCTTTTTCTTGGGTTATAAAGGTATTGTTCCACAACTTTTCTATCGCTGACCAGGTTTTACCGTTCTACAGATGTTTTGTTTTTCCATCAAAGTATGATTTTGTATTCTCCGCCATCAGCTATTTCAAAGTTATG
The DNA here is from genome assembly GCA_963513935.1 of Aphrophora alni. NCBI lineage: Eukaryota > Metazoa > Arthropoda > Insecta > Hemiptera > Aphrophoridae > Aphrophora > Aphrophora alni. Next base: position 151,261,416 of record OY740766.1, read on the forward strand.
TTTTGTGTTTTTTACCGTAAACTTTGGTGATCTGTTTCTTAGATTATCAGCCGAGTCATTTCCTATCACTCCACAAGATGTACACCTTTATTTTAGGTGTTGTCACATCTCTTAGGAAATGTCTTGTTTCCTGCATACCCCTAGCGTTCGAAAAACAATCATTAATTTCATGAGCAATTAGGAAAACGCCGTAATAAACTCTAATTTTGAAAATTTCGAACTTTGATGTCGGCACTCAAGTTCTATTTACTCGATAACGCCTGAACAGTTTTGAACAGGTGAAACGTTTTTTAGACACTTAAAACCTCGATTTTAGTAAAGTCTGATCAAATACGTTAGGAACTTTTTTAGAAGAGAGAATTTTGAGTTTTCATCTTTGGCAATGTCCCAATACATGTTTAGCATGATTGGTCCCCCCCGCCCTTGTTGCTTAAAGACCAAAAAACTCTCGGTTATTCAACCCTCCCCCTTACATCTGGAATACTATAATAGCCATAGGGTTAGAAGAGAACAAGAATAGTTAAGAAGGATCTGGTAGGAAAGATGAAATAGAGGGATCTAACCTCAGACTACATAGAAAAATGTGTAGATCCAGATAGATTTCTCGGGATTGCTAAACCCATACTCACTCTAGTGAACGTTTGAGGCACAGCGTGATTGGTATTTAGATATGTATATGGGTGTATATATATATATTTTTTTTTTTATTATTATTATTATTATTAATAAACACTTAATATTACTCTGATATACAAAGGAGATTATTAAAACTATTTTAATAAGTTCTAGTATCCATTAATCCGAAGTATAAAAATGACAGTATAAATACATAGTGACACGATAAGATATTATGTACGCCACATCCCACTTCTAGCTCCATGAAATTTATAAATTATAAAATGGTGCAATGCTACCTCTGCAGTATGGCGAAATCCTTGGATCAACATTGATGTTGAGTAAAATTTTAATGAGTTGTTCCTGTCTTACGATAGATTGATTCCAAACATAGTTCACATCTCGTATTTCCTACTTTGGCTGGTTTTTATGCAATAGAAAGATATAATTTATTTTTAATTAGTCTATGTTAGAAGATTAACGTAGTAGTTTGTGTGTTTTTTATTTCCCTATCTTTTAAAATGTGTTATATACGAAATGTAAACAATAAAAGAAATTAAACTAACTTTCTCACATGCGCATATATAAAAGAATATACGTCTATGGGCCATCGTGGTACTTACCCAAAACGATATACAATTTAACACAATAAGATCCTTTATATGTAACACCCAAAAGTTCGTCTCTTGGGTATAGTAAGAAATGTTAGATCAAGGGTAAGTTTGTTTAAAATATTGTCGCTACACTTTTAATTGGTAACAAGAATCTGCATTTCTGAAAACCTATAAGTTTTGTTTGAGTTCAATTTAACAAATTTGGTTCCTTTCGTGGGTCCGGAACCGGTGTTCGGGATCTCCTATAGACATGCCAGGGCAGCGGTTGATACGTGGATGCGGGAGGGGATGAACAGGGTCTGGACGAATTCAACCACTAGTAGACTTGCTAAAAGGTTATTTAGACCAAGCAAGAAACATGCGGAACAACTCATCTCTCTCAGAAGGGACAACATGAGGTGGGTGGTTGGGCTCTTAACGAGCCACTGTCACCTCAGAAAACACCTACACAGGATAGGAATTGCTGCAGATAATACTTGCAGGAAATACTTGTGGTTTGGCTGAAGAGTCCGCAGAACACATTCTTTTAGAGTGTGAGGCGTTAGGACGAGCCAGGCTATACTCTCTAGGCCCTCCGGGGGAAAGAGATGGAAACCATCCTAGACAACCCTATCGGTAGTATCTGTTCCTTCATAAGGATGACGGGTATTACTGAATGGGTGTAGGAAGGAAATTGGGGCGGCAAAAGATCGACAGGTCGACGCCGGTGAGGCCTCTGAAGGAGGCTTTCACAGCCCAGAACGAAAAAAAAAAACAAATTTGATTAAAACACATTAGAGCCGATTTGAGAAAATTTCAATCAGTTTGTTTTAAGACAAAATAACCTCCAAATTTTGATTTGTTGAACAAAAATATAAAATCAACGAGATATTGCTAAAATTGGCCAAATTTGACTAAAATGTGCCCACACATCTGGGCTGGAGAGCACGTTTTAAAACTTTTAGGGGGTCCAGGTTCCCTAATCTGTAAAAAAAAAAAAATTGATTTGTTTTAATCCTTTACATAATTTCAGTATACGAAGTATTAAAACAAGTAAAAAGCAATTAATTGAATTTTAATTTGCCAATGTAAGACTGTTCACGAAGTAAATTTATCTTTTAGATGTTTATCCCTTTCCATGGGCGTACCCAGCGAGGGGCAGGGGGGGCAGCTGCCCCCCCCCCCCTGGAAGCAAAAAAATATCTTTATTATACATTTTGTTGCTGGAATTTAATACAATTCTTGAAATAAATATTTTAATAATTAATTGTATATTGAATGACCATGGCTTGCCCCCCCCCCTAATTTTGATCCTGGGTGCGCCCTTGTCCCTTTCTCTTAAAATGTTTTAAACACGAAAAAAGCAATTACAGTATACTAACGAATTATAAGTCACACCAATCATGTTTTGACAATTTATATTGTCAAAAAATGTATCTAGACCAGAAATCAATAAAAGTAATGTTTTTCACCCATGACGTAACCATTTCATTTGTAAATAATTTGCGCAAAAACATTTTACAAAACAAAAACATCCGAAAATCGAATAAAAATCAACCAAATCTATTTTACACCTAAACTGCTAGATCGATTGTTGTCAGTCAAAAATTTAAAATGTACCATGGTCGCCATCTTTGAAAATATTTATAAATAGGACCTAAATTTGCTCTGCTTTTCTCATAAACGTGTCTTATTTGATTAAAATCGAATTCTTAATAACGGGTTGCAACGAGTATTCTCTGCTACAGAAGCTTGTATGTAGAGAAGGGTGACGAAAATGTGGTTTAGTATATCTTAGACACAAGGTTTTGCAATTAAAGCCCGCGGATCTCTTTATACTTAAATATAAAACTCTGACAATAGAGAATCAGTTTTGATAATTAATTTACAAACATTAAAAATAAGAGGGATTGCGATTGTGGTTAGGGTTAATTAATTGCATTTTCTTTTTCTTTTCATTTTTAAATTTATTATTGATTAACTTGAGATTATGCTCACGGGTTTAGGTTATTGATATTCAGATATCACACAAAATTCGAACGAAAGCGGTCGAGTCTATTATGAAAAATAACGTCTTTTATAACAGCCATATAGCTTCATTTTTAAATATTCTGACACTAACTTACGATCCGCATTTTAATAGACCACCAATATGTTTTGTTTGTGTCTTTAGAGGCTACTTTCCAGCAAAATTTGATTAAAATTGTTTAACCCTGGTAGATGTTAATTTGTTTTTAAATTCTTCGCTTGTTTAAAAATTAATAAAATATATTATTTTTATACAAAACCTAACTTATAAGACATCATTTTTCTCAGAAAGATGCATAGAATTCATCTATGTAATAAAAAAAATTTGAAACTGTTTTGGAGTAAGTATGTTACATGTCAAAAAATGATGTTATCATTTTTCAGAAAAACCTGTATCATCCAAAATCAATAGCTTACCACCTTTTTCTAAGATATACAAAAGTTTTGTGTAATATTTGTGAATATATTTAGGAATAAAAGGAAAAAAAATTGTTACATTTTCAAAATTTAAAAAAATATTTTATAAAAAAAGGTAAAATGGTCATTTTTTTTTCAAAAACTTACCAAAAAATAGGGCATATTTAGAGAAAAATGTAATTATGTGTTTTTTTCGTATGCCAGCTACCCCCAAATTTTGAGTTGTCAAAAAAACAATGTCCCAATGTGCCCACAAACCAAATTTTATTAAAATCCATCCACGTTTGGGTCCATTGCACGGGCGATAAAAGACAAGACGATATATAATCTCCAGCATCTTTCAAAAACCACTTTTATTTACCCTGGCGGCCGCAAAACTGATATAACCGCAAAATCTTGACTTCGATTGTTCCACCCATCGCATAACTTTATATTAGCCTAAATTTATATAAAAGAAAGTAAATAAAAATAATCCTTACTTACACAATTTGAAAACATTGTTTACATAAACATTAATTAGCCTAGCCTAAGTATACAATATAGAATTATGAATTATAATTATTTCCGTAATACTATTTGATTCTTTTATTTTACCAAAACATTTTAAAACCTACTGGGTTACAAAAAGAGGGAATTTTTGGAATGATATTTATCTCTATCCATCAGCATGAACAATGAGTAGACACTGATTAAATTTCGCTGTGTGGCTATATTTCATCAGCATCTCGAGAAGTTGTTCATAAGACCAACCAAATTTATATTTTATTTTGGATATATGATGAACCTAATGCAGTGGTTTTTATATCATTTACTTGTTCTTATTCTCGAGCAGTGCCAAATTGATCATCTAAGTTGCTCTTACATTATCCTCTAGATTATTAGAAGTTTGATTAGTGTTCACAAAAAGATGAATAGAGTAATTTAGTTGCACAGTAAATCAACCGATATTTGAAGAGGAAATCAGAATCTTCCATTTACAACTCGCAATATTGGTTGTCTTGAAACACTTGTTTCAATGGTTAAATTTATAATGGAACACGTGTTCTTTAAACTCAAATCAGTACGGTTTTTTGAAGTATATTATCTGGTATTTCAATTGATGCACGTATTTTTTAAATAAAAATACTGCGAAAAATAAAATTAATATTTAAGTTTGAGATATATGGGATACAAAATCGTTACCATTATTAACTTCAGTTTTGTATTTTCAAGCTTGTTCATCATATAAAATCGCACAAATAAAAAACTAAAGATAAATTTATCAGAATTTTAAAAGAAATTGCGCATCAATTAATACAAATTAAATTAACGTTACAAAAACTACAGGAATAATAGAATATATCTAAGGATTGTCGTTTTAGGAAAACACGAGCGTAGACATAAGTAGAACTTTTTATCGCCTCAGAAAATTTGTATTGGTTAATTGAAGTTCAACTTTATTTTTTAATGAAAACCCCTATTTCTGACACCAGAAATGAAAAGAACCGAAAATTTTATGTTCAGCTATGTATCCATGTAATGAGATAAACTAACTTTTGTGGGTCATTTCAAAGTCAAATAATTTTCTCAGCGAAACTCTAACGTTATACAATTTGAAAATTAAGGTAAGATTGTAGAATTTCACAGCTAGTTATAGAAATACCCTTTGCGCAACCTTAATACGCGCTATTTTCACGGAGTTTTTATCGTACTGAACGTTCTTTTTAACTTCTGAAATCAAAATTGAGGTTTACAATGATTAGTTAATGAAGTTTATCTTTAAATATAGCCCTCCGAGATCAAAGTCGTCATTTTTCTCCCCTACAAATTTTGGAAACAATTCTTGAGATTTAGAGGAAATTTGAGGGGGGGATTATCTAACATAAACTAGAAAAATTGTTTTATAAATATTTCTATAAATATACAAAGTGGCACTAATAAAATTTTAATAGTTTAAATCGATCGTACTTCACGGAATTTTAAAGGTAAATAATCCCACTGCGTTTTCTTAGAATAAAAAAATCTGGTTTGGACTATATTTATATAGGCCTACCAATCAACAAGAATTATGTCGCAGTGCAGGAGGCGCTTTTAAAACACTCTCCCCAGTCTTAATAATAATAAAACCAACAAGAAATATATAAATTTGTTTTGAATTAAAATGAAAAATCAATGTTCAATTGTTATTTGGGACAAATAATATTTTAGACATAAATTGATCGTTTTGAATGTAATTTCACGTCACCAAATCCTATGATTATTTTTCTTATTTAAAGATGTTACTCACTTAATACCTGTTCCGGACATTGCCCATTATCAGTTATGTCTAAATAAAAGTACAGAACACAATATAACAAACAAAAACAACAGTGTACACTCCGACTGGACGTCGCGTCGTTTAAAGAACACAAAAAATTATGTGAAATATTTTTGAGGCTGTTTAATTGAGGTATCTTTATTTCAAACCCTTTATAAGGATACATTTTTAATCAAGTATAATTTTCTAAAAACATAGTAATTAACCCAAAACCTAATTTTTTAAAATGTATACAGTTTTGGAAAAAACTTGTTAGATATAAATTTTTTTTTTCAATTGTTACAAGTGATTGATTTTTTCGAAAATCTGCCGTAGTTTTGTTGCAATTCTGACCCCCAAAAAAATACGTTTCTTTTTCGATCACTACCAAACTTCAGATATTTTTGGAATATTTACAAAAGAAATTGTGAGAACTAGATACCATATCTCCTTTCATCGTTTCGAATTTGAGATATGTCTCTATTTTGGGCATCGATAGATAAAACGTTGCCCTATATATAAATATGCTACCAATATGAAAATCTTATTCTCCACCACTGCCCAGACATAGCGCCATATTTTCATCTCCATGAAGTGACGGGAACAGATTTTATCGCAATAAACACCTCATGAAATACCTTGACTTTCGATCGTCTCAAAATGAGAGGTTTTTGACGGTGTAATTTTTCACTTAAACATCTATCTTTCAAACCGATTTAAGCGAAGCAAACTAAATTCAGTTAAAAAATTTCAAATGTCGAGTATTCATATTTTAAGGAGAAATTTACATGTACGATTTACACATGACTCGAACGAATACAATAAAATAAACCAACCTACACAAATATCCCCGTATAATTTAGATTACAAGGATTTAAAATTGAAATGGACTAAACCAAAGAGAAAACTTGCTCCAACTCCATTCATAATCTGTCTACTCCTGCTACAAGTACTGGCAACCACCCATCCCTGCCACCCTCTATCGATTACTTGCTGACGCACATACAATGCTTTCGGCTACATGTGTGCCTAGTCGGTTCTGTGTTCACAGAATTAGTCTGTTTATCAGTACAACACAATGCAATTCCTGCTCTTGTCAATCTCTGAACGCGTACATTTATTTAATCTTTATTCGTCACTTTGAGTATATATTTTGTAGAGGACTTTGTCTCTCCCTGAAACCACCCGCAGCCTTCCTCACTGAAACACCTGTTGAAATCAATAGTCAAATCGCATCAATGAAGTAAGAGTTCTCACATGGATTTGTGTAGACCTCAAGCAATTATTTCGGCTGTAGCGTTTGTTTTCATTTTACTGAATACAGTAATGTTTTTTTAACTGATGTGAGTTTTCATTTTTCTTTTATAACCTATAAATAATGTAGGTAAATTTAGGAGATGCGTCAACAAAATCAATGCCGAGTTTTTAACGAAATTAATGCCGTTTTGATGTCCTTAAAGTGTATTTTAAGTGCACAGGAAATTATATTTTGGAATAATGTCTGTGGACTGTGCAGTTCTAGTGTTAGGTTATAGACAGTCTTAACATCGACCAAACAATATTGAGGCATTAATTCAGCATGAAATATTGAGGCAGCCCAAAGGAATAATAGATTTTTACCATATTTATTATGTGGGCATATTTTGACCATATCTTGACAATTAATCTTTTCATTTTTTTTTAATTTGGGGTAGGGTACAATCAAAATTGTCTCTTAACGATAGCTATAAATATTATGTATACCGGTAGTTTATTAGACGGGTGTATGAGAAAGCTATAGTCCACTGCACGAAATCGGGCTTGTTTAGGGCTGTTGTCACATATTATGGAACCGGCCTGGCGAGGGATGGTCGAAAGTCGCTTACCCCTACGCACTAATTGACAACCTTGAGCGTCCAGTGTTGCCTAGTTCGAGCGTTAGACCGTTACTCGTCAGACTATTGCCTGTCCGTGTCTGTCGCTGCTCAGTACATTCGCTATAAGTTTCCGTAATTGTTTTTAAAGTATTTTTATTTTTGTGCGATATTTAATAGTGTATAAATTTTAAATCGTAAGACACTTTCCACTGTCTTTAGAACTGCTTAAATTTGAGTTCATAAAGCAAATAATAATATTGTTAAAAATTACAATCAAGTAAAGTTATTTTTATTTCAACGGTGAAATGGATTACATAACAAAATTCACCAAATTGTTAAGGGATGGATACGAAATTGTTGCTAATGATCAATATGCTTAGAACATCTTTGTAATATAATGAAAATATTTTTAAAAACCTGAACATATGAATATTTTATAAACAATTTACATAAACATAGTTTTTAGTTATGAAAAATAAAATAATAAAATGCTTATTTATGTATATCGTGCTATAACATGTAAGCACAAACTTTCCCACTGAAAGACATTTTCCATTTTATTTTATATTCCAACATTAGCAGGTTGGTGGTTTATATTGTAATTATTTTGTTAACAACTGTTTAAATTTATTAGTTTTGCAGTATAGGTTTTTTGATGAAAATATAGGTTTTGTTTCTGTGTGATCCTGGAAATGGTTGTTCATTTTCTTTTTCATTTGTTGGCAAACTCATTTCCGGCATTAATAAAAAACAATGTTTTTATAAAATTAAATAAAACAACGATTTTATAAAAATTTTGTTTTTTTTATTAATGCCGGAAATGAGTTTGCCTAAAAATGAAAAAGAAAATATAGGTATTAATTTAACACCCTTTAAAACATCTAATACATTTTCCGGGCAACTAAACTATGTAAATCAGTTGGTTTTCGATTCGAATACTCTCAACAATATTATCCGATTTCCACCAATTATAATGTTAGAATAATAAATATTTCTCTCAATTAAACGCTTCATGAAACGAACTCGGGTGAATTATCATTGATACAGCAGGTTCCTGTAAACCTTAACATAACAGGTTCAACCACCCCTGTAATCTTGGTGACACATTATTTACCATTTATATAAATTTAATACGTAAAATTTACCTTTGCGATTGGCTTCTACAATCGACATTATTTAAAAGTAACAATCATATTAAGCACTCAATGTATAATTTTCTTGTGAATGAAACTTGTAAGCTAGTACAAAATACTGGCTGTTCTGACCGTTTCACGAGCCATGTGGCAACACTGCATTTTCAGCCACCCGCCCGATTTCGTGCAGTGGACTATAGTGAAATGTTCTTAAACCTTTTATTTATTTAAAGACAAACCAGTTTTATTTTCCCAAATATATACAGGATGTTTCAAACAATTACAACTTTGTTAATTTATATAGATTTATTCAGACTACTTACAGAGTTGGTTTTGGTGTCATTTTGTAGTAAAATACATCACGAATATGTTCCAATGATTAACGTGGGTTTCACTGCCCCAAATCAGACAGTTGTGTGTACTCACTTTACCACTTACATAGAAAGTCGACTCATCACTGAAGATTATGTTTGCAATGAAATCTTCGTCATCATCCAATCGATGTAACATTTCCGCACAAAACCCCCTTACGGGCAACCCTATCAGTGTTTTAGTTTTTACAACATTATTATTCTGTACGGTTTGAGACGCAAACGTTTTCTCAACACACGCCAAACAGTCGCACATGAAACGTTCATCTCGCTAGAAGCACATCGGGTTTATTTGTAGGACTGTTAACAAAGTTTTACCTCACTTGCTCTGACATCGTCAAACACACCGGGATGCCCTGAGGAATTTTTATGATTTACTCGAATACTCGGTTTCAGTCAAACACTTATCTCACTAATAAATGGTAGGCCTACTGGGAGATACTCAGTACGAAAATTCTATTGCATAATTGTGGAAGACTTCCATTCAAACCAAAACACACAGCGAGCGCACGCGAGACCAATGAAGGCACCCGTCTTTCTTCCAACTGTCGCTACTCGCTAGCGCTTGTGGTGGTGCTACTCAATTTACTGACTGATTGAGAATACAACATAACACCAAAACAAGCTCTGCAAGTACTCTGAATAAATGTATGTATTTACAAAGTTGTAAAATTCTTTTTGAAGCGCTCTGTGCAATATACAAATTATGGAAATGTACTATAAATCAATTTCCGGAGGTTGTTTGAAATAATCCATTTTAGGTCTACAAGTAAAAATTAAACAGTGCAAAAACTTTGCACTAACTTTCTCAAACAAACAACCACAAAATCAAAAGTCCCCAAAATGTCTCTTCTTATTTCGCGCGTGAATTTCTTATTAGATATTGATATAGAAGGTCAAAATCACTTACGTAGTTTTCTAGAGAGTCACTTATGGTGTAAACAGCTTTTATTGAAACTGAGCTTATAATGAAGGTGTTCAATGTTCATTTGTTTTTGTTTTCCAAAACGTAATTTTCTTTTACTTTCGATTTGGCGCAAATTTAGGTCAATTTTCTCATATTCCCAATAGTTTTTCGAAATAATTTAAACCGTTTTTGAACAATTAGGTCTCGTGATCTTTTAGCTTCGTAGATGATTTTATTTATCTATAACTGTCAAACCTATATTTTTTTAGCGACCGCAAAAAACAAATAACTTTTTAAACGTTTAGAGGTTAAACTTTATAAAACTCGTAGTCGATTTTGAGAAATTCGAAATTATGAATTTTGGTTTACTCAAATATTTTCGCGAAAATTCCAATAGATTTTTTTTTACACATAATTTTCTGTACAGTACATCCATGTATGTAAGAAAGTAAAAATGGTCTGTCGTTTAAGCCTAAACAACGGCAATTTTTTATCACATTTTTTATGCCTGCCCACTTTTTGACCATTCAAAGACCATTTTCTCTCTCTTAATCTATTTAACTTTACATTTTTCAATAACTAAATGTAGCCTATTTATCGGTTTTTTATTGCATTTCTCTTTTTCTACCTCTATGTAGATAACTAGGCCTACTTCTTTCATGATTCTGGCGTTTAATATATTTTTCATTCATAACGCTCTTATTTTAATTTACAATAATTACACATCTAAAACACTTGCATCATTTCTCACATTCGCTTAGATTGAAACTTAGTTGTGAAAAATGTAATCACCAAATGAAAAATACATATCTCCACAACAAACAATTGTCAATACGACAATGTTTCGACTACTTTCTCATTATCATCGGTTGTTTATAGGAACTGACCTTGTACTACTAACCTACAAACTCTAGGAGCAATGTGAGACATTGGTCTAGCCTTTATATTTCAGTTTCACAAAGATAGTGTGCATGTGAGCAACTGTGACGATGACAATCTAATCAATGAAACATTCATTTTTTTAAAGAATTATGGGTGTTTTTATCATTTGATATCTTATGTTATTTATTTCATTAACATTATAAAATCCTCAGGTGTGTACCAATATTGATATGGGAGATCGGGTTAGGACATGGATTCCTACTTTTTTACTTGGCATCTATATAAAGGTATAACTAAGAAACAAGTTTTATCCATCACTACAATGTTAAGCATAAATCACAAAGTTACAGTTGTGTTAATTTAATAGTCATTGTTGGACAGCTTTAGAACTACATATATTTCATTTTATACATACTTTTGTGTCAGTCAAATGTAGTCCTTGTTTGTTATTTCCTTTTATGTGGCTACATGTTTCGCTGCCACAAGCAGCATCTTCAGGCCAACTTTATGTCCACAAAACACTTACACTTACACAACACTTATAACAATTATTTTTATACATTTTCTGTACACGTCATATATTAAATAGTTTAAATAAATTATGTTTAACATAGTTACACTTTTGAGGTACCTTTTTGAGGTAAAAAGAGGTACCTCAAAAGTGTAACTATGTTAAACATAATTTATTTAAACTATTTAATATATGACGTGTACAAAAAATGTATAAAAATAATTGTTATAAGTGTTGTGTAAGTGTAAGTGTTTTGTGGACATAAAGTTGGCCTGAAGATGCTGCCTGTGGCAGCGAAACATGTAGCCACATAAAAGGAAATAACAAACAAGGACTACATTTGACTGACACAAAAGTATGTATAAAATAATTTAATAGATTTTTTATTGGTTTTGATGTATATAATCCAAAAATGAATAGCCAGTCCACCTTTTCCATTACACCCTATATATAACAAATGTGATCTTCACTAAAACTATAAAACATCAATTATATAAACAATGTATGGATGATATTGTATGAAACTGTTAGAATATGGTTTACCAGGACAAAACCTTTATTACCCAAACTCTCAGAGTGATTTTACTGAGATACAGTTTTACAAGGGTAACTTGTGATCTATCCAACCCTCTTTAAATTCATCCACACGAGAATCATCAGCGGAAGAATCATCTTATAAAGTAACTATGCCATCTTTATCAAGCTCAGTAAAATCACGGTCGACTCTTATCAACTATAAAGAAAAATACTGCAGAAAAACGTACACTATAAAGCGATAATAATGGCAGTAGCTTTAATTTGTAACTATAAAATATTATTCTAAAACTTTAAAACTTCACCTTATCTAAAGCCCCTTCTTTCTACCACCATTACCTTTTATGATTCCTTTAAAACTGTAGCACAAGATACAGTTTTACAAGGGTAACTTGTGATCTACCCAACCCTCTTTGAATAAAGTGATAAAGGCAGTAACTCTAATTTGTAACTATAAAATATTATTCTAAAACTTTAAAACTTCACCTTATCTAAAGCCCCTTCTTTCTACCACCATTACCTTTTATGATTCCTTTAAAACTGTAGCACAAGATACAGTTTTACAAGGGTAACTTGTGATCTACCCAACCCTCTTTGAATAAAGTGATAAAGGCAGTAACTCTAATTTGTAACTATAAAATATTATACTAAAAGTTTAAAACTTAACCGTATCTAAAGCCCCCTCTTTCTACCACCATTACCTTTTATAATTTCTTTAAAACTGCAGTACAAGATACAGTTTTACAAGGGTAACTTGTGATCTACCCAACTCTCTTTGAATAAAGCGATAAAGGCAGTAACTCTAATTTGTAACTATAAAATATTATACAAAAAGTTTAAAACTTAACCTTATCTAAAGCCCTCTCTTTCTACCACCATAACCATTTATGATTCCTTTAATACTGCAGCACAAGATACAGTTTTACAAGGGTAACTTGTGATCTACCCCTCCCCTCTTTGAATAAAGCGATAAAGGCAGTAACTTTAATTTGTAACTATAAAATATTATACTAAAACTTTAAAACTCAACCTTATCTAAAGCCCCTTCTTCCTACCACCATTACCTTTTATGATTCTTTTAAAACAGCAGCACAAGATACAGTTTTACAAGGGTAACTTGTGATCTCTCTAACCCTCTTTGAATAAAGCCATAAAGGCAGTAACTTTAATTTGTAACTATAAAATATTATACTAAAACTTTAAAAGTCAACCTTATCTAAAGCCCCTTCTTCCTACCACCATTACCTTTTATGATTTCTTTAAAACTGCAGCACAAGATACAGTTTTACAAGGGTAACTTGTGATCTCTCTAACCCTCTTTGAATAAAGCCATAAAGGCAGTAACTCTAATTTGTAACTATAAAATATTATTCTAAAACTTTAAAACTTCACCTAATCTAAAGCCCCTTCTTCCTACCACCATTACCTTTTATAATTTCCTTAAAATTGCAGCACAAGATACAGTTTTACAAGGGTAACTTGTGATCTACCCAACCCTCTTTGAATAAAGCGATAAATTTAATAGCTTTAATTCGTAACTATAAAATATTATTTTCTAAAGGTTTAAAACTCAACCTTATCTCAAACCCCCTCTTCCTCCCACCATTACCTTTTATGATTCCTTTAAAACTGCAGCACAAGATACAGTTTTACAAGGGTAACTTGTGATCTACCCAACTCTCTTTGAATGAAATGATAAAGGCAGTAACTTTAATTTGTAACTATAAAATATTATACTAAAACTATAAAACTTAACCTTATCTAAAGCCCTCTCTTTCTACCACCATAACCATTTATGATTCCTTTAAAACTGCAGCATAAGATACAGTTTTACAAGGGTAACTTGTGATCTCTCTAACCCTCTTTGAATAAAGCGATAAAGTTAATAGCTTTAATTCGTAACTATAAAATATTATACTAAAACTTTAAAACTGAACCTTATCTAAAGCCCCTTCTTCCTACCACCATTACCTTTTATGATTCCTTTAAAACTGCAGCACAAGATACAGTTTTACAAGGGTAACTTGTGATCTACCCAACTCTCTTTGAATGAAGTGATAAAGGCAGTAACTTTAATTTGTAACTATAAAATATTATACTAAAACTTTAAAACTGAACCTTATCTAAAGCCCCTTCTTCCTACCACCATTACCTTTTATGATTCCTTTAAAACTGCAGCACAAGATACAGTTTTACAAGGGTAACTTGTGATCTACCCCTCCCCTCTTTGAATGAAGTGATAAAGGCAGTAACTTTAATTTGTAACTATAAAATATTATACTAAAACTATAAAACTTAACCTTATCTAAAGCCCTCTCTTTCTACCACCATAACCATTTATGATTCCTTTAAAACTGCAGCATAAGATACAGTTTTACAAGGGTAACTTGTGATCTCTCTAACCCTCTTTGAATAAAGCGATAAAGTTAATAGCTTTAATTCGTAACTATAAAATATTATACTAAAACTTTAAAACTGAACCTTATCTAAAGCCCCTTCTTCCTACCACCATTACCTTTTATGATTCCTTTAAAACTGCAGCACAAGATACAGTTTTACAAGGGTAACTTGTGATCTACCCAACTCTCTTTGAATGAAGTGATAAAGGCAGTAACTTTAATTTGTAACTATAAAATATTATACTAAAACTTTAAAACTGAACCTTATCTAAAGCCCCTTCTTCCTACCACCATTACCTTTTATGATTCCTTTAAAACTGCAGCACAAGATACAGTTTTACAAGGGTAACTTGTGATCTACCCAACTCTCTTTGAATGAAGTGATAAAGGCAGTAACTTTAATTTGTAACTATAAAATATTATACTAAAACTTTAAAACTTAACCTTATCTAAAGCCCTCTCTTTCTACCACCATTACCTTTTATGATTCCTTTAAAACTGCAGCACAAGATACAGTTTTACAAGGGTAACTTGTGATCTCTCTAACCCTCTTTGAATAAAGCCATAAAGGCAGTAGCTTTAAATGGTAACTATAAAATATTATTCTAGTTTAAAACTTAACCTTATCTAAAGCCCCCTCTTTCTATCACCCTTACCTTTTACGATTCCTTTACCTGCAGTATATGACATGTGTAAATTCCTAAAAAAGATGATATAATACTATATAATTGGAATTTTCGATATAACCCATCATATTCTGGTAGAATATGGAATGAAATTCTAATTAAAGGAATTCTGTTCTTCATTTAGAGTTGGTGGATAATGTAAGTGTTAACCAATTAAAACCTATAACCAATTTACACAGTCTATAACAAATGTATGTATAAATAAAATAAAACTACTTTTAGAAATATAATATAAAACATTGAGATTTCACTAAATTAAATATTTGTTTTTATAACAATGGATACAAAATTAGGACAATTCAATAGGCCCAGTCTGTAACTAGAAAAACTAATTAGATCCAGTGAGAAATTACAATCTAGATGAAAGATGAGAGAGGTTGTGTAAATCAATAATAATAGATTCCTCTCAGAAAAATAATATTATCTTCTTGAAAAACTCGAGTTTTTATAAAACATTTCATTTAAAGGGTTTGAATGACATGTTTTCCTAGAGGAAGCAGCCTGACAGGTTTGATGAACATAGAAGTGAGTCAATAAGGCACAATGGCTCTCCAGATACTGACAGCATGACAGTTTCATATCTGAAACTACACTTACAGTTTATAAATAATATTATCTTAAAATATATTCAATAACAAGGTTAAAAGCTCATGTTAATTGCTATTTTTAATTATAAAGTTGCACCTATAAATATCTCTACTTTGTTACAATTTGATGATCTTTATTATATTTACTCTAACATCAATATTTATTTACAACATTAAGCTTGTATCCATTGAACACATTCCAAAATTGACATTTTTTAAAACTTTTTTTTTATATTTCGTGTACATCACAGTGACAGAATTTACATACAGTAACATTAATTTTACCTATCATGCTTTACATAACTGATTTTCTATAAATGTACAAAATGTGACATTTACTTATTAAACAGTAATGTTCCTCTATGAACATAAAAAGTGTACATTTACTTTAACGGAATAATATTTCATTTGTTTTTCACAGTGACAGTATTTACAGCCACATTAATTTTACCAATCATGGTTAATGCTTTATTATTATGGTGTAATTTTCCCCTATTATTATTTCCTATGAATATAATAGTGACATTAACTTGTTCTATTAGTATTGTATTTCATGTGTTTCACAGTGGTAGTATTTAGTTACATACATTTTACCCATACCCTTATTATAACGTAACTTATTTCCACACATACTGTATTTGTATTTTTAGACAATAGTTTTTAAAGAGTGCACTAAAAATAAGAAAAATGTAGAGCTTGGATATTTTTCAGTTTCAAAATTTAACTTATATCCATCAGTTTTGACAACTCAAAAAGAGGTTGCTGGCAGTTAGTTTGATCTGCTTGACCCCCTCCCCTCCCTCAGGACAGCCCTGGCAACCATTCTGACATTTTCTATCTTAGTTCTTCTATTTTATAAGGTAGTTGAAAATCTAATTATCAAATACAAAACATTATTGATCAAAATAATGATTTTTTTTTTTTACTTATATTATCGTCTACTGTCATTCTATAGAATGTAACAAGTTATAAGCGACATTAATTTCTTCCTCATCCTTTTGTTTCATCATTATAAAATATAGACCTAAATTTGCTGAAAAATATGAACAAGATTCCTTCTAAACAAGGTCTTCCTGGAAAATTAATGTTATGAGATTTTATTATTAAAATGAGTTAAACCATCATTGTTCAAAATAAAATCACATCCCTGTTAATGTAGCTTAAACACCACACCTTACCTAACTGTTGTACAGTCACTAATATTTATATTGTACATAAATTCCATACCAGTGAAAAACTGGCCCAGAGATTGCAACTACTGATGTAGTAATACCTAATTTACTTCATGACCCACTGATTTTTCAAGCCAGAACTATTTTCAATTTCTGTGTAATGTGTTATGAGATGAATTATACTACTCACGATTTTTTTTTTCTTTTTTTTTTCATTCTGTGGTATACAGATGCAGCTTACAATAAACAATACATGAGTACCCAAAAAAGTACACCTGGGCTCAAAGAAATATTTTATAGCTTAGGTACAAAAACATACCCATAGGCAGTTTTTTGACTAAACACGGAAGGCAGCATGTGGGACGTTACATGTTAATAATGTATAACTCTGTTAGGTCATTATAAGTCAATATAGTAATGTTAAATAAATACATTTTTGGTTCGAAAAGAGCTTCTTCCTTCTTTAGTTTCAAACTAAATAACCATAGTTACAACTTTTATTTAAAATTATAATGTTGAAATGTTTAAAACATTGTTATGAAAAATACTTGATATGTAATAGTAATACTAACATTTAAAATAGAATACTTTTATTTACATCTTTCTTTGAATATTGCCAGCATGTTGTACCGTATCATATAATTATCTATCTACTATCATTATATCTTAACGATCCACTGAATGTAAAGAATCAACTTATGCTATATTGCATTGAAAGTGGAACAACAGTGTCTTATTTTACTCTATAAAATTACTCGTTTATTATTCTTATATTATTGATTAATCTAAATAAATTGTGATTTTATCCAGTACTGAGGGGAAAAAAGGGCTGGGGGAAACTTCTTTAATATTTTACTATTCAAGCTAAAACTGTTCTCATATATTTGGGTTTTAAAAAAGTAATAGTTTTAGATTAGTAACATTAACAAAATAATACCACAGTGTTGTGGGTCTATTCAAGTGCGCCTACGAAATAAGTATGTCACCTAATCATAAAGGATAACTGAATAATTATACAACACACAATAGAATACATAATTGAGTTGGGACAATGTTAAAAATTAAGATTAGTTGTGTCCACATAGTCATTTTGTCTGTGTGGGTCTGTTTTCAGCAAATAATTCAAGATAAAAGTAAGACGCTTGTTTATTGTTATTGCTTGATATTATATCGTATTGGGTTGAGTTTTTCATTGATTAAAATGTCCGTGTTATTTTTATAATATAAGTAAATTGTGTATTCTTCTAGTATTTAGAGAGATTGTCCATTTTTCACTTTAAATCAGGTAGAACGGTTAAATTGGCATTTATGTTTGTATAGGTATACTTTTTGTTAATCAGATGTTTAGCGTAATTAAATCTTTAATTCACTGTTATTTTCTTATGACTGGACAAATGTTTTTTTTAACTTTTGAGTACATGATCTTCCTGTCTGGGCTATGTAATTTTGATACAATCATTGTTACTAATTTTGTAAACAATACTAGTGTCAAATTGGTTAGTTGGGTTTGCCGATAAGGAAATTACATTAAGAAATGGCTAACCATTTAGACTTCCTCAAATTTGAAATGTTTTCTAAATTACTAATTCCTAAACTATTAAACAATGGAAATAACCTAAGCAAAAAGTTGTATATGCCTTCAATGTTAATACGATCCGACAGTCAAGACTCTAACATTAAACATAAATTCTTCCCCCATATCAGCAACTTAACAAACAATATGTTACCCAAGTCATAAACTGTTCTATTAAATAAAAGATTAAAATATAAAATTTAAACAAGATAACCTTTGATTCGCCTTATCAATATCGAAGGATCAGTTCAGAACTTCCATAAAAATATGTTATCATTTATAAAACTAATTCTTATATAAAAAAAACTTGAATTCGACAAGCACAATTTCTCAACAATGATAACTGCTAAAACCATCAAGAATACAATAAACAAAATTAACCCAATAATAACCAAGGCCAATAAACAAAATTCGCCTGAGATTATCAATAAAACTGATTATATTAGAAAAACCTCAGGAATGTTTCATAACCAATTAATTGTATAAAATGAATACAAATAGATCGAACTTATTTTAACACAACATTAAAACAAGAAATCAAACAGATGTTTAATGAAAATATTTACAACACATCAAAATGATTAAGCATTCTGCACCCACTTTCAGGGTTTAAAATTATTCAAAACTTTACGAATGCACCATCTTGTAAAACTGCTAAGCTCCTACAAAGTATGATCAATAAATACATTAATTAAATTTGATCAAACATACAACCTAAAAAATAATACTGACTTCGCTAATAGTTAAAACATTAACCCTCCTATCACGCATTAATTTAATTTGATAAATATAATCTATATACCAACATTCCCTTCAAACAATAGAAATACTTAACCTTTGAAAAACTGCCTGATTAGCCATTAATAACACCAATTTAAAAGTACATTGCAAGCTTTGTGGGAAAAATTAGTAAAAAATATTTTTATTACTGTTAATATATAATACTTTTTTCTAGAAGAAGATGAAGAATGTATATGAGTAAAAATGTAATCACTTTGTTATTTTTGATATTAACTTTTTTTTTAGTGAAGAATACACAAAAAATTCAACATTCAAAATAAACAGTTCTATGTTCTGTCTCACGTACACTGTCATATTAATTATATTTGTTTACAAATAAACCAATTTTTATATTCCAAATTGTATAGCCTTCAACGAAATATAAAGTTTGTTGTGGATTATTTAATAAGAAACTTAATTTGCATATTATATATTTTTTCTTTGTTGTTTAAAGACGAAGAACCTCTCGGTTATCATCAACTTATATAAAAAAGGAAAGAATAAAACAAAAATAAAGAGCTTATCTCTCAAAACTCTAATAGCATCAGGGTCAGAAGAAAAGAAGAGTTGGTCATGAGAGATATGTGATAAGAAAGATCAAAAGGAATCTAATCCCAGACTGTATGGAAAAAGTTATAGTTTTGCCAAGGATTACCTTGCCCATAATCACTATAGTGAGTCTCCGATAGGTTTCACATTGTAGAGTATGATTCTTATATCCCCAGACGGAATTTCTTTTTAATGTTAGCTATAAAACTAACAAAGGGTGCCGATTTTTCTAGGTTGTAATATGTTTGGATAACCCGGCGAAACAAGTTTTTGTGATGATATCATAACCCCCTCCCTTCACCATACACCCGTACTAGTCATACCTCTAATGAAATGATGAGAATGCTTCCGAGTTCTTCAACGATCGATTAATCTCAAAAAATATGCGGCCACCATGGTCAACCATTCTGATCTGGCTTTAAATTTAGCCTAGTCACAACATATTAATTTGTATGTGAAATAAATAGACAAATTCGTAATTATAATAATTTCTAGTTTTACTTGATACCCCACATACAATAATTTTAAAAATCATCTCAATAGTTTTTACCCCGCAATTAACCCCAGGTCATTTTTTTGTTATCATTATACGTTTTGTATAATCTACAAAGCATATAAATGCAAAGTTTGAAATATATATTATAGGATTTATTGTCTTGTTTGCGACTTACTGACAGTCAGACAGAAAGACACACACGTTATAATATAAAGATCCTTATAGCCCTTCAACCCTTAAAAACATACATGCACTTGAAAAGGAAAAAAACAAACTTTATAACTATAAAATATGATCATCTTCTTGACTGACCAATCAACAATATATATATTATACACACTATATATAATGTATATATAGTGTGTGTCCCACGAAGGTATTTACATTTTTAAACAACCACCAAGTACATATGCGTCTACGAAATTGTAAGATTTCATACATAATGGAAACATATCCAAAAGTGTACCAACAAATTTTTACACTGATATCTGCAATTGAAATAAAATGGCAGCAGTTGATAGAAATGCAGTTTAAACAACAGCGCCTGCCGCCGGAGAACAAGATAACATTAAAGCTCCAAATGTTTAAACAGCTGGTTATTCTAAAACAAACAGTTGTCTTTTATTTCAGATTATTGCATTGTTGACAACTTTTATTGTGTTCTCTTAGGTAACAAACATAACCTAGGTTGTTCTAGCTTTTTGCGATGTTGTTTATGAGAAGAGCAGAAGGTTTTGTGCTGTGCTTGGTCTATTGCTTTTAATAATGACAAAGAAGCACACAGAATATTTCAAGCTACGTATCCTATAATTGAACCTCCCTCAGTCATGTCCATCGCAAAGTGGAGGAAGCTCTTACTCGAAACTGGTAGTGTACAGAAAAAGTATTGCCACCAGCCACCTGACTTAGAAGTGGCCAGAAATGTGTGTGCTGCTATTCTAAAGTCTCCTAGTAAACCCACATCAATTTGAAAAGTATCCTTAAGCATTGGTGTGCCTAAGTCTACAGTACATCGAATAATCAAGAAACATGGGGTGAAGTTTTACAAACGTCACAGAATAAACGGGATTCTTGAAGACGACCCACACAGAAGAATGGAGTTTTGTTCCAAAGTGATTGAAAATTACAAGATTGACAATGAGTGGCACCTTCGTTTAGTGTTTTCAGACAAATCTACATTTTTTCATAATGGTTTAGTAAGTAGACACAATTTTAACTATTACAATACTACAAATCCTCATATTGCAGAAGAAAAGAAACTTAGGTCAAAGGGCATTTCAGTTTGGGCAGCACTGTCAGCTAATGGAGTTCTATCCTACGACATTTCCGAGAGGACAATGACTCATGAAGTGTTAAGTAATCACATTATTCCACATTTAACCATCAAAGAAATGCAGACTTGGATATTTCAACAGGATGGAGCCACTCTACACTATGCTCGAGAAGTGAAAAACTACTAAACACTCAGTTAACTGGTCGTTGGATTGGAAGAGAAAGCGATTTTATGGACTGGCCGCCTAGATCAACAGACTTAACAGTTTGTGACGTTTTTTCTGTGAGGGTATCTACAAGAGAAGGTGTACTCCCACAACATAGAAACCGATGAGGATTTAAAAGGCTAATCAACTGAAGAAATGCTTAACATCCATAGAGAATTCTTCAGGAATGCCTTTGAGCCTTTTGTTCATCGATGCTACCAGTGCGTAACAGTAGACAGGTTTCAATTTGAATATTTTGTTGTTAAGAAACATGTTTTAATCATAAAAAGAATTTTTGTTATTTGTTACATTGTGGTAATTAAATTAAAAAGTTATTAAAGTCAATAAAAAGGTTTTTTATGCTTGCTATTGTTTAAACCATAAATTGCTGTCAACAGCCGTAATTTTATTTCTATTGTAGATATCAGCGTAAAAATTTGTTGGTACACTTTTGGATATGTTTCCAATATGTATCTTACAATTTAGTTGACACATATGTACTTGGTGGTTGTTTAAAAATGTAAATACCTTCGTGGGACATACTGTATATATATCAAACCTCAAACAATTTGGGTAACTTTCGTAACAGCAAACCCACTACAACTAATCATTCAATATGATAACAATGGTATTTATAAACTCACTTGCAATGAGTATAGCAAACATTACATAGAGACTAACAGGAAGATTATTTATCCAACGGTTACAAGAACAACAAAATAGTCTATACCTACACAAACATTCCATTAATGTGTAATACCTACCAATTTATAACTACTATATATAAAACACAAAATGGATGATCTGTTGTCAGAAGATATCTTGTGTTAGAAGAAAACAAAATTAAATTAAATTATAAAAATAACCTAAACATTCTACTTTCTGCGAAAAGCTTAATTTTTAATCAAATCCCATAAGTATATATTATAAGTTAAAATATATTTCAATTTACATGATAGGCATATGCATTTAAACACATTTGTAATTAGTTTGGTATATTTAGATTCTAATTTAATTCACAACACGTTAGTCTATTTTTATTTTTATTTTTAAGAAGCAATTGTAATACATTATACTGTATGCTTAATCTTCATTCACATCGGCCATAATGAAAACAACGTCATAGTATATGACACAAATCGATCTTTCAGAACATGACAAAATACTGTAATACTACATAGATGTAACGTATTGCTTGAATTAATAAACCCAGATGATGATGGCTGATGTATGACAAAATACATGGTAAAAAGTAAATTTTATATATATATATATATATATATATATATATATATATTTTACATCTTTAGAATTGTTTCCACCAATTCTGTTGATCGTTTTACTTTTAGACATTGCAGATTAGGAAATAAAAACCAACAATATTCGATTGAAAATGTGTCTTTTCAGAAATACCAAAAGGTATTTTATGAACTTTACCATCTTTAGTTCTATTTCAACCATATTTACATAAACAAAACAAAAAGTCTGTTTATAAATTCTTAACGGAATATTAATATCAATGGCTGTATTTAAATTTACCACTCATTAGTCAAGCAATAACATTATTTTAATGAAAAGGTCTATACAAAAAATCTCAATAGTGAAGTAGGCCTATATATGATAATTTGTTTATATATTTTAATAAACAACGAATATTGGGCATATAGGGCAAGTTAGGTTCAGTTCATATGTAGGCCTAGGTCTATATTCCTTTCCTTTACAATTGGTTTTTGCCCTCATCTACAACACTTTTCCATTTCAACTAGTTACCTACTTTACATTTTCATTCCTTTACTTCAATCAGCCTGAAGTCTGCAGTCACATTGTTTAGGTCCCCTCTTAGGTCATCCAAGTCTCTTAGTAGAATTCAAAGTACAGTCCTCAATTCAGCAATCTCCTAGACATCAAAACCTACAACTTTCTCTTTAGATGCCCTATCAACACTATTTTTGGTAATTTTTTCAAAGAAAGTTACCAGTACTTTTGGCGATTTTTTTAATTCACGTTCTACATACTTTAATTCTAAATAATAAAATAAGTTTTTAAAACGGAGCTAACTTTTTATCAAAAAAAAAAGTGCATTCAATGCATTTATAGATCACTGAAGTCAAGCAACATTAAGCGTGGTTAGTACTTGGTTGGGTAACTGCTTGGGAAATAACACAAAATTTCTTTTTTTTTAACAAATTACATGTAGGAGAGAGGGAGAGAGAGTGACATTACTTGACCTTGTAAGGTAAATATTCACGTACAAACCTATTTTAACACGTATTTCACTTAATGGACCTTAACCTAGAAAAGTTGAAATTACATTTTTTTTTTGCAGTTAAAAGTTAGCTCCATTGAAAACTAATTTTAGTATTAAAAAATAAGGTATGTAGAATGATTTTTTTTTTAATCGCAAAAAATATCGGTACTTTCTTTGTAAACAATTATCGTATTCTTTTCCTTTGTATGATTCATACCAGATCTCATTCTCCTGGTTGCATAGCAACCTCATTCATCATAATAAATTCATAAATATTTTTGGTTAATATGGCGAGAAGTTCTCCGATCGAGTTAAGTGTGAAATCTCTGCAATTCCTCTTTATAATTGTCCATCATTTCGATACTTTTATTAAAGACGTATAGACCTACCACTTTCTACCTTTCACAATTCATTATTTCTGTTCGAAATCAGCTATTTAAAGTGAATGATTTATCGCACTCTCTTTAACTCTAAAGGTTATTTCGAAAATGATTTCATCAATTTGAAATAAAATCTATCGATTTTTTATTATTATGTGCAAATAGTTCTGTTCTAAGAACTGTCAAACTATTAAGAACTGTAAAAATAGATATCTAGCCACACTTAGTTATAAGACTACGAGTCAAGAACGGTATTATATAAATACCTTCCCACGAGTGAATTCAATATGGCTACCCAATTGAATATGTTACAAATTTGACAATTTCATACATTGTTAAGTAAATAAATGAATTGTGAGACATAAAAAACTACTAGCTTTGTTAATTAGATTCTACTTGATTGAAAAAACACTATTTTGAAGTGGAATTACTAAGATTTCGCACTTAAATCGATCGGACAACTTCTCTCCATATTTACTATATTTTTTTTTAACACTTCATTAATAAATTTTTGCCTTAAGTTTTTCCTGAACCATATTATATAACCTTAAAGCCCCTTAGATTGAAACTAAATAAATAATCAGTACCATGTTAGTATACACATTACACAGATACTTAGAGCTAACCTAATAATATGAATCAGGAAAATGAATAATTTGACTGTGTTTTTAGTTTCAATAGAGGGACCCAATTGGTAATTTCTAGAAAAGACTTAAATATTTACATACATATCTATAGTAGTATTATACTATATTATATTACTTGAGTTGGAATATAAGAACTAAATAATATTAGCGATGAATAAATAGTAAAATAATGACAGCTTTCCTCAGATTGGCATTTTCTCTCTCTCTTTAACCTCACTTTTTTGTCCTATGTTTATTGTTTACTTTAAACCGTCAAGATCGTGCTTATGAAACAGATACATGCCAAAAACTACCAAATCCAATAGAAAAACAAGTTACTGTATTTGGTTATGTTACAGTGCTATGACAGTATGACTACGTACTTGTATTGTATTTAGAAAGGCAGTTTCCGAATACTCTGCAAACCTAGACTTTTTTATTTTATACTTGGTTTTCTATCATTTAATCATTATAAATCATTTTGATATGTTAAATAAGGTAGAAGTGTTTTTTATAAATAAATTTGTAGTTGTAAAATATATCCAATAGCTACCATCAATACCATATTATAAAATTTTGAAAAGAAACATTATTTTAAAGTGAATATAACTTACAAAACAGTATTTCCGGTATTTCGTTTCGTATGTGGAGGGTGGAGGCCTGGAGGTTGAGGTGGAGGGAATTCATAGTAGCAGTTCATTACGCCACGCGAGTAGCACCACAATAATCGTATAAATAGTTTAAAAAATATATTTTTGAAATTAATACCTCTTAAGACTAAGACAGTACCATTTTTTGTAAGAGAAGTGAATTCATCGTACTGTCACATCAAGGTAAAATCGTATATATGGATTAAAAATGTATTTGTACCATGTTATCATTGTAAACTATAAAATATTATATTATTCACTTCCAACGTAAGTGGTATCGCGATGCATCTTAAAGTTATTATATATATTTTCAGTTGTATCATAATAATTATAAAATAATATTAATTCGAACGAAGCCGTCCAGTCCTATTATTTCTATAGCTACAATATAATCGTGTGATTTAAATGATCACGTAATCTGAATCTTGGTTGTGATTCCGAATTGGACAAATTAATTTCTATTTAATTGATTTAATCATAAGTACGACAGAGGGCCGTTGAGATTAGTTTAAAAATGAAAGAAAAAGACAATATACATCATTATGGAAGCCAAAAACATATAATTTGTAATAAAATGGATATGCACATATTTGTTGGTTAGTAGGGGTAAAAGGCATCAACACACAACACACTCTGACATAACTGAAACAAACTAAAGCTAGTTTACTCTGTGTTTTTATTTGATTTGTCCTATTATTTTAATAATCCTCAGCCTTTAAAACATTGTATTTCGAATAAATTGAAATTAGCCCTATTTTCGTTATTAAATTAATAAACTGTTAACAAATTTAAGAATTTAAAAACGTTTTAGTATCATTATTTGTTGACACATTTTTTTTTGTGATTGTTTACGCACGTTCACAATATTTCGTTCTGTCAATGTTTTATTTGACTTATCAGAAACAATTTCAATAAAATTTATGTAAAGAAATGTGAGTGAAATATTTAACAATAATAAACATAACTAAAATTTCTGCCTTATTTAAAGCCAGTTTAAAAAATAATTTTGGGTTCAATGGAGCACCAGAAACCAACATTTAAAAAATAATAATAATGATATCTTGTTCCGGCAGGTGCATGTAATTAATATTCTCTGTATTAGCCCAACTCAAAAAGTTCCATAAAAATGGCGATTGCTTTGTACGCTAATTTTTTTAAGTAGTGGTGTTATGGTTTGTTGTCGGTCAGTATAGTAAATACTGAAATGAAAAATGAAGGTGTAAGGCACGTGAGTGAGATGTAATTTTAATTTATATAAATAAATACACCAAATATAGGATGTATTGAAGGTATTTGTCAATTGTTAAATTTTCAAGGTCCCTAACCTAGCCACTAGAAACCTCAGTGACATACGAAGGTAACGCCGGTTTTCTGATGTTTTTAAATTTTGTAAAAACACAACAACTAGTAACTTTCGAAGAGTTTTTAAGAATATATGGTAAGGGACTGAAAAATGCTTTACTTTAATATTTAATTTTAAACTTGCTTTGATGTAAAATTTAGACAAAGCACATTCCTTCCTGCAGACATGATTTCAAGGTTTTGTATAAACAGTGCATTGACACAAAGAACTGAAATTATATATTAATGATTCCCAAAATAATTTACTGACTAAACAAATATTTTATTTCTTTGATATTATATTATAGTTATATTGTAAAGTAAAAATTTGAGAGAATTAAATAATGTTTTTTAAATTGATCTGTGAATATAAGATTTGAATAATAAATATATTCAGACCTAAACTAATACAGATAAGAAGGCCTATTTTTATTAATAATTTAACTCTTCCATAACTAATTACTACTATTAATTTTAGGTTAATATGTTAGTTCCAAAACTAATTCATCAATTCTATATATTATTTTGTGATCTGCTCTGAGTGACTTAAGCTACTATTAAGTTTTAGAAGACCTTTTTTTTTTTTTTTTTAATTTTTGTACACTTTTTAAACTATGCAGAAAATATTGTTAGCTTACTTTCCTCAGCCTGCATAGAAAATGGTATAACTGGCAAAACCTAGATCAGCTCAAAATATTTCTGGAACACAAAAAATACTTTTAATTTCAATATAAAGTTCCAACTTGCAGGCTATTTGTGATCATTAGTAGACCTATACATTATAAATATTCCTAGTTTTGACTGATAACTTGTATCATTATTTATTATATTATAATAATAATAACTAACAACATTATCCTGAATGAGACTTAAAACTAATTTTAATATTTTGCTTATATAAATATATGCTGCAATATTAATGTTTTAATTAAAATGGCATATGTGATATCCCCTCTTGAAACATGAGCTTCATATAGCATATTATATTAAATCATATTAAAATTGATGATGATAGAATATCACTAAATATTCTAAATAATATATAGAAAATGGAGGGCATTAAACAAACTGTCTAGTCTCCTAAGATCAACAATTCAAGGCTGTTTAAAGGCATCTTTTATACACCATCATTAATGTCTCCTTGAACTACTGTATTTGTCTTTTATAAAGTAGGCAAATGGAGTAGGCTTCCATGTTTGAAATGATTTATTCTTTTAGTTTATTGGTTATTCTATGATCAAATAAGAAAATTAAGTGTCACAAGCAGATTCAATTGGTTACTATATATAACAAGGTTGTAGTCAAGATATGCCTATAGTTTATTATATGATAAAGTATAATATCAAAGGCTAAAATATTCTGCCTTGCTATGTATTTTGAAGACACCAGGATAGAGGCTTATTAAGACAGGTTAGGTTCTTTACAGTTTTATACCCAAATTTTAGGCTATGGTTATTATATTGCATTAAATATAGTTTACATGAATAATTAGAAGCTAACAAAAACTCCAAACCAGTTTTGAAAAAAAAATCATTCCAAGGGTTTCAATGCTGAAAACTATACAGTTAGATAGACATTTTTGTAGATCTGTTTTATCATATTCAAATGGATCTAAAAGGAAAATATCCATGAAAATTTCAAGTTCAACTCACCCCCTCCACCCACAAAAGGCTTCTAAATAAAAAAAAGTAACTTTACAATGTATTTAAATCTTAATTTTTATAAGTTTTAAAGTAATATAACATCGTCGTAATTTAGGCTTTTTGTTATTAATTTTTTATAAAGCCTATGTAAAATAAATAATGTTTATTATTAGATGGCAGGAAATATGATTGGTGATAATGGAAAACTATGTCGTCTCTGCCTCTCAGAAGCAGAGGTAATGTGTCCAATATTTGCCTCAAAAAATGGACCTCAAGGATTAGCATTACCTCAAAGAATTATGAGCTGCGCCCAGATTAAGGTAACTAATCTATATTGTATTTTAAATAGGCCTTAAATGTTTACGGTATAGACCTTATTTTATATATAATAGAAAGTTATAAATGAACGTTAGACAACAGAAGACACAATTTTATTTCCATTATATTTCTTTAATATTTTGTTTAAAAAGGTTAGCAAAATTATCCTACCAAAATAATTATAAAAGACGTTATAAATAGCCTAGCCTATTTTATTATTTTAAAGAAGTTTTTAAAAAAATATTTTATCTCATATTCTACAGTAGATGTTCAATGAGCACTGTGGTGAATGTGAACAATATAAAACACTGAAACCCCTACCACAAGTTTGGTACAGTACCAATAACTGTTTTAATTAAAATGGCATATTATTCAGCCAAGTGATATTCCCTCTGAAGTGAGGATGATAGAATATCACTAAATATTCTAAATAATATGTAAAAAAAATGGAATTCATTAAACAAACTGTCTAGTCTCCTAAGATCAACAATTCAAGGCATCTTTTATACACCATCATTAATGTCTCCTTAAACCAAACTTTTTGTTATTGTACCAAACTTGTGGTAGGGGTTTCAGTGTTTTATATTGTTCATACTCTACAGGTTAGATATTGTTTGTTTTTATTAAAATTACGTGAATAGTAACCACCAAGGTAAAAATTGTCTATTCACATCATTGGTTAATTTGAAGTAAGTATGAACATGGCAACTCGAGGTGAATCTATACCTTTCTTTATCTGGTTTTTATTTGGATTCTAAACTTTCATCATTCTCATCTTAACTCTCTTGACCAACTCTTGTTCTCTTCTGACCCTGGCACTATTAGAGTACTTGATAGCTATGGGTCTTAATTTTATGATATTTTCTTCTTTTTAAGGTAATGATGACAGCGAGGTGTTTTGTCTCTGAACAACAAGGAAACAAAATTATTCATAATGGTGGCTATTTTACCACATTTTTATTAGTTTGGTTTCCGCCTTATCTGTCTGTCTGTCCGGGTGGAATTTTGCAATCGAGTTTAAACTAATTTCCCGATAATCTAGAGACCTGAAATTTTGAACATAGGTCAGAATTGGATGACAATACAATATTCAGTTGGTTTCTTGTCTCTACATTTGTTTAAACAACAGGTAATATTTTGAATTTCAAACATTTGCAGCTAAACAGGATGTGAAATGCATTGGGAATTTCCTATATAGCCTATGTCCATGTCAGAGTCTCATCAATATATACAAAACTGATTGAAATCTTTCACCCGGACATAAGACTAAAAAACAGAAAAATAATAAATCAAATAATTTTTTTTTTTTAACTTACCACGTTTTTAAAACAGACTAAAAAGTATAAAATAATATTTCATGACCCTTCTACAAGTTTGAGAGAGGATTGTTAGTGGCTATGGATATATTTGGAATACTTGGAGAGAAAAACGTGGGGCGCAGCCAGTAAATAACACAGTAGACAATCCGGATGAATTCACAGCTAATTTCAGTGAATCGGAAATGAGATTCACTGTAATTTAAGTTATTTACTCCTCCGTAACTATCATAGATTGCCTGCGCCCCACGTTTTTCTCTCCAAGTATTCCAAATATATTCATAAATTTTAGAAGGGTCATGAAAAATTATTTTATACTTTTTAGTCAGTTTTAAAAATGTGGTACCGGTATGTTTAAAAAAAAATTATTTGATTTATTATTAACTACTTAGGTCCACTTCATGTTACCAATATAGGTATCTACAACAAGTTAAGTTTTAACATTCCATATTGATACAAATTAAAATACCTTTACAAATATACAATATTTTATTTGTTAAAAATTCTAAGTGACTTTTTTTAGAAACAGTATTTTACCTCTTTACCAATTTTGGCAAAAAAATTTTTGTCCGCATTTTTTTTGATTTTGAAAATAATAGGTATGGTACCGTATTTACAACTGTGTAAATGGCTGAGCTTGATTGCACTCATAACGCTACCTAGATCATAAATGTCAATCATTTTAATCTTAGACAGATTTTATAGAACATTTCATTCTACAGATTTTATGACATTATGTTTTATTTTATATCGAAAAAATCCTGGTGAGAACATCTTTTCTAAATGTTAGAGAACCCAAATATTATTTATTTCATGTATTAAAGTTTATAATTAAATCAAATATTTTTTGTCTGAAATGATCACTCTACGCAGTGTTTGGTATAATTTTTCTTTTAAGTTTTACTAAGAATCCGAATATTGTTGAACAAATATATGTAGTAATTACACATTCCTAAAATGATTAAAAAATGGGTTTGGGAGGATTTTAAAATTAAAATTAAAATTAAATTAGGCATGTACGATGTCTCCTTTTCATTTTTTAATTTTTTCTTTGGGAGCACATAAAGAAATTGCAATTTTACATGTTACAACTACTTCATAAAGTTGTAAATTTATGTAAAAGAAAGTTAAATTTTTCTTTAAATTTAAGTCAAACAAGTTGTTGAAATTGTTGCTTAACCACTTTTGCTTAGTCATGTTTAATATTTTTGAAAGTTTTATTTAATTTCTATTTAGTTTTTTAAATTTTAATTTTAGTGGGGCTGGACGTGGTTAGGATTTTCTCAAATACAAAAGCCGTGTGTAGTACAACTTTGTCACTCTTCCTATAGAATAACTTGTTCTTGGAGTGGCGTTAAATACACGTTCATATATCTCTGAAATAGTCATGTCCTCTGTGTAGTGGATAATGTGTGTTGAATATAATAATATGTGTGTAAACGGGGAGTTCTTAGTATGGCTTGATAGTGCTGGTTTCAGAGTGTACGAGTTTATGTGCTACACTAGCGCACCCAGGTGGGTAAACTCTTAAGACACCCTATAGGTTGGAAAAGTACCATGTATGGACCAGCTCCGAAATGAATTAAACTTTTGGCTTCTGTATATGAATTTCCTATTAAAACCTTGTCAGGGTGTTCTGGCAATCACAATGTCTCCAAAAAAGGGAGTGTATATGTGAAAATGTCCTTACAAGATATGCCATACAAACACACACACACATATGACACTAAACATAACAATTTTAAATAAAATAATACAAGCTGATGTCCGAAAGTTAACAGATTTCAGCTGACCTCATCATTGTATCTCATAACAACCCATTCGTTAACTGTTGCACTTATAATGTAAACTAAATGTTTATATGACTGAATATAGGGATCTGTAACCAACTGGTAAGTAACAGCTGCGAGAGTAATTCTTGAATTATATATGTTTTTAATAATTTTAATTACTTAAAATTTATATATAATCTACATTAAGAAAACAAATAAAAACTATAATTTTCTTAATGTCAATTTCTATGGATTTTGATAAAATATTATTGAAGCCTTCTACATAAGATCTCGAACAAAACATTGTCTTTATCCATAAGAAAATTCCAATTTGAAAGTTTTTGTTTGTTTGTTAAAGTATGAACTTGAATTATAGGTGTTAGTATATATAAAAATCTCGAAATTGGTCAGTGATTTGGGTAAATTTTTATGAAATGTGAAAGTTTATGATAAAAACCAACATACCAAATCATGTATAAAAGAAAAGTATAACACAACAAATTTTTTAAATGTCATTAGCCCTGATCCCTGTTAGATTTAGTTATTCATTAAATATTTATATTTTTGTGATAAAATTTTATTTATAAAGGCAAGATCTAATATTGGAAATGATTCTTTTGAATTTAAAATTTAAAATTGTGTAGGGATAGGCTATACTTTGATTAATATTACATAAACTGTTTCATTTTGTAATCTTATTTGTATTGCAGAGAATTTTGTTTTTAATGTTGTCATTTTTTAACAAGATATTTAAATATGTAGGCTAATTAACTAATTCAATTCAGAGTTTGTATTACTTTGTCTTTAACAAACATTTAATTAAAAAATTTTTTAGTTATTTAAAAGAGATGTTTTATTTTTTTATACATTTAATTAAGTTGCTAGTTAAACTAACTTTAAAGGTTATATTTTTAATTTAGATTGTGGAAGATGATGGTTTACCCGCAGCTATATGTCACCAGTGTTTGGCACAAGTAGATAAGTCTTATCAATTCAAGTTGCAGTGTGAAAAATCAGATGCTGCATTGCGCCAAAACCTTCAGGTTAATTTAATAAATTATTTTTAACCATATTAAACTTTTTATATTATTTGTTATATACGTAAGTTTTTAATTTTGTATTTTAAAATATTTATATGATGTAATACTGATAATTTTTTTGTGATTTAAAAAAATTTTAAGTCATAATTATTTCTATTATTAAGTGTTTAAGTTTGTATCAATTTGTTTTTTAAGTTATTTTAATTTGTTTTAAATTTTACATTTTTTTAATAATTATAAAATTGAAATATAATTAAATTTTTCAATTTGAAATGTAATTTTTTATTATAATTTATGAACAGTAAATAATGAAATAATTTATAAAACCTATTTCAGATAATATTAATCAGTTAGTAAATGAAACTAAGATTTTATTTTTAAATAGTTTGGAATAATATTCAAACTTGTTTTCTTAGGAAAAACTCGACTCTGAGACCGATGGTTGGGATGTTATGAACTTCACTCCAGAAGTGATTATCAATGAAGGGAACACACATGATCAGGTTATTATTGTCAAAAAATCTTGGATTATTTGTATATTTAATAAAATCCTTTAGCTTGTTCACAAACATCTTGCTAGAGAATATATTATGATAATGACTAACATTGATTTTAACGTTTGGAGAATTTTTTTTTTTAATTGCCATGAGTTCAGATAATCCATTTTTCAACATCTATTAGGCTGAAGAAAAATATTATGTCAAGAATGAAAATTTAAAAAATAGTTTTAAAATATGTTAGTTAGCTATTATTTGTCTCTCTGTATAGGAAGTTTAAAACTTACACTTTGAATATAAATAACAAAAATTATTTTCTACTTTTTAGTATTTGTAGTTTTACTCTAATAATTTAATTAAAATTACTATTGAGATTAATATATGAAACTTTGTTTTCAGACGGGTGAGAATGGAGAACACTTTGAGAGTGAATCCGATGAATCTCTTAAATCTTTATCACACCCTTATCATCTGTCTGCTGTTGAAGCTTTATTGAGACATCATGGTACCGAGATCAAAGTTCAAGGAGCACCTCCACCTCCAAGTAATCATGAAACAAAAGCACAACAAGTAGTGCCAAGTAATGGTAGTAGTGAACATCTGTACCCTCGTAATGGTGAAGATTATTATCCATTATATGGTGTTGAAGCTGTATTAACGAGTGAATTGAGTCAGGCTGGGCCAAGTCCTAAGTGAGATTTCCTTTCATTATTCTTTTTCAGAGACCGATGAAATATATAACATTGTAGACCTTGTGCATGAATACAAATTATTTTTTTATATTTGTACAAAGAAGGGATTTCTACTAATAAATTATGAGAAATATTTAAAAATAGGATAAACAAATTTCAATTTCAAATTACTATTGACCTCGGAAGTTTGCTGTTTTAGTAAATATTAGGTCTAATAATGTTAATATTATTTAAAATATCAAAGTAATATGTTTGAAAATATATAAATCTTTTTTTATTTGCTATTGTCACCAAATTATGTATTAATTTGATTTCCTTAATATTGTCAGTTACTGTTGTGGTATTCTGTAAATTTTTACAAGTTTTTGTGTAACTAAATACATAAAAATAAATATAACATTATATTTTCTTTATTTATCAAGTATTTTATCTTCAATAAATAAATATAGCCACAAACCATAATTTCATCAATCACTTATATTATAGTCTTTTATGATAACACT
Organism: Aphrophora alni; assembly: GCA_963513935.1. NCBI lineage: Eukaryota > Metazoa > Arthropoda > Insecta > Hemiptera > Aphrophoridae > Aphrophora > Aphrophora alni. The sequence continues at coordinate 151,296,284 of OY740766.1, forward strand.
CTTTTAGTCACCTATTTATCACACATTACCATATATATCAATGGAAACGTAGATTCAGATCTTTTCACAAATACAAAATTCATCCTTATTCTGCTGTGCATTATAAAAGATCATAATCAACTATTAACAGTTTTGTGCAATCTATGTAATTGTAAATTATCAAGTAATTTTTTTAAAAATTCATTTTGTAATTATTCAAGTTTGTGTTCTTGGTCTAATCCATTAGTTTATGTATAGAAATTTGTTTTTAATCAAATTGCACTATCAACATTTAATAAACACTATTAATTAAATAATGGTTTCTGATAAATAATCGAATATCTGCAAGAACTCTAGCAACGTTTTTCATTGTTCAGAATTTCAAAGTGGCTAAACCGTAAAGGAAACTCATAAACATGTATAGTTAGTAACCAAAAAATATGTCAATAATCATGTACACAGGTCTCGCAGGTCTCGTGATGGTCAGAAGCTGTTCCAATGTAGACTCTGCCCCAAGTCGTATTCATTTTCTTCAGCACTCAGTCGTCATAAAGCTGTTCATAACACTGCATTAAGACCTCATGTTTGTCAGATTTGCAAAAAAGGCTTTGCTGAACCAGAAAAATTAGAAAGGCATACACGTACTCATCTCATTGATCAGACTTACAATTGTGAAACTTGTGGACGCGTTTTTAAGGCAATAGCTACATATGAGAGGCACAGGTGAGAAAAATTTAGATGTCTTAGATTAAAAGTGTCCAAACATAAATTATTTTCATAGTACAGGGTCAAAATAAATGTCCAACTTACAAAAAAGTCTTAGATAGAAAGTGTTTACATTTTTGAAAGTGAGGATTTACAGTGAATGGTTGCATTCTCTTTTGTGTCATAATACAATTTATTTACATTTAATATGCCAATTTATAGTCTGAGTTTGTTGATTAGCAAAATCTCATCTTACTTATGCGGGTGATAATAAGTTATCTCCACCCTCTCTCCATTCTACACAAAGATGAAAACTTTGTATCATTTTAACTGATCAAGAAACAAATAACATTAATTATTTATGATCATCGAAATAGGGCTTGGGTTGAGCTCTAGTTTCGGACAATGCCCATAAATTTACAGTTTGGCTTAATTTTTTGAGCATTACTTAATTTTGTGAGTCTGGTTCGATTTTATGAACTGCACACTTCTCAGTAGATCTTACTTTTACAAGCCTGGCTCAATTTCGAATAAGGCACAAACAAACTGATGAAATAATATTGCAACAAAAGGACAATATAAGATGTATTGATGAAATCATAAAAAAAGTCATAATTTAATTCAGTTATGAAACAAACGGACAAGATATTTATCTTTAATAGCCCTTCTTTGTAGATAAAAACAAGTTTTTATTAACGTGTATAGATTAGAGGAAGTTACTAGGAGAAATGGAGTAAGCTGCCTAAGTGATGCCGTCACTTGTTCGCTTCCAAAATGTAATAACTTAATGTCAACATCCATCTGATTTTTATTCATGAATATGGTTTTTATGATATGTTTATTAACAAGATAGATATGTCCACTTTATGCTAGTTTAAAGTAGATAGGTCTAACAAAAACAAAAAATTTATGAACAAAAAGGGATGAAGCAATTCTTATTGCAAATTTTTGCTACTGCTACATTTACTGTAACTAGTTTTCACAATAACAAAATAAAGTGTAATTCATAATAGGTTAAAGGAGAATAACAATAATTCAATTAACTGTATAAAGACAAGTATCGATCACTTTTTCTTATATATAATACTTTCTCTTTACTATAGTTAATTACCTTAGAGGTTGTCCTCAGTCCGTATTATAGTTTGGCTACAGCGCTGTTTCGCCGAACACTTTCTCTTTATCTTAAATTTTAATGTTGTTTTAATCCATTATTTTAATAACATTGTGTTAATATCTTCTAAATTTTAATATACTGTAGTACAAAAACTTTGTTTCATGATATGTAATTTTGTGTCTTATTTTTTTAGGTTAATGACTCAAGGAAAATGCCGAATATTTTCCTGTACACAGTGCGGGTTAGTTTTTCCATCAAGGACAAAACTTAAAATGCATCCTTGTGGGACTGAAGAGGTTGCATTAAAAGAATATACCTGTACACTGTGTAATAAATCATTCAATAGAAAATCAAATTTGGATACACATATGGGCACACATACTGGTAAGCTTGGTTTTTATTTGATAAGTAAGTTAAAAAGGGATATGAATATACTCTTCTTTGAAGAAGTTCATAAACAACACTCAGTGTTAGAAGAAGTTCCTTTAGCACTCATTTATTATGTATGTAGTACTTTGTATAGTATTATCAGCATTTGAGCTTGAGAGGAAGTTTGTATGGGTGTGTTCGAGATCTTGAAAATCAAGAGTTTTCTCAATCTCGTTAGTAACAGATTCATTTCTTGAGCGTACTTTTCTCGATTGGGGAAAAAATTTCCTGATTAATTTTTAATATAAAGTTTTTATATGCATAGTTCCATTGTAGTTATGAATACAAAGACAAAATTTATTGACAAATTTTTCAAAATGTTGCATCATTTAAATTTATTACAATGTCTAAAATATATTGTGGTCATAATATTAGTCTGAGGTGTCTCAGAAAGATAAAACTCACATTCTAAGTATAGATTTATTAAAGCCTTCTTTCTATAGGAAGACATCTATAATAGAAATGATCATGTTGCAAATGAGTCTAAAGTTTTCTGAATGAGTATAAAGGAGTTTAGGGGGGGGGGGGAGAATTCCTATCCGAAAATGATCTTAGAGAATGCCGGTTGGTATGATAGTTTTACTTCAGAATAATCTGAATACATCCTCATTTTCTTCCAATAATTTTGGGAAATTGTCAAACCAATTATTTCTCAATACATAGGGCCTACATCCCAAAATTATTTTATGAAAATTCAAATTGTTTTGAATTTTAAAACTGCTTAATATGAAATTGATCAATTAACCTATGATTTTAAACTGACTGTAGTCGTAACCCAGTGTTTCTACTTTCTGCCATGGTTAATAAAAGAAGGGAAATAAAACGTAAGATAATAATTAATACTTTACAGTGTCAAATTAACTAAAATGATCACTTTAGTGTCAAATTAACTAAAATTATATTCCATTAAATATTTAAAGATTAGGCAAAACAAAAATGATAAGGCACTTATAATAATTTCACAAACAACAACAATTTATTGTTACAGCTGTTTCGCCGTTAGGCATCGTCAGACAACTAAGAACTAAAAACTAAAATACAGGTCAACTTAACACTAAAATCTAGGAATGAAGGTGGGGATGAAAGCAGAGGTAGGGCAATGACCTGGTATTACCTGAAAGGGACATGGATAACAGAAGGTTTTCAAACAGAATAGGTTTTAACAAAGGGAGTGGGTTATTTACTTGTTCATTTAGGTTAGAAGCATGGCATTTCAAAACAGATCTGTTAATTTCTAAAATTTCCAAACTATTTAATTTCCTACTTTTCTGTTCTATGTGTACAGAAGATATGTTTATGCTGAAGATATGAAACACATAGCAGGAAAAATGAACTGTTATATTGCTTACATTTGTCTGTTATGCATTTTAAATGCAATATCTACACAAAAGTTAATTTAAAAATTAAATCTCTGTTTTTTCTACAAGGTATAAATACGATTTTTCTTGTAATATCCAAAGAAACTATTTAATTTTTTTGAGTATAAAAAGTATTCCTTATTTTCTTTGTTTTCTCACTAAATAATCTTAATTATTTGGAAAATATAAAACTTAAATAATGAACATTAAAAATAATATAAAAACAATTCAGTAAAAATTTCTATTTTCTGAACTTGATTTTCACGTTATTTTTATAATTGTTTTTTTTTCAATGATTTGTTTATTATTTATTTGTTTTTTTTTGTGAATTTTCACAAGGCTTCTTTTTTTAAATTTATGTGCAATTTGTAGAATTTGGTTATTTAAAACAATACACAATTTTTTCTAAAACTAATTATACAAGTAAAATAAATAAAAAGTCATTAAAAATAGACATTTTTTAAAAACTAAAATTTGTTTTGAAAAATGAAATATTATATAAATCATATTTTATTTATTTTTAATTTATGTTCATAAATTATTTGTTGATAACGTTTGAATTGGCATTGCAACTGTAAATCACATGTGGCAGGTTGTCAGCACAAGTCTTGAAACTTTTAGAGATTAAGTATAGAAAATTAAAAAAAGTGTTTACTATATTTAGGATAATAAACAATTAATTTGTGAAATATCTTCAGCTTTAGAGATCTATTAGTTTAGCTTTAATGTACACTATAATTCATTGAATGTGAAAACCCAGGTGGAGGAGATTACACCCATATTTGGATTTCTGTACCATATTAACACCTTAGAGGACAAGCCAACCAAATACTTACTAGATGAATGTATAAAGTTGGAAAGAGTGTTGTCTCATAATAAATCTAAGAACATTGACTCCACTAAACTGTGTAGTGAACTGCAATCTGTTTCAAGATGAGTTGCTAAGAAATCAACACCAAAGAATGTTATTGACTTTATTTACAAATCCAAGTTGCTGGAAAGGATATGGTATCTAATTTGTTTTTATAAGGGTTTTACTGACGTTGCCAGTATCAGTAGCTGCTGAGGATAGGAGCTTTTCTAAACTTAAGACATACCTCAGGTCATCTATGATGCAAGAAAGACTGGTGTGAATGGCAATATATCAATCAAACAGGACTTCACACAAACTATCGACCTTAATGAACTAGTTTCTACATTTTCGAAGCTTAAGGCTTGGAAAAAGAAAATGTAATCTTTAGTCTCTTGTAGTTCTAGTACTCTGTTAGGTTTTATTTATTTCTATTTTAATATTGACAAACATGCAAGTACAATACTACCTCGTTTATCCGGACCTCATTCAACCGGATGTCCGGATTATCCGGATCGATCCGGAACAAAAAATAAAAAATTTAAACAAGGATAAAATAAAGCAAAAGCTTAAAGTTTCAAAATATTTTAATAATTATTGTATTTTCAATAATATTGTAAATAATATTTATAATATTTTGAAACTTTAAGCTTTTGCTTTATTTTATCCTTGAATATGGAGTTTCAACAAGAAATATCTGCTATTACATTAATGTTGATAAAAACGTGATTTCCTCAACACTACAGTGTCGCCTCGAGGTATTAGGGCGGGTTGTTGATGCACTGGGAAGAGAAAGTGGAGGAGCAATGACCTCTGCGTCATCATCCCCCTACCCCGATGCGGCATGACAGTGACTTTGTCTATTGTCTATGCCGGCGGGTAGTCTATCACGTGCTAGCGACCAGAATACATCATTACCATATCGTGCTGTGCCGCGTTTAGTTTCTTTACATTTTTGATCGGATACGGTTAATAGTATTTCAGGGTGTCTAGCGACCGGGAAAAGTCAGGGAATTTGAATTTTCTGGAAATGTCAGGGAATTTTTTAAAAAACCGGGAAAAAAATAAAGAATGCCTGATATTTTAGAAAGTGAAATACAATGACGATGCCTGTAACGGTCCTTAAAGAAAATGTACAACTGTGAAATAAATACAAACCAGGTGCATGTTTACAACGCATCATAAACCATCATGTCATTTTTACAACTTTATTGTTGTCGGGTTGCTAAGACTCAAGGGTGTAAATCAGTAAATGTGAACATTTTGTCACATCTTAAAGCGGTGCTGCCAGCTTTGGGAACCCCGTTCTTTTTTTTTTGGCAGTTGGCACATCACATCTCCAGTCGGGAGTATCGAGGACGTGAATGAGAATCGGCATAGTATTTAGAGGTGGGCGTTGTTACTGCTATTTATTTATATTCGTGTGTTAGCGTTTGTGCGTGGAAATGGCGACGAAATGAAAACGTAATGTGCTTACAATGGCCCAAAAGTTAGACGCATTGAATCGTATAGACAGGGCCGCATTGAAACGTCACACCAAATTAAAACAGAGGAAGATAAATGACTTTTTTGTAAATAACAACTAAACCCTGTGTAAATTAAAAGCATGTGTAAATAATTCAGGTGTGTAAATAAAATGTTTTTCGTCATTTACAGTACATTGTGTAATTTCGTGTATTGTGTAAATTGAATGACTGTGTAAATATTGTGTTTTTTCATGACTTATAAATGGTAAGTTATCATTTTATATTTTGTTTTATTTATCTTTCTATAATTTCGGATTATCCTGATTTTTGATTAACCGGATCACTTCCGGTCCCAATTAGTCCGGATAAACGAGGTTGTACTGTATGTAGGCTAATTGGAATTCAGATTCGTAAAAAAGTGTATACATTAAAAATCAAGAGGTTCATTAGTATGACTTTTAACTATTATATAGTTGTGGGTATAAATAAGTGTTAACCATTGTGGAGAAAGGGTGCGCTTAAAGATATTTTGTCTAGGACACCAATAAAAACTGAATGGTGCATAAACAAAGTATCATTTATATATTTTTTGGTGAGTACTGTAAAATAATAAGAGATGTAATGTTCTTGTACAACAGTTTTGACATTATAGTTTCATGGTTATCGGTTTTCCAATCGTGGTTGCAATATACCAGTATGTTAGCAAGGATTTTAATTTAATCTCCTTGCTGGCAAGTTGTGATTAACCACTCAATGTATAGTGTTCTTTCCCAGTTGATGCCAGTGATACAAATTGGTCATTGATTCCCGCCTTGGTTCTGAATTTAGATCATCCGCCAAAATACTGTCGTGAATAAAAAACACAGGATTTGAGAATGATCAATTGGCACTCAGGATGTGGGAAATATTATGTAAATCATTGTTATTATGTAACAATTCAACTGTTATGCAGAGAAGAAAGTGTTATACTTAACTGGGAAGCTCGGTACCAAATGGGTTAAGTCTAGCCATTGGATACAAATAACAAAGTACATATTTAAAATTACCATAGCCATTATAGAAATCCTAGTCTTAGTTTTCAATAATATTCCTACATTATTAAATTCTTTCAAATGCTATTCTCATGTACAGATATATATTTTTATATATCATGTATAAATGTCATTGACCTCAGGATTCCTGTCTATGTCTGGAACAGACTTTATTATTACATAATCTTTAATGGGGGATCTTAATGATCATATTGGTGGGGAACAGTGAATAGTTCAAAGGGTACTTGAGAATACTAGTACAAATAATAAAGGAATTTCATTATTATACAGCACCTTTTCTCTCTCTCTCTCTCCAAATGAAATTAAAAATCTATGTAAGAACAAACATAAGTGAGAGATATCCATTTCTTTCATCTTTCTTATCAGGTCTTTTGACTAACTCTTATTCTCTTCTGTTCTTACTAATTTTAATAAGGCGATGATGACAGAAAGTTTTTGTCTTTAAACAAAACCTTATTTATCTATAACTCTCACGTGCTATACAATTATCAGTCATAATAGACTTATGGTATCTCAAGGTAAAATTTAAATGTAACAAACGAAAAAGTCCATCTATAATATATCTAATTACACAAATTCATACTATTGTTGTTGTACTGATGGGACCATTTGTCTGTGTGCGCGGCTCTGACACTACTAGCCGTTCTGTAAAAGTAGGGCTCGCTCACCCAACTATGTTTGTCTACCTTTCGCGACACATAATTACAGTTTACAAGATTTGTAGTGCATAAAGAAACATGATGTTTACAATCAACTCGAAGCTACATTGAAGACAGGTGAATAATCTATGTCCGGCGCGCCGTGCGGGACCACATGTTTTTGGAAATGAGCGATAACCACTCCCCTCTTCCCCGCCGCGCCATAGCAAGCCGTGCGCACAGACAAATGGACCCATCAGTAGCATCCTGATCAGTAGCACCCGATACCCATCCTGGTATCGGACAAAATAGTATTTGTTTTGATTATTTCATGAAATTGTATCTCAATAATTTTTTATAAATTTTAACAATTTTTCTTGATACAGGTGAACGGCCCTTCTCTTGTAAAGTTTGTGGCATGGGTTTCCGACAGAAAGTTAATCTGATGGAACATTTTCAAAGGAAACATTCGAAAGTTCGTCCTTATAACTGTGATGTATGTGGTTTAAGGTTTGTAACAAAACAGGATCATGTTCGGCATTACAGAAAGCATATTGATGACGACTAAACCACCATTCTGTTTCAGGTTTTGTATACGATTACTAATAATAAGTAGACATAAGTTGTAGAAATGTGAAATGTATACTTCATCCAGAATAGTAAACTTTTGATTGAGTTAATGCTATTAGCTGACATTCTAAGTCTCTGTTTTCACTTCTTTCTTAGAATAATTTTTGTTATAAAAAGTTTACAATTCAAATAATTTGTACTATATGAAGAAAAATAACAGATTATATATATCCTTTTTTATTTTTATTTATGTTTGTGAATTTTTGTGACATGAAATGGATATTGTTGACTTTATGCCGAGCTCAAATAATTGATAACATTTGTTGGACATTTTCCGTTACCTGTTGTTACATAGTTAGGTTAAATCAGGCATATGTTCTTTCAGACAGCTATATAAAACACTGAAAATAGAGGTTATGTTTATCACTGCCATAATTTTTTTTAAAATCAAGAATATGATTAGTAATTATTTATCACAAAATGATCTCATAAGATTGGTAGGATAATAGTAAAGTAAAGTAAGGTTATGGTTTTATCTTGACTATTTGGCATTTCATCTGTATGTTTGTTTCGCAGTTATAGCTAATTTTGTCTAGTAATCGTAATGAAATTTAGGAATAATATTCTAAATCAAATTATGTAAGTACAAGATTTTTTAATTTTATATTCTGTTTTAAAATCTGAGCCACACAAAACAGAAATAAGGCATGGGTGCGGATGCTCTGAATGCAAGTATGGCAAAAATATATGTTGATGTGAATGACTTATAATAAGTAGTGTTAAAAAAAAAAAACTAAATGAAATTTAGACTTTTCCCGTAGGAAGTTTTCACTTGATGAAATAAAAAACTTCATCGCTTGCTACTTGTTTTTTATATGTTCATTTATATGAATTAAAACTTTTTCGACTTTCATAGGGTTAAAAAATATCATAATTTATTATTTAAAAATGTTTACACTTTAATGTACTATTGCTTACTTAAATATATATAAATATATATATATATATATATATATATATATATATATATATATTCGTCTGTAGTTCAACACAGATCCATCCTAGATCTTCTTTTTACAGTCTCTACTGATTGAGAAATTGAACTGTGTTCGTGAAATATTTCAGAACTTTAGTGTTTTTTGTTTTGTTTTTTTTAGCATTTTCCTATTTCTTTACTACTAGGTTAATACCAAGGACTACTTTCCAAGGTAAACCTGTCTCCCATCTGTACAAAATCTAAATTGCAATTTGTATTTAAAATTTACTACTTTTGTTTTGTCCGTCATGTGACTTCCTTTTCTTTTGTTTTCTGACACGTTTAGAGATTTACTTCATCTTCAGATAATTGTCCCTCATCTGAGATCGTAAAAATATTTACCCTTGAGAGAACTGGTGTCTCATGGTTGTACCAACCTATGACGATGTTACTATTTGTAGTCAAATATATCATTAGTAGTCAGATCGATTGATCAGAAGAGAGGATCTACAGGAATGTCAAGAAACAGCTGTTAAAAATGACTTGAAAAGAAAATTATAAATATATTAGTTTATAAAATAGTTGGTTATAAGATGTTTAACAAAAATCTGTGTCTGATTTAGGAGAAAACCATTTAAGAGTGTGAAATTACTGTTATAAGAGCTTTGATCCATAAAAGTAAATAAAGTTTAAAACATAGAAACTATATTGTAACTTCGTTGTTGATTTCTATGTTGCTTTAAAACATAGAAAACTAAATGTTTAGCTTTATTGTGTTATATAGAAAAATCTATAATAGGTAATTTCAGTAGGTAGTGGTAATTCCATCAAAAATATTTTAACTGTTCCTGCACAATCTATTTTTATTTATTTGGTAGGAAACGGAGATTATAAAGTCCACAATATCCATTTCATAAATAATTAAATTTGTATTTATTTACTTTATATTAATTGTGTTATTTAATAAATGTTATTCTGTTATCACTGTTCAAATTTTAAATCATTGTCAGCAACAAGAAATGAAATATCAGTAATAATTTATATATTTTATAGTTTCTGTTAAAATTTAAGTATAAATTTAATCTTTGAATTAAATTCATACTTGATACCTTAAGTTTATTAATAAAATAATGAGTTTGTTACACAGTCAAATTAAATTTTCTTTTGTTTTGTAGGTATAAATGTTCCAGTTACGATCATTGGTTATTGGAACATATTTAAGTTTTATTCAGATTTTACAGATGTATTATATGCATCCTGATTAGAGGCAAGTGTCTTGAGCATATCAGGTAAAAGATCCAGTTTTTTGTGCTTTGTCACAACCATTATTAGAATTATTTCAATAAATTATATTAATTATAATACTTAACAATGTAAAAAAACGTATAGTTAAAGAACAAAAATATTTCTGTTTCCTCCAAGAAAGTTAGTAATAATTAATTATTAAGTTAGAAATACTTTTGAGATTAACTTTTGTGATATATTAATATATTTTTTTTTATAAAGAATGTTCACTGAAAAATAATAAGGAAAACTTTTGATTGAAAATGTGTCACTAACATGTATCACTGCATATTAAAGTACGTTTTTCATCACTTCTTAAAGACTGCTAGCAAAAGAAATTTAAAGAGGTGTAATGTCCATCAATACTACACTTGATGGACATTAGAGGTGGTAAAAATATGTCCTTCTCAACTTAGTAAATTTATACTTTTTAAATCGTTTGAATAGTAAATTTGAAATAATTCTTAAGGTACATAAAATCATTGATGTACTTAAAAATTAAGAAAATTAAGAGTAACTCATTATTCAAAATATTTTAAAATATTGCTGAAGAAATGTTTTGTTTACTTTTGTAAATAAAATATTGGAAATAGTAACTAAGGTCTTACAAATAAATTAAATATCTATTTAACAAGGAATATTAAACAAATTCGTAACGCTTCCATTTATTATCATTTAAATTTATATTTATTAAATATTTTTATTACGTGAAATAGATTATGATTATTTGATAAAATTAAAGAATATTGCAGAAAATATTCATATGTTAATTTTTTTTATTTGCTAATATTCAGTTCTAAATATCCAGAACACCTATAAAATGTATGAAAGAATATATAAATGTAAATTCTATAATTTTGGTTATTGATTAATAAGTAATCACCATCTTTTTTTAGAAAGAAAAATACAGTAAAACTTGGATTATCCATCAAGTTTTGTGATCAAGATCATGAAGGTAGTGTTTTTTTTTCTGTTACAATAAGAGTATGTAATAAAACAAAATCTGATTTTCTGCATAGTAAATTAATTATTACAAAGATAAATCAAATAAACATCAAAATATTTTCATGTTTGTTTTATATTATCAATGGTTTATTTTTTTAAAATATATTCAACTCCAATAATGGGTAACAACATAGACAATTTTTGCTTAAACATCATGTACCTCAAATTCATCTTCAATTTGAGAAGCAATATAAATATTGTAGTTGAGTACCTAGTAATATATATATTTTTTATAATCACATTTTAACAATACAATTATATTATAGTATTTGGTTTTTTTGTGACTGATACAGGTTCATGTGTTAACACTGGTCATTTTTACAAAAAATAAATTGAAAATAATTGTTTACAAAATATTTATATAAGTATGTATTAAATGAACAAAATACTGGGTGTCCCACATAAAAATGTTACAATACCTAACTTTTGAGTTATAAATATGATAAATTACTTTAAACGAGGAACCATCCTTTCTTTTCAATGAAGGTTAAAAATCCATTTTTTTGTAAAATGTTAAAAATTGCTGCCAAATTTGAAATTTGTTATGGAATACTCTTTATTCTGTGAAATTTTCAGGTGTAAAACAATGTTTTTTAAATGTTTAATTCTTGGGTATTTTAATCCGTTTAGGAATTACAGGCACTTTTAAAGTTCAGAAAATTAAACGTTTGATAGGCCTACAAATAATTGATTCCCACTTAAAATGTTACAGCAGGTAACTTTCGAACCAATTTAATTGTGTGTTAATACACCTAAAAAAACCAAGGGTGTTCCATAACAAATTTGAAAGTTGGCCGCCATATTGGAAAATGGCGGCAATTTTTAACATTTTACAAAATGGATTTTTAAACTTCATTGAAAATAAAGGAAGGTTACCCACTTAAAGTACTCTTATCATATCTTATAATTATCATATTTATAATTCAAAAGTTAGCTATTGTAACATCTTAGGTGGGACACCCAGTATATATAGAACCTTACATGATAACAAAGGAATATAAAAAATATCCTGTCCGTTGTCACAAGTGATAGCATGTGGGGAGGGAGAACAACAACGGGATTGTTGACACAAACTGATGGTAAAAAGAAAAAGGATAATCAAATTTTTACTGTACATTATTTTGAATCATTACCTCAAGAGAAAATTGGAAACCTATATGGATTGGACATAACATTGTAGCAATTAACTTTTGTTCATCTTATCTGCACTAGGATAATTATTTAAAAGTTTTTCTTGTGGTACAATTACTGTATGGTGCTCAACATGTGTATTCAATCCTAGTTAAGTTTTGTCATTTATTCTGTATTCTTAAGTTCTGACATTTATTCTGTTTTTTTTTTTTTTTAAGTTCTGTTAAATACTCAAATATAATTTGTAATAAAAATCAAGAAGGTAATTAAATACATCACTATTATTTACATTTCATTTTTATTTTTATTTAAAATGTTAAAATAATGTTTGTATACCTATTATATTTTATCTTTATTAATTTATTTGAGCTTTTTTTTATTGATAAGAAACAATTAGGTTTAGTTTAAAGATACAAATTTGTAAATTTACAATCTTTAGTAAATTTTTTTTCAATATAATTTAAGCTCAACTATTTATAAAACTACTTTCAAATATATATATATATATATATATATATATATATATATATTATATATATATATATATATATATATATATATATATATATTTCAATTGGTTAGGGATTAACAGTGAAAGTATTTTAAGTTTACTATTTTTTAAGTTTAATACATCATTTTGCTCTTATGTCTACTATTTTGAAGTAAAATAGTAACTGTAAATAATAATGGTTGTAGCTTTATGCATGTTACTTTGCCATTCAGCTGAAGAAAAAAATAAATGCGATTAGAGTGTTTTTTAAAGTATTTTGAATCAGAAAAGATAAGAATTAACTTTTTCTGTATAAGATTGTGATTTTATTTTTGACCCGTGACTATTGGTAATAAGAAAAAATAATACTCAAATGTATTTTTTAAGTGTTGTGTTATGTAGAAACGAATTAGTTGTGTAAGATTTGTACAGTTTGCTCCGACGAGGTTTTGTGAAAGGAATTATTAGTCTGTTAGGTTTTTAATTTAAAAAGCACAGGAATTATGTATTGTCATCTGTAGAGGCCTAGTAATTTTTTTTTAAACCTTACACAGTTGTTCCAAGTTTTGTTGTAGGATATTTCTTTCTTCTGTTTAGAAGAAGTTTTTGTAAAAGATGTCAGAAAAAAAGAGAAAGATAGTGTTGTTGATCTTAAATTAAATGATTCATAATTTTAAACACATGGAAGACTGACCTTTAATTGGCTTACGGATATTTCTCTTTATAAATTAAGAAATTATTGGTATTTGATAACATATTAGTAGATTTATATTCCATAAATTTTGTTTCATTGGAGGACATTAGAATTTAAAACAAAATTCAAACAAATACAGGATTGTTACTATTTTGAAATTTTTTTGCGTACTGTTATGAACAAGTAATTAATATCACACCACTAAAGTTATGTAAGAGCTCTTGTCATTTTCTTGGAATAAGGACTTTATAAGAATTTTTATTATAACTATTATTATTTTTAAAATGAATTGTACTAGCTTACCATCTAACTCTTTGTTGTGAAGAAAATGTAAGCACATTATATTAAATTTAATAATTTTATTAAAAATTTGTGAATTGATAACTTTTTTAAATCTTTTATTTTTTTTTACAATCTAAACAACGCTCTAAATTATTGGTTATTTGTTTCATATAAATGTTTAACATACTCTGTTTATATGTTATAATATTTTGACTCCTGTCTACTTTCAAACATTTATTATTTGATTCACAATTATATGCTTTTTGAAAAAAGATTTTGTACAAGTTTAAAAATGACACTGAAATAAATATAAATTGTTATAAGCAAATTAATGGTCAGTCTTAAACTTATGTTAGACCTAATTTTTAAGAAATATCTCAGGGTTCGAAACTTAACTCGAACTAAAGATTTAAAGCAACAAAAAACTCGCCTTTATGTAGTGCCACTTTTTATAATTATTACATGTTAGAATAGTAGCTAGTTATAAATTTATGTTTATTTACCTCTGCTATAATTTGTTCAATTATAATAGTTAGAGCTTCATTTGATATTTAAGAAGATGAGTTTTCTCTATCACTATTAAACTAAATTAATTTTTGTATACAATTTGTGATGAGTTGAATAGTATGCAATTAAGGAGTTTTTTTTTTTATTTCAATAATTGAGCAATAAACATTGAAACGTAAACCTTGTTCTCCAGGACAAAAACCTCATCTTCTTAAATAAGTTATTCAGGTTATCATGAATAATTTACACAAAGTGAATAAATTGTTAAAATAAAAACAGCTTTTAAGGAACTATATTTTTAACGTAGTTTTATGCATTTTAGTAATTGTAGGTTCCTTTAATCCCACATTTAGTTTTTCTTTAAATATCATGCAACTAATAATGTGGACTTGTTTAAGCATCTACCTCTATATTAAAAATATTTAGGTTTTTTTATAAATTTAGTAATGCCAAAACATAAAAACTATTTTATTAGCAAGTAAACTGTCATATTACTGGAACTATTAAATTTTGTCTTTACAATTGCATTATACATTTGTTCAGTTTTATTAAAATCAAAATGATTATCATTTATCACCATCACTGTCATTCAATCTAGTTTGATTCATTTGGAATAATTCCTACTTTGCCATCTTCAATTTTAGATAATCTTCCAGCCATTATGTTGCAATTCTTTATCTTTACTATTTGATATTTTCTTTACTGACTATATTGTGCCTGTTTCGATACTTATCTTCAATAATTCAAGTAAAAATTAAATAATTCCTATTCTATACATAAAACATAGAGTTAAAATGGTTTGATGATTTTATTAAAAACACTATTGTTCATTTTTTGCCTCTAACCATCCAAGAAACAATGACCCAAATCTAATTATTACATGGCTATGTACTGTGCACATGTGATTTAGAAGACATTCGATGTATCCAATTCAGAATTAGAATTAAACTTGATCACAATATCTCACAAATACTTTTATTATATCAAACATATTCTCAACAATGTCGCCATCTTCAGTGGTGCATGAGCTACAATAATAATAAAAAAAGCTCGATATTTATTTATATCCCTTTCAGATTTAAAATTTCACCCTATTTTGACTCTCACTTTGATTTTGGCACAAATATAATCATGCCACCGCACCATAGCAGTTAATTGAACCATGAGTTTTATGAGAAATTAAAACTTCACAGACTCCACCCAAAAATATTAGTTGACAAATTAAAACAAAAAACAGATTTAATAAAGCTAGCTTTATAACCAAGTCCACTGATTTTGTTGTTGTTTCTTTTTCTTTCTTTTTTGTTAATAAAATAGACTACATAATTATCATATATTAATTTATAATTAAATATTAATACATTACTTTTGTTTAATGTTTAAATACATAATATTGATTAAAATGAAATATATACTTACATAAAATGTATAAAACCTTGTTAAATTTTTAACTGCTATGTTACTCAGGTTTACAATACTCAGCCACCGCACATACAACCGAATGTTCCTAGTTTTATTCAAGTAACAACAATACCTCATAATTTATCCTATATTGAAACTGTTTTATTTTATTTTGTCTCATTGTTTCCTTTCACAAAACACAGTGTCCTTCCTCAAACACGTATTCATATCTGTGGAAGATTAATTGTAAATAGTTGTGTAATTGCTTAGTACGTAAGTTTATAGAATTTAGATATTTTAATTTCTACAAAAGATTATCTAGACAATAGATGTCCAACATGAGTACAATGTGGCTCTTTCTGATCACGTTTACAATCGGTGGGATTGTGAAAACTTTATAAAAGATATCTTTTACATATATTTAAATTTTTTTTAATCTGTCAATAATCTATACAAGGGTAAAATGATCGTATACAAAATTTTATGGATTTTGAACTTGACTGATAAAAGCAACAATATGTTGTTTTAAAAGTACCCACAATTAAAATATGACTTGGATGTTTCAATGAAATATGATTTAGGAGTCTAAAATTTAATAATGTTATACATAGAAGAGTAAAAGGTTAATTACTATAATTTTACCAATATCTAAGATATTTTTGAGGTTTTGAGAAAAATTATTTTTAAAGATTAAAATAGTTGACCTATTTACTTCCAGCTAACCTGAGAAAATTATGCATATTAACAATAAAGTTTAAATATATTTTTCACACAAAAATCTGTTAAAATTATGTTTTTACTCTATATTGTGTCACTTAATTTTATTTTAAGTTTTGTCTCAACCTTCAGTATCATAAAACATAATTTATGAAAATATTGTTATAAACAAATAACACTCACTTTCCAATATTAGTGAAAATATTGTTATAAACAAATAACACTTACTTTCCAAGTTGTTTTATTGTTAAACTAAATCTCCTAAAATAAAATTTATTTTCGGAGAACTCACCAAATATATATTCTGTAAAATAAATATGTTTAAATTCTCTATAAATTTTCATAGTTGTTCCCTAAATTATACTTCTTCAGAAATAAAAAGAGCATTGTTGTATTAGCATATTTATTAAAAAAATTGATTTAAAACAAAAGTTTTCACAATTTCATTGTAAATATTCTAAACACAACTCAAGGTAATTGAGCAATATGCTCGCTCCGTTCACATTAGTTAAGTAATATAGTCTCCATTAGCTTTATAGTATATCTGTCTGTGTATAGGATAAATGCTCAGAAATGCCGGATTTTGTAGAACATAAGAATTATGTATAAACAGATTCATAAAATGATCTGCTTAGTGTTATGCTTAGTTATTCAGTTAAGAATGTTCATATATATTTTAAGGATTGTTTACTGATTTTGTAAAAAAAATATGATCATTAGTAGTGGAATGCAAAAGTAGTGGATAGTATTTATTAAAAGTTTACATAATATGTTTCCTTAAGAAATTTCACTGGTTGGTTTGTCTTGAAGTATTTTTGGATACATTTAAATTATTATTTAATTTGTGTTAGTTATTATTTTGTACTCCTATTCCTTCATATTCTCTATTTACCATTCCTTTTATATGCCTTTCTTTACAATTGTAATAAGACATGGAGTATTAAAAGTTTAACCATATTACAAAATCTAAATTAAATTTCCTTAAGTGTAATGTTTCAGTAATTTACTTCAAGGATACATGATTGCGAACATTTTAAAATATTATTTATGGTTTCAATATTTTAATACAAAGTACACTTCATTTATGTAGTGAAGGAACTTAAGTGGTATTCTTTGTTTCTTTTCAAGTTTTGAAATTCAATTGGCTATAATTAAAAATAAGAGTTATATTTCAAAATAACCAACCATGGAATTTCAGACTAATAGAGTATTGAGAAAAAGCTAATTTATCAAATACATTACTTAGCTCAAACAATTTGAGAATTTGCATTTGTAAAATTCCTTTAAAATATTTTGTAATTCTAAATTGTTTATATAAATATTTAATTTCCGATATTTTAATAAATCATCCATTATTTTGTAACACAAATCATAATATTTTGATAATTATAAGTTGGAATAATAATTTTTAAGTATAAAGCTGTTATTATTATAATCATGATTAACAAGTCACCAACTCCAAAAATATTTTGAGTGAAGGAGAATACTATAATACAAAAATAATTATTAATGCTGTTGGTAACTTAACAATTTTTACAATAATTGTAAGTACTTCTTCTGATCTAATATAAAGCAATTTTTTATCAAATAAGATTTGTATTTTTTTTTTCTAATTTATTACTGTACTAAGGATATTATTAAAAACTCTTTACATATGTTAATAAACAGCTTGAGTTTATTGTTTTAAAATTAAGTGACAGGTGTTTTTAGCCAAACTTCTGCCAGAAATACAGTAGAATTGTGAGAAATTCAAACCAAAGTTCTGTTTGGGTTTATTCAAACATTGTTTTGTCTTAAAAGTTTGTTTCGGTTCAGATTTTAAATTGTTAATTTTAATGATCTATTTTGATGAAACTCATATACATTTTTAAAGGAAATTAGTTCAAATTGAACATCCGTTTTTATGTGAATAATTGAAGAGCCGTGTGCTTACCAAATCAACATTTTAAATAATTTAACATTTACATTTTAGTAATTTAAGGCTCTGCGGGAGTGAAATGAAATAACCGAATTGACACCAACGCAACATCAAGACACGGGAGATTTGTGAATTACTAGCAGCTTTGTGTGGCGGCTGTTGCACAATATAGTCCTAGTTTCATTTCCAAGGGTGGGAAAACTAAGTAGACATTAGGTTAGACTACTAGTATGCATGCGTCTAAATCAACCATTATGCCACTCTTATAAGTTGACACCCATCTTAAAAGTGCTGTTTGTTTATATTTTCAATTCACTACATATTCCTTGCTTTTGACCTTCAACGGCTTCAACTCACATTTGCAGTATCCTATCTACACTATACCACTACTCTGGGCTTGGAGCTTCTTTGGATTATAGACTTTGTTGACTTCAAGTAACCTATACATCCGAATATCTAAAATTGATATTACACACTTATCTAATTGATATAACACACTTTGAAAATTTTCTATTTTATTAACAATTTCGTTCTTCTTCCACTTTCTGAAACCGGTTTTGACACTAGCCAATTTTGTAGAATAATTGAATTACGTCTAACTATATTTTATGCATAGAAAAAAATGTATAGCCCATTTTGAAGCGCTGGTGTTCAATTTTTAAAATTGTTAATACTAGGAATAAATTATGATGTATTTTAATTGTGACAAGACAAAGGTTAGGTATGCATCTAAATAAATTGAGCTTTTGAGAGAGAAATATTTAAATAGTGATACATACATTTTACAGTACTGCTAATTATTAAATTTATGAACAAGTATAAAAGAATAATACGGTGCAAATATTGTTATTGACATTAAATAATATTAATAAATACGGTATAAAAATCATTAGACAAACTTTGTCTTCTCCCATTTGTAAAACCAAATAAAAACCAACAAAAACAAATGTGGATTCGTGATTGATTTTGATAACTCACAAAACTATATTTTTGGAGAGATAAAAACCGATATGTTTTGTTTGATCTCTTAGAGGCTACACATTCTCAAAATTTTTAGAAGTAAATCTTTGATCCGATTATGAGAAAATAATTTTGTGTTTTTCTTAAAGCAATTACCCTTTAAGTTTGAGTTATCAACAAAAAATAAACAAAACAAATTAAATTCAGTCCAAGCCTTTGTTCTTTAGAACTTACAACAGACAGAAAATATTCAAAAAGCCACCTTTTTGGACTCAGGGGACCTCAAAAGTGATTCAAAAACAAAGCTAGACTTTGATTATTTGACCCATTGCATAACACTATATATACTATGTACATGTGAAAAAGTAGTACCTGTATAGCAACGAGTTCCTAACAACGACATCAGGGTTCAATTTTTTATTTTTCAAACCATGAACAGTCATTTTGAGATATGACCTGTGTTTTTTGATAATTTTATAAGCTGTTCTCGACTTATCGTGGGAGGGAGTGTATTGTTTCGTTACCCATTTAGCTTTATGAATCCAAATCACTTTACTATCTGTAAGTTTTATTTGTCTATCAGATTCTAAGTATAACGTATACCAGACATCCAATAAGATAGCGAAGAAACATTACTATATTTTTAGTCAAACTTATTTCTAATATCCTAATTTCTAATTTACTAACCTCTTTTATTTAGGATTTATACTAACCCTCAAACATAAGACGGCCAACAATTTCAACATTTTTGTTTTATAACTCATTTTAATCATATTTTTTTACATATATTTTTGATACGCTGATTTAAAATTTACCAATAATATTTTATTGAAATTTTTAACTTCTGTGATCAAAATCTTGGAATATTAAACACCAAAAAAATGGGATAATTTTTTTTTGTTTTTTCAACCGATTTTGGTAAAACTAATTTGCAATATGAATTTTACGATGTTGGTCATAAATTGATAAACATATTCTACGTATATCCGTCTCCAATAATACCCGTCCTTAAAAACCAAAATAGTTTCTAAAATTTCAATCTTTTTGGGGCTAAACCGTTTTTATTACAGTGATTTTGAATACGTAATTTATGACTTTGGAAATAATTTACTAACATGTTTGAAATTGGAACAATACCAGTTTTTTAAAAACCAAATTAAATCATTGCTGCTATCCCCAAGTGGGCTTCGTAGATGATATAAAAAATATTTTATTTGTCTCTTATTTTTAATTCTCTCCTGTCCGTCTACAATATAATGTGGTTCTCTGATTGACATGCTTCTCCTGTTGGGTCAATAATTTCAGGCAATAAACAGGTTGGGAAGAATTTTTATAACTTTTCGACCATTTCTGTTTTCCAATAGACATCATTTAAAAAAATTTTTCTCTGTCCATTCCATGCTTAGAAATCGCAGTGGCTAAACAAATGTGTTTATGAATATTATTCGGCTAGTAATTTTGACGAGAGTAATAATGTAAAGAAATAAATGAATTACAAATGTTTACCAAAAAAGTTTATATTTGGCATTATGTAAAATATTACAAAATATTATAAGAATTAATGTTTTGTTAGTTTTAGTAATATTATGAAACATTTATAAAACATGCTCATCAGTGCTAAAAGCACTCAGTCTTCCGCGTCTGAGTAATTGTCTTTAAAACCACACGAGGGCAGCCTTGTACGCATGGCTATATTTATTCTTTTAATCAATTGTATCTGCACTACTTTTTAAGTTAGACACTTTTGCATTTTTTATTGCAATAGATAATAAAACACTGAGTGTTTTCCTTTTTAAATTTTTCGAAAATATTATTCATTGACTCATTGACCCCTCCATTTGTTCAACCACTAATGATTATATCCCAATTTTTAAAAAAGGGAAACATCCATGTTCACGTGATCTTTCAACGATAATTCTGAGATGATAATTGACATCAGTACAACTACTCAAGTGTAGCATTATTCTTATGGGAGATGAATCCAATATGGCAGAGGTGGAGCAGAGCCTTAAAAGAGACAGTCATGTAAATTTTAGAAGAAAGTTTTAAATTAGGATTCTGATTTTTTCATTGGATTAGTTTGGTTTCTACTTTTGAGAATATAAGTTAGTTTGGTATAATTTTTTTTTTTCCTTTTCTTTTTTCTCACACCTCTATTGAAAACATTGAAAGGAATGTGGCTATTTAGTTTAGTATTATATATTACATATATTATTAAACTTTTATTGAAGTTTAGTTTTTTATATTGTCAGTTTAGTCTATTAAATTAAATCCTCAATTTATTTCTCAGGTTTTATTACAGTGCCATAATCAATTGATATTAAAATACACAGTACATTATATTTTACAGTTGCTGTATATCTAATGAAAAACCTAACAATATATCCTATTAACGTTGCCATAGAAATAATTGAGTTTTATTTTAAAACAAGGAAATTATAAATATTTGTTTATAATTTGTAAGGAAAAGATATAATACTCATTTAATAAATTAAGTTTGTTTAATACAATAAGTTTATGAGGAGTATGCGAAATTCAGATCAGTTTGTGATTCTATTAGAATTTAAAATAGTTTAATTCAGTTAAAAATTAAATATAAATTTGTATTTTATATAATATATTGTAAAATTTTACATAATATCTTAAAACTATTATTGTCAAATGGTTCAAAGAATTAAGGTTTTTCAATGGTTTTGGTTAGATTTTTACTTTGTGAAACGAAGTTCGATTTGATTGAAACCATTTGTCTTTTGTCCAATTTTGATTTGATCTTTATATTTTGGTTCTGTTGAAATTGTTTTGGAATTCGCATGCTCTAAATATATATTCATATTTTCAGAGAACAAAGAAAATTTGTAAACTAGTAAATTAATTAATTTAACTTTGTTTATTAACACATTGACAGCGAACGACGTCTTTAGACGTCCAAGGCCCATTCACGTTTAGAGCAGGACGTCCTAAGACGTCCTTGTATAAGGTAAAGTTTATTGAGTATGTGTCTTTTGCGCTTTTAAAGTAGGGAATTGAAAGCCCTCGGGGGACATACTATAGTCTGACGTCATCATCTTCGCTTGCAGTTCCCGCGCGCCTAGTTGGTGGCGCTAATGGCAGAAAGTATGCGAACCTTCTAGTGTAAAGAATGTAGTCCGGCGCGTACGTCCATTGTGATCTAACCTATTTCGTGTGCAGTTTTTGTGATTGTGTTTGTGATTTATTTTTTGTGCATCACGTGTGATAGTGCGGGATCACCACTCGTTGAAACATGGCTTCAACGTCTGGCACGGAAAATGTGCGAGGAGAGAGTGAAGAAGAGAATGAATATTCTGATACTACAACTGACTCAAGTGAGTCAGAGTCTGACGATGAAGACAATATTTATGGCAATGACCAAATACCAAACTGGCCACCTTGTACATTGGGACTTAGGGACCTTCCCTTTACCAAAGTTCCTGGGCTTTGTGTTCTACCCCTTGGTTTAAATTGTCCTGTTGACTATTTTTTATTACTGCTTGATGACGTGTTTTGGAGCATGTTGTGCGTGCTACAAACGCCTATGCTCTTGATTATTTTTGCGGTCCCAGTACTACTCCTGCCTCGCGTATCCACCGTTGGAAGGTCCTCACAGTGGCAGAACTAAAAGTTTTCTTAGCATTATTAATTCATTAGGGGAATATTAAAATAAATAGGTTGCAGGATTATTGGAAAAGTGATGATTTATGTGACGTAGGCTTTTTCAAAAGGCACATGTCTAGGGACAGGTTTATGATTATTTATAGGTGTTTACATTTTTCGTTTCACGACGAAGAAAACAGAGACAAACGCTTACACAAAGTTCAGCATCTCCTCGACTACTTCAATAATAAAATGAGGCAAGTGTATTACCCCTCAAAAGAACTCAGTGTAGATGAGGGTATGATGCTTTGGAGAGGCAGACTAGTATTTCGCCAATACGTGAAGGGTAAACGCCACAAGTATGGCGTCAAGTTTTATTCACTTTGTGAGAGCCAAGGACTTACTCTTCAACTGATTATTTATGGTGGGTCAGGGGACCAAACAGTTAGTGGAAAAGGGCATGCAGCTAAAGTTGTGATGAAACTTATGCAGTCTTATCTTGGAAATGGCCACTCTGTCTATATGGATAATTACTATACTAGTTTCAGTTTGGCTACACAATTGCTGGCAAACAAAACTTTTTGTACAGGAACAGTCAGGGCAGACAGGAAATTTGTTCCACAAGTAATAAAGGATGCCAAACTGAAGAAAGGTGAAACAACACAAGTTTATGCTGAAGGAGTATGCTTAGCTAAATGGAAAGATAAGAGAAATGTTACGTACCTATCTACAGAACATGACAACACCATGGCAGTAAGTAACAATAGACATGGTCAACCTAGAAGTAAGCCTTTGCCCATCATTCAGTATAACGTTTACATGAAAGGTGTGGATAGAGTAGATCAAATGATGGCCTACTACGCATCAGAACGAAAAACTGTCAGATGGTACAAGAAGGTCTTTGTACATTTTATTCAATTGTTTATAGTGAACGGGTTGGCTTTGTACAATGCCACAAATGTTGACAACAAAGAACAGTTGCACAACTACAGGTTGATGGTCATACGAGCATTGCTCCCACCAAATGTACCTAACCAAATAGTTAGTACAAAGAAAAGACCAAACCACGTCCTATCCAAAACAGAAGATCGCCTGGCAGATGGTCGAAGGAAGAAAAGAAAATGTAGACAATGCACTAAAGAAAAGAAATGAACTGAGACTGTGCACTACTGCCCCGGTTGCCCTGACCAACCTCCTTTATGTGCAATCAGGTGTTTTGACCTGCATCACGACAGTTTGTAGACCAAAAACAAAGTGGGTGTGTGGTTGGGGATGTAAATATTGTAAAAAACAAGAGTGATTTTTTTAAATTTCAGTAACATTAAAATTTTTGTGTGTGTTGTAAAATTGTAAGACGTGTTTTTTTTTGCTGTTTTTCTACGCTTTTATGGTACAGGTGGTAACATAGTATGACTTACAAGTTACTAGAAAGGTACATACCAAAAACCACGTGATAAAAAACTTTTATTATATGAATCCAAACAGTGAGGTTAAAGACGTCTTTAGACGTCCTAATCTATGACGTCATCCTGCAAACCGGAAGTAGCCCAAAACAAGTTTGTTTCAGCGCATCTGACCTTCCATTACCATAAGGTAGGTGAATCACCTATTAAATTTTTTAGCTATGTAGCAGTATATAAATAAAGTTTTTAGCAGTCAATGTGTTAAAACAAAACCATTGTGTTTATTATTTGATTAATATTTATATTTAAATCTTACCAGATTATGTGGACAAGAATATATAAAAATATGTCTTTAGAGAGTAACCAATAGTATAATTAACATTCTTAAAATTTTTAAATTGGAATTCTTACGATTTTCAAAAACAATTGCAAACAAACAAAATTCTAAAATGAGTAACTTAATTTGATTTATTTATAATATATGCAGGAAATCTGCTAAAGATTTTAGTGTTTATCCTCTAATATGTATCTGAGGAAACAAGGGATTCAATTCCTGTTCTTTTTGTTTAAAAATTTTGTCTCCCTCCCTCTTTTTCTGGAGATTAAAAATTAAATCAGGAAAATTAGTTGAATTAAAAAATAATGTTTTAGTACCTTGCAATTATTTATTTAACATACAAATTGATTTTTATTCTTTTAAAATTATATTTTCTTTTCCACTACTTCAATAAACCTATTCTCTATTGATATTAATTTAGCTTGTGAAAAAATATTCTCTTTTTAAGATCCATATGGTTGTTAGAATTTAGTATAATCAGTTAATTTTTAATGAACCATCTGATATTATTCTCATAATTGTTACTCGTTGTTTTAAATAGACTAAAATTAGTTGAAAATACCAATACAGTAGAACCCCTCTAATCCGTCACCTTAGGGACTGGGGGCATGGTCGGAATGCAAAAAAAGGTTGGATTATCCGAAAAAAATCAATATTTATTACGTATTATATAAAGAGATTTTTTTTAAAGTGAAATAAGTGATATATAAACTTTTAAAAGTCTATATATAAACACTGCAAGTACTATAGCAAATCAATAGAAACAACACGAGAGATGACACAGCACTGAAGCGGGAAAGCAATAACAAACCGGATGAATGTCGCAAGATGGGCCGTGAGTCATCGGCAAGTCGGCACATTATCGCGAGCTCGAGCAAAGTCGGATTAACCGGAGTAACGGACCACCCGAGGGCGGATTAGAGGGGTTCTACTGTACTTGCATGTTTAATAATTTGTAATAACTTATTATTAACTTATTTTTAAAAATCATTGAAAATTGTACAATAATTCCTGCCTATTTTATATCCTTAATTTTTATAATATCATTAGTTTAAATTTTAAAGTATTTTGTTTAAAAAAAAAATCATTTTAGTTTAGAGTGTACTCTAGAAACTGTATATTTAATATTAATGTGATTTGCTTTCATTTAAATAAGGATTGTAAATTGTGTACATTAATTGAATAAGAATTGATTTAAGATAGATTAAAGGGCATTTAACTTTTGTAACCAATATTTTATATATACATATAATTATTGTTAATTTTGTTTAATTTATGGTTTTCTATAAAATAGCGTATTACAACTGCTCTCTCTAGATATGAATAGATAACCAATCAATTGAATATAATCTGTTGCACTGGTTAGATGCTCTTGTATTGTAATCTGTGAAATTATTGATTGATATAAAATAATGATTGGTGATATTTTTCATGACATTTTTGTAAATGAGTGATATTTGGTGTGAAAGTACAGTATATGTTTTTGTAAGTAATTTTAATGAACACTTTTAGTTCAAACTAGCTATAAGTATGTAGTGAATAGTTGATGAAATAAAACATTTTGTTTTAATACATTAAATATTAACAGAAATTTTTTATTTGTTTCTTTCTTTCATGAGCCCCTTGACAAACTCTATTTTGTATTTATTATTACAGTATTTTTTAACATTATTTAAACAACAAAATTGTTTTTCTTTTTTTTATGCTTATCATTTGGATCTAGGAAGCCACTAACAAGAGAAAAGAAGTAATCAAGTTGATTGGTGGTAATTATTTATAGGGAGAAAGAGTATGAAAATTAAAATATTAATAATTTCTAAGATTTAAATTTTATAGTAGGTGTAAAAAAAAAAAAAACATGTTACATTATACCAGAAGACCTCATCAATTTATGAAAAGTAACTCATAATTATTACTGTATTGATATGCCACTTTTGATATTATGTATTTGGATATTATTTTTGCATTAAATATACTTTTTTGCAAATTTTTATTAAACATCTTTTTATTTATTTTTAGGTGTACTTAAGGCGATTTTGTTCCTTTTTGTCTATGTTAATACCAAAATTATAATTTCAAAATGGCAATAAGTACATAATATTAAAATAGGAGTGACAACTCATTTTAGAGTTTTCCAGCCAAAAATAATCATTAATGAAATTTTAACATCTAGTCATGGTTTAAATAATTAATAAGTTTAGCATAGTATGTAATTCATCCTTTCTTCTACAAAATTTTGTAACAGTGCCTAAATATGATTTAAAAACTTTTTTCTTTTTTTTTTTTACATACAGAATTGAGACGTATTGGATGCGTTTAAAACGATTGGTTGGGCAATAGAGTTTCCCTTTTCAGTTATCCCTACCTAAAACGTATGGCCATGTTGTTTATGAAATCATAAAAAATGTATAAAATTTGAAATATGACTTTTTTTATGCAACTTTTGAGGATGAACATGATATACGGTACATAACTTATTACTATAAACTTTGGTTTAGAAATTTAATAAAAATTTTGATAATTTATTTTATTTTCACAAGAATTTAAACTAATTTTTTTCATCAATATTAAGACACTTGTCAAATTAGGGTAGTAACTTACAATATTCTCTTCATAAAATAATGCCACCTGCTTGATGGTCACTGTCACATGGCATTATTGACATCGTTATAGAAATGGTTGGTTAGGGATTGCTTCAGATGCAGAAACCAGTGGTAGTCACTCTGTGCCGAGTTGGTTGTAAAATCAATGTTCTCAGCCAAATTGAGTAATAAAGTGTGGTGTTGAAATAAGCGACATACGATTTAGCATGGTCATGATGGAAACAACTCCACAATTAACCACACTCTGTATTCTGATTTGAATTCGACAGACAGTAAGTAATACAGTTTTCTACATTTTTATTGTATCACCTTTTGGCAAAAAATCAACCAGTAACAATCACAGTACAACAATTTGTTTTTGTTTTTTTGGGAAGGGAATTTTGTGTTTCCATTCCATAGAGTGCTGTTTGGATTCTGGAGTGATGTAAGACACCGGTCACTATTTCGCTTAAAAAGCATCACCTTTAATTACTGTATCAGGGTGAAAAACTGCAAAACATTTATAACATTTGGTTTTATGCACATTAGACGGCATATTCTGCACCCATGTGCAAAATTTTGTATAAACTAAAAAGTCTGTCTCTTACATTTACACTGTAAAACTGATTTCATTTAAACTGTTTTATACTTGGTACCTCATTTTATTTTATCATCTATAACAGGGCCGTCCAACTTACAAAGCCTCAAGGGCCAAAATTAAACATTGAAGTAGTTTCGGGCCATATTTAGGGTTCCAAGACTAATGAAGTTAATTTTTGAAGTGTAAACTTCCATTAGGCACACAGAATTCTGTATTCTGGGCATCATGCATGACTTTTCTTGTTGTTTAAAGGTGAATATGCTCAGTAAGCGGCTGATTTTGTTAAAGATAGGCCTATGCTATAGATAATACCTTATTTGTACACACAAAAATTAGGTCTACATTTACTCTTTAGCCTACATTTTATAATTTAATATTTTCTTATAAAGACTATCTAAAATTTCAAGCACCCAAAAAAAATGTACAATTATAAGTAGAAATAAGATTAAAAATGAAAATTTTGATTAGATCCAGCTATGAGTGTGGCTGAAGAAGCATAACCTACAATATGTTCTTAAAAAAAACATCAAGTTCGTGCATAACGTTTTTATTACATATCATTTGAAGTTTCTTACGATTTTTAATGTTTTATGAAAATTAATTTGATTTAAAAAAACTACTGCGAATTAATAAAGTCCATTTTGTATCAAATAGTACAAATCCTTATCGCCAGGTAACAGCACTTTATGAGACTTTTTTATATATATATTTTTTTAATTTCACAGGATAGGTGGAAAATCTTCAAAAGGCAAAGGGAGAAATCCGCTCTTCCCGATAGTGTGAGATTCTTACTCACTAAAAACCACCTTATTCCTTCCTGTTAGTACCCCTATCGCGTGGGACAAGGAAACAGGAAAGGTTTTCCATGTACCAAGCTGAGAAGCTCTTTCCATGGGCGTATCGAGATTGCAAATGTGGAAGAAAGCAGAACGTTATGTATCCGCGCGAAGGGCGAGGTAAAGACCTGCCTTGACAGAGTCCAGTCAGGTAAAACCTCGCGACAGATCATGCAGGAGCCCAGGTTTGGTAGATGTGGCGTGCAAGGTGAAGGATGGGAGTTACCTTACAAATACCTTGTTAGTGAATTTATTGGAGGAGCTACAAGCTACATCTTCTTCTGCTGTCTACTCGATACTGAAATAAGCATGCAAGATTAAACTGTTTCCTGGTGGTGACAGCTTGGCTCTGCCGCTGCGGTGCACCCTTTGGTCTGAAACAGAGCTAGAAAGCAAAGAGGTGAAATTTAGGTATGTAGTAGGCTATGCATGGCTTTATAAACCCAAATAAGAGATCAAGGTCGGTCGTGCGAATAAGGACAGGGGGGGCCGACTGTGTTTGTCAAATGTTGTATCGTATGTACCTAGTGAAGAGATTAGCATTGATGTTGGGTGTGCATGGGCCCCCTTGTAGAGATTGGCTGATAATCGTTGAATGTATTGTTTGATGATCGGCACATTTAAGTCTTTATATAAGGTCCTAACTCTGGTGCACATTGGTGCTTTAGTGATTATTCTCAAAACCTTGTTTTGGAATATCTGTAGCCTGAGCATGTGTGTGTAACCAGACAGGCGCTGCATAGGTGATGACGCTTCTAAGTATAGATAAATAGATTGTGGTGGCTGTTCTCAATTCAAGAGAACTTGTTTTATTGAGCAATGGATATAGTTGTGACAGTGTCATGTTTGCTCTTTTAATTGTGTCGATATGTGGGTAGACCAAGTCAGTTTCCTATCTAGGATGACCCCGAGGTACTTGACCTGACCATGCCAGTGTATGTCTTCATTGAATAAGCATAAAGGAGTATTAATGGTGTGTGAGTTTCTTTTAGAGAGCAAAAGCGCCTAGCACTTGGACACATTTACCTTTACTCTCCTGGCTCTATATTGTTTGTATTTCTTTTTCTTTCAATAGTATAAACTTTTATTGCCAGATAACAGCACATGTATTATAAATTCGTATTATTGTTTTGAAATATAAAATCTGCAATAATATTACCGATATATTTTTTCTCAGTGAGGCAGAAAATTTAAAAAAAATTTGTAAATTTGTCCTGTCTCACTGAGGTAAACTCGGTTAAGAATATTACAGATTTATTAATTATTTTAAAATAATTCAAAATTATTTAGTTCATGTACTTAATGCTAGGGTGCAGATAAGTAGAGTAATTTATAAAAATATTATGTACTTTAAGTATATTTTTTAATTTTAAATTATTATTTGGTTGGCATCACTTTTCCATATGTTTATTTTTCAAGACACATGTTTCCATTCGCATTTAGCACGAAGCAGTCAGCCGATTAATAGGGTACAATATAGAAATTTGTTTTGAAAATATGGTGCCTGTTTTGAGTGTTATTACCTCAGTTAGATGTTTATGTAACAGTTCTTTTCAATATCAGCGTAATTTTCGTCATGTTGTCAGTTTGAACAAGGTAATAAATATTATTAACTATGAAAACAAAAATCAACATTAATTATAGATTTGGTTCATAATTTGCTAATAAAAACAAATTTAATACATTTATGGATAGTGAATTTCAAGGTTATCAACATGCTTATAAAAAACAATTTGAATTAGTTAATAACTTTCGTGTAATCAATTTCAAGGTTATCTCCTAGTTTTTGAAATTGTACAAAATTTATACTCTATTTATTAAAAAGTTGATTTTAAAGTAATTGGTACAAACTTGTGGGTTAGCTCAAGCTTAGATATTTTAATGCATATTTTGGTAATAATGTCTTTAACTGCAACTTAAAAATAATTGTAAATGTCCAGTTGATACAGTGTTGCGATTTAATATAGAAATTTTATGAAACCGTGTTTTACGCACCTCATTATAAAACAATTGGATCATCCGCAGGGAAGACCTTTTTCAAGTATCGAAATCCATTATTTCTGTCAAAAATACAATTTAAATGTACAAAATCCTAGGATTATGAGGTTAAGGCATCTGTCTACATTAATTCCTATGTCAAATTGTGTCATCGCTCGATTTTATGTTCATCTTTGCATTGGATCATCCTTTAAGGTGGGAGGAAGACCCTTTTCAAGTATGAAAATCCAGTATTTCTGTCTAAAATAAGCATTTTAAAAGTATGAAAACCCAGTCCTATTAGGTTATGGTATCTGTTTATGGTAATTCATATGACAATGATTGTGAATATATTGAGTGTCTCATCATTCGATGTTTATGTTCATCCTTGCAAAGCAAATAGGTCTGGATAGGTAATTATCTAATGTATATTTAATAAAGACAGGTCTTATATGTATAGTCACTTACTTCCCGAGATCTAGTTCACATAATTCTGAAATTATACAGCTTAGTAATACATATCTATTATAAGGCACTTTTAACGACACACTATTCTATTAACTATTCTGCTCATCGTGTATTCTGAATATTTAATGCAAACTTTTTAATTTTAGACAGAAATAATGTATTTTCATACTTGAAAATGGTCTGCCCAGCTTATGGATGATCTAATTGTTTCATAATTAGGTATGTAAAACACGATTTCATAAAATTTCTATATTAAATCGCAACAGGTATCAACTGGACATTTACAAAAAAAACAACATTTTTCAAGAGTTGTTTTGAAGACTTACTTTGAAAAGGAAAAAAATGGTAAATATGTATTGAAGCTTCTCCCAGATTTTAGTTGCTAAAAATCATACTCAAACTATTTATTTTTTATGTCATTAATTAGATATTTTGTAACAACATGAAACAATTTTCAAGTCTCATAATCTATTAATATTGAAGAAACTGATATTAATACATGATGAGACTTGATTATTGTTTCGTGTTGTTACAAAATATCTAATTAATGACAAAAAAATAAATAGTTATATTTTGAATGATTTTTAGCAACTAAAATCTGGGGGAACTTCAATACATAAGTTAATTACAAAAAAAAAAAAAAAAAAAAAAAAAATCATACAGTGTGTTCACATTTTATTGTCAACATTGAAAATAAAAAATATGAAATTACATAGACCAATGTATATATTGCAATAGGAATTCGCAAGTTCAAGCAGCTAATATTTACTTTAAAAATAGGCAATATTTTTAAATAGGCCTATTTAAAAAGGAAACAATATTTTGCCTGGAAACTAATTTTTAACTGTGAAATTTTTATTTAAAAAAAATACAAAAATGTTAATTTTTAATTTATTGTTTTTAACACTAATACGTTTTTTACCAGCAAGTAATCAAAATGCAATAATATTTGAAGTGAAAAATATGGTATACGACCTAGACTGAGCATTAATAAATACATACTGGGAATATTTTACTGGGGCAAGTTAGACTATGTACCCTCGATTATATTTACCATTTGTGGTTTATAGATTATACTTAGTAGAGTGTTTTTTTTTTGCCACATTGTAGAGTGTATGTGTTAGGAATTCTAAATGATTTTACGATATAATTCTAAAAAGACACATTTTTTAAAGCCCCCATCGTCTACGTTCAGTAATTAGTGCCATGTGTTACTCTTTGGAGTATTAATTAAAGTATTTTGTCATGTTCTGAAATATTAATTTTTGTCAAATGCTATGGACGATATCAATGGAGACAAAATAGGCCTATACAGTATAATTGAAATTGTTACTTTAGAGAAGAAGAAACATAAAGACTTTCATGTTATGAATTAAATTATAACCAAGATATACCAAACTAATTACAAACGTGTTTATCTTTTAGTGCATCAACTGATTGTAAAATTACGGCAACAAATTGAATTAGAATCAAGCTTTACCAAAGTAGAAATGTGTTGATTTTAAATTTTTTGTCTTAATTAATCAACCTTTTAAAAAAATCTGATTTTCTAAAAATGTAGGTACAAAATTAAAACCCATATTTATTAACTAAAATTTTTAAACCCATGTTGGTTTTAAACTGAATAATTTCATAGTCTGTGTGAATAAATAACATAACTTGACTTAACCTAACCTATTTGCGGAGATTTTGTAAAAAACAAATTAAGATTAGATTAATGGAAGCAATAATCAACACAAATACAGTAAGTTAGGTTAGGTGAATATATATATATATATATATAGGCTATATATATATATATATATATATATATATATATATATATATAGGCCTATATATAAAAATTGTAGGATTAAAATATGAAAATATAACCGTAATATATGTAATAGAAAAAAGGAACAGAGAGAAACCACTATGCATGTGCAGTGCGATGTTTATTTATTGTTCTAATTTATTTCGTTGAAATTATTGTTGGGTACGAATAACAGGTCATACATCACAATCACACAGAGGCATTTATCTTCTCATTTTAGAAAGCCGACTTTGAGATAAATCTATCTTTACCGATATGTAGTTTATCATACATGATCAATTATGGATAATAGAGATATAATTCATATGACCAATGTAACATTATTTGCTCATCTGCAGATATTCGTAAGTAAGGTTATAAAGGTCAGTTTTTGCCATATCGAAACTTGAAATTAGACAACAAATATATAACATGCATGTGCAGTACCTAATTTTTTTGAACTTGATAACAGGTCATTCAGAACAAAGTGGCATTAATATCCCTTATAATTCAGTAGATATAGAAAGTTAAAATATAAAATGGAACTTGACATTCGGGCTAGGCTAAGTAGAAAATAATATTTGTTAATTTTTTCATATGGCTAGAACTGTTTCCGCCAATTGTTTTTGTTAGCCACACATCATAGATTTTTTTAAAAACATTTCAACAAGATTCTATAGGAAATATGTTTTCTTCAGAATAACTACCATATAGTTCCTGTTATCTACTGAGACAGTGTTTTTTACATATTGAGACGTATCATACTGTTCTTTTGATTTTGAAATAATCCCAGACTAACTTTGACATCAATTTGTTACAATTTAGGATTTTGAAAGTCGCCTTACTGTCTTTGTAGATACATATAATCTTGTCCTTGTATCTCAAGTTTTTTGGACACATTCCTGTTTGTCTGCCTCCTTAGATCCCGCCCTTGTTCTACCTTTTGTTTTAGAAATGTGTGTGAACCATTCTAGTTAATATACAGGTAAAAGCTTTTTTCTCACAAGCTATCATTATAGTCTAGTCTGGTATTTATTTAAATGCTTTTGGGAAAGAATACTTAATATTTTTATGGTCAGAGGTTTCATGATTATAGATATTATTCTGTACGTTCTTGTGTACGCTTCCATAGACCTCTCATATTGTAGGCAATATGCATTTTTTCTTCCTACTGTTGTTATGAACAAATCCAGTTAAGAAAGTTAAGACAGCAGTCCAAAGGTGTACCAGGAATGCTAGTAATCACTCCTGTAACATATTAAATGTTGAGCTTGACTTATGAGAAAAACTATACAGTATAACAAACACACAGAACACAATTCTCATTTAAAAAAATACGCCTAAGTATCAGACGCGTTTCAACGACAAGGTCGTCCTCTTCAGTGATACACCAGCTACACCAACCAAACCACAACTTAACCAACTCCAATTCCTGTAACAGAAAGATAATGTCAGTCATTGAATTCCTATCAGTCTTGATGTTAATCTCTGGCCTCTTATTTTTGCTAACCACACAATGTATACACCATGAAAGGTCTTACTATAAAGGTATAAAGCTAGAACTTGAATTCAATGTTTTCTTTGCACACCTTAAGTTAATCTGTCACCTCTGTCAATCACACGGTTATGGACTGAATAGTAATAGTTGTCTTTGGTCTGCAACTACTCCCAAATACTTTAGGGCCATATTTATGAATGAGACCCTAAAGAAACACTTAATTAAGAAACACAACTGTTTCTAAAGCATCTAAATTTATGAACATTCCTTTACTAAGTTGTCCTTTATAAAGGAGCAATTAAAGAAATTATGACATAATATCAATTATGTCATCAATATGAGTTCAGTAATTACTATAGCTGCTTTTTTGTTAATCGATAAATAGCTGTCATATGCCGTTTGATAATCACTGATGACCCATGTGCTAGAATGATTTAATTTATTTTATTCGTTTGTTTAAAGAGAAATATAGCACTGAAAATTTTATTAACCTATAACATTTTACAAGTTTGATCTTCATTGTAAAAATCAAATGTCTTTTCGGGATCCCTCAGGTATCTTTTTTTACTTGTAATGGCACTTCATTTAGATATCATATTATATAAAGAATTCTAGAAAATTGTCTTGATTGTCCATCATTTTCACAATATTTAATAACAAACTAGGCTTACCATTCAACATTGAGCAATATGGTTAAGGGGAGGTTTATGGTAGCTCTTGATCATCCTTAAAGTTAAGGAGAGGTAACAGGTTAAATCACTAAGAAATTCCTTAGCAATTTCTCTTTCCTAATAAAGGAATTAGTAAAAGTATCTATTTAAAATAAATGATCATTTAAGAGAGGTCTAAAGATGCAGTATAAAGGAGACCTTAAACAAAGGAAGTCCTACGGAATGTTCATAAATATGGGCCATGGTCTTTGTTTGTACTGTTATTTAGCTGTCTCAGAGGATGAAAGGTCCAAAATCCTCCAGTTCCTCCTTCTGATAAATTGAGTGGTTACTGTCTTTATACAGGTTGTTTGATAAAGCAACTCCTTTATACCAATGTCCTAAGCGATTAAAAGATGTCAACTTTTTAGTTTATACTGTTTGCGGATTTAGAAATCATATATTTCAAACTGATGTTAATTTCAAACTCCGATCTAGAAAATCGCATAAGTTTCGTAACAATGGACAAATACATAATATACTTTTTTTATACATTTTCATAAACTCTCAGTCTAGATATTCATCATCTCCACTCTCCCACTCCTATAACAATTATGATCAAAATCTAATCTTTCAGTGGACAGCTACTTTACATTAACTTCACAATATTGAGTTATTGAGA
The DNA here is from genome assembly GCA_963513935.1 of Aphrophora alni. Taxonomy (NCBI): domain Eukaryota; kingdom Metazoa; phylum Arthropoda; class Insecta; order Hemiptera; family Aphrophoridae; genus Aphrophora; species Aphrophora alni. The sequence continues at coordinate 151,332,248 of OY740766.1, forward strand.
TCATATTTTCTTAAAATAATAAATAAGAATTACTTTATGTTCCCTACTGTTTCACTTTTTATTCTTATACAATTTGACCTAAAATCTAATCATTCCTTACGACTCTCAGTTCATATAAAATTTTATTAGTTAATTTAAATACCCCAAACAGTCAGACATATTTAAAAAATGGTCAAGAACCTATTGAAAGTGTGATATCACACATTCAGTACCCCCACATAAGTTTCCTGAATAAGGAATTTTTAAATTCTGATCATACAAAATAAAAATCAGTAGGATTGGTCATAATCCAAGATATTTTTGTTACGAAATGGTAGTAGAAACTATAGTGGCAATAGTTCAACATCTAATTAATAGCCTGTTCTTTTATGTCAAGTGAAAGTATTTTATGTTCCTATTCCATTGAAAGTATCAAAAGTTAAGCCACTTTTCAAAAAAAGTTATCCTAAATAATTTGAAATCTATTCCATGGTTATTTAGACAATGTTAAAATATTTATCACCAACTTTCCTGTTTTCTTTTAATTTTTAATAGGACATTTAATTTCAAATGCCTTCTAATGTAATTTATTTATAGTTGAGAAAATAAAAATGTACATTATATATACCACAACACTGTAGATTCCCAATTGCTTCCTTTTCAGACTACTGTAATTAGATTTAATTTAATCTTTACAGTAAGTTTTAAACTCTTTCATAGTTGTCATAGTGATTCATATTTGTTTGCTGAGAATTTTTCTGCAATCATAGAATATATTTTATGTCCTATTTATCAAAATGGATTTATTTAATTAAATTATTTATCTCAAGTCATTAAATTTGGTTTAAGAAGTCATGTATGACTTGCTATATGTTTGGAGAGAAAATTTAACAGTTTTTCTTTCAAAATAAATTTTAAAATGTGTTTTATCAATTTTTAAAATATGGATTATAAGCTTCATTTTTCAACAGATTTTCTTTTCTATGATATAGATATAAAAAGGCAAACAGAACATTTACTTCTTAATGTTAATGATTTTTAAAAAAATCCACGCATATTGATTTATCAAAGCTCTTGCTAAAAGTATTTGATGAAAGAATGTAGGCTTAATAGGTCTGGTTATAATAAACATATTATAACAAGTCTGTCAAGAGTTGACCTTCACACAAAACTTGGAATGCAGATTCAGAATAAGAATATTTTAAGATAGTCGACAAGTCAAAAACTGTGCAAAAATAAACGGTTCATCAAATTAATATATCAGCTTCAGTTAATACAAACTTCAATTATAACTTAGCATTTTAGAAAAACCAATAGGATATTACAATTTTTGGATGTTTTTTTTAAATGTTAAGGAGGCTTTCTGCTAGGCCTAATAATAATTCCATATTATGTAAACATATGTGATCAATTTATTTATTTTGAAATAATTGCATTAGACCTATTTAACTAAGGAACTCTTGTGTTACTTTTTGTTTCGTTTTAAGCGGATTACTGCGTTACAGGCAAATACAATTGCAGGAATTTACTTGTTCTTAGAATGTATGGTCTTGTTCTTACTTCTTGGTCATCTACTATATAATTAATCTGTTGTCTGTTTTTTTAAAAAACAAGACAATAATTAATTTATTTTATTATTATTTTTTTTTCCAAACAAGAGTGATGTAATTGAGTGTTTCTTGTTCCTGGATGGGTAGGCTCCCACATTATGTGAACAAGATAAAAAAATAATGTAAAAAAGACAAAATTGTTTAAATATATATCAAACATATTTACTATTTAGTATGTGGGGCTGGCATGCATGTTATGTGCAAGTTGGTCATAAGACAAAACTAAATATACCGGTACCTACACAAATGTTTAAAACATGAAATCTCAAAATTTAGTTGTTGAATTTTGTCAGGCTCATTAAATTCAAATGTATTTTTGCTACATTGACCTCGTATATCTTTTTTTGATGTACTTCTTTTATCCATATTTTTCCTGTATTACATTTGGAAATTAAAATAAAACTAACACATTTTTTCACAAATATGTTGATTAAAACGAACATTGAATAAACCTATTTGTGTTAAATTGTGTTTTAAGTTTTTTTTAAAATTTTAAAACAACTAATATAATGAGTAATAAATTATTTATATTACCTTTATAGTTCCGTCATGTGACTATGCGTTTGTCTTAATTACAAAGATGCGTTTCGGAGTCGTAACTCCATCTTCAGTTATTTCCCCCCGTAGAGGTCGTTAAAACATTAAACACAACAAAAACATTAACACTATACACACAAATAAATAAAAACATGTATACGTTGATTTTAACATTTTTTTACATGCGCACAGTTTCTTGATTCGCGAACTACTGGACATTAATGAACATAAAATTTAAAACAACTCACAAATAAATCTCTATATATATATATTTGGGTTGTTTTAGTTAGAAATAATCTATTTTAAAAGAATGAATTTGGCTCACTCAGGCAATCAATATAATATTTAGAGCAGATTAAATAAATCATACTTTTCTTTGATATTTATGTAATTCATCCATGACAGTGATTAACTTTCATCATCCAATGCTATTTACAAAATCGTAAGCCTAATTTGTAATTTCCTGTTTTATATGTAGTTATAGTATGTAATGCTCTTGATGAGCATTTTATGTCTCTATTTTTTAGGAGTTGTAGTGTTAGACTATTTGAGAGCTAGGGATCTCTATTTTATCTTCTTTTTATTATCTGGTGATGATAACCAAGATGTGTTTTGTCTTTAAATAAAAAGGGGAAAAAATGTTTTGAAATGAAACTCGGTATTTTTTTACTTTCAGAACAAACAAAAAAATACTCCAACAAAAATTGATGGATGTTTGGAAAATTGTATGTATGTTAAAATCTGCTGTCATCTAAACACAATGTTTTAAACCAATTTTCAAATTGTTTCTATTCTGCCTCTCACTAATCTATGCATTATGAAGTTCATTAATTTGAACCTAAAATATGTTTGTTTGTGGTACATAGTTGAAACAATCCATCTTCTTTTCCACAGGCCAGATGACTAAATCAATTTTTGCCGAATTTTTAGTATTCTTTTTCTTAAGTATGCTAGCGTCTAGTTGTAAATTTTTACATTTAATGAAAAAAAAAATCTATACATAATAACATAGGTTTTAATGATTTTTTGATTTTTCATAGTTTAAGATGGTTAACACAATATATTAAATATAATAACTGCAATTTTAGTCCTTGTTGATAAAAGTAGTCCAGAGTACTCAATTATCAATTTGAATCTCAAATTCAAATGGTTTGTAAATAATAATGTTTAATTTGTTGGATTGTGTATTAATTTTACAAAAATCTTAGTCTTTATGTCTAAACCAAAATAAAAAAAAAATTAATTACATCTGTCTCGATAATTCAATAATTACATTTAAACATTTTAACAATAAAGAGATTTAATATTTGTAAATAGCCTAACCATTCCATTCCCTCTGTGCATATCAAGTTGATACTGTGGAATTAAGAAAGAAATTTTGCCCGTCCTAATTGTTTTAATAAACATAATCAATACCTTAATAACCAAGAACAACTTATTTGTAACTGGCCTATAAAATATAGAAAAATAATTTATGAAAACACTCATGTTTAATTTAGTAAAGTTTTGTATCATGTTTTAACTGAAGAAGAACATGGGCTGTACTACCTTAGTGGGTGGTATGAAATGTTTCATAAAAATAGCTCTTGTTTCTTTCTGCCTGTAATAGGTTTACTTATTATTTCCTACATTGTGTGACAATAATTTGTATCAATGTTACAGACCATCAAATGTACTTACGCTTCTTTGTCAACACCACAGAAATATGGCAAAGTTTATTGTTCAGTTCAAGAGGCTGTTCAAGATGTTACTGATGAATCGACAATTTTGTTTGGGGGTAAGTTGTAATTTTGTTTTAAAATGTGACACGAAAACTGATTTTTTTCTTCTCACAATATGTGCATTATTTTGAAAATTATACTTTCCATCAAGCATATAAGTTTTGATTTTATTTTATGTTATTTTTATTTGATTCCTTAAAAATAGTGAGAGAGGTTTTGTTCCATTTGGACTTAATCACTTGATGCAAATTAATTATTAAATTCCGAATTAATAACAGATTGAGTTTTTTACTACTAGAATTTTATATATTTTTTGTTTTGTAATTTATAATCAACTAAATTCATTTATAAGATTTATCTATAAAATAATTAGAACGTAAATAAATATGTTACCTATTAGTTCATTTATTTTGAAAATGTAATTTGTTTGTTTTGTTTAAAAAAGTAAAGAAGAAATTTAATGATTTTGTTTAAGCTATTAAGAAATAAATTTATAAAACAGTTTTTTATTTAATTTGTAAAAGTAATGTTTGTTTTCCGTATAATATACATTAAATTTAGCAAAAAGATTAAAACATTAAATACAGTATTATGTAAAAAACAAGTTTATATATATATATATATATATATATATATATATATATATATATATATATATTACAGAGTATTTTTAAAGATAGATTGAAAGCTTTCATAATGGCAATCTTTGATCTGTAACAGTCAGGTTTCGTTTTGGTATTTTACAGTTTGCTCTCAAACAATAATTTTCTTTGATTTGGCTTGAGTGATTAAGATCTTGAAATATTATACCTTTTCAATGTTCATAGTTCATTATGAATTGCTAACAAACAACTCCCGGACTTGCATTTTTGGAGAGAAGGCTAACATATTTTTTGTTTAAAAAGAGGTACTGTTAAAAAAAAATTGGTTTTTATGACAGGTATCCTTGAATTTATCATAATTTAGCATGTGAAAATTTTATAATTACTCAGTAATTGAGGAGGTAGAGGATATAAAATATTTAGGTTTATTTGTAGATTCTGGATTGATTTGGAAGGTACAAAATAATTATCTGAAGAACAAACAATACATATTGGAACATTTTATTTGTTATACTGTAGTCAGTATGATGATTGCAAATTTTAAAATTACTTACTATCCCTTAATCAATTCCAAATTGGATTATGTGATTGGAGTATGGGAGGGAGGCATACTACACTACTTTAAAGCCAGTAAAGGTTACACTACAAAAACATTTTATACACAATGTGTTGAACAAATCCAGAATCATACATACTACACCTTTATTTAATATTTTAAATATTTTATCACTTAGAATTTAGTTGATTTAAATTGTTATTTGATTGATTTATTTTTGTTGTATGTTTTTCTTTTTTGTTGTTGTTTGCTTTTTGTTATGGATTATTTTATATGTATTTATATTTATATGTATCTGAACAGAACAAATAAATATTTAGTTTACAAGAACGATTTATTGAATGTATTAAAACATCCTAGAAGGGGAATCTGATGTTACAGAATCTTTAGTTACATGTTTTTATTGGTAGAATAATTAGCAAAAAAAAAAGAAAAAAAAGTTTTTAGTTAGGTAATATACTAATCTGAGTATAAATAGCATTCTGCCAACTTTCTAACCATGATAACCTCCAGAGATCATCTAATCATAACTTTTAATGTTTAAATTATGTTCCATTGTCATTTTGTTTTAATACTTTTAAGTTAACTTGTTGTTCAACTATCTAACTTTAAAGTAGAGATAAAAAATTGAAATTTATCCACATTCTTTTGCTCAAACATTTCAATCCCTAATTAGAAAATTACTTGACACAATTTATAATTATAGTGGCCTCGAATTTGTTTAAGAATTTAATTTTTATTGCCTAATGTTGCAATATAAAGACTTTACATTTATATTTGTTTTCATCAAAAATGTAAAATACATTGTAATAGATAATATGTAATGTCTGTCATATCTTATCAGCAGTAGGTAAACATAAGGTTTAGGAGGTAAGGTTTGTAATAACATCAAAATAAACCAATACTTTGACAAACAGAATTTTGATGTCAATTTAGTCAAATATTTATTAACATTTTTTTAAATATTGACTTATCTCATGACAAAGTTGGGATTCAGACAATCAAAAGAGCATTGACCAATAACAAAAACCATTAAAAATAAAATTTTGTCGTATGTTAGAGGATCAGTCATATGTTGTGTGTATATTTTTATTTTTTCACTACCACATAATCAAATGTGTTTAAATTATGTGTTTTTTATGCAGTTTTATAGCGTTTAGTATTTAATACACATGTTTACATTTTCATTAAAGAAATTTATGTACAAACCTAAATAGTTATCTCCATGTGAGCATAAGAACCACACAAAGATAAGATATAGAGACATGTAAAGGTTTGTGTTTTGTATGTTTACATTTATTGTTTGGATACTATCAGGATACTTGTAATTTTGAAAGTAAATAAAGACTAGCCTCAAATATTCAATTGAAAAATTTTAAATGGTGGTTCTAATATGACAGCCTATCTGTATGTCTGCATTAAGTGTTTACTGTAACATTGGTAGATAATATGAGGATTAACTTGAAGAAAGACAATTCAAAACAATTTTCAGATTTACTCATGGATATTTTGGATACGGAAATTTACTAAAGTGAAATTTCATTTCACTGAGTTTGGTCTCAACTCTTAAAAATGTATCCTTGAGTTGGAAAAAACAAACAAACAAAAAAAAGTTTAGTTTGGTTTTGTAAGCAAGAAATAAAACTGCAGACTTTACAAATGAAAAGATATTGGACCAATTCAGTGCAGAGGAGAAAACTTACTGTATTAGAGGAAAATTGTCAATTATCCTGTTGAATTCTTATATTCTCTGTTAACTGATACACACAAATTTTACCTGTAAATAAGAGCCTTGATTATGTGCCTTTAAAATTTGAACCCCCTGATTAGTAATGAAATGGTAATTATAAGTAATATTATTAAAGCCACAATTCCACTGGCAGAGACAATGGTGAGAGGCTTTCTGCCCTTAGAATCCTTCTGATACCAATACACTACCTTTTCTATTACAAAAAGATGTTCTATTTTACCGGTTAAAAAAGTTGCAAGGTCAGTCTATTTTTTTTACTGACGTAAACTTAAACACGCCAACATTTTCTTATGGGCAGTTTTATTTTACATATTCCAGAGTCAGCTCCTCTGATAACTTATACCTACTAGATGTAATCTAACTTCTAACATATTTTATAAAGAAACATAACTTAAACAAATATATTGTTTGTTGCTTATTTGTTTCCCCTTTAATTTTGTATCCTTTTATCACCAAATGTTGTTATTTATTTTTGTTAGTTAACATATTATAACGAAATAGAGGGCACCCAAAAGGTCAGTGCTCGGCAGGCCATAAATTGTAAAGAGTTGAAAGGGTTGACAGCTAGAAAAACTATTCTAACATTAGTCACAGATCTCAAGAAGTCAAATAAACCATTCCAAAAGTCAATGCCTTCAACCGAAAATGTTTGAAATGGACCAATGAAATAAATTGCTTCACTCCAGAAGAACGTAAAAGATTTAAAATAAGCCAATGAAGGAAGAGGATCGGAAGAAAGCATTTTGAAATTAGAACCTATATATATAGGGGTGGAAGAGAAGCACACGAGGTTCATTCTTTTTGGTTGTTATTGTTTGAAGGAGGGAGTTCCGGAGCAAGTGTTTCTTTAGAAGATCGATTGTGAAAGATTTAGCCGAGATCAAAAGTAAAAATAAATAGTATCTGCGTCTTTTTTTTTTATAAGTACTAATAGTAATCTCCGAAGAATAGTTTAAAGGATAATCGTCGTTATAAGTTTTAAAGATAATCGTCGTTATAAGTTTAAAAGTAATCATCGTCATAGAAGTGTGTGATAAATTGCGTCGTTATAAAAGTGTTTGAACAGGAATATTAATACAAAAAATTAAAGTAATCGTCGTCACGAAAGTGAGTGAGAAATAAGTGAAAGAAGAAAAGAAGTTCGTCGAAAAGATCAAGGCAAATCGATCCATCTACTGGCAGTCTACACGGAAACCACGTGCACGGAACCAGGAACATCGGAGCAGTGATAAAACTTCCAAGCGATAAGTAAAAAATTAAGGGACAATCTGAATTAAATAAACTACCACCAAATTCTATTTTATATGTAAATTATAGTCACCAAAGAACCTTACGAACCCGTAAAGAGAAATTAAATAAAATTAAATTAATAGTACATTTCAGTTAGCCGGAGCATTTTATAATAATAAATTAAAAGTAATAAATTTAAAAGTAAAAATATGATGCACTCTTATTTCTTTATTTAGGTTAAGACATGGTAGAATTAGAATTTTATTTTAACTATGTACTTAGAATAAGTAGTAGGTTAAGACGTTAGTGTATAAGTATAAAGTGCATCAGATTGGACAATAATTGATTTTTAATGTAAATGATTTTAAAACGTAATGCTATGAATAATTAAAGAACAACTTAAAATTCTAATTGTGTTGAGTGAAATTTGTTATAATATCGAACCTAATAAGATAAATTATTGAGATATAAATTATTCTTTTATTCGTGGTGCCACCATTCTTAATGTTTTGCTGTAGGTTGTTAAAAACCTATGTGCATAACCCACCTATTTAAAAAACTATAATACCTCATAAGTTTCTCAACACTATTACATTATTTATGTAGAAATATTTTACAATTTGTGTTTATTTCTTACAAAGGTTTTGGGTTGTGTGGTATTCCTGAAAACCTCATATCTGGATTAATAGCACTAGGTCCAAAGAACCTAACAATAGTTAGTAACAATGCAGGAGTGGATGACTGGGGTCTTGGCTTGTTACTAAAAGAAAAGCTTGTAAAGAAAGCAATCGCTTCTTATGTTGGGGAGAATCGTGAATTTGAAAGACTATTTCTTGCAGGAGAATTAGAAGTGGAACTATGCCCCCAGGTATGTCAAATAATTCATTTTAAACTCCATAATGTTTGTAAAAGTATTTTTATTTAGGTTGATATATTTTTTAGCAAATTGTTCTCATGAGTACATTTTTTTATGAGATTTGTTTGTGAATATGTTTTTTGTTATGCTGGAACATACCTTTGATACACAGGTATTATAATTTTTGGGACTTTAGCATAGTAGGATAATTCAAAATCTGTTGGTCGTATAAGTTTTAACAAAAAAAAAAAAAAAAAAAAAAAAAAAAAAAAAAAAAAAAAAAAAAAAAAAAAAAAAAAAGGAAAAGTCTAGTCATGTAAAATTTTATAATTCTGGTTTTTGTGTTTCAGCTTATCTTGTAATTTTAAAGTTTAGAGTCCAAAATTCAAATTTTGATATTTTTAATTTTTCTCTCTCTTTATATAAGACTTGTTTTTTTATTTGTAATCGGCTTTTCCCCACTGTTTTAAATGCTCCTTATTTTGAGATAACTATTTAAAACTCCTGCGCATTTGTAACTGTTAAAGCACTTATTTTCCTGGCATCCAAAATAATAATATGATTAACCAATATGAAAAATTAGGTTTAAGTCAGTAATCAATTGACTTAGTCTGTGATTAGTTCTAGAGATCTTTAAACAAAATTGATTCTGTCTCTCATCAACTTGACTAAAAGGTGAATGACTAAAAAAGGTTATGGAAATTTGTGTTAACATAAAATAATATCAATTATAAAACTAGGTACAATACCTGCTTTTTGTCTTATTCCAATCCAGAAATCACTTGGTGATTACCGTGGTTTCGGGTAACCTACGTACCCATCTTCAGATCACAGAAATTACACAAATCCCATCATTATGTGGTCGTCAAATATGTTATAAGTTACACAAATTAAAAATCGCAATAAACGTTTACCCGTGACTGGCTAGTGTGATTAGGCCTAATCAATATTTCAAATGTTTTTAAAAAGTGTTTTAAGTGTGTTTCGTGATGCGTGTTTTTTGTGACTTTTATTTTGTGTAACTTATAACATATTTGACGACCCCATAATGATGGGATTTGTGTAATTTCTGTGATCTAAAGTTGGGTACGTAGGTTACCCGAAACCGCGGTAATCACCAAGTGATTTCTGGATTGGAATAAGACAAAAAGCAGGTATTGTATCTAGTTTTATAATTGATAAAATTATCCAATCCGTGGGCTAACATGTTGAAAATAAAATAATATAATATACTATAAAGAAAACTATTTTAAAAGAGTTTGTAATGTTCAGTGGTTTGAATTGAATTGATAATTCCTAAAAAATAAAAATATCATTTGCATAATATCATAACAATTTTAAATTTTGAAATAAGTATGTTATAAACAAATTCTATAGAACATTTGTAATAATATCAAAGTTTTAAAAATATCAGATAAAAAAAAGATGATTTTATTTCAACTAATAGTATTATGAATTGTTAATGCAAGATTGCTTCCATTAATCTGTAAATTAAAAATAAATGAGAACTTAAGCTTACGTGTAAATCTATATTTATTTAGTATGAATTTGTTGTTCCACTTCACTTGGTTTTACGACTTGTTGAGTAATTAATGTTGGTGGTTGATAAAAAAAAGTTTAGCAAGAGTTATTAATCAATCATAGCACATTACATTAATGAAAATTTAGTATCTTCTTATCTAAAAGAGGAGATCAAGAATGTGGATGAAAATTGTAATCATATGCCCATTATATTAACCAGGTCAATATCTAATCAAACAGTGTTTGAATTATATTAGAAAAACAAGTTGATCCCCAAATATCATACTTACCAAACCGATCATACAGTGTAATACAAACAGGTCTGCTAGATAAAGAACAAGCATAAAAGTTTGTTCCCTGGACCTTGTAGAATAAGTTAAATTGTATTGGTAGGTCAAGGGAATCTTACCCAGTAGGGGAAGTTTGTTTAAAAATAGTTGTTAAACAGGTTTTTTGTATGTTCTAAGCATGGGCGTACCCAAGATCAAAACTAGGTGGAGGCAAGCCATGGTCATTCAGGTTGTAACAGGGAAAGGTGATTGAAAACAAAATTTTGAAGAAAATTTTACGTAATTATAGTATTGATTTTTGACTATTATTTGCTTGACAAAAGCGATTCAGGTTCTTATTTTAATTACAGGTCTTATACTAATAACATTTTTCTTGAGTTTGATGAAAACTTGTTCAACACTTTCGTTTCAATCTAATCTACAAGTACACTTCAATGATGAATCCCAACTAACTAACTCTGTCTATAAATTCAGTATTGAAGCGATTGACGGAACCACGAACCAGTGTTGCAACTTTCCAGAATGACAAAACAAAATTATTGAGAAATGGTCTTGAATATTTTCACTGTCGGTTTGTAATGTTGCTTTCTATAAATTAAATTGTTTGAATTCAACCATAAACCAATTTACTTGAAAACGTAATACTATAACTAAAATGATTTGTAAAATTACTGTTATTGTAGAACTTCTTAAATTAAAAACTATCGTACATCCGACGTCATTAGAGTGTCACTAAGTTTCTTTCATAAATTTATAACCATTTAATTTTTTTCTTTTATGCTGCTTCTAGGGGGGGGGCAGCTGCACCCCCACCTGCCCCTCGCTGGGTACGCCCATGGTTCTAAGTATATATATCACTACACTCTTGACTTCAGGTAAGCCTCTGTATATATTAAAAAATCTCCACTCATTTCGCTTGTGTCAATGTCTTGGTCTTAGGAGGCCTTGAAGCTGTGTTATATGTGAAGGAACCTCTGGTGACCTGATCCTGCTGGATCTTCTAACTATACGAATATGACATTTTCTTGGAAGGCCAGGGTTGGGAATTAGATATTTTACAATATATTTGCTATTTTCATAATAGAAAGGTGGGGTTAGTACCACTACATCCAGAATAATTGAAATCTGCAAATTTTTATCTGAGTGTTGATGTGTTAAGCTGATTTTAGCACACAAGATATGATTATAATAGTTTTTAAAATGACAGCTATGTAGTCATTTTCAATTCAATTTTTTTGAATTTAAATAGAGCTATATATGAGCACACTGTAGTCCCCTATACCAAATTTTATCTTCCTATCTTATTAATTTTTGGTGGCTGCTTTCGAGCTTATTTACAAACAACCAAAATGAGGATGGACGGCATGTTGAAAATAACTTTCTGTTTTTGAGGCCATGAATCCTGAAGACCAGTAAAAAAATATAGGTCTCAATTTTTGACGATTATCAAACTTATACTATACACTGGGTAAGGTTAGGTTAGGTTAGGTTAAGTTACATTTTCTCACAAAGAAACAGGTGCAGTGTCAAAGTTATGACTAATATATAATGGTCATTATTTAATTTACCAAGTATCAAAAATTCATTTCATAACATCAATCACAGTTTGTTATTAAATTTTCAAAATAGTCACTCAAAATAAACTATATTTACAATTTAAAATTTTATTTTATTCATAAAGCATACATGGGTTAATATTTTGAACTCCTGTGGGAGTTCATGTATAGTGGTGTACTTTCATATAATTTTAAACGAAGAGAGGGAAATCTGTAATTATTCTTATGTCTTGTTTTGGTAGCAAAATAATAATATGAAGTTAGGTTCTTATAACACAAGTTTGAATAATTAACACTAGAGTTTAGTTTTTTTTAAAGTAAATATTATCAAGACAACAAAAAACCCTCATACAGCATTGAAACAATATCTTTGTTTGATTGATACAATACAAAATTATGTATCATTTCACTTCTGTTTAGTCAAGTGTCCTTGATTTCTCTGAGATATTCCACACATTATTAATGCTTTAGATGAGGTAACATACCATTTTATCAATTGCAATTATACTATCTTGTCGTTATGTATTTTTATCTTTACACTATCGAAATTCAGTATAAAACATATAAGTGTTTTGTATATTAATTATGAACAAATTCATGAATGATGTTTGGTACATTTGATTTGTGTATTTCAGATTTATTCTTAGAAATCCTTAAATAATTTATTTTAGTATTTTTATTTGGAACAGAGAATCTTCTTTAATTAATTTAGTTTTAGTTAGTCTTTAATATTTTCTGTAATAAGGCAAGGAAGGATTTATACAATTCTACAAAATCTGGAAATTGTCAAGGGAGGGAAAATGTCTCTTACCGAAAATGACAGTTGGTAATGGACAGGTATACTCAGGAATATGGTGATCACATCCTGATTTTTTCCCTATTAATTTTGTGAAATTCCCGAACCATTTATTTGTCAGTTTGTGAATAAAAAATGATTTTACTATAAATTCAAATTGTTTCGCATTATAAACAGTCTGCTATGACATATGTAATAATCTAATCTTAAACTGGACAAGTTTTCTTACAATAATTGTGAATAAAAGAAGCAACATAATAATTATGTACTATGATTTATAGTGTTGAGACATTATCATGAAGAGAAATCAGGAAAATTTTATTTTGAAAACAGAAATTTACAATAAAGCATTAGGTTGTAGTAATCTTGAAAATTACAATTTCATTACTAAATGCAGCCAATTAGTCAAAACAATCTTTGGACATTGACACAACATTTTTTAACATTAATAGTAAATGAGATATCAGGATGTTTGACTCAGTTTACCCAGGTATGTGTTAATAATGATTCGAATTTGAATAACGAATAATGAATTCAATTTTATTTCATTAGTAGATATGTAAGTTTAGATTTAGTTTATAAGCAAGACCCTCCGATGATGATAACCATGTTATCAAAATGTACATCTGGGCATTTAGTGGAAATAATTAATAAAGAACAATTAATCAGATAATTGTGTTTTATTTTAAAGTTTCTAGTGATTGTGGTTAGGGGCAAATTCGAATCATTATTGTGAATTTCACCACAGTGCTCAACAAGATTGTACCAGGTATGTTGATAAGGAAGCATTTATATTCAAGAGGCTCCTCCAAGCTTATTATGGTATACCAAAATGCTTATATGATCATTGTCCCTACCAAAACTCTACCATCAGCTCAGAAACGTAAAGATAGTGTAATATTTGTTATATTATTGATTTAATTTAATCCGTCAGAAATTTAAAGTAAAGTTTACATCATACTCCAAGTAAACTGTCTCATTAGTTTGACCTTGATTTGTAACCATAATTATAGTGGTTTGTACATACTTATTATTTATAGATATTATTTCTTCTAGGGTACTTTGGCTGAAAGAATCAGGGCTGGAGGTGCTGGAATACCTGCATTTTTCACACCAACTGCATTCGGAACATTAGTACAAGAAGGAGGTGTCCCTATTAAATATAATAGTGAAGGAAGGGTAGAAGTAGCAAGTGAATCAAAACCTACCCAAGTATTTAATGGCAAAGAATATGTGATGGAGAAAGCTATTGTAGGTGATTATGCATTTATCAAAGCATGGAAAGCAGATAAGGAAGGAAATCTAATATTCAGGTAAGATTTAAATTTAATTTAATATAATTTAAGCAAATTAAAAATGTGTTATGTTAATTCAGAAACTATATTCGCTATGACAAAGGCAAAGGATATTGCATTGAATAATGTCCTTGGAATATAGGTTTAATTAGTCAAGTTTAATTAAAATATCTGTCATCAAAATGTCGAAGTGTTTAGTGGAATAATAGTTTGAAGGCTATAATCTATTTTTTAAATTATAAAATTAGGAAGTAATATACCAGAAATTTTAAAATAAAACATTATTTTTGTAATAACTAAAATGAACTTATTTTAGTTCTTTTTTATATTTTCTGTTTATAAGGTACATATTTTTCAAACTCTGCAGCAGTAATTTTAGGCTGTAAATTGATAGTATGTCCCATGAAGGTTGATGTATGAAGGGTATGTCCCATTATTGAGTTGATAATGATAACTTTATAAAATTTCTGTTATTGTAAAATATTACATCATTGATACAATGACGGAAATTGTTAAAGTGGAGCCCTTGTTTGTTGCTGTTCTTGTAATTAAAGGTCGTATCTGTAACATGATATGTGCAGTGATTTCTGTACAGGAAAGCAGCTCGTAACTTCAACCCTGCCATGTGCAGAGCAGCTAAAACATCCATTGTTGAAGTAGAAGAAATAGTGGAGACAGGAGAGTTAGACCCAGAACACATACATGTACCAGGCATATTTGTTGATAGAATAGTGTTGGGAGAGAAGTATGCAAGAAGAATAGAGGTTAGCAGTTTAATACTGTATCTGTGCTCTGAATTATGCTATTGTTAATTGTCACAGCTGATTCAAAAAGGGGGTTCTAAGGAATGCAAAATAACTATATCACACAATCAATTATTGTTTACAGATTTATTTAGAAAATAAAATTTGTTTTCACAAATTTTGTAGTGTCACATAAAAATAGATTTATAAAATAATAATAAATATACCTCAACATTTTAAAATTCTTGGGATCACACATTTTAGCTGTTTATGATAACTGAAATTTGACAGATATTTGTTTGCTATTACTTGTCTATTTTCTCTTGGGAAATTACCCTTATTGTTCAATCGAAAACATAATATATGTTTATCCAAAAGTCAAATAGTATTTTTATACATTTAAGCTCATTTAAGTGATTGCTTAAGTTTGGTGGAAACTCATTCCAAGCATTTCGTATGAACTCAGTTTCAAGTCTGACAAATGATTAATGAATTACCATACTTTATATATCTCTAAGTAGGCCCTATATACAATTACCCTTGGCAATAGATTCATTTTTAAAGAAATGGAAAAATTAACATATTGTAGATTTATGTAAAATATATTAACTTTATTTGTATTTAGTTGATAAAAAACATGCCAAATGACTATTTTTCGTGTAATTCTGATTTATCTTTAAGAGATTAATAATAATTAGTAGTTGAATAAAAATAAAATTGACTTGACACACAAGTGTGATACTAGAAGCCAATAATATGATATAGAAGATTAATTAGTTGAAAAATAAGTGTGCTTCAACTAACATAAAATAGAATTAGTCTTATAATATTAATATATGATTTCACAAATTTTGACAACGAAAAATAAATTATGGTTCAAGAATTCTACAAATAAACTACAAGAATCTTTGATTTTAAGATTGAAAATTGTATAGACCCATCAATATTGTTACACTACTAGGTTAGTTAAGTTCTATCCACTACAAGGCCTGCTTTTACAATAAATTCAAGTGTGACAAAGAAGATTGCGGCAGCTATTTTAAACTTATCAAACAATTGTTCAAAGTGAATGACTAAGATTATTTAAAAAAATTTATATGAGAGCTAAAGATTGTGAGTTTGAACATAGAGCACAAATTGAAATCAGTGCTATGTCAAGTAAACTTCTTTAAAAATTTGTAAATCCAAAAAGTTAACTTATCACTAAAGCTTACAATCACACATAAATTAGACCAGAAGGTTACAGTGAAATAACTGCTAGTATAAATGATAAAAATGACAAATTTAAACAATGAGATAAACCATTGGGAATGGTTTAAAACAGTAGAATTATTTGAAACATCAAAATTGTGGAAATCCACTTATTGATAGAAATTAATTCATTGATTGGGAAATTTAATGTTCGCCTAAATTTTAACTATGATAAAGTTTTATTAGGTAAAAATATTACATTAACTGATTAGTATGTCATGTGACTTCATTTTAAACTGTCTTAAGATGTGTTTCGGGACCGCAATCCCATCATCAGTTGAAGGTTAAAAGATTGCTCACTTGGGTTCGCCAATTAAACGTTAAAAACATCAACGAAAGAACACAAACACTCAACATAAACATAAATATTAGTCAAAACTGGTCGGCATACATGAAACACTCACTAACACAAGATTAAATTAATTTAATTGTAGAATATAATTTGGATAATATTTTAAACAAACATAAACTCTTTTCAAAAAACTATAAACACACTTTAAGACTACTGTTACAATTAAGGCAGGAATTACTCTAAGCAGGTATATCACTAAGTACAATACAAGTGTTTTTTTTTTTTTTTTTTTACATCACAAAGTAAGGTAGTAGCTGAAATAGTTAAGGAAATTTCAAAAGAAGTAGAATAGTTGAGCTAGGACTCAATATTGAGCATGGTTTTTAATCCTTGTAAGAAGCATAATTTCTTAAAGTTTCATTAAAATCATCAACCATGTCTATATTTGTAGCTAATTGTTTAAAATATTCAGTGTGAACTTTCAGGTTATTTAACAACTCACTGGAAAGACCAATCATGTTCCAATCTACCATTTATTTTATTATTTTTTTATTATTATTATATTTTTTTGTAATGCAATAATACAATAATAATATTGTAATGACAAATTTATTCATAACTAATTTTTTCGTAAGAGTCATATAAACAGAGATATTTAAAAAAATTGTAAAAGTGCCATTTTACAACTTAAATTCTTAATACCAAATTTTTTCAGCCCAAGAGGATAGAAGAATAATTTCCAACCCGTGCTGAATAACTCCTGTGATCCTATATTAGTTCAGTTTGTATAAACTAAGTTACAATTGTGTTATAAGTGATCTTACTAACACTAATTTCATAATAGTATAAATAATGAGGTATAAAATAAGACAATAACTAAGACCGACTATTGTATGCTAGTACAAGAAGAAAGTTTATTTAGAATCACCCTTCTAAATAACATAGTTTATCTACTATACAAATGTGTAGACCTGTAATGTGTTTCACTTTGCATAGATCACATACGCTCCCCCTAATTGAACCTAACATTCATCATAAGATATTATTGTTTTTTTATGTAACTACAGTAACTTTTACAAAAAACTAAACTACCATTTGCAACTTAAATTTTTAATACTGAAAATGGTTGCATTCAAATTTGTTTGATAACTTTAAAATGTCCCTAAGTATCGATTTATCTCTCCGGAGAATAAACTTATTTGGCTTATTTTACTTGTTAAGAAAGAAATTGACTTTAACTAAATTTTGATAACAACTTATGTTTGTAAATAACTAAAAAAACATGTATGTTTTATTCACTTTATTAATTTTAAATACTTTTTTCAGAAAGTCAAAATGGCAAAAACTACATCATCCATCAAATCTGCTGTGGCAGCTACTCCAGCAGTTGTTCTCAGAGAGCGAATCATTCGTAGAGCAGCAGTAGAGTTTCAAGATGGCATGTATGGTATCCTTTCTAAATCATAAATTATTTTTAACACACTAACAACTAAATCATTTGATACAAACAAGATTGAAGTGTAATTCAAGAATTACTAATTTCAATACTTTCCAGCTCAAATAAAAAAAATCGAGAATGTCATTTATCATGGATAAGTAAGTTTTATCAATATACTGGTAAGCAATGAATGTTGTCCTTTTTTAAAAATTATTTTTTATCCCTAATGTATTTCTTGTGAGAAAAAGGTGGTATAGAAGGGTAACTCATCATTTGTGTGTTTTTGAAAATAAAAATGTTTTTGAACTTTAATTGGGCTTTCTAATATCAACATAAGAGATACATATAAATAAAATGCATCTATCTAAATAAGAGATTAGGGAAATCTGGATGAAAATTATCCCTGTTTTTTGGGTTGGTACATCTGGATATCCTCCGATTTTTGTATATATTTGTGGACTTACATAATTTTTAAATTAAAGTTTTAACCCTTTCAGTGCCAAAGTCCTGTTTAACCGGACGTTTCAAAATATGCAAGAAGTGCCAACGTCCGCTTGGACCAGACGTTTAAAAATGTGCGAGAAATGCCAACGTCCGATTGCGCCGGACGTTAGTTAAACAAATCATAAAAAATCGAAAAATGATATTTTTTGTTAATGTTTTATATCAATCTGCTTAGAAAGAATAGTTCTTTGTTTCACATATGGTATAGTATACAAAATCAATGCAAAGATCGATAATGAGAGTGATAATTCAATCGAGTTGGCTGTGCATCAACTCAGCTGCTTCACAATTATTCTTTGCGCTTAAGTCTTGACGCAATGGTTGTTTTGTTTATTTTCAAATTCTGTACGTAGGTTATGTTTGATTGTTTTGTATTTATGTAAATTGTGTAAATATATGTAATAATGGATCGATCAAGATCGCCCTTGAGTGAGAAACTTAGTGGAGGAAGAATATCTTGAGGATAATTTTGTGTCTGATATTTCTGTGGTATTGATAGTGACAAATGTATTACGAACATAAGTGCTAAATTAATATTTTATTTTACAACTCAATTATAAATATTTTAGTTTAAATAGTGCTTAAGTGGTTTAATTTATAATTATTCTTTTACTAGTTTGTTATTTTTGTTTGATGTGCTAAATATTTTTGAAATATAAGTTATTTTTAAAGTTATTTACTACTTATGCTAGCGTTTCCGAGAAAACATTAAAACGTTCTTATTTCGAAAAAGTAGCATAACTTTTTTATTTAGCAAGTTATTGGCCCAAAATTTTGAACACAAGTATAGAACAAAATGTGTCTTACAGTGATGTGCATGTTTTAAGTAATATATTTTTTTCCCATCTGTTTTCTTCATAAAAACTGGAAATTTTATCAAAAATTTTTGTCAACGTAAGCAATTTTATTTTTTCTAAATTTTTTGGTATATTATGAATGTGTTTAGAGTAGTAGATATTATTTATAGATCTATTAGAAGAAAAACAAAACAAAAATCATGATGATATCTTTTTAAATAACAAAAATACAGCTGTTTAAAAAAATCCTTACAAATTCGCTAAAAACAGGTCGGCACTTTTGGATTCACTATGGGAGAAAATGCCTGGCACTTTTGGGTAGTGCATAAAAAAAAAGCCTGGCACTGAAAGGGTTAACATTGCCTACAAACTTTGTGAAGTCGGAATATAATATTCTAGTATATTGCCATATAGATACCACATTTAAAAATTGATTGTTTGTATTATTTATAAACTGAATGAAAGAGGAGATTTATCAATCTTATGAATATAGAAATTTTAATCATGAAGACATGATAATTTTATTGTTTACCATATTTTTTCTTCCATACAGACTTATATTGTCCGAGAGGCACGAGAATAGACATGACTCCGACCGACGTACAATGGTGTATTCGAACAGCATCACATAATTTATAGGCGCTATGAGCTGGCCGTGAAACCTAACTAGAATCACCTGCTCACCGCGACAAGTTTTATTACTTTTTGAACGCAATACAAGATTTATATTTGATTAAAAAAACTGTGCACTTAATCAAAAAACTGTTACTTGTTTTAAAATTAAAAATAAGTTTTCGATGGAGTGAGTGGGTGTTATGGAAAGCGTTGTAAGACATGGGTTTTTGTTGGAAAAAGTATAAATCTAACAGAAGAGTGCTTATGGAAAAGGCTGGATATAATGAACTGGAGGTATAATTTATTACTTAATGTCTCTTAAGAAGTATTGGGAAGGAGAAAAAAAAAGTTCTAGATAGGTGAAATGTAGGTTGATGCTTATGTAACTTTTGGGAAATGCTGGGACAGCTCCTAAGTTAATAGTGTTTTAATAAACACCAATTTCTCAAATAGATTAATTATAAAAGTTGGATCAAATGGGTTTTAAAGAGAAGTAGGGTTTATTTTCAAGACTAGTAACAGATGAAGCCATAGACAAATGAATAGTTATAATTTTGAAAAGTGGCTTACCAAAAAGGTTCTACCAAATCTTCTCCTAAACTCAACTTTTATCGTGGTCAACGCTCCTGTCACACTAGGCAGCAAGACAAACTTCCTACCAAATCTGCAGTGAAACAAGAAATGCTTGAATGGCTATAAATACAAGGAAAAGTCATGGATCCTAAAGCCAAGATGGTGGAGCTATTTGCTGAAATAAAGATTTTGAAGTACAAAGAAAAATATATTTTCAGCATATGAATTAATAAAGGCCTATGGGGATGATGTTTTGAGGCGACAATATATATATATATATACAGTAGAGTCTCGCAAACTCGGCACTCGGTAACCCGGCAGTCCGGATTACTCAGCGCCTCCGATGGGAAAAAATATATTGCTAAAAACAGCGATGTTCGTAAAAGTTCGGCAGATCCCAAAGCGGGCATTAACTTCGATTGCTCGAATCGTTGATGGTACTTTTCCCACGTTAAACACGTCACAAAGCTTTTTTACAGATTCCCCTCTGTCAAGTCTTTTTAACACATTTAACCGCGTCTCAAAGGAAACCAACACACGCTTCCGTTTTCGTAACTTGCTCAATTTTATTTACTGTATATACTGTGCGTAGATCATAACCAGTCAAAGAAAACTGAAAAGAAATGTTATATTTTCCACAATGTATACTAAATTGATTCGTGGAAAAAAAGCGGCCCATCAAACGTTTTTGCAGGTGTATGTCTGCTATACCGGCGGGTGCCAATGCCGCGGTGTTTATGCCACCGACAATGGGATACCGCTATGGACAAAGTCGTTGACTCGCCGCTTTGGTGCCGTGGAGTTTTTACACTGCCGACAATGGGATACCGCTATCAACAAAGTTGTTTGATATCGCCGCCGCTTTGGTGTTTCAATTACAATTTATTTTTTGCCCTTATTCCCGATAACCCGGTATTTTACAAACTCGGCACACTTCCAGTCCACATTACACTGAGTTTGCGGGACTCTACTGTACAACCTAAATTAAATAGAGTATGTATAGTCACAAACTGGTAGTATTGTCTATTGCTACCAATATATTATATGTTTTTTGTATGATTTAGGTAATGGTCAATTTGCTTCATAGCAATTTCTAACATTTCTAACGCTGTGTTATCGAGGTTACCTAATTTGCCAAAAATTCAAAAACCGGAGAAACAAATAAGCCTGATTGTTTCCACTATTGAATTTCCAACTTATTTGCTATGTAAATGGTTGGTTTTACGCCTGCAACAGTTACAATGTGTAGAGCCTATGCCATCTTTTGCAGTGAAAAATTCCATGGAGTTTGTCTCAACTGTTCAAAATCTTTCTATATAAGCAGATGAGTATCTGGTTTCTTTTGATGTTTGTACCCTCTACCCAAGTATTGCTATATCTTACACTGTGAAAATAATAATATTATGTTTAATAGATTCACAGTTGAATGATGAGGTAGTTATGAAGTATATGTCATTTAGTCAAATTGTGTAAAGAAAACTTTTCGTATGATGGGAAATATTATTTGAAGGCAGAGGGAACGGCTATGGGAAATCCTTTGTTGTGTCGTCGCAAATGCTTTCATGAACCACTTTGAAACTATGGCTAAACAACAGAAGAATTATTTCCCTCGTGTGTGAGTTCGTGATGTAGATGATGTTTTCACTATGGTTAGTCGGGAAGAAAACCTCCAGGATTTTTAATTCTTTCTATAGTACAATTAACAATTGTTGTTTGTCTTTTCTTGACACGCTTGTCATGAGGATAGATGTTACAGGAGTCAGGAAACCCACAACAACAGCTCATTACATAATGAGTAATTCATATTAGGCACAGGTGCAGAAACAACCGCTTTTAATACTATGATACATCGTCTCTTTAGTATGCCGTTCTCACAGGATAATTACAATAAGAAAATGGCATACATTTGTGAGGTTGCAGTTTTCAATGGTTACTCAACAAAAATGGTGGATGATATTCTGAGAAAAGCCAAGTACTGAAGAGATAGAATATCAAGAAGTACTCTGAGAAGAGCAGAAAAGAGTATGGGATGAGTTAAATTAACATATACACCAACTGCATGTAAAGTACAGGGTAGGAGATACTTGCCCAAGAAGATGGATATAGTTTACAATTACAAGTTTTCTGGTTTTTTGGGTAACTTCCAAAGAGTAAAAATTCTAGAATCTACTCGATACAATGTGGAATTGCCTTCTTAAATATATTGGCCAAATGAGATGCAATATTCACACTAGAGGGAAAGATCATTGTTCTCATCTTCGTTATGCCAGAACAAAGAAGTCCGCTTGGTCGTGTGAATTAATTTCCTTAAGAAAATCCACCAAACTATTTAAAAAAGGATTGTTATCGGACATGCTAACAGGTTTTGTTCTTGAATTCCATTTTTTCCCAACATTATGATTATTTTTTCTTTCTTTATTGTTAATATTGAAATAAAACTTTACAAGCACGGTTTTAAGTGGTGGCCTTTTTTTTCCATTGGTCCCTTATGTCTTTTTAAAATTTTGATCCTCAAGTCTCTTTTTCTGTTGTTAGGTAGAAGGAAATATGTCTTGTTTTATTTTTGCAATTTATTATTTATTTTGTGGACAATAGTTATTTTTCATTATCTAATTTATTGAATTAAATTTTTTATGATAGCGTTATTGAAAATGCTGACGATTATGTTTTAGGCTGGATATTGTCAACCGTTTAACTACTACCTCATATTACTATATTATAACAACATATGTGTTGTTGTTCTCAGCTTATTAAAAAAAAATTCCAAAAAGGTACTTCATTGATCCATCTTCTGTATGATGAGAGGAAAGAGCCTTTATTGAAAATGTGTAATATAATAAATCCATGATTCAAAGTGTAGTTTTAATTTTCTAGATTCATTTCCAATGGGTTTAACCAACATTATTATTTTTTAATGTTTGATATTGTTTAAATATAAAAACCAAATGGTTATCTCACCTCAAACAAAAGAGCATAAAATAGAGACTCCAACACTTTGAATGTTCCAATAGTATCAGGATCAGAAAAACAAAACTTGGTTAAGAGAGGCATAATCAAACACAGGATTAGACGAAGAAAGTTGTATATCCATCTAGATTACCACACTCGTTCTCAACTATAAGTGGGCTTCTGTGGGAATCTATATCATAGATAGAGATTTTTCAGCATCAGTTCTGATGTTTTCTAATAATAAAGTGTGTGTATAAATAATTATTGAGCTTGACTTGTGAGATAATATTAGGTAGAACAAAAACTCAAACACAAAATCTCACAAAAATTATGTTTATTTAATCAAACGCATTTCAACGACAAAGTCACCATCGTCAGTGATACATCAGCTACAATAACAAACCATAACTAAATTAGCACTGCGCCAACCCCCGTATTTATACAAAACTAAAGGGGTGTAGCCTAAACCTACTTTCTAATGTGAAGGTGTTAACAAGATACAAAATTCTATATTAAAGTAAAATTTAAAATATAGTGTTAGGTATAAGATTAATTAAGAATATTGTATTAGTTAGATGTTAACTTTAAGTTATTTAGAATGTCACGAGCCACTTGTTAACGCCTTCATATTAGAAAGTAGGTTTAGGCCACGCCCCTTTAGTTTTGTATACATATGGGGGTTGATGCAGTACTAATTTAGTTATAGTTTAGTTAATGTAGCTCATGTATCACTGAGGATGGTGAGTTTGTCGTTGAAACACGTTTGATTAAGTAAGTTATTGAAGTCATGTTTGTTAAGTGGGGTGCAGCCCAAAGAGATGGGATGATTTTGATTAGGTATTTGGTATAACATTAAAAAAATTGTTTAACTAAATGGAATTTACTGTGAATTATAACTTAGAAAAGGTTTTAGGTTAATACCCATTTAGGAGAAAATCAGAAAATGTCATATTTTAAAATTTTATGAAATCATTAAAAAATAAAAAATAAAAGATACAATTTTCAGATATTTTTTCAATTGACTAATTTGCTAGGAGTCTTTATTATTTTTTAAAATAGTCTCATTCTTTTTAATTTAAAAATTCAATTAGTCCCTTAAGACACTAACCTTTATCTTAAAGGTTAAACGTTTATGTAATAGGTTATTGGTCTGAATTATTGTAGCCTGTCAAGATTCCAAAGAATATCAATGTCTCCCCCCCTCCCACAATTTGAATACCTAAAACATTTTAGTGTGATTTCAATAAAATTTAATTAAGATTTGACGATTTGTATACCAATAGTGGTTTTATACTTAAGAATTAGTGATCCTTGATTCCTTTTTTTTTTCAGGAAAATCTGATTTTATAGGAAATAATAACATATTTTATTAGCTAAAGAAATTTGTTACTAAACATACTTGACCTTAACTGAAGTTTTCAGCAAATCTTGGCATTGGTATTCCAATGTTGGCCAGCAATTATATTCCTAAGAATATCAAAGTAATATTACAATCTGAGAATGGCATCTTGGGCCTTGGATCTTATCCTACGAATAAGGGAGAAGTCGATTCCGACCTTATAAATGCAGGGAAGGAAACGGTTACTGTGATACCAGGAGCAAGCTACTTTGGTAGTGATGAAAGTTTTGCAATGATTCGTGGGTAAGTTCTCTATTTTTATAACTTTTGGATTTATTTTAGGGATGATAATTAAAAGACGGAATATATCTATTCTTTTTACTTACCAAATGTATGAAGATTGGTAATCACAAAAATGTTGACCTCCATTTTTGAATGATATTCACGTTTTATGGCTTCAGTAAGGAGAAAAAGTGATTTTCAACTCGCCGTTCGTTTGTTGTCATTTTCATCTGTATATAAGCATGGTAGTGGCTACACAAATTAAGACTGGAACATGAAATTAAGTATAGGGGACTATAATGTGTTCATGTGGAACCCTACTGAAATACATAAAAATTTAATTCTTTGTTCATTTCTCGTGTGTTATTCAACTTATAAGACACTAATTAGATAAAAATCTGCAGATTTCAATTCTGCATATGTAATGAAACCAATCCAACCAATCTACAATTACGGATAGCGAAGGTATTGTGATAAATATAATTTCAAGTCATGAGCTCAGCAGAAAATATGATATTCGTATAGTTACGAGACCCAACAGGGCTAATTCACCGACAAGAGCATAGTATGTGGAGGCTCTTTCATACATGCACAGCTTTGATTCCCGCCAGGTCCGAGACACTGATATGAGTGAAACAAGTGAAATCTTTTTAATATACACACAATTACGAGGCATGTTGGGGTCTATGTCAAGAAAGTATTGACATACATAATTTGAGATAAAGAAAACCTAGCCTATGTAACAACTATTTTAAGCAAACTTGCTCTTCTAAATAAGACTTCTTGATCTACCAATACAATTTATCATTTCCTACAAGGCTCAAGAGACTAACTTTTGGGTATTCTATTTAGGAGGTCTGCTTGTGTTACATTTGCAAGGTGGGGCTGGGGAAGTACCATGACCATAGGTGCTGCTCTTATCAGAGAAACAATGGTTTAAGTCTCATAAATACTAGAACATTTATGAATAATTAATTATAGTCATTATTTGAGTACTATAGTCAAATAGAAATAATTTAAACTATGAAATATGAATTACACTTAAATATTTATTTCTTGTTTGATTTTATTTCAACTAATATTTCGATGACCTGACTTCGAAATATGTACATGTATTTGGCTCTATAAATCCTTAAAATTGAAATAAAAAGATTTAGTAAATAATTGGTGAAATTTCTATATCCCGAACCTTTGGTTTAAAAAAATTTTGGTAAAATTTTCTCAGACATTAAAAGAACTATGAACTTCATATTTTTTACTGTGATCGTCTCCACTTCTTTTGACCAGCTGGAAGTTCCGGCTGGCTGAGACCGCGTACACTTTAGCTGAATCTTGTCAGGATGGGCCAGGGAGTCGGGTTAGGACGCTAATGAACGCACGCAACTCAAGTGAAATTAAATGTTATATTTTATTTGAGCGCCAAATTAGATTACAGAAATATTTATAATTTATTAAAAAGACATAACGGCAAGATAAAGCCTTAATAGTGGCCGAAAAACATACCGTTTAATTTAGCTAGCATGTGGCCGAAAATGGACTGACCTCGTCCCGTAGCAGTCTTCCTTCTCGCGGCTCTCGGAACAGACTCTCGCTCGGCTTGCTGGTTCAAGCCCTCCACTCCTCGTCTCCCCCCCTTCTACGTAATCTTGCACTGCTCAACAAAATCACAAGTGCCAATTCATATTTTATTATTTAGAATTCCTTTACATCCTAATTTATACTTATTATTGTTTTGGTTTGGTGGGCTCCTTGGCTGGGCCACATTACAAAGTTACATCTTTACATGCTTTTACATTACCTAAAACTAAAAATATGTTATTGAATTTAAAATAAGTATATGTATTTCAATGTGCGTGTGTGTGTGTGTGTGTGCAAAATTATTTATAAAAAATAGTACAAGTTAATATATTATTTGTTTATTCCAATAATACCATATTAACATTTAATAATTCATATTACATACAATTATTTAGAATTATACATAAAACACATTACATTATATAAATAAACATTGCATAGACAAATAAATAACAATCAAACATATTATCAAAATCCTAACATTAAATGACCATACATATTTACTTTAAAGGATATAACAATATTAAATAAACATATCAACAGCACAAAGGATTAGTTACAACAATAAACAATTTAAATATACAAAACATATTTAATATATTAATCATTCCTACCATTTTTCTATCTCTACCAGCTGTCATTGAGGAAATTTTCCACTAAATAAAAGAACTCAGAAAATAACATTTTCTCACACTGTATTTAAAGATTTATTATGTCCTACTTTGTGATGCACATAATTCAATCACGGATCAATTAGTGGTAATTTCTTCTCTCCTGCTATATCCATGAGCATGCTTTTTGACAGTAGATATATCCAAATGATATTAACATGAAATATGTAACATATATGGAAAAGTTAATGTCAACAGCTCCCTAAAACTTACCTACAAGATTCTATTTGATACAAGTCAGCTACGAGTCTCTCATTTCTTTGTAGCGTCAAAAAAATCTGCATATGTTTTTTTTTTTTTTGTTAAAAATTCTATAAGCATAACCTATATAAGAACATTATTTCTAGGCATAAAGATTCATAAGGATGACACTAGTCTGGTTTCGCAGGTTTTGTTTGGTTTTTGAAGCATGTGCATTCAATTACAGGTCAATTAGTGGTAATTTGGTAATTTCTTCTCTCTTGCTATATCGATGAGCATCTTTTTTGACAATAGATATATCTAAATCATATTAACATGAAAAATGTAACATATACGGAAAAGTTAATATGAACATCTCCCTAAAAGCTTACCTGCACAATTCTAATTAGTACAAGTTTGCTACAAGTTCCACATTTATTTATTTTTTTTTTATAGCATCAAGACAATCTGCATATTTCGTTTTGTTGAAAATCCTATAAGCATAACATATATAAGGACATTATTTCTAGTCAGAAATTACTTAGTTAAAGGAAATTCCTAAAGGTTTTCTCAAGATAAATGATTTACAATATCTTCAAGCATAATTTGTATTCGCACAATCATGTCTTAAAGAATACCAGATTAAATAAGTCTGTATATGTGTTAATAATTCATGAAATCCTAATGTAGCTAGCAACCGTGGTAGCTATTTTGGGAAGATAAAAATAGGCACAAAATTGCAAAACATGATATTTTGTAAACTACAATAGTACCTTATTAAAAAAATCAGTTCTTATCTTAAATACTCTAGACTGTTTTACAAAATAGCAAAATTGTGAATAGGTCTTAAATTGTGTATTTTGGTATAATTTATGATTGTTTATTAGTTTGAAAAAGTTTTTAAACATTTTGAAACCTCCAGTTGAACATAGTTAGACTTAGTAACATAGAATTTGTTCTTGGAAAATGGAATTCATTTTGTAAAAAAATAAAAATAAATAGAGATTACATAAAGTATTTATACCATTTTATTAAAGTTCCACTTATAGTTAAATTGATATTTTAATCTTAAATGCTAGCTTTACTTTTATAGTAAGTAATTGTCTTCTGATTTCATGGCAGCATTAATTGGAACTTGAATGGAGTTTGAAGATATAATTTGGAATTGTTTAAATAATCTTCATTTATAAAATATAAATGTAGATTTATTAGAGGGACAGTATTATTGATGAACTTACTATTTTTCACGAGTAAAATTGTACAAAATCTATCTATTGTTGTATAAAATATAACTTTAAAAAAATAAATAAATAAATTATAGTGACTTGAGATTATATAAATGTTACTTCTTGTATCAGCTACTTATGGCATTCTAACGGATGGCTTTCATGAAGGATTACATTATGTTTATTTTTGAATAGAAATTAATGTTTCAAGAAATCTTGGAGTTGATAGGATTAGAGATATGTGGAAATATCTTCTCTTGCAGTATTTGCCTACAAGGTATTTAAAAATCATTATACTGCGATGAGTTAGAGACTTGACATTTGATAGTAATGTAGTTTAAGATCCTATAGTTCAGAAACCTTTATTATGTGTTTTCACTCTTACATATTTTTATTGTCTCTTATTTATGTTTTTCATTAGACTGTTATGCTCATTACTATACAAGGTGTTTGAAAAGTCTGGGTACGGCTTAATATTTTACAAACCATAGCAGAAAACATCTATAAACTTTGCACAGTGTCATATGGCAATGTAAACTATTTTTCCTTGCTATTGCCATGACATGACAACCATGGGGGGACGGCCCACAGAGGAAGTCATAGGAATCTTAAATGTAAGCACGGGTCGAGTGATACCTCATTTCAAAGAGCTCAGTTAGTAGAGTTGAATGCCGCAAACCGCATCTCAAAAGATGTATCCAATCAGAAATGGCGGGTTGTTTTAGGTACACATTGTGAAGTACATTATGCGCTGCCATTTCTGACTGGATCGTCGTATTCAGATGCGGGAGGCAGCGTTTCACTCTACTAACTAATGTTTTCACTGACTTTTGTAACTAGCATTATTTAACTTACCACTTCATTTTAGAATTATTATTATTTTTTTTAATCCAGTCAGAAATGGCAGCGCATAATGTACTTCACAATGTGTACCTAAAACAACCCGCCATTTCTGATTGGATACATCTTTTGAGATGCGGTTTGCGGCATTCAACTCTACTAACTGAGCTCTTTGAAATGAGGTATCACTCGACCCGTGCTTACATTTAAGATTCCTATGACTTCCTCTGTGGGCCGTCCCCCCATGGTTGTCATGTCATGGCAATAGCAAGGAAAAATAGTTTACATTGCCATATGACACTGTGCAAAGTTTATAGATGTTTTCAGCTATGGTTTGTAAAATATTAAGTCGTACCCAGACTTTTCAAACACCTTGTATACAGTGTGTCCCACGAAGGTATTTACATATTTAAACAAACACCAATTACATATGCATCGACCAAATTGTAAGATTTTTTTCATACATATTTGAAACTTATCCAAAAGTGTACCAACGAATTTTTACGCTGATATCTGCAATAGAAATAAAATGGCGGCTGTTGACAGCGATTTATGGTTTAAACGATAGCAAGCAATAAAATAAATTTTTATTCTTTTATAGACTTTAATCACTTTTTAATTTAATTACCACAATATAACAAATAATAAAATTTCTTTTTATGATAAAACATGTTTCTTAACAAGAAAAACTGGTAGCATCAATGAACAAAAACCTCAACGGCATTTCTGAAGAATTCCCTAGGGATGTTAAGCATTTCTTCTTCAATTAGCCTTTTTAAATCATCATCGGTTTGTATTACGTGGGAGTATAGATGGACATGACTAAGTGAGGTTCAATCATAGCATACGTAGTTTGAAATATTTTGTGTGCTTTTTTGTCATTATTAAAAGCAATAGACCAAGTACAGCACAAAACCTTTTGCTCTATCGTAAAGAACATGGCAAAAAGCTAGAACAGCCTAGGTTATGTTTGTCGTCTAAGAGAACACAATAAAAGTTGTCAACAATGCAATGATCTGAAATAAAAGAAACAGCTGTTTGTTTTAAAATAACCAGCTGTTAAAACATTTGGAGCTCTTATGTTTTGTTCTCTAGCGGCAGATGCTGTCGTTTAAACTGCATTTCTATCAACAGCCGCCATTTTATTTCTACTGCAGATATCAGCGTCGTAAAAATTTTTGGGTACACTTTTGGATATGTTTCCTATATTTACGATTTACCAAAGTTACAATTTGGTAGACGCATATAAACTTGGTGGTTATTTAAAAATGTACGGACCTTCGTGAGACACTGTATGAAAGAAGTCCGTTTTCTAAGAAAATATAATAATATGCAGTCACATTTTATGTAGTGAGTTTTATATCGTTCCTATTAGTTGTTAATTCTTTTACTGTTTGGTTTCATTATCATCAGTGGTCATGTGCATCTCACAATGCTCGGAGCTATGCAGGTTTCGCAGTATGGAGATCTAGCCAACTGGATGATACCGGTAAGTTGTTTGGTTTTGATTCTGTCAACTTTGTGTTTCATCTTGTCTAAATTAAATTTGTTACTTATGTTTTGTGTCCTTTTAATAGGGCAAGAAAGTGATGGGTATGGGAGGAGCTATGGATTTAGTATCAAGCCTAAATACAAAAGTTGTTATTACAATGGAACATTCAGCGAAGAACGGAGAACACAAAATATTACCCAACTGTAATTTACCTCTAACAGGAAAGAATTGTGTCGATTTAATTATAACGGAAAAGGTAAAGTCTTAGTTGGTTGTATATTTTTTAAATTTTATTGTTCCATTCTCTTTACTTATTTTTTATATTTATTTTAGCGATGATATCTTGTAAGATACTTCATAGGCTATTTTACAATTCTTCATTTAGGATAATTTTGGTTTTATGTGATACTGAATATTAAAAAATGGGTAAGTAATGTGCTCGAACTTAATAAATTCAATTTACTGAGTTTGAAGACATCAAATTATAATTTTAAATTTCATATGGATTTAAAAACTATATAACTAAAACATATGTGATTAGTTTTCAGTGGTAATCTGTTAGTAATTAAATTTTAAATCTTTTTTAAAAGTTATATCAAATTTTGTACAGATTTGTTCATAATTAAAACCAGAAAACAAATTTAATAATTATTACCAAATGTAAACTTTATTAAAAAAATGTTTTCTTCTTGTGTTCTATTAAAAATGGATGCAGCTTAAATGTGTCACTGTTGGTTTACAAATATAAATATAGAAATAGTTGTAATGAATAAATCTTTGTTTGCCAAAGGCTGGAAAGTCGGTGAAGGATATGTCATATTATTTATTTATTTTTTTCAGAGGTATAACTTATTAAAATTGACTTTTATTGCTTACTGATAAGCTTGATTGATTTTAACCTTGTAATAATTTTTGGTTGGTATTTAAATTCATTTTGTTTGGAAGCTTACATCGTGAACATACTATTTTACTACAAAGCTTTTGAATTTTAGGTCTTTGTTTTTCCTTCATATAAGCTCAGCTAAATTCTATGAGTCTACAGTATTTTATCACAGCATCTACAATAATGAAAACAAAGATTTCCCAAACCACAAAACAAAAACAAAGACTGTAATAAGTACAGTTAAGTTGATACTACCTTGATATAACATAGTCTCATCATCCTCAGAGCTACTAACAGTGCTCATTGATCTTGGACACAATCTACTTTTAAATTATTGTTTGGAGCAATCTTTATTTATTTAATATGTTATTAGTTTATTCATTATAATATTGAATTAAGTCTTCTTTTTAATTGTTAAATTCACAGCTTACACTCAGTTTTTGCAAAACCATTATATATTTAAAAACCACATATGTTTAGTGCATTACTTTTGTCCTAGGCAGAAAATGTCTTATGACTGTATAACATCTTTAAGTTTTAAATTGATGTAAGCCTTGTTCTTAATTACTCCTTTAGTAATTATTAATTCTTGGACAATTTACTCCGTCACATATGTAATGTATAGAGAAAGTTATGTGATAGGTTAAAAACTGGTGTTGAATTTTTTTCAAAAATATTTTGTTCCAGTGGTTTTGTTTTGAAAATTATATTAGTCGTTTGTGTAGTGCTCAGCCCGGTTTTTATTTCTTTTGGGATTTCATGTTGTTTTTTGTTTAATTTTTTTTTTATGTTGTTGGATGTGCAATGTATGATTATTATATATCTCTTTACGAAAGCATTTTTAAAAATTCTTGGCATGATCATTGTAATGGAGAGTGTACAAGTTAAGCTGTGATGGCTGTGATTGTTTCTACATTGGACGGACAGGCAGAGCGTTTAAAAAAAGATTCAAAGAACATCTGCCCATGCTAAAAAATATCAACGTAAATTAAGAGTTTGTATAGCATTTAATAGACTTCAAATACACACACCAGTATCGATAGTAATTTAACACCTTTATACATGTGCAAAAAGGGCGTATTATGAGTGCATTAGAAGCATATGAGATATCTTACCGTTCTAATTCCCCTATATGAAACTGCCTTTAAATACTATTATAACATCAATGACCAAAGTTAAGTGAAAATAGAGATAATATATTCACTTAACAGTATATCATGACACTCATAACAGTGCACACGTATTTAAAAGTTTTAATTTACTTGTTTTATTTAATCACTCTTTGGTGTGTGCGTGTGTTTGTATTTATTTGTATGTATGCAATAATGACGAACTCTATGGTTAATACTGAAGATGGAATCTCGATCCCAAAACACATCTGAAAGAAGAACAACAAAGTAAGTCACTAAAATAATAACAAGGTTATATAATTTTATTACTAATTTAGTGATTTAAAACATGACTTGAATATCAAAAAAAATGAACAGTAAATGTATTTGTCGCCATCTCTACAAAAAATGACAGTTCATAAGTTATTGGTAAAAATAAAACAAAAATCGGTCATGGAATTGTTATAAATGTTGTAATTTCACAAAATCAGCTGTACCGATATCATTCAAATTTTGCGAAAATGTGAAGATTAATAACAAAATTACAAGTAATAAAAATGTTATGATTTAGGAATAATTGGTGAAAATAAAAGTAAACCTTGACCACTATCATTAAATGGTTAGTTTTAAGTTTTAATCAATTACCATTTATTTCTACTAAGGTAACATTTTGCTCGAAACAAAACAAGTTTAAGTTCAATTTAAAATAAATAAATATATTTTCAAGGATTGATGTCCATGGTTCATTTTTACCATTTGTCTGACAATTACTGAATTTACATTTTTTGATGGCAAATAGTTTTCATGGGTTTTATTTGGTTTTAATGATGGTGAGTAAGAAAGTTTGTGCAATGTTTTTTCACCATTTATTTTAATCATTAATAACTTGATAATTATTTATTTTAACTCGGAGGAAATTTTGCTTCTCAGCCTCTTATTTAAAAAAGTGCTCCTCTGCAGTTTCTTTACATAAACTATGATATGAAATAAACTTATAACATAGATTTAAAAAATTTAATTTACAATGAATCTTTGAATATTTTCCCCCTCCCTCCAAAAAAATATTATTTACCTGCTCAGTGTAACCTCTTGTTTTGTGAACCAATGGTTGGTAATGCCTCTTAAATCATCATTATATACTTAGTGAATAGTTTATTACATTGAAGAAAAAATACTGTAGCTCAAGTAATATATAAATCTGTTTCAGTGTGTATTTAAAGTTGACGCAGAAGAAGGTTTAACATTAATAGAACTCGCAGAAGGTGTAGAAATGGTAGATGTTGTCACAAGTACAGGTTGCGAGTTCCAGGTTTCACCGGATCTGAAACCGATGCAACAAGTCAGTTTACCGTGCTATTGTTAATTGGATATCAAAAAATAAAAGAACATTAATTAATATTTGTTTCACAAATCAAATTGTGGATTAACAATTAATTGTTTCATCAACACGTTGAAACTTTTGTTAAAGTTATTATTTTATACAATGTATGTAAGATGAAGACTGTATATTGAATGTTTTAGATTGTAGATGTTATTTTCTACTACTGCGTGTATAAGTAAATGAAATATTTTAGAAAAATACTTGAAAAAGTTAACATATTATGATCAACTTAATTTTACTGTCTATTGTAGTTTTGTATAAATTATGTTTCTTATTTTTATTTTATTTTATACTTTGAATGAAATAATGAATGAATATGAGAGCCAATCCGTAAATATATAAATGAACTATTTTCTAATGTTTACAAAATTAAAATAACTGATATGTCTTCTTTCTTCCTCTTTTTCCTAATAAAAGCCGGTAAAATGTATTCATACAACAACATGTTTTAAGGATATTGTGTTTAATAAATCTGTAAAAGTTTGAATCACAATACAAATGGGTTAGAAAACAACTAGTATATTTTTCCTTTTTGAAGTATAAACTGTATAAAGAACTTTTAACTATACTGTTTGTTGGTTTTATCCTATAAATGCCTGAATAATTCCTGAAAAATGTTTAGGCGGTGAAGACCATAGATTTTTTGTATCATATAAATACTTAGCTTCCAGACACAAATTTCTTCTGCTGTCTAGTTGCTTTAACACAAACATAATACACAGATCGCTAATTACACAAAAGGCTTATGTAGATCTTAGATAATAATGACCTTTCCAACTGACCACCATTTTTTAATTTAATGGTCATTTTTTTCAATCATTTATTAAATTGTAAAACCATGCTAAATTCTTCTGAAATCCTGGGTGATCGAAACATAATCTTCAAAAAAGTTTTTAGAAGTTTGGAAATCTCCCACCATTTTGACCAATTAAGTCTGGTTAACAAATTTGTCCAAGCCTACAAGTTAAATTAGAAGAAAAACCAAGTATTTTCTAATACTCGGACATATACAGGGTGCCTATAAAGTAAGAAATACATTGAAAATATGGATAAGTTAATAAAAATAACTTAATATTTGTTATACGTCCATAGCACTATAGTACCTTTTAGTTTTTCTGGTTTTCACTATTGAAGATATTGCCATATTGGAATTCAGTTAATTTTTTTAAATGGCAATAAGGTTGTGTGATGCATGATTTAACTGTTTTTGATTTTTTTTTATTGTGTTCTTTCTTTTAATGGTGAAACCCTTTTTTCAATATAGTTTTTGATATTACGTTATTCACAAAAAACCATAATATATTTTAAAAATTTTGTTTGATTAAGTTTGATAATTAAAACACAAGACACGAAATGTTCAAGTTGCACACGACTTCTTAGCAATATTAAGTTAAATGTAACGGTATAGGTTTTTTTCTTGAAATATTAGCCTGATAAAAATCCTTTGAAGTGAATAAGGATAAGGTTTATTTTAGCAGTAATTATGGTACAATAATTCACATAAAGTGGTAAATAATTCAGAAAATTAATCTACACTGACTGTTATTGAAAATATTATACACAATTATTCTATATTGGTAGCTCATAATTCAGTTAACCTAATCACGTTTATTGTAAGTTTTAAAATTTTGTTTGAATTGGCGATTTCAAGATGGCAAATAAAATGAGCCAGTTATATTATTTTCTAATTCAGTAAAATATTAAAAGTAGCCTATTCTTGAGCTGGTTTAAAAAAAACTGACTTGTTCTGGAAATTTTAATTTTTTATAAAGTTTAGTAAAGCCTTTTATAAGCAACATTTTTAAA
Source organism: Aphrophora alni (assembly GCA_963513935.1). Taxonomy (NCBI): domain Eukaryota; kingdom Metazoa; phylum Arthropoda; class Insecta; order Hemiptera; family Aphrophoridae; genus Aphrophora; species Aphrophora alni. Next base: position 151,368,496 of record OY740766.1, read on the forward strand.
CATGTTTGTTGATTTTGAATTTGATTTTAATTTGTAATACTTGTATTTAATGCAATATTTTCTCTGTTTATTTACTTTTTTTTTAAAAAAAGAAGAAATTCCAGGGTATTAAAAAAGCTAAAGGAAAATTAACCTGAAACTATTCCTATTATTATTATCCCTGAATCTATTTATTAGATTTAAAAACCTATTAAATTTTTTGTCCCTTATCTTTGTAAAGGACAAAAAATAATATGCAATTGTGTGAATAATAATCTGATTAATTGCAGCATTGATAAAGTTACTTGTACATTATCAAATTGTAATAGTAGACTTAAGATTTGTGTAAAGGACTTTTTATAACCACGGTTTACTGTTAAGTCACAATTATTGACTGACTGAATAAAGTTATTGTTATAAATTTGTTATTATTTATTGTTTAGCGATAGACTTTCACTTTAGCAATGAGCAAAGTAAATCATGCTTATGGAGGCATTGACGGCTGGTGATTATTCAGAGTCAATTGCTGTATAATTCCCCTATTCTATAATTAATTGTAAGGTTATTTAATTAAATTAATTTCAGTTACTCAAATTTATTATTACACTTCAACAATAATTTTCATGAAGGCTCTTTGACCACAATAAATATTTAATGGCTAAAATAGAGAACAAAGAAGAGTAACTAAATATTGCCATTATTAACAAATAAATAATATTTCAAGTGAAAAATATACTACCTGGTATACTAGCTGGTATAAAAAAAGCAAAAAAAGTCAAAAATTAAAATCAATATTATTAACAAGCTTGCAGAAAACAATACATTGGTCCAACAATAAGGAACAAAACTCTAATAATAAATTAATCTAAAAGAAAATTGTTATGGGGACTGAAAATAGTTATTGTTAGGCTGGCAAGTAGGATGTGGTTGCTGGTACTGTGTTCATTGAGGTTTTCTCTTATGAATGTTAACCAGTGGCGGCTCTAGCGGGTAGGCTCGGGCCTACCCAACTTATTTGGTTTTCGGCCGGTGACACGCCTAAATGTACATATTACCGTTTTAAGGTGTATTAACGAGCTGTATGGTTTACTTTGATTTAAATATTATTTCTCAACAACTACTTTTGTGACACTTATAGGCAATAAAATATATTATATATATTATAAAATAACAAAAATATTTTTATTTTTCATAGTTGACCTAGCTCCATAGTTTTAAAATTAACAGTGTGGTGTATGCTTTTATCTTCAATAAGCAGTCCCCCCTTATCCTAGGTGGTATTTACCCAGGTCCCCCGCCATAGTCATGACACCCCTAAACTGTGCCTACCCAAAAAATAAATCCTGAAGCCGCCCCTGATGTTAACTAGGATAGTCAACAAGTAAATAGTTCACCACAAGGGTAGCTTGGTAGTTTTAGGGGAGGATAGTTTTCCATGAGCATAATCATGCATAGCTTGCTGTATTTTACAAAGAAGCCTAAACCGAACTTTGAAACTGAATATAAACAATACGTTGTTGAAAAGAATGTTTAAAAACAATGGTGGTTTTACCTATAAGATACAAACTGGGCAACCTTTGAACTGTATAAACAAAACAACATTGTATGTTCAATGTGCTATGGAGAATCTGAGTTTTTGAGTGATGTATGGATTTCAGATGAATGTCATGTGCACCTTGGGTTTCATAAACAAGCAGACAACACGTTTTCTTGTGTTTGAACCTGCTGACAGTGTTGTAGAAAGGCAACAGCATAGTAAGGGTGTAACCATTTGGTGCACTGTGTCAGGGAGATGCATAATTGGTTCATACTTTGTTGAAGACAATAATGGAAATCCTCTTACTGTAAATCAGGACCTATATAGGGTCATTTTTTATAGTTTTATAGGAAACCTCAGGTATATTTTGTCATGCCTGAAACCTGTTTTTTTTTGTTCACAATGTTTCCAGCAAGATGGCGCAACCAGCCACATTGCCTTAACCAACATTGCTTTCCATCAAGAAACTTTTGGAAAACTCAAAATTTGTGTGAACTGCCATAAAAATCTATACACTAATGTACCAATAGACGCTACACTAGAATTCATAAAGAGCAACCTGACATGAACAACAACAAACTAAACAAGGATTCAATAACCAAACTAATACAAATTCTTAAGGCTTGTTTGAACCAAAATTATTTCAAATTCAATGATGGATTTTACGAGCAAAATGACGGACTAACGATGGGCTCACCATTATCGAGTTATCTAGCTGAAATTTTCTTGAATGAGAAAGAGAATGAGTTCATTATGCATGAAAGAAATCCTTTCAGGAATAAATTAGTTTTATTACTACTGTTATGTCAACGGCATCATATGGTTGTTCAATGGGCAGTCTCAATTATTTAAACACTATCTAAATAACATACAGCCATCTCTAAAATTCACTATGGAAGTGGAAACAGAAGAACACTTAAATTACTTGGACATCACAATCTATAGAAGTAATAACAAACAGGAATTTTAAACTTACAGGAAACCTACCCAAACCGAACATAGAATTCATATCAATTCTAACCACCCAATGTCACAAAAAATGGCAGCATTCAATAGTATGATACACCGGTTATACAGCATACCAATGAATAAAGTAAACAACAAAATAGAGCTAGACATTATCAAACACAAAACCACAAGCAATGGATACAATCCCACAATAGTAGATAAATTGTTAAGGAAACAGAATAAGAAACATAACTCACCATATATTATAAACAACAATAAGCAAGAAAAATTAACATACATAACCACAAAATACAGTCAACACACAAATCATGCCATAAACAACCTATTAAAAAAACAGTGATACAAAGTATGTTACCAGACCGAAGACAGCCTAAACAGAAAAATTGGAAACCGTATTCAACAGAGGTGAAGAAATACAAAGCAGCAGGATTATATAAAATAACTTGTAACAGCTGCCAAAACTTTTACATAGGCCAGACTGGAAGAACATTTAAGATGCGGTTTAAAGAACTCCTACCACATAGGAACAAAGGAAAAAAACTCATCAAAATTTGCAACCCATATAATTGACATGGACCACACATATGGAACCATCGATAAAAGCATGACAATTTTGTATCGTAATGCTAAGGGACGAAAATTGAATGTATAAGAGGAATTTGAAATATATAAACAATTCAAGATTAACCCCACAATGAGAAACTGAACTTTACCTCTAATATCACTCATGACTCCATCCTAAGACTACAGACAAGTCAGAACATAACCGACTGACCAAGGCATAACTACAAGGACAGCAGTCTGCACAATTTGTCGTTGAGTGAAGCATGTTTAAGTGGAACTTATAATATTTCATGTTTATTGTTTAATGTTTTCAGTTTTTAATATTTTTAACATTTAATGTTTATATTAGTCTTAATAATTTTAATAGTTAAAGTTTGGTGCTAAGTTGTTATGTGTTATGTAATTTGATTAAATTGACAAGCACCTGATGATGGGATTTATCCTGAAAAAGCTTTAGTGCCAATAATAAAAAAATGGATGCATAGAGACTACGCGCGTTAGAAGTGAACAAAAAAATTATTGAGAAGTAATATCTTGGGCTGCGATGAATGCCTTATTGTTATCTAGATATTTTAAAATGTGAAACATGATTTTAATTTTTTGTAACAACTACAAAAATTACAAAAAATAATGATTATATTTAATAATTGAATTTTTACTTTAATAAAAATAGTAGATTATTTAAATACGCAGCATAACCGTTGTTGTACGTATACTGTTATTATTATTTTCGTGACGATTTTTCTTTTCACCAAATCGATTTAACAGCACCAAAAAATTGCCTACCGGGCGTAAAGAAGTATTCACTTCAAAAAGATCCATAATTGACTACAAAAAGTAAGTTTCTTCAACTACTAGTTTCATTAATAAATATGAAGATTAATAACTCAAGCTAGTGTGCCAAATTGAAAGTAAAAAAAAAAATTATGATTCGGGAAAGTAATTGGCTATAAAAATTTAACTAACTTTGACCATAGTCATTAGAAATTCTATTTAAATCAATTCTGAAATATATTTAGGATGAAAATGCGCAATCAGTAGAAGCGAAACGGATGAAGATTTTATTAAGGATTGTGGTTACTTTTTGCCAAGAGATTTTAAAGAACAAATCAATGTAGATGAATGTGTCATGCAAGGTAGCATAGTAAAATGATAAACCATTTAGCTAATTAAAAATTTTGTAAACTAAATTAACAGCACCTTTATAAACATCATGAGTCATAAAATAGAAGTTTAAACATTAAAAAAAATTCTAGTTTCATGAACAGAAGCCTAGGTTTAATTTGATGTAAACACACACATAATATTATATAATTCAATAATGTCAGTAATAAAAATGGTCATAAATCTGAATGAACACATCCCAAAATTAATTCATCTATAAATCTAATTATCCACTTATCTTAATCTTTGACCAGTTATCCTTCATCAAATTTTGTAGTTCTTGAGTTAACATAATTATGGAATGGTGATGAACTTTTTACTCTCTTTATTTATTTGGTCCAAAATGTAATCATTCCATGGAACACACCCTGCTATTAAATTTTAGAGTCATTCGCTTTGCCCATTCTTGATATAATTTGTAATAAAACTAAAATGCCATAGACATACAGACATTAAAAAATTGGGCCTTGCATAAACTTTAAAAGTCAAGCAACATCAAAAGAGTAAATCAAAATTTTATACCCTCAGGGGCACACCTTTAGTGAGGCATGACAATTGCTAGGAATCTTAGCTGGATCAAGACTTTCATATATTCTTTAGTTAGATCCGCCTTTCTTATAAGGTCTCTCTTGACCAAGTCTTGTGCTTTTCTGACCCTAAAGCTATTAGAGTGTTCGAGGACTAGGGGGTCCTTAATTTATATTTTCTCCTTTTTTTATAGGATGATGATGACCAAGAGGTTTTTCAACTTTAATCATAAAAAAAAAACACTTAAAATTGTACAAGTCAGGTGGTCAAGTTTAGTTTAGGATCAAATATGAAAAAATAATCATTCAGACAGATAAGAATTGGTGTCATTAGTCCCACTTTTGTTGTAGAAATTCATGAGCAGAATCTTAACTCGTAAATAGTATGGATCTATAATAATAAAATTAGTATAGTCGTCATTCTCAAAATAAAAAATATGAAATACTTGATGCATATTAGTTGAAGAAAACCCCTGATTGTGAATAATACACAACCAGCGATAGTCCTTAGGAATGGGAACAGAGCTAATGGAATTAACGGCGCTAAAACTTCTACACGCTTTAATAAATTATCCAGAATTTAAAACGTGTCAATTTTGAATGTTACCAATTATGTACTCATCACTTCTGTTTTCTCAGACATATTTTTTTTTATGTTGGTTAGAGTCAAAAGCCATCTTGTTGAAACAAAATGTAGTGAAGATATTTACAGATATTTTAATCATTTTTATTGAGAATGCTACTTCTAATGACGACGCTTTTGATTTATGATAGGTAATTGTTAGAGAGATATCCACGTTCGGATGAACGAAAATTCAATTAAATGTGATTAATAACCTCATGTTGAGATCGATTTTTATTAATCTTCAAAATCCTAGTGTTCATTTTCATACAAGAGTAAACATCTTGGATAATTTTACAATCTTAATTTCGTAAAAATTCCTTCAATCGCGTTGTTTTAGAGTTGTCAAACATATACTGTATGTAGGGAGAGACGTTAAAAGTTTGATATCTGTTTCAATTTGAAAACATGGAAAAATTCTGTTTAAAACCGCTTTTAGAGAGTAACAATTTTAAAGGAAATTTATTAAATTGTTGTTTCTGTGATGTTCCAAAAATATTCTCGATCCAGTACAAACACTCGGTAGTTTATTGACTGCATGGTGGAATTAAAAACATTGACATAGAGTCATTAAAAACACCGAAACGTTTATCAGTTGCAATAAACCGTTGAATCGATTTTGATACAACTTCTAATGCTTTCTTTTAGCTCCTAATCATGTAAGACAAATTCAATTGTACTTAAAAGTTTGATACCTGTTTCAATTTGAAAACATGGAAAAATTCTGTTTAAAACCGCTTTTAGAGAGTAACAATTTTAAAGGAAATTTATTAAATTGTTGTTTCTGTGATGTTCCAAAAATATTCTCGATCCAGTACAAACAGTTGGTAGTTTATTGACTGCATGGTGAAATTAAAAACATTGACATATTGTCAGTAACAACAGATCACGTAGATTTTGGATTTGATGGCTCCAAACTGAAAATAAATATTTTAATAAATGTTATTTTCTTTGTTATTAATAAGAGATTTTGGTGACTTACTTTAAAATGTAATAATCCAATAACAATCATTTAAAAGTTATTTGCATAAATATATTTGGTGACAAAATTTTGTGTTCGAATTTTTACTATTATTTCATTGGAAACGTTACTGTAAACGTCAAAAATTTCTGGATAGAATATCTACCATTCAGTTGTATACTACAAACGAATTAAAAATATGATTATACAGTAATGTATTTTAAGAGACATTGTTAAAAAAAACAGCTTTATCGATTTCAGTTAAATGTCAGTGGACATGTGGAAAACAACGCTTAAACAAAAATGAGAAGAGAAATTATAGATCTCTCTGTTGTGCTTTGTTTAACCTGTCTATCGTGCTTTCATGTCGTTAAACAGACTACAAATCTCACTATAATTTAATAACTTCATCTAATATTTGAACATTATTGCTCAATCAGATATTAAACATAGACACATTGGTATGAGGCGTCAAGCTCAGCTAATGTTATGACTTTGCCATCTGTGTTGCACCATCCATCAAGCCAGACATTGCACCCTCTACCCTCGTGCTTTGCTTTAAATCATCCCTCGGCCGTGTTTACATCCAACAGACACAACAAGTGCGGAGTGCACAACCCCCAAATTGCCCAAATCTAAATTAATCACCGACTTGTCTTATAAATAGAAGACTATAGAATCCATCTGTCCTAACCTTGCTCAGCTTGTTTGCAAGACGGTTCAATTGATCGCTATTTCAGATTTTGTAGAAACTCCTTTAGTTGACAAATGGTTCGCGTTAAGTGACGTGATCTAGACAGACATGTTGGCTTAATTATGAGCGTCTTTATAAAGGAATATTTTCTGTATACGCGAATTTCGTTTACTGTGTTTTGTGTATGCACTCGTTTGTCGCATTCTAGTTTGACATCTGTTGGTTACCAGTTACACAAAACAAGAGGAAATACAGAAAAATTGTTTCATAGCGCCGCGTCGTTTTGTAAAAATCATTTGTTCCAATCTGTTTCAATGAATAGTAAAACTTATTTTACATGATAAATTTGACTAGTAATTAACTAAATTCTCAACTTATCGAACTTAATAACACTTATCAGTAATTTTTAGGTTATGTTTTAACAATTAATTTTTTTTAATGCTAACTTTATTATTTGTAAACATCGAAAACAGGTTAGAGTATCATTGGATTCAATGTAAACATTATACTCGATAAACATTTTGTTATTTGAAAATTGGCCTACGTTTTTTAATGTATCAAAGTTGATTTTCCTAATTAACGTATGTGACAAATGGTTTGGTAAAACCCAGCCTACTTATTAAATTGGACCAAAATTGCGATATCTAGAGTCTAATACTCACACTGTAAATGTACAGTGACCCAAAAATGATGTCAGTTTAGTTCAATAAGTAAGGTCTGTAGACAATTCATGATATCGGTTATAGGAGTTTCCATGTAGGGAACCTAAAGAATAGATTTTCTATATTATACATTTATTTTTATAACCATACACATTTATGAAATTCTTTTTCATTTAAGAATGAAACACATTCTTAAAGAGAGCAAATGTGATATCTTTTTCAATTATATTAAATAATAAAAGCATTGTCATTGTTTTCTCAATTTTTCCTTAACACAAAAATTAACCATTGTATCTAGATCGACCACATCAGTGTGTGTGTGTGTGTACATATAACATGAAAATTAGCTTCGTTGTGATAGAAAAAAAACTCGAACATAAGCTCTTACAAAAATTACGTTTACTTAAACAAACGCGTTTCAACGACGAAGTCGCCATCCTCAGTGATACAAGAGCTACAATAAGTAAACTATAACAGTTATTATATATTCGCTCAATATTTCGTTGTGAGAGTTCCAATTTTAAATTTAAGAAAATACAAATTAAAGTTATCTGTTTAAAACATAATCTCGAAAAATGAGTTGTCATTTTTTAAATATTCTATGAAATTTACTTTTAAATTTTTATTGTTGATTTGCTGCCATTTTGAAACTTTAAACGAAATTCGCAGGTCAATCAACATGATAGTAAGACTGCAGTAAGGGGCTGCTCTTTTGGCCGTTTGGGGAGGGACGACTCCACGAACTCGAGTTACCTTCTTCAGGTATTCCTGAAGGGGGTTTAATTTGTCAAACTACTCAGTCATACTTTCCAAATCTACTATCTCACAATGAGTGGAGGATTTTCGTCTTCCACAGGATTTTCCACCTGTTTTTCCTTTAGGTCTTTCTCTCTTGTCTATCCTGTCATTTAAATCTGACAAAATCTGTTTTAGTTTCATCCTGGTCGGAGGCAACCGTCACGAACTTTCCCTGGCACTAAACCACGTCTTAGTGGTTTAGTCTATTAGTCTGGATGTCTTAACTTGGACTGTTTGTTCCCACGGGACTTACTTCAAGGGTACAGTAATTAAAACCGGGGTTGGACATCGGTCTGCCAGATAGTATAAATGCAGTGTAATAAATATAGAAGCTACCCACATAATACTCAGAACCAATTGAAATATAATAGGAATGAATCCTGCCTTAACGTGCCAAAGATTTGGATCCTCTTCAGAAAGTACTGATTTAACGGAGACCAAATCGCCTCTTTAAATTGACTTGGAGTAATGAGCACAGTCGGTTTGTTCAAGATGGTTGTAGTACTCATAACAGTACATCTAAGAATCTAAATTTTCCTTTGCTACATCCAACAACCATGTTTTCCAACATTCAAATCCACCGAACGATTTTACTTCATCTCAGACAGCACTCCTCCCAGTGAAATTGTAAACTCGACTAAAGATCTACTGCGTCTTTGCTTTACTCAAAAACTACTTTTTTCAAACTTTGACTCCAGTCATAGGTTACTGATGCAAAGACTTGATTTCATCTTGGATTCCACTCTTCGCAAACTGGTTAACTCTTCCATTATTTCACCTTAGGAATGGAGTCTATCGGAATATTCTGGTTTAAATGTAGGAATTAGTTACAAATTCCATGTCACCTTTCCTAAAACATTGGAGATTCACAATAATAATTCAAAGAGTAATATTGAAAATTTACTTATTTTAATAAACTTAAGTGATTACACCCCCCCAATTTAACTCAAATATTATTTTTACCAGTTTTGATAAAGCAAGTAGTTTCTGTTCTGGTCTTCAAGGGCTCACCTATAGTGTGGGAATCCCGAGTTATCGTAGCTGGATTTAGAAATGTTTATGTCGTATTGGGTTAGGTCCCTCTCTGATAGACATCATTTAAAATTCTACTTTTTTATGTTTTAAGAGTATTTAAAACTCGAAATATATTTTTGAACACATCACATAATTTTATCTATACTACGAACGTGTGAAAAAGTTAAACAGATTACAGCTGAAATCCGACTTTAATGGGACATGTCCCTCTTATATTTTATAACAATAACATATCTTCTTGCCCCTTTATTATCCTGACTTCTGATTCCAATATATAAATTGTTTATAGAATATCATACCGTTGTTTAATTTAAATATGATATTCTAAATTTCGAACTTATAACTCATAATATTTTGATTGACGGTAAAAATAAATAAAACCTTCCTCCAGGACTGGGTATGATGGGAGTGGGAGCTGGTATGAGTGGCACAAGGACACAGACAGGTAGTCCAAACACTTACACCTTGGCTAGATAAACACCAACTTCTATCTGATACGTCGTAATCGATAGTATTGATTCGTGCATGCAAAAGTCGTCCAATAGTATTGTAAGAAAATAACGATATAAAGGAACTGGTATCTTTCTGGAACTGCTTTTCATCAAAGTTATTTCTGTTTAGTTTCTCCTATATTTTACAGCTAAAGTAATTTATTGATTTAGCGCAGGTTAATACCATAATAAATGAATATTTGTATGCCTTTAATTAAATTAGATTTTGCAAATATATCAAATGATCAATAGGAAATACACTCGATATCTTTTTTATAATTGAGAAATCCATCAGGTGGCTTCTTCATTTATTTTAAGACGATAATTATAGTTGGTATTTTACTTATACTTCTATATGGTGAAATGGAGTTGAGTGGTTGGTTACTTTGTAGGGTTTTAAAAAAGCAAAAAATGTTGGTGTAAAGCTATATTTATTATTTCTGAACTCGATATAAATTGGAGGCTGTTAAAAACTACCTCCAGCGTTATGTTTCACTATATTAGTGCAGAATTCATTTTGAAATAAATGATCCTGGGTAGGGGAGGGGGTTCTATCAACACCATAAAAATAAATGACTACGTAAGTAAGCAATAATATTGGCAAAATAATATTCGAGATCAATTTTCGTCCTATACTACAAGTTTTATTAACTGATGGTTGGTGACAAACACAAGTGTTCTGAGGTTTTGAACTGTGGTGGGTAAGGAAAAGCAATAGTATAAAGGGCGAGATTTCTGCCCGTAGTCAGTTGTGAAGGCGAATAGAGTAAAAAGAGATAAAAATGGGCTGTTCTGTGCGAGCGGTAGGTCGGAGGCAGCTTAATTGAAAGGGGTTTTGTAAAACCTGAAGTCTATAGAAGTGGTGATTCCAAAATCCTTACAGAGACCAGAGGATAATGAGTCGATGTACTCGTTTATAACGAAAGATCCATTTCAGTCGCGATGGAGAAAGATTACCCGAGGTGTTCCTTTCTCAAGGAAGAAAACTTAAGAAGAGATTGGTTTAATAACATATTATGTTTATGAATCTATGTCTATATTAGTGATTTTAAAATACTTTAGTAGTATAATAGTACTGTCCAATTACACAAAAAAAACTATAAAATCCTGAAAGATGTATTCTGAGACTTTATTTTGACTGATTATGATTTGAAAATTTACTTAAAAAAAACAACAACAAAAATATTTGAATAACTCTCCACCCCCTGTGAAATCAATGTGCTATTTAAAGGTAGCAAACCCCCCAGTTTAAAAAAACAAAACAAATTTCTTGAAATATTGAACCTACCTACATACTATGTGCACAGTTAAAGAGGACGAACTTTTAGAGAATAAAGTAATTTATTTTTCATATTATCATAGATTTTTGGTGTAAAAAGTAACGTAACATTTACGCTGCTTAGTCGTGCGTCTAGAGTGTTGTCCAATAGTTCTTACCTAACCTCTCTTGCAGGAGTGGAGATTTTACCTTGAGGACTTTTGCCTCCTTCGTAACAGAGTTCCATTCTCATTGGTTTTCTACCATTCTTTTCCATATTCGAACTCCCATCCTCCAGGTCATCCACCCTTTCAATCTTTCCCTCCAAAGCCTTCCTAGTTTTCTCTTCCCCTTTCCAATTTGCTGGACATAACTAGTCCATCTCATCCTCCCTATTTACTTCCTTGTCGCTTCTTTCATTTACTTAAATATTCTCCTCAACACCTTTCTCTCCCAAATTCTCAATCTCTTCTAATTTCCCTTAACACTCATGTTTACCACATTATCACTGGTCTTGTAACGGTTGTATATTGTTAACTTTGTTCCCCTCCCCCCAGTCTGCTTCTCCAGATTGGTGCTATATAACATTCCATTCTTTCATTTATGTCGAAGCTGACGCTATTCTTAAAAGTTATTATTAGGTTCAAATTCTTTAAAAAAGTTTTAAACAGAGCTTTTCATGGAAATCATATATATACATTGTCACATTATACACCCCCTTCCCCCAAGTTATGATTCGTCATAATTCACTTTACTCTTAACAAATAATTGCTTCCTAAAATCACTTGTTCGTCATAAGCTCATCTCACGAGAGATTAATGTAGGAAAATTAGCTTTTCAAAATGAAAGATTCCTAACCTGTAATTGATTTAATACACTCAAAAGACGGTAGCAAAGAGAGTTTGAGAGCGCCTCCTCGAAGCAAATATAAAATAAAAGTTGATTGTTTTGTTTAATTATTACTTTTACGTAAAAACAACATTTAAAGCAAAACAAACCCATTAGAAAAGTGTATTTGAGTAATAATTGTTGTCACTATTAACAAATAATGGATAGTGTGTCTTCGTAACAGCCGAGTTTGAAAAAATCGAACTAAAATGATTATTGTTTACGATTGGTGTTACTGGTCAGAATATATTGACTTTGTTTCTGTGAAATATGTTCAGTAGTTTGCTACAAAATTGAACAGAAGGACGGGCCGACACGTAATGGCGGATAGACGTAGAGTTTGTTGTTGCAATGGAACTTTACCGACACTACATTTTATTTGTAGCTGGTTTTTGGTACAAAATGAATAATTTATTCCCTGCTGTACTTTGTTTTAACTTGTGTAGTCTTATTTTTGCTGTTCCAAGTAACGTCAAAAATGCGGTGAATATTAGCTTTATTAGATTTATCTCTTTTGACAACCACTGGGTGTTCTAGAAAAAAATTAACTGGAGGTTCCTTTGCTTAAGTCGATTTAGCGCAATTTACTTTAGTACTAGAAGCCACCCCCCCCTGGGGGAACCACAATCTCCCTAAAGTCGAAATCATAAATATTAAAATTTGTATTTTTTAAAAAACTAGTTATAATTTAATTTGGATATATTTTCTAGTTTATATAATTTCCTAATGGGGGAGGGGGTGAAAATGGGTGTGGAATATTAGACGTAATTTTGGAGTACAACCTTTTGCCTCTTGTTAAAAATTGAGAAATTATTACTAGACTATTATCTTTTAGGCCATTGAAAAATATATATAAATTATATATCCTTTGATTTTGTGAAGGAGTAATTTTTTGAAAAAAAAAAAAAGAATAAAATAAAAAAATAAAAAGTCATTCAGTGTTGTTATTGGTAGTGCCTTACAAAAACAAACAGTTAAATACTTCCTTCGCCATAAGTCAAATGTTTTCTGTATGATGTCAAGCTAATACTTTTCTCAAAAATGACTGCTCCAATAAAAAATACACCTAACTTGTATATTTTTGTTTGTCCTACAAGATGTTTTTTAAAACATATTTTTGACAATGTACAACAAAAGTTTACACTAAAATTACACCCTCCCCCCCTTTAAAAAAGTATTTAAATCGGACAGAAGACCATAATGACACTAAATATCGGAAGTGTAACAAAAATAATAGCTTTTTAAATTTAAAAATCCGGCTTTTGATGGCTGTAGTTCCTTTGGGGTGCATTTTTATACTAAGGTAATTGCGCTAAATAACCAACAGTAAAATTTTCAAACCTTTTCCGGGACACCTTTTGCAGAGAGTACCTTGTCTTGATTGAGTTTTAAAAAAACCTTAACTATATTAACAGTGTTTTGTATTGCATTGATTACTTGATTTACTCGGCACTGCTTCCTGATGATTATGATTCCAGACATCTAACTTGACAGTAGTTTAGTAAAGGCATGATTTCATCAACAATACTGGTCTGTTGGATGGGCTGTCAATATGACCACTGTTATGATTAGGGCTCTATTGAATCGGACCAGGCGATGAAGCGGCACTAATTGTATGAGTGACTTCAGATCGGCAGCTCTTGCATTCCTCATTCCAGAATCGGATTCCTCTCACTCAACCAGCTGACAACTCTGTCTCTTTCTTTATCTTTATTTCTCTGTCTAGAAATGATGTGAAATGAATCTGGCTAAACAAAGTACTTCATTTTACTTTCTCTAGTGTTTCAATGTAGTTGTAGATCAAACAATTTTTCGAAATTAATATTTTTGTAGAAATGTCACTTTTTGAGGTCCTCTGAATAAAAAGAAGATGTCTGGTCTGACGGTTCTCTCCTCCGCGCCGTGCGCTACAAACTAAACAATATATAGAAACTGTATAATCAAATTTTAATATAATTTAGCCCCCCATAAAGTTAAATTAATGTTCTCTCAAAGAATGCCGGTTTTGGCGTTATAACGTTATAACACTTAAGGGATCTGCAGGAGTAGGACTTAGCAACCCGGAGGGTCCTAGCTGGATCTAAACTATTTTTGTAGTCTTGTCTTTCGCCTTTTTTATCTGGTCTCTCTTGACCAATTCTTGACGGTATTCTTCCGACGCTGATGCTATTCCAGGACTACGGGTCCTTCATTTTATATTCTTTTTTCCTTTTTTTTATTGGGCGATGATAACGGAGAGGTTTTTTGCCTTTAACAAACAGAAAACAAAAAATATAAATTTTTGAAGCACGGAGTTTTGTGACATCAGAAACTTTCTTTTCCACTATTTAGATTCTGAATAAGGGAATACAAATACCCCCCCCATCATTATTTTTCTGTGGGTCAAGAACCTCAATTGGGTTCTAATTTGTTAAATTTATGTTCTCTTTTTGAAATGGGCCGTCAGTTGTAATAAACAATAATTTTGTAACTAAGAAAAGAGGTAATTGAAAATTTGGTAATTCGTTACTCAGACTTGACTGTCCTGGATTCGTTCTTGTCGGGTCTTAAATATTTGATTTCTAAAACTTTTGAAATACGTACTTGGTCCATAAGGATACTCGATCATTTTAAATTAATTTTCTAAATCAGTTAATTTGATAACTTTGGGTAATACAATTTTCAAAATTGCTGTTTTTGACAATTTATACCTTAAAACGTCATTCATTCGTAATCGATGTATTTTGGTTGGAGAAACAAAAAGTCTTTAATTTGGTTCAAAATGCTTAGAACAATATTTTTAGAATTTTTTAACGTTTTTTCCTAATTAGAAAATTGTTGTTTATATCAATTTACAGCCCACTTAAAAAAAAAACAAATGTTGCATTCCATTGGACCAAGAATAGTCCTAGTAGTGGAATAAAAATAATCGGTTAGTGAACGGAAATGGGTTGTACCGCTCGCCTATTATAAGAACGATTAATTGGATGATTTAAAACTTGCATCTACAGTTCAAAGTAGTATTATTGATGAAGTTGTATTATTACTATAAAATCTAGCTTTTAGAAAATTACTTTTCAAAATATGATTTTTAGAAATTATTTTTCCCAATCAAATTGAAATTGGGTATCAGTGTTTTTTACTCTAAGTAAAATTTTTGAGAGTAACCTTTTGTAGTTCCAGTAAAAATCTTCACCTGACCTGAGGCTGTAAGACTGAAATGTTTAAATTCTACAAACGTGATTAATTATCCAGCTAGTAATAAATAGACTTTCGACAAAATACCCCCAACAGACTTCTTTCAAATTGCCAACATCCGGAAACTGGGGAAGACCTTTCCAAGTTCTGGTCATCATTCATCGTTGTTCTAGCCATATAATGATCTTTGACCTTTTGCTATAAATCTTTTGCCTGTTTCCTCCGAATGCCGGATATAGTGTGTAGGAAATTGACGTTAATGTGTTATTGACTAAATATTGTATTTGACAATGACTTTAAGTAATATATTTTTTTAAATTTGTTTCCTTAAGAGGAGGCTCCACTAGCCGACCAATGCCGTCTGCCGCCCATAAGACTAATGCAATAGAATAATACCCATAAATTCCTTGTTTTTAAAGATATAAATATAAATGAGGTATCATTAGAAAGGTATTGTACAGCTGAATGTGTTTTGTTGAACCAAATTTAAAATATCTTTTTCTGTTTTACATGAAAACTAAAACAACATTTTTTTACTTTAGCAATTTTTTAAGAAAGTACCTTTAAATATACGAAGGATTTTTCTCGCAGTTAACATAAAGCAGTTTGTTCTCTTTAATCAAAAAAAAAAAAAAAAATCAACGAAATCGGATAAAGAAGGAAGGAAAAATATGGGTATCAACGAGAGTACTGTATTGCAAGAGTCTTATGGGCGGCAGACGGAATTATGGAACCTCCTCTTAAAACACCAATTTTGTAATGATTATCTCTTTTATTTTTTAAACGTTATTTTTGTTTTAATTGTGAAGCAACACAGTTGAACCTACAAACATTTCTAACAGCTAATTATTAAGATCTCTACGTATTGAGGTTAGGAAAAAATATGTTTGTCCATAAGATGTGTAGAAAAATGTAGGCATATATGCCGTTCAAAATTTCGAAAAATTCTGTGTAAAATAGACGGACACAAAATGCAACCACGAATTTTTAACGCGATAGTACTAAAATTATGATTATTATGTGTTTCGTAAACAAGCAGTTTTGTCTATGAATACAATATAGTACAAATGATATTCACACTAACAGATTAATATGCCGGAAAAATAACCATAAAAAACATTCCGTAATTGTTTATTTTAAAACGGGCCCTATTTGAAATATACTGTTAAAAAATTAATCCAGTTATTTTAATTAATAGGCTATCTGAAGTATTATTGAGCTCATAATATAAACTTTATCTCAATATAAATTATTTTTACAGCTTATTTCAACTTAGAAATAAATCTGAGGTTAGGTTGACATTGTTACTCAAAACGTATGTGCAGAATTTCTGAGCGGTAGTATAATTTCCTGAATGAAATAACTCTTTTGCCCGCCATTTTGTTTTGTTTTCAGAATTAAATGTAATTTTTCTTGTTTCAGAGAGACGTTTAAAACGAGTTATCACAAGCCATTTGAAAATATTGAGCAACATCCATCCATAACATAAAAAATAAGAGGCGTGGTAAGTTTCTTTTCACCCAACCTCTATATATTATTTTTATTATAATTTTACCTCCTTGTATTCGTTAAATTAAATATTTCTGTAATCTAATTGAAAAATTATATTTTAAAATGTGTTTATGAAGTTTCCGAGTTCTGGATTAAAAATGTTGTATCTTTAGTAAGGATTTGTATAACAAACTATTACCAAACTGTGGATAAAGTCTTGGTTTAACCGATATTAAGAAAAAAGTGAAAATTCTGTATTTGTGTTCATTAATAAACATCGAAATAACAACTGTTTCAAACAAACTTATCTTCTTCGGTTAGACCTCTTGATCCAATTTGACATTTCCTACTAGGCCCAAAAAACCACCTTTTTGCGTTATATTTTATGGCTCTCCTTGCTTACATTGTATTATGAGGCTCGGATAGTACCATAATGGCCTCATCAATTTGTTTTTTATTTATATTACTAACTTATATGAGGAAAAATTTAGTTCCTTTGGCAGTTGCTGGATTGTTCTCTAAGGCTGATAGAATTTAACAATTAAATTTAAATGATGCAAAATTACTAAAATTCATCGCGCTGTTTGTTTATAAGAAATTACATTGTACTTCGTTTGAGAAATAAGTTAATAAATTTAAATATACAGGGTGTAACGAAAAAGATGGACTGACTATTCATTTACGGATTATATACATAAAAACCAATAATAAAATGTCAAATAAAATATTGTCGAATTCCGCTTCATTTTCCATCTATCCGCAATTTTACATTAAAAAAAAAACATTATAACTACAGAAATAGTAATATATTGAGTTCAATTTTAGTATAAGTATTTTGTATGTTAGGTTTTATAAGTGTACCAAACATAAATATTTTATTTTAATGATTTTCAAAATGGCAGCCATTTAAAATCTTTAACGAAAGATTTCTCAAAAACCGTTAACTTTACAAAAAAAAGTAAAAGAGACAAATATTTTTCTTTCCTAACGACAAAAAAGTTGTTTTTTTACTTTTTCTGTAAGTCAAAGAGTAACCAAGTTACGGACAAAAAACTAAAAATACAATTTCTTGGCAATTGTTTACAAAAATCAAAATTAGTCTAACACCAACACATTTATGAATTATGTTCATTTGTATCCATGGAAACCTAGAAAATATACTATTTAATAAACAAATTAATTGACAAGACAAGTTTACTTTTTATTTTAGCATTAATAATAATGAAAATATGGCAAAAGCACACTGTGACACAAATCACAATTGGGTCTAAGCCGCAGCTACTTAAACTGCACCTAATAATAATTATAAAATAAAGAAATGATCTACTAATTCAGCAAACCATCATTATTACAACATTTAATTTATATTTTCTTGGTTTCCATGGATACAAATGAACATAATTCATAAATGTGTTGGTGTTAGACTAGTTTTGATTGTTGTAGATAATCGCTAGGAAATTGTATTTTTAGTTTTTTGTAGATAACTTGGTTATCCTTCAACCTACAGAAAAAGTAAAAACTACATTTTGTTTGTTGTTAGGAAAGAAATATATTTTGTATCATGTAAGTTTTTTCTAAAGTTAACAGTTTTTGAGATATCTCGTTAAAATTTTTTAAATGGCTGCTCTTTTGAAAATAATTAAAATACAGTCTTGGTGTTTTTAGTACACTTAACATACAAAATAATTTTACTAAATTTGAACTCAATATCTTTATATTTCTGCAGTTATAATGTTTTTTGAAAAATACAAAATGGCGGGTAGATAGAAAATGTAGGAGAATTCGACCAGATGTTATTTGACATTTTTTATTGGTTTTGATGTATATAATCCGAAAATGCATAGCCAGTCCACCTCTTTTGATACACTCTGTGTACAGGGTGATTCAGGAGGAAAGGGCAACACTTCGACAACTGATTCTAAAGCTAAAAATAAGAAAAAACTTGATATAAACATAGGTCGGTAAACGCTTTATTTTCGAGTTACGCTAGCGAGATATTTCGCCCTGATTTCTTCTCCAAGGGTCAAATTATGCCATACGAACATTCCAGGGACCCAAATGTAAGGGTAAATTTTATGTTTTCATATTGTTTTTGAACTGAGCAATTGAAAAAAATGGGTCCCAGAACTGTACTTTAAGCAGTTTTTGAGAAAATTGGCCCAAAACACAATCGTAGAAAAAAAAACTCACTTTATAGGTTAGGCGTAAATTTAATTTTCTAAATTGTCATTAATCAAATTTGTGTTGCTAGTCTAACGGTTGAAAACGAGTTGAAAAGTGCTTGATCACAATAGTGGAATTTTTAAAAATTATTTATAAACCACATGAAATACTACTTGTAACCAGCATTTTATCATAAAGTAGGTACAGTGAATATTCTGACTTCCTCCAGTTATTTTCTACATAACGAAAACGTTTTTCCAATCTGTTTTGTTGTTAATAAAAGTCGACATTCTTCAATTTTGATTTCTTTTCTATTGAATTTATTTAGATTACTTTTTCAAAATTAAATTCTCTGCAAATTTGGTCTAAAACTTTAATTTTGATTATTGACAATTTAGCAAAGTAAAGTTAAGCCTAACCTAAAAATATGAGTTTTTTTACTACAATTTTTGTGTTTATGCCAATTTTCTTGAAAACTGCTTAAAGTACAGTTCTGGGAGCCATTTTTTTTCAATTACAATATGAAAACATCACCCTTAAATTTGAGTCATTGGGATTTCAGTATGGCATAATTTGACCCTTGGAGAAGAAATCAGGGCGAATTATTTCACTAGCGTAACTCGAAAATAAAGCGTTTATGGACCTATGTTTATATCAAGTTTAATTTTAATTTTTAGCTTTATAATCAGTTGTCTTAGTATTGGCCTTTTCTTCTGAATCACCCTGTATAATAAACTAATATAATAAAATAAGTTTTTACTACAATTTTTGTGTTTATGCCACTTTTTATGAAAACCGCTTAAAGTACAGTTCTGGCACCCATTTTTTTCAATTACAATATGAAAACATCAAATTTACCCTTAAATTTGGGTCCCTGGAATGTCAGTATGGCATAATTTGACACTTGGAGAAGAAATCAGGGCGAATTATTTCACTAGCGTAACTCGAAAATAAAGCGTTTATGGACCTATGTTTATATCAAGTTTAATTTTAATTTTTAGCTTTATAATCAGTTGTCTTAGTATTGGCCTTTTCTTCTGAATCATCCTGTATAATAAACTAATATAATAAAATAAGTTTTTACTACAATTTTTGTGTTTATGCCAATTTTCTTGAAAACTGCTTAAAGTACAGTTCTGGGACCCATTTTTTTCAATTACAATATGAAAACATCAAATTTACCCTTAAATTTGAGTGACTGGGATTTCAGTATGGCATAATTGGACCCTTGGAGAAGAAATCAGGGCGAATTATTTCACTATCGTAACTCGAAAATAAAGCGTTTACGGACGTTATATAAAGTTTATATCAAGTTTTTTTCTTATTTTTAGCTTTAGAATCAGTTTTCAAAGTATTGCCCTTTCCTCCTGAATCACCCTGTATAGTAAAATAATATAATAAAATAAGTTTTTATATATTGCGACCGATAATCAAGCTTTGTTTAATGATTTATTTTGTTTTATACATTTTAAAATAGAATATGCAATCGTAATATTAGGAGTAGCATACAATACATCGCTTAAGCCCTTAAAAATTCTTTAAGAAAGCTTTATATGACTATTGTCTTAAAAGACTCGATCTAAACATACCGAATATACTTATTTTCAATTTTGAACATTTTGTCTCTTAAAATATAGTATACGGGATGTACGAAACTCAAGGAAAGTTAAACAGCTTTTAAACTAGAAAGATAGAAAGTTAAAATTTCAGAAAGTTTTTTATGTACAAAAAACAAAACAATTTAGTTGTATTATAAGGTAAATTTATTTCCATCCTCAAGTGGGTTTGTCGTGTGTAGACTCGACATTTTAAAATGTAAAGCCCTATCCAGTAACACCCCTTTTTAAAAGTAAAGTTTAATAGAAAATAACTGTGTAAAATTAAGTAGTTATCTTACTCTAATATTTAAAGGTGACAGGTAAAAACATTTAAAAAAATCAATCTCATCAGAATCTACTTTATGAAAATAAAAAAAAAACTCTGAATAAAGTAATTTTGGAGGTTAAAATTAAATTTTATGGTAATGCAACTTCTTGCTCAAACTTGAATAACATAGCAGTAAAATTTGTACTGTTATAATATTGTTTCATTATTTTCCTTCTAAACTAAATTGAATTATTTGTATATTTAACCTGCCGCCATTTTGGATTGGCATTAGAGACCTCTTTGCGCAAAAGAAGATCTTTAAAATGAGGTTTTAATTGATGGCGCTTCATTTTTGAAAATGTTGAGTTGCTCTCAAAATCCCCATTTTGAAGTAGGAATGAATTTATCTTTCAATGCAAAAATGGTCTTTTTTACACCAAAACATATTTCTAATGTTTCAGCTTTCCCCTTTTCAAATTTAAAAAGTTGCCCGGGACTTTTATACACATTGTAAAGTACTAAAAATATTTTACAACAGAAGAGGAAATGTTGTCAAAGTCATGAAATGTAAATTAAGATATGAAGAAAATTGTATAAAAAATTTAATTGCTTAGATAAAAAAAATCCTTGCACTAACATTTTTTTTTTATTTGTTGTCTCCACGTATTAGATATGCTCACTTGAAAACAAATATTTATACAAGTCAGGAAGTATTTAAATTTCATTGATAATGGTACTGTTGTTGTTTTGTTTTTTATACTATTGTGTAAATTATGGGATTAGGATGTTTCTTTAAACATTTTTATTTATTTAGTGATAAGAGCAGTGTTTATACGTGATGCATATGTGTAAGACTGAATGTGTACAGAGTAAATTAGTTTTTAAATGGTTTAGGTTATGTAATTGTTTGCATAAATGTGTTTGTATATTTTGAAATATTCTGTTTTATTTGAAATTTGCGTATTATTATTTCTTATACTTTTTTGTTTGTCATTTCATGTTAGGAACAATATAAATTAAAGTTAGTAAATCTTTATGTTGGGGTGTGAAGGTAGAGTATAGATTTTTTGTTCTTTAATAGACATTATATTTTTATATAGAAATTATTACAATTGGCTGCTGATTTTATTAATTTTTCCCCCTATTCTTTATTTATTTATTTAGTATGATTCTTTCATTTTTTTTATTTTTATTACTATAATCATTAATATTATTCCTTATTCCCTAACCATCCCATTTTTTACTTTTCTAATTTCTGTTCACTACTTCAAATATGTTTTTGACATTAAGGTAGTAGAAACTATTTCATTAGCTATAGTTAAAATATGATGTTATTTTTATTACAGCTTTAATTAGTAATTTATTTAATTATTGTAATTTGCAATTAAAAATGTTATACGTGAAAAACAAAGAAGAATTCCACCTATACCGCGTAGTTGCCGACAAGGAAAGCTTTCAACTAGTCGGATCTATTCGTTGAACCAATAGTCAGGTTCCTTTAAATTAAACGTTGAGACGAAATAAAAAGACAAGTCACGTCAAGTTTTCTATGTTTAGAATGGAAGGGTAGGGCAGACAGCATGGCTCCGCACAGGAAGTACCACCCAAGGAGGGTTGCTGCATCATCCACTTGGGCCCTAGAGACCCTTGACCATCGCATTCCAAAAACTATACAACCGCACTATTCATTCAGCTAAAACCTGCCTCATTCAACCGAGAAAATCTTTGACGTGGTCAAACTCACACGCGTCAGGCTTTAATCTTTTAATCTTTAGAATTCAGTTTTTAAAGTTTTTGTTAAAAGATTATAGGTTTCTAGATGTTCCTGGGTTGTTAAGGAAAAAAATATTTAAAGGTAAAATTTTGTTTAATCATCAGTGGTATTAATTGGCAATTAAATACAGTACCTAGATTTAAAATAAACCAGAATCAAACATTTCACAAATCCGTAAACAGAGAAACAAAAAACAAACTGAAATTGAACCATCAATAAAGAAAATAAATATACACAAATCTTCCATGAACTTACCTGCCCACTAATACACTAGTTTTTAGAAAGGATTTTGTGTGTTTTTATTTTATGCTATCCAATTTTGACTTATCAAAACAATATCTGGAAATACATCAGAATACCTCAAGATACAAATTTAGTTCACCCAATTTTTCTTGATACTGGTAAACTCAAAACGGATATTTTTTTTCGAAAAATTCAACATTCTAAGAAATTTTAAGTTTTGTGTATGAAAGAAACTAATTTAACTGCATAAAACAAGTTCTTCATAAAAATATTCAAGGTGTGTTGGCGTTTTGCCAGTTACAACTGATAGTAATTTTCGTTTATTTAGTACATACATAATCATATGCAGATTTAAAAATTTGTGAAAGAAGAAAAACATTACAAAAATCTACATTTAAAGACATTTCTGAAAACATTTACCTTTTAGTTTTAAACGATTTTTCACGACTATACATTTTGGGAGAGGTAAAATGACTAACCACATATCTGGTTCAAAATTATTAAAGACGAATTTTATTAAAAAATCTGTTTTGTTTTTAAAGGCATACTGAAAAAAAAAAAAAAAAATAAATAAAATCATTAATTAGACAGTGTATAAGTCTTGGCTGAAATCTCCCGATGTAGAATTTCTTTGGGTATATATTTTTTTTATACTCAATACATTTTGTTTTGATTCTTAGTTGCTACGATTGAGTCAAATTTGACTAAAATGGCTAAAATAAAAAAAATAATATATAATAAATTTTCCAAAATTGTATGTACGATAATCGTATATTTGAGTGTAGGCTACTTACTGATCTAAAATTAGAACAAAGTCGGTTCTCAACATTTTTCTCCAAATACGTGTAAGGTGACACGTAAAAAACTACTTTTTGGACCAAAAGAAACCAAAATCTGATAACTAAAAAAAAAATTTTTATATAATTTTTGAAAAATAGAAATAGAAAACAGATTTGTTTCCAAACAGAATATTCAATTCTGTAACTTGTAACGTTAATTTTGTAAATTGTTTACCCATTTCAAGAACTTGATGGAGCCTGAACACAACTATCCAACTATTTAAGTACAAATTCGAACTCATCAGCTACATAAATAGTCCATAAGTTTCTCCAAATTAATAAAAAAAATAAAATTAAAAAAAAAAAACAGAAAATTTTTCAACATTCCGGAGCCTAATAAATCGAAGATAAAATGTTATTCATTTCATCAAAATCGGACCAATAAAGACGTTTATTTTACACATTTGTTGCCATTGTCTATTTTCACCTCCAACTTCTTAATCTTATTCACCGAAATTTGATCAAATCATGAGATACGATTAATTAATGAAACTTGAACAATTTGACCTCTCTGCGTATAGTGAATACGGGTTTAGCAATCCCGATATTCTCAGCTGGATCTATACTTTTTTCATATACTATAGGGATCTGTTGGGTTATATCCCTCTCTTTAATATTTTCTATCAGGTCTTTTTTGATCAATTCTTGATGTTTTCCGACCCTGACGTTTTTTAGCAATCATGGTCTGGGAGTATTTTGTTAATGATTTTTCTTACTTTTAATAAGGCGATGATGACTGAGAGGTTTTTCATCTTTAAATAATAAGAAAAAATAAACATTTTGTTTAAATCTGAACACCCGTTCTTGAAATATGAGTGGCAAAAATAACACTGGGGGACGACAGTGGAATCATTCCAGTAATGGTCTAAGTTAGGCATAGAAGCTACAACAGTTGATAAGTATTCTAACTTGATATCAACATTTTCGTTTCATCACAATACAAATTTTATGTTGTAATTGGGAAATTTTATACCTAGTGTTCATTTTAACCTGGCTACAATTGTGATTTTTGCAACTAATCTTTTACGTTTTAGTGACCATTAAAAATATGAATTTGGAATATCTAAATGCGTCCGTCATTTTCCAATATGGCGGCCAACTTAATAATTTTTTATGGAACACCCTATATATTACGTGTTTTCGAATTCTAAGCAATATTTTAAGAATTTTTCTTAACTTGGCGTCATTTTTGTAAACACAATCGTTTAGGAACTTGAAAGATTGAATGTTTTGGTTATGTTTAAACGCCATTTTATAAATATTTAAAATTTAATTTAACAATTAAATGAGGTTATAAAAAGGTCGACAAGTAAAACAATAAACTTGTTTTATTGAAATAAAATTCTTTGGCTATTTGTCGATTTCACAATAATACACTTTAATTGTTAAAATAGATTTTAAATAATTATAAAATGGCGCTTAAACATAAGCAAAACTGTAAATATTTCAATATTTTGAGGACTTTGTAAAATGTTGTGGAGAATCCGAAAAATTTCGTAGTATATAGAGAGTTCCAGAAGAGATTATAAAGTTGACATCCATATTGTAAAATGGCGGACGAATTTAGAAATTCCAATTTCATATTTTTAATTGTCACTAAAAGTCCTCCATTTACAGTTTGCTTTAAGATTACAATGTTGGCTCGTTTAAAATGGACAGTCGGTATTTTAGGTTATGTTGTATGTCATAGAAACTATCAATATTCATCGGTTGGTAGACCTATACGAGAATTTACAAATAAGGTGATTTAATAAATTGTAATTTCATTTTTTTAAACTAAACATATAAAAGTTGAACCTCATTATTATAATTTAAGGAATTCTTGAGACTGGGTACGTCTACCCCCTTGATTAGCAGTAAAGGAAAATATATTAAAAAGCCAATATAAATAGACATAATTTGGTCCTATATTTAAGTTTTCATGATGCTGTGAAAGAAATTGTTCACATTTTGTTAAATAGACAGGTATACATTTTTCAATAAATAAAACAATTTCAATTTACAAACAATCTTTAACTTTTTAACGTAAATTTTAATGAGTTTGAATGTTGTAAAATTTACTTCTTTGTTTCATAGGCGGGAATAGGAACAATTTCTTCTTCAGATTTTGAGTGGAATAATACTAATTACATTAATTAATAAAGTTGTTCTTCTTTTCTGCAACACTTTAAATGATTTTCTGTTAATCAATTTTGATAGTTTTAATTAAATTTCAAAAATTTGATGAGTGAATACAAAAATCTTAAGTACAAAACAGAAATATTTAAATGTATGATAATTTAGTTACTAGAAGCTTCCCACGGTACGTCCTTTTAAATTAAAAACAAAAGGCGTTTTTTTAGTGAAAGGTAAAATGTTCGGGTTACAACTAAAACAGAAAATTAATTACAAAAAACTAGTTTCTTGTATAAGATAATTGTAGGGTTTCATATTAAAAATTTTATTATAGAATTAGCAGTTTTCGAAAATAAACACAACATTGAATCGGGATTTGTTAAGGGGCTTTAGTCACATCAACCAAACTTTAAATAACTATTTATAACCATTTGAAGAACAAATATTTTATTTTTTTGTGTCACCCACACAAATAGATACTATTTAAAAGTGTTTTAAGGTAAATTTATTTAATTTTTGCAAAAGATAGTACTCTATTGCTATATATTTTTAATTAATTGTGCCTTATGCCCTTTTAACAAATTTTAAAAACGATACAAAAATATCTATTCTTGTTTATTTTGAACACATTTTATTAGGAAAAATTAAATGTAATGGAAATAACATAATAACATAACATTTGTGGGAAAAGAACTGGCTTTACAATGAATTAGTTTCTTAATTGTTAGCGAAGACGTTATCGGACTGAGTTGGCTACTCTCAAATCTCTTTATGAAAACCCTGATGCCCATCAGAGGTATACTGCATGACTTTTCTGATGTCTGTTATTTTCCCTGAATTAATTTTAACGTTACCCTCGGAGTAGGCAAGCTTCTTCGAAGGGTTCACTGCTTTTTTTTGAAGGCATAAAAACGTTAGCACAGTAGAGCCCATTGGGGGTTACTGTAGTCCTACACGGAACATTTCGAGCTTGATTCAAACTCAATGTGATAACATTTTCGAAATTCCAAAATAAACATTTCATTTCTAGTTTTATCAGAAACTGGTGTGTTTTTATAGAATGCTTTCCATCCGCCTTTAAAATTTTAAATATCAGAAGCCTCAACAAACTTCACAAGAAATGTTCCAGGTCTGCTGGTTTTTACTATCACTTCACAAGTGTTAAACTTCAGTCCAAGCAAGGTCGTGTTCCTTATCGACTCTCAGGCTGCAATTTACTCTGAACTGCCGCAGGAAACTAGCCAACCTCATTGATGGGGGATGGAACGTCAGCCTTCAGTGGGTCCCCAGCCACGTCGGTCTTCCAGACAACGTAAAAGCAGACGAAATGGCCAAAAAAGGAGCAAAGGAAGAGCAACCTGAGATTCTCCAAACCCTCCAAGCAGCAAGAAGCCAAATTGATACCACCATATCTAGGTACACTAAGAACCTCCTAAAAGGCTTAAGTATAGGCAAAATGTGGGAGAACCTTGCTACCACAGAGCACCTCGGCGTGGATATAAGCCCCTAATCTTACAGTAGAGCCGTTGTAGGTGTGCAGATGAAGCGGTTAGACACACTACATCTATCGATAGAGCTACAGACAGGAATTTTAACAATATACAAAACCTTTAATTATTTATTTACATTTTGTGAACGTGGAATTATTTGGAACTAAATTCAAGGAAGTCAACACGATTATCAGGTGGTATTATTGCATAAAACAGGTATGTTTGACTCTGTAATACTGTACATGGAGGCTGGAGTCAGTTCTCAACGCACCCTCCCACTCTCACAGTTAAAGCGACTCTACAGTACACAACTATGCATCTGCAGAATTCTACGTCATTCACATTTCTGTGTTTATTTTATTTTGTCAAAACTGGAGCCAGCAAGGATAAACCTACTCGATATGCAGCTATAGCCTATACTGAGATGGAAAGAACGGGGATTTTTTGTTAGTTTTATTATTTTAGGCCTACGTAGAGAGAAAGTTATGTGACGGGTCAATAATAAATCGATAAATTTGTATGTGAATGTATCGAGAATGTTTGAGATTAAACAAATGGGTTTTTGAATGATGTTTTTAGTATGTGCTAACTACAGCCCAATCGTCTATAGCCTAAACTCGTGTATCGGTTTTTAATCAAATTTGGTAGTGGGCCTATATCTCAGGACTTTTGTTTACATGTTTTTTTTTTCGATAACTCAAAATTTAGAGGTCATAAGAAAAAATACAAAATTACGATTTTTTCAAAATCAGCTTTATCTAACAATTTTGATCAAGTGTTGTCTCTAAGAGGCCAAATAAACCGAATTAGTTTTAATCTCTACAAAACTGCCAGATCGTGAATTTAAAAGACGTAATTTCTTAAAATCGGCTCTACAGATTTCGTTCAAATTATATTGAAATATGAAAACTAATGATCCAAACTAGTGTGCAAAATTGTAATAATAGGAAATGACCATAAGGTATAATTTCCTATATTACAAAATATTTTCCTCATTCAACGACAAACAAATTGTTGTTTTTAATTTATCTGTAGGTTAAAGGATAACCGAGTTATTGACAAAAAATAATAAAACCCTTTGTTATTTATTGGGTGAACTACATTCTACACCTTATGAATAAATGATTTATTGGGATGGAGATTTTTGACAATAACTTTGCTATTTTTCATCTAAGAGAGGTGGGGTTGATACCATTACATGCAGAATTGAAATCTGCAAATTATTATCTCATTTAGTATGTTATAAGTTACACACGAGATATGAACAAGAAACTTTAAAAGTGGAAACCATTTTAAATTCGACGGCGCGACGACAACGATAACGACAAAGTCAACGACAAGGACAAAAAATGTGACATCAACGACGACGACGACAAGGACAACAACAAAGACAAAGGTGACAACAACGATGACGACGCCGAAGACAATAATAACGATAGCGACAAAGTCAACGACAAGGACAAAAAAGGCGACAACAAGTCGACGACGTCAAGGACAACAACAAAGACAAAGGCGACAACAACGACGACGACGAAGACAATAATAACGATAACGACAAAGTCAACGACAAGGACAAAAAAGGCGACAAGTCGACGACGTCAAGGACAACAACAAAGACAAAGGCGACAACAACGACGACGACGAAGACAATAATAACGATAACGACAAAGTCAACGACAAGGACAAAAAAGGCGACAAGTCGACGACGTCAAGGACAACAACAAAGACAAAGGCGACAACAACGACGACGACGACGATGACGACAACGACAATGACGACGGACGGACGGAATGTGGAAAATAACTTTTTCAGTGTTCTGAGACCATGAAGCGTGAAGATCAGTGAAAAAACAGAAGTCGATTTTTTTTTGCGATTAATATACGGTGAGTATGGTGCACTATAAAAACAGATATAGGCCTACGAATATAATTGATTCAGTAACTCATAATTTAACATATCAGAATTGTTTTAATAAATCTGTCTGCTCAAAATTGAATAAATTCTCTCTGAAGTTAAAATCTCCCAAACTTTAAACGCATTTAGTATAAACCCCGCCTCTTGACTTAAGTAAACCAAGTATTTAACTCGCGCATGCGCACAGACTAACTATTAAAGTATACATTCCTTATGAAAACAACTCAGGTGCACAACTTTAATTTAATTTACATTTTCCTTGAATTCATTTGAATAATTAACAAAGTCAAGACGTTTTACAAAGCCCGGTTGTTTGGATCAACTTTGCACAGTTTTGTTTATCCAAGAATGATAAACTTCTACCAAGAAAATGTTCAGTTACTTCTTAAATACGATAAAAAGTTTTAAAACTTAAAGTGAAAACTTTGTTTATTCGTCTAACGGTTTTATGAAAAACCTGTAAACGAGAAGAATTTCAATCTTGGCTTATTAAAACTTTGTGATATCAGATTGAGAGGGAAGAGAATAAGCAAATTATAGAGAATCAAGTAGAAATTTATTGTAAAAGTTGCTGTTAAAGCAACCTCAATAGATTTAAAACACAATTACAGATAATTAATGATTACGTAAATTTATGCACACGTACGTTTTTAGAAAAATAGTGTCAATTGTTTGTTCAGGGACTCTGTAATCAAGAAAATAACTAGTTTTACCAAAGTACTTTAAAAAATGGAAAGTACTTAATTTAGTAGAAAGATAGGTTTTGGGGTTTCTTCAATGGGGGAAAAATTAAACACTCCAAAATAAAGAAAGAGTAACTTATTAAATTTAGCACTTAAAAAAATTTTTTTTTCATGTCATTTTAGAGGTTACAAAAATAAGGGGAGTTCCCCATTAAAACTTATTTGTACCCCCAACGGTTCAAAAGTTAGCTATTGTAACATTTTAGGTGGGAATCAATTATTTATTTGTAGGTCTATCAAACGTTTAATTTTCTGAACTGTCTGTAATTCCTAAACGACTAAAGATTATAAAATACCCAAGAATAAAATATTATTAAATATTGTTTTTTACTAAAATAACCATAAAATACAGAGTGTTCCATAACAAATTTAATTTGAAAGTTGGCCGCCATATTGGAAAATGTCGTACGCGAAACTGAAATAAACATGAAAAAGTTATATAGGCTACTGCATTAATAACCTGAGCTGGTTTTCGTACTTTTTTATTTCTTATTTTCTACCATATTAATGTAACTTGGTACTTCCTAATGTCTTGCGACACCTAATTTGATCTCGTTTTTTTTTTTTCAAAATAAGGTAGGTAGTGTCCGATTTCAATGGTTTTCTTCACTAAATTTCAGGACAAAATCAATTGCATAATTACCAAACTTTTTACAATATTCATAGTTGTCTGAAATAGTGTGATTTATATACGATGAATTGTTCCACAATAATTTAAATAATTCACAAAATAAATAAACAAAAATATATCACAAGACAATCTAAATTATTTCACTTTGTTCAGAGACAAACAGACATGTTTAGCGTTTACACCTCTTTCCACTAAACGAAAATGTCAAAATGACGAAAGGGTAAAACCACCAGCTGTAAAAATATTCGACCTTATTCAACTTGATGGGTTCTTTTCATCATTTTCACTTGAAGTGGAAACTTGTAAGAAGCAAAGACCAAGTGGAATACGAAAATGTAGTTTGCATTACCTTAAATATACATTGTAAAAATGTTATCAAGAATGAGTTTCTTAATAAAGTTGTAATCGATTTATGTAATTTTTAGTTTAAGAATCTATTGATTAGTCATTTAAGCAAAGAAACCTACATCTTAAGAATATATTGGCAATAAGATTATTACAGTTTAATTATTAAAATAAATTTTATCAGAATAAACAAAGACCATTCCATGATATTTGATTATCATTTTTAACACTACAAATGGACAAATTATAAATCGAATAATCCATTACATTTTTGTTCTTAAACCTATTATGTGATTTTAACAAAACATGACCAAACAAATAAGTAACAGATAATAAATGTATATAGACTTAGTAGGTTCGGCTCCTGATTTTGTCGTTAGTAGCAATAAGTAATCAGCTAAATATTTATATTTGCTTTTTTGTTGACACTGTTAGGTTAGGTTAGGTTAGGTTAGATTAGGTTAGGTTAGGTTAGGTTATGTTAGGTTAGGTTAGGTTAGGTTATCAGAGTAAGTCAATAAGTAAAATGAAATTGAAAAAAATCTACATATTTATTGTATTTACATAAATAATAGAAGCATTACTTTTCAACATAATACCCTCCTACTTCTCTATTGGTCCATCTTTTAACGAGCATTTTAATTCCTTCCTGGAAGAAGGTTTTTGGTCTCGTGTTCAGAAAATTTTGCACAACTTCAATGGCCTCTTCATCAGATCGATAATGATTCCCTTGCAACTGTTCTTTTAATGAGCCAAAATGATGAAAATCGCTTGGAGCCAGGTCCGGAGTATATGGAGGGTGGTCCAACAGCTGAAAACCAAGATTTTGAAGGCATAGGACTTTCGTATGGGGTCGAGAATTATTCTGAAGTTACGCCTTTTTGAAATTTTACCATGTCTTTTGGATTTGATTTTTGGCTTCAATAAACTCAGTAGTTGTCACTATTTATTGTTTGACCTTTAGGTTTGAAGTCAACCAAAATTGGACCTTCCATATCCCAGAATATCGAAATCATAAACTTTACTGCGGACATCTGAGTTTTTAACTTTTTACTCGTAATATCCGATATTTAAGTTCAATTTAAGTTAAATTTAGCTCAATAGCTAGGGTTTACTATTCATTAAATGCTGTTGTTACTTAAAATCATGTTTCAAACATTTCAATCTTAAGGAGTTTGAAATGTTTTTCTGCAGTTACTTTTTACGTGTAGGCAACTTTATATAGCTTATTTTGTGTAGCTTGCCGATCTGCGCTGGATGATTTATAATTCGTCAAAGATCCTAATTTGCATCCGATTTTGTTTCTTTACAATACTAAGAATAAATTCAGCCCAATATGTAGTATCATTGTATTTTTGTAGAAACATTCTGTGAGAGTTCAAGATTAGATTGTCTGTCTTGCAAGTGAAAATTACTCTGCAAAGAGATCTCCAAGACCCATCTGGTCCGGTGTGGTTACGGCAATCGAGCTAAATTAAATTCTATCACTTCGCAAATCCATTTGGAGAGTACATAGTGTCAGAGATTTATGCGGCAAATGAGGGAGGCATTGGTTGACATGTGGCGTGGATCAAAGGTGGCTTCTCAACACGACTTTGTCAACCGGAAACCGCCTCTACTGCTTCACGCTTCGCCGAATCTCTTCTTGACTCGAGATATTTATTTTGATTCGTCTGATACTTCTATTTTAAATAACTTTCAATACCTTGCATGATCTCGGCTCCTTGGAATATCTGTAAACAGCTTTGGACGAACAAAGACTGAACAAAGTTCAATTTGATTTCGAAAGATTGAGTTTTACCACCAGGAAAGGCGTGTATATTTTTATTCACATAAGGAGTCTGATATCATAATAGTGGTATTCCCAAATGTTATATATAGTTTTATATAGCTTTGTCTTTTATTTTGTGTACATGCACAGGATTCATGAACCTTTCATTTACAGATGTACTGTTCACTAATGATTACTATTATTTTTACATGTACTAAATATTTGAACATTTATTTATATATGAATTTAATGATAATACCTAATACTCAAATGGTGTTTTTTTATTAGGGTAGTATTTTAATTCATGTACAATATTTATTTTGAGTTCTAAATTTAATTTTTTAAGGTTTTTTTGTTCTACCCCGAAAATTGTATGTTTTTTCCCTAAGAAATGAAACTACTTTTTTTTTTGCTGTATGCACCGAAATTTAGTATGACAGTGCAGTTTATACAAAGACATTTATGGATGTTTATAATTTTCAAAAAAAATTGAGTAGGGTAAATGGTAAACTGGTATGATCTAAGTCTTGACGTTCTTCTTTTCATTTTTGGGCAGCCAAAAAATTTAAAATTTATGTTTCTATTTTTTCTGGATTGTTAAATTATAATTTTCTAAATAATCACAAAAATATTTTTGAATGTACATTTCAAATAGGAAAATATTTGGGATCTGTCGAATTTCCGACCCCATATTTCCGACCAAAAATTATATCTCCAATTATGCAGTTTTATATTTTTTTTAAATAGTAAAATTGAAAGTTTAAAGTTCGGTAAAAAATCAATATTACGTTTTTTGGTGGATATATTTTGTTTTTAGTTATTCCCATAAAAGTAGTTTTTGAATAGAATTCTGTCTGTCGTCTATACAATGTGCTTCGTCACTCTAAGGGCCTCATTTATAGATAGTACGGGCTTGGCAATCCCCTGTGTACCTAATTTAATTTACACCTTTTTTTGTAGTCTTGTGATAGATCTTTCCTTTCAGAAGTTATCTTTCCTCTTGGGTGTCTACTAACCAACTCTTGTTCTCTTCCGACCATGACGCCATTAGAGTATTCGAGGGCTAGAGGTTTTTATTTTTTATTATTTAATTCTTTATTGTAAGGCTACGATGAAGGGTTTTCGCTTTAAAAAAAATACAGTGTGATCCAGGTCTACTCAATGTGAACAATTTTTCATGAAATTTGATGTGTGGAAATATTTGTTTTACCTCGAGGTTATGATTAGACTATTATTTTCTTTTGAATCAAATTTTACTAAAATTTTTATTCTAAGGACCCAATCTTGTGTTGTTGTCATCTACTAAAAATTACGATTAGAGAGTGATCAGTTAAAAGGAAGAGCCTTCGCAAATTCAAATGTTTCCATGCGATTTAGATTAAATATTGATAATGCAAAATATTGAGAGGTTAGTGAGTAATTTGATAAACTTCCAGTTAAAAAAAAATTCAGTTTTATATATTCCAACTTTTACGATAACACTTGTGGATTATTTCTCCTTTTTAAGCGAAAATACTGAACCTGTATTCTTGAGTTTTTAGAGGTTACAGAATAAAAAGGATCATAATAATTATAAAGGCGATTTTTCAGTTTTGTCCTATGGCAGTTGTCCAAAGTTTTAAATTTAATTGGTAAATAATTTTGTGACTGACAATTTCTGCTTTGTTTATGTATCGTTTATTTTAGTAAACATTTAAACAACAAGAATTTCTCATAAACTTTTATCCAACTTTGGTTAACGTAATTCATGTCCAACTAAATTTTCTTCGTTGTTTTACCTATTTCTGAAAGTAAACCAAGAACGTCTTTCTGTAAAAGTCCATAAATATGAACAAATTCTGTAATGAAACCGTTTTAAAACAGTTAATAAAGAGCTGACGCATAGAAAATTAATATTAAATACCTTGTAACTTACACTATAACTTAACGATGCTATTATGTTTACAAAGCAATACAATTGGTGACACTTTAAGTAGGAAATAATTAATGATATTGCATTAATTAGTGGAGAGGTGACTATTTTAAACAACCATCAATCTTGGGAGCGACGACGGGTCACACGTGTGTCGGCCAATCTGTTGACACCCGTGAGTTCATCCATCTTAACGCTTGTTCCAGCCTCCCATCTCATTAATGCTGGGCGTAAAGATGTAACACTTTTATTGACGTTTATTTCAAATTAAGTGTTCTTTGTATGTTTGAGCTAATATAAACGTTTTAAAAAGCCTTTGTGTTGAAATATATGTATTTTTAAAATTAAAATATTTTGTTAAATTTCAACAATTTCTGCTTTCTGACAAATATGAAAACAAAATTTGTATTGTATTTTTGTTTCAAATTAAAAATTACCTAAATATAAATTTATAGCATAAGTCAATTAATTAACGATATCAAACTCAAGTTTCCTACATTGGAATTCTTTAATGAATAATAGCCACACATGATACTATTATAATGACTAGGTACTCTTTAATACTTTTTTCCCATGTGAGGGTGAAATGTTGCAACAGAGCCAGAAAATCTAAACCACTTCATGGTTATTATTGAAACACAGTTTGACAGTATCTTCTGTCAATAAATAAATCAGCAGCCAAACAATGTTTAAAATGTTGTTTTAAAGAATGTTGTAGACGTACTATAAGAATTCGACGTAAATCTATTTTCCTCGGGGAGAAAACATAAATATGATACAAAATTATTATAAATGGAGTCAAACCATTTAACCATTATATGAAAGTGTTTCTGTATTTTCTGTAACCTGACTTGTGGATACTCTGTATTTTAATGGAAACTTAAATAATAATAAATGGTAAAATTGGTTATGTTAAAAGGCGTTAACAACTCCTTTATAATATTGCAAACAAATAATAATATTATATAATATTATCTCTCTCTCTGTTAATAGATTCATCCATCCATGCATCCAAAAACCTGTGTAGAGGCAAGTAAAGCTACTATGAAAATAGTCTCTCACTAAAAATATTGACTTTGAATAAAAAATAAATAAAAAAATAAAAATAGATAAAAGATTTAATTAAATTATTAATTTCCCCCCAATTTACGAAACGAATTTCTTATCAATATTTTAAAAATTAGTATTCATTTGATGTGGGCAATAAATTAGATTAAATTTACGTTAATAAATTCCAATTTATATTATTTCTTTAAACATATATTTATATCGAAGTGTTGAGTTAAACATCTTCCATAGAGGTTTTTAAAGGAAAAGAATGATTATTAGTTTTAGTGTTAATAAATTTTAAGACTACAGGTTTCCTTTTAATAAAACCCTACCAATATCAATTTACAATTGAACACTGATCATTTAATTAATTATAGTTTATAGTCCAATTGTGAAAAAAATATTGCTCTAAAAGTATTAATTTTCCTAATAAATCTATTATC
Organism: Aphrophora alni; assembly: GCA_963513935.1. Taxonomy (NCBI): domain Eukaryota; kingdom Metazoa; phylum Arthropoda; class Insecta; order Hemiptera; family Aphrophoridae; genus Aphrophora; species Aphrophora alni. Next base: position 151,404,612 of record OY740766.1, read on the forward strand.
TTGTCTAACAAATTTTTATTGCATTCATCGATCATTTTTCGTTACTAATTTCACAAAGACTGTTAGTTGAGTCTCGTAAGCAAAACAATTTAACGATGCTTTTAACAGAAACCTCGCGCATTGTAATTTACTACTTAAGACACTGGCGCACTCTACAACCTATCAACTAACACTGGCTTGAAGGTTTACGTATTTTCGTTCTATACTCTGCGTGCGTGTGTGCGTCTTGAGTGACGGCTGTCCGCCGTAATGTGCATGCTCTACCTCAACCACAAAGTTGTCCCGAAATAGCTCTTAGGGTTTGAAGCTTACAAATTGCGGCTTGCGGAGGGATAAGGGACCATTCCTTCAACAATGCTAATACCAACTAGGTTTTAATCTGTAAGATGAATTATGATAACTGTGTGATAAGGTGTTTATTAGATTTAAATTTTGTATTTCTTTCTTGTAAGATAAAGCGGGATGTTGATCAAATTATCGGATTGATTATACGTGTACCAAACTAGCAAGAAGAGAAACAATTCGTTGTTACCCATCCTATATAAAGTTATGCACGTAGATTCTCTGAAATGTAATGCTCGAAAGTTCGCTTCTTGGGCCTTGTACGAAATATTAAATTGTAGTATCAATGGATTCAATAGAGTAAGTACGTTTAAAATAGTTGTTACAAAGTTCTGAACCTCGTAATTGTCTAGTATCACTACTTCCTTGACTTAGACTAGACTCTAACAGGCCTCGTAAATGTGTGTGTTAAAAGTCTTCATTCGCTTCGCTCGTGTCAGTGTTGTCTCGACCTTGGCGACTGTCATAACCTATAGGAATCAATTTGATTTATCTCAATTTAAATAGGGTTCTATTTGCGCATTCTATAGATATCAAATTTCATTGACGAAGGACGGAATGTAGAAAATAACTTTTCGATATTCTGAAGCCATCAAACAAATAACAGAGGTCAACATTATTTACGATTACCAAAATTACCCTCTCGATATATTTGTTTAGTAAAATAATCATATTTTTCTGATTAATTAATCTTATATTAATGACGTATGACAATTAATTTTTAGAAACGTTTGTTCACCTTAATAATGGCGAGAGAAGACTGCAGAAGGAAGGTGTTGAGAGCGCAGAAAGAAGGTTAGTTGGCGATCATTGGAGCCTGCGGTGATTTGGTGCTCCTTAAAAAGCAACAACGCTGCATAGAGGCTCATTGGGGAGAGTTAGGGGAAATGGGGAATTAATTGAGGCGAGGACCATTAATTCTACAATTTTTCGACCCGCCCGAGCTTACTCATATGCCATCGATTCGTCCCATTTGACCAGACATTTTTGGTCGAGTTTCTAAATTGATAACTATTAACTAATTAAAACTACATAGGCTATATATAAAATCGGGTTGTGCGTCCGGGGAATTCATTAGGGGTCGTCCGACCTATGTCCCGAACTCGACTAAGTGGTAATTTCTACGATAGTAAACCATAATGTGAATGTTAACCTACAAACTCCGGTTGTTTTTATTACATTACAAACTGCTCTGTGTTGGTAAAGTGATGGTAAGAGCCTTACCTTGTTTGTTTAGCTCATATTAAGTTCTTGAAATGGCCACCATTTACTTTTTGGCAGAAATAGATTCTGGACTCAAAAGCTTGTTGTACATTTCGTAACATTTCCGGTCTAATTATTAACGTAACATTCACAATTCGATTGGTTGCTATGCTGGGAAATATGAACTTAGAGACCTCTGGTTTGCGCCATTATTCTTATTTTGAAAATACCTTTAAAATGAGGTATCACTCAATAGGGGTTGCTATGAAAAATTTTTGACATACCCCCAAACTACCCCATTTTGGGAGTAAGGGTTGAAAATGTTGATACTTCAAAAAACTCCTCCTTTGGTTATGTAAACTTTCCCCAAAGCAAATCTGTCTATTTCCATTAATAAAAAAATAAGAGGGGGTGGGACTTTATGGACATATGGTATAATAAAAGTTTTAAAACAAACTTACCCTGTACTATTGGGTAAGACTCCTTGATCTACCAATAGAAATTAACATTTCCTACAAACCCCAAGAAGACAACTTTTGGTCATTACATTTAGAGGATTTGCTTGTATTACATTATATATAATGGGGCTGAGTAAGTACCATGATGGCGCTCATTAACTTTTTTTTGTATACGCAAATTTAATAATCTGATAATAGGTTTTACTGAAACTAGGCGCACTTAACTTTTTGTTTTGTGGGTGGTTTTATTAAATATTCCTTAGTGACATGGAATTCACAACATATTTGTCTCTACAGATAATTTAATTCTTGAATATATTGCCAAGGTATGCAAGAGAAATGTGATTATGAGAGAGTGAAAGAGAATGTGTTATCACTGAAGTTTGAATTCGACAGTCAAACCGAGATATCATTGAATAGTGGAAATTGTCTAATTCGGCTTATATTGACTGAACAATTGTAATGGGTAATTGTGTGCTGGAGGCTGCATTTCGCGATACCCACAATGCCGGCTCATCTGCATGCTAAACCAACCCCATTCCTCCCTCCCACAACCAACCCCCCGACAATTCTTTCTTTATCCCCACAGTTTGACTACATTTACATATTGTCAACAGTTAATATTGTTAAAGCTCAGTCTAAATTGCTTTTAACGTACGTCAATATAATATTTGTAGGTGAAATATAATATTGGGCGTAATATATTTATCTATGAACTGTGTTCTTGTTTCTGTATATTTCATTTCTGTCTATTAATTGTTTAATTTATTAGTGGTAAAATAGTTATTTGTGCAACTAGTGAGCAAAGTGGCACTTTTTTAAACGAGAGAAAAATGTTGACGCACGAGGCTTGCCGAGTGCGTCAATTTTAACGAGTTTAAAAAGACACTTTGCTCACGAATTGCACATTATACTTTGTCTACAGTTGTTATTTTGTGACAAATAAAAAACATATTTCAACAGTAACACAATTTAATTAATTGTAATATTGTAATATTGTATTGAAAACATTAATTCAATACAATAGTGTTCAAACAAACAATCAATTAAAATTCGATCTTTAATATCCGCATTTTCCTTATTTTTCCGATTATTTAAAAATCTGAACTGTCCGTATTTTAAAACTAACTACACAAAATATAGCAATAGTGCTAAACAACACATCAACACTGAGTAGAAATTCTCACGTCAAAATTGAGGTTATTTATGAATATTACAAATTAATAACTTAGGTGTATTCTTGAGGAAACGGGATTGCCAACTTCAAAACTCGGCAAACGAAAAATACTCTCCGTGTACATACACTGTCAGTCATCTTCATGAATAATTAATTCCTTTTTCAACTTTAAAACGTTGTTTTGTTAATTATTTATGTTATTTTACATGTAAGAATTAATCAAACCTACATACGGGACATTTCCTGTATGTTATAAATCAATTCAAATAAACTTAGCCTAACCTAAATTTCGTTTTGTTCAGTTGCCATTCGGAGTGAGCAAAGTAGTGGGCAAAGTGAAACTGTTGAGAAATCAGCTGTTTTGCAAACTAATTTAAATGAACAAAATGCCACTTTGTCAACAACTGTAGACAAAAGTATTTTTTTAGGAACATTATAATGTGATTACACTATCAATGTCATATTTAAACTTATTTTATTCCGAAAATTAAATTTATTGAGTAAAAATTACGTATTTATTTCCGCAATATAAAACACATTACCAAGACAACGTTTCCATAATTAGTTCTTCATCTTTAGTTACATATAGTTGTGCCACTGAACTAAGAGAAGCTAGGAGCAATGAGTCATGCAGATAGTAATAGAGAAGTGTTTCAATGCTTTCAAGTTCAATGCCATCACAATATAAACAATCCTATACCGGTGACATAATAAATGGAACGTCAAACCAGTTCAACAAGACTAATGTATATTTTATTCTTAAATAAATAAAATATTTTAAATCTTAGAAACAGAACTACCCATAATGACGGTATTCAAGGTTTATTTGTGTTTTATTTAGCAATTATTCCTAAATGTTAATATTTTATTACTTGCCATATTTTACATGGATTTCATTAATATTTCAACGAAATTGGTAGAGCTTATTTTGAAAAATTACGTCTTTTATAACATAGACGAGATTTACTTTTTTTACCGATAACTAAACAGTGAGTATTTTTGATTTATTAACTGCGCATGACCGAAAGTTGAGCTACAGATTTATATTTTTGTAATAATTCAGTTTCTTTTTAAGATATCAATATGAAACAAAGTCTAAAACCTTCTTCAAAAATACTACTATAAGCTTTGTGATTACCTCCAACAAAGTAATTTATCTTTACGGTTGCCAATTCCTTACGAGAAAAATACTGAAGAAAAGCTTTTGATTGTCATAACTCAACTTCTAATTTGGATATGGGAAAAAACGCAACGTTAAAACCTACTTCTGAATGGAAACTGGTTTTAACAATTCTCAATAAAATCGGTTCAACAGATTTTAAGATATGAGAGGACAAACGTAGACCCCCTACAGAGAGACCACACGAACAAAATTTTGATAAAATCGTAATTTGTATTTTTCGTTATACCTCTTGTAACCCATGGAGGAAGTTGGGCTCAAGGGGTTAGGATTACTTACAATTGGAGGAAATTGGACCCACATGGGTTAACAAACCGAACAGGTCCGCGAATCAAGCAGTATTGTTAGTCAGTCATCCAATTTACCAAAAGCTCAATACCGAATGTTCCACACAGCTTATGATGATACTGAATTAATAACACAAATTACTTTATAATACCTAGTTACTAATACAAGATACTAGGCTTAGCGTCGTGGATTATTGAACTTAGGCCATGATAGGCCATTCAATCAACCCATTTGTTTATTGAGGAATCAAACGGTTATTAAGATGACCAGCGTTACTTAGATAGACCCTAATATGAAAGATTAGTCCACGATAACACAACTTATATGGAGACAAAAAGCATTTAACCCAAAAAATACTTGCACAAATAACGGAGTCCCTAGCTGGCTCCCAAAAGATGTTTAGGATCCACTGAATTTCTATGGATCAATCACTCATGAATACATACGTAGGGACACAAGATGAAGGTTACCACAACCTCCCAAATTTTAAGTTGTCGATAAATGAAACAAGTCAAAAGATGTGGCCAAAATATGCACACATACAGAATTTGATTAAATCTGTTCGTATTTGGGCTGTAGAGCAATAATTTTGAAATCATTCCAAAATTCACTTTATTGAACTCAAAAAGGATATATCCGTATAAACTCAAGATCTATTACCTCCAACGTTCTCTATCCTAAGAAGGCATGAAAAAGTGAAAAGAAAATATGAATCAAAAGGAAATAAATTACCCCGCAATATCTCAGCAAGTTTTTAGTATTACAATTTCCATGTGCCATCTTAATCAACAACAATAATACTTTTAAATCTAAACTAATGGTTTCTTTAAACTTACATTGAATTATAAAACTTAAAACCATGACAGGAATAACTAAGACAGTGGGAACGATAGAGGAAACTTGGTTGCACGCTTTGTTGTTTTTGGATAATGTAACCTAACCCCTATTAAATTATTGAAAGCCACAGTCCAGACAGAAGAAATGTTTCAAATAAAGGGTGTATGTCAATAATCCAGAAGGCCGTGTTGTTTTAAGCGAAGTGCGCGCGTGTGGCGGTGAAGGCTAGGCTGGCAGTTAATCCATTCGGAATCGATTCAAAGCCCCTCCCATTGCATCGCCTTCAATTAGTGTCCATTATCACTTACTAAACTTCTGAAGGAGTTACAAATTATTATAAGTTTATGGAAGCGTGGAAGAATCTATTTTCTTCCGTTATTCTTTTACAGCTGATATTTTTTTAGTGAATCCAAATCTTTGTTTTTAAAGGTACTGGATATTTTTAGTTTTAAATATTATAGATGCACATTTCGAATTATTTATAAAGTTTAAACGGACATTTGTGTTGAAACAAACTTCTACACGACGTTTTGAGAGTTTAAATCAACTCCTGTTATAAACGGATAAACCTAGGACATGAAAGAAGTGATGAAAACTAAAAACTAAATACCGAAAAAAAGCAACACAGTGATAAAGTAAATGCAATTTTTAGTGTCCTGATTTTCATATTAGGTTTGGTTTTGACAAGATGTTGCTCAACATGGTTTTTGAAAGCGGTACGTTCTTTATTATTTCTAGTAACGCGATGGAATTTTTCCGATAGTCACTTTGTATATGCGAAGATAATAGCACATTTTCCAAAAATATATGACAAAAAATTGAAATGAACCTTCACTGCCGTGATTGAAAGAAAATTCCCCAAAACCACAATAAAACACTAACAACACAAAGACTGTAGTAGTTATGTTTATTCTACCTTATGTATATTTCAATATCACTGCTATCATCTTTAGAGGTACAATACACACTAACCTTAATAACTACAATTACTATTGCAGCCGTCACCCGTTATCTGATTCCCTCTACTAATCATGTCGTCATTTAAAAATCAATTTCAATTTAATACTATTAATGATTAGAATTATAGTGAACTCTGGTTGAGAAGTTTAAAACAACGTTGATGGGAATACCACATTAGTTGCAGTTTTATAAGAAGCACACTTAATAGTTTAAGTCTTCCCTCGATTATCCAAATTTGTATTCTTTTATAAGAAAATTAGTCTGGAAGTATTTTTTAAAAACTATTTTCAGTACTGTTTGTCCCACACGTACTGTTTATCAGTTAAAATCATACATCAATGTCCAAATAATTTTACGACAAAGCAATTGATCAATGTTTTTGTGTCGATGTATACACAAACAAGACGCAACCTAATGTATTTCAAACACAACTGTGAATCAGCTTTCAACGAGCAACTACAAATAACAGTCATATCTTGAAAATTATTCAGCCTTTTTCACTAAAATTCGGACATGTTTATTAATACGAAAACAAGTTGCATTTAAACGTTCATGTATCTCGTCCATCATTCTGAGGTTAAGTGATGAGGTGCGCGTCCATTTGTAGAAACGGTCGTACATCACGACTGCTCGTAAAATTAAAGGGGTCGTAATTTAAAACCATATAAATAATGTATTTTAAAGAAATCACGGTAAATTAGACGGATGCTGTGAAGCGCTGTCTGCGAGGCGATAAAAGTGTCTCGGGCGAAATCCTTCCTCGTTGACAAATGTCCCCTGTGTAAACATGAAGCATCTACGGCGTCGGGACGCCAAGCGCCCGATAATCTTGTTAAGTACAAAACTACTTTGTCTTTGAGATATTAACGTCGCAGGTTTAATAACCGTTTACAAATAACTACTTCGTTTGTCATCACTAATTGTCACAAGTAATTATATTTGCATCAGAAAGAGTTAATTATTATTAATAACTTTATTGCTGAAGCTAATAAAATAATTATTTATTTATTTTTATTTGGTATATAAATAAACGTCATACACATTTTAATTTTGTTTCCTTCACCATAAAAGCTCGAAGTTGTATCGCACCCATTAAAAACGCGTAATAAACAATTATTGAAATTAAATCTGTATTTTTAAAACTATTGCTTGTTAAATATAATTTTGTTTTGGGGGTTTGTTTTCTTTAAACAATTTTAATTTTTTACATCATGTTCAAACTATACGAAATTTCATATTTAAACAAGAAAATTCATATCTTGGCCTACAACTACAACACTATTAATTTTAGTCTCATCTATAACAATAATTATAACTGCGTCTTCTTCAGCTATTTAATGTCTAAATACTCTTTCGTTTAATTTCGAAACCAACATATTAATTAATTGAATTTAATCTTTTTTAAATGTATTTGAAGTTGTTACATCTTCGGGATATCTATCGAAAATGAACCATTTGGTTTGGTTATTTTTTGGTTGCTTTTTTGGGGAGTTCATACTCAAATTTTGAAAAACTGAGATAAGGAGTGTTTTGCGAAACTCTAATACTTTTCAAAACTGCTTTCTGAATGATGACAGGGCCCTCCGTTGAGGTAATATGGACCTTTAAAAATAGGACTTCCTATGGTTTAATTGTTATTTCTCCAAAACTACCAAGGCTACAGTATCCATTTTTAGAACATAGATTGGGTATGAAAAGAACTACATTTTGAGTTAATAAGGAGTTTTACAAATACAATTTAAAAAATTATAAACATAAAAACCATAATTGATTTTCGTCTTTTGTTTAAATTATATAAGCAACAAATTAGCGTAATTGAACTCAATATAGCTCATTTGTAGGTTTTTCAATTCTCTACAACATTGTCCATAGTAGCGAATACAGTTTTACACACAAATTTTGTATAAAAGTGCGAAAAAACTAGATTTTTAACAAGTTTTTTGGGGATTTTTTTGTTTAAAAAAATTACATCGATAAAAAATGTCGAATTTGATGCCAATTAGTTATATTTTATTCCTAGAACACGTTAGTATTAATTTTGTTACCAAAAGGCCTTTTTTCTGTAAATGACCTGGGCTAATAATTATCTCTAATATATGTATACTGGATTTCCCACCTAAGATGTTGCAATAGCTAATTTTTGAATTATATTAGAGTACTTTAAATGGGGAGAGCTTCCTTTCTTTTCAATGAAGTTTAAAAATCCATTTTGTAAAATGTTAAAAATTGTCTCCATTTTCCAACATAGTGGCCAACTTTGAAGTTTGTTACGAAACACCCTGTATTTTATGGTTTTTTTTTTCAGGTGTAAAACAACATTTTAAGAATGTTTTATTCTTGCGTATATATATACAACCTTTTGTGGGGCTCACTTATCTATGTAAATGCTATAACTTACTTCCAAATGATCTGGAAACTTGAAATTTGGCAAAAAGTTTAGCTTTTGCCCTGTAACCGACGGGAAAATTCCAAAAAGTTACAATTTTTAACCCCGAAAAAATTTAAAATGGTGGACGCGACTTTAAAGTCAGTGTAGACATTTTTTGGAGGTCTATTGTAATTAAACTTTATTTCTTATCAAAAAACGGATTGCACCAGCAGTTACAGATTAGGCAAAATCTACAAGTTTCATTTTATGAAGTTTCGTATCTCCATACTCTAGATAGAACTAGATTTTTTGATTTCAGATAAATTTTTCATAAATTATCTAATATTTTGACAATCTTATAGGATAGCAAAATCATCAAATTTGGCACTCTTAAAACAGTTAGATGTGCCATTATGTCTGCCAAATTGTATGATTATAGCCAAGAAATTTGATTTGATTTCTCTTCAAAAGTCTGTATACTGTAATCTCACTTTACCTTATGAAAATTTTATATATGTATTTAAAAGAAAATCCGTTTTCCCCCTTAATTCACCATCGATTCCCACTTTATCGAGTTTGACGATATGTAAAAAAAACTCTCTCTAATCATAGATCATTAGTTTTCAAAAAAATTCTATTGTAGTTAACTCTTTTATGGGAGTTAACCAATTTATAAACTATTGCAATAAACGTAATAATTTACACTTAGTCTGATGACGTCTATCAGATTTATTAATTCAACAGATAGGTTTGGAGTTAATCTAAACCCTTGTGAAACATTTTAAACTTGATTTTGGCCTTATATTGTTTAATTATTATTTGTTATCATGATTCGCGGAAGGAACTTCTATTACATTAATGACAACTTAAATTCTGCCAATTTAAGTGTGGGAAAATTTTACAAGAGCCAGATATATTACATTACATCCATAGCCTGCTTCTGTTCTAACTTAACACAAAATGTTAATTTATAATATGAATTTTAGTAATGATAATTAGTTTAATTAAATACTACAATTATTAATAATATTTTTAATAGTAAATATTTGGTGTTTTATGCCTAAAAAAAATTAAAGCTCATCCATCGAAAATTAAAACAGTAAATATTTCATTTTATACTTAAAAACCGTGCAGTACAAATTACTGGGTAAATTTTATTCTCTACAGTTACTAATAGTGAAACAGTAGAAATTGAGCTTCTTGAAATCTAGGCGGAAGAAGCATTGAAAAGCGAGAATATTTTCAATAAATTGAAAATATTTAATTTCAAGGCGAAAGTCTCACTTAATTTGGCGATTACGTAATAACATATTGTAATTTATAAATATAAATTGCTCAATTATAATATATATATATATATATATATATATATTATTATTATATTATATTATAATACCTTACCTAACCTAACCACGTCCCCTCTCGCATCAAATCAAATTGATTGTTGTTTTTATTTCGCAAGATTCTAACGCAGGTTTCCGTCAATTGCCTTATTTTCATTTAATAAACCTTTACAAAATATATCACTTTATTTATTATCACTACATTGTATTACATGTAGTATTTACTGTGTGTTAATATTCTAGTAACTTTTAAATCTGTAATGAAAACCTTCACTCGGGGTCTTTTCATGTTTTATGCGGACGAGACATAAGCTTCTGAGTGGTTAATATTGACAAAAGTAGTTAGTAAAATGCGCAGGTGACAGGAGCGCTCCGTAGATAAACAGGGTCGTGAAATCCCGCAAAGAATGCGCCAGACCACCCCTGTGCGTTGTCGATAGCTCTAATCATAACAAGGGCTGCAGTTCATCACCCCCTAACCACTTTTGTTATTTAAATTAGAGATCTATAATATTCGGGGTAGAGGATTTTCTGGGTGAATCAATTTACTTTAAGACATTTTTGTTCCGGGTTTTCTTTCTATACAGTACGATTGCACTGTAAAGATAATCTTGTGTAAACGTTTCTTTTGATAATACAACCTTTGTGTCCCCTTGAAATAGCCTAAGGTAGTAATTATTGTTATGATAAATATATTCATTAGTAACCACTGCTTTAGTGAGTTATAACCTAACCTTACCTCTAGCTACTCCTTCCCGCTGTAACACTTTAATAAACCAATAAAAATTTATGCATTTAAATAATTAAAATATGGATTAATTTCTATCCATTTTATTTATGATAAGAGGAGTGTATTCCTAAAGACGATTATTTTAATATCATATGATTTGAATTTTGTAAGATTTTCTGAAATTTTAGAACACTAAAATTTGGTGCTATTAATAATGTCTTAACAACAAGAAATAAAAATAATTGAGCTACAAAGGTATTAAACTAGGCGAAAACATAAATAAACTTTTAGTTTGTAAATATAAAAAGTATTAATTGATTGAATTGTTAACAAATCGATAGCCTGCGAAAACGTTTTAGTACTAAACAGTTTTTTTTCTTCGATTACTACCAAACTTCGGCTATTTTTAAATATTTACGAGATACTTTGTGAAAATTTTAAATATTTCGACTTTATGAGCTCAAAATAGGGGAATAAAGTCTCTAATTTATGACAACGATAAAAACATTTCCGTGATACTAATATGACAACAATATGAAGATCTTATTCTCCACCAATTTCTGAACAAAATTCTATATTATCACCCCCTTATAATGAGGGGTACAGATTTTACAGCGTTGTCTGTCTTGAAATGGGTAATTTTTGGCAGTACACTTTTTGTTTTTAATTTAAAAAAAATTTTTTTTTTAATAATATATTTTTTATTTCAATTATATAGATATGGACAATGAGTAAAAAAAACAAAACTTAAAACAACTGAGCAATAATTATAATACAAATTAAACTATAAATAAATATTGAGCTTGACTTGTGAGATAATAATAGATAGGAAAAACTCGAACACTAGATCTCACAAAATTAGGTTTACTCGTATAGTAATATAGTTTAGTATTACGTATATAGTATATTATATATGACGTAAGTTATAGTTTAGTTATTGTAGTTCATGTATCACTGAGGATGGCGAGCTTGTCGTTGAACTTTTTTTTTGAATTTTCGAATTTTATCTAATCTAAAAATCAAAATAATAATGAAATAAATTAGTAATCTCTAAAGGACACCCTATGTAGGGATTTCTATCGCTTAGAGTGAAAAAAAAAGTTAAAGAAAACTGAAGCCGGCGACAAATAAAAAAAAAATAATAATCTTAAAAAAAAATTGTTTTTAAACATAATTTAATTAAATTCAAAAAACATAATAATAATAAAAAGTTTCAAAAAATATAGTAGGCTACAATACACATTCTAGTAAACAAATATAAATTAATTTGTAGTAAAAAGTTCTATTACAATAAAAGATCAAATAAAAAAATTAATATAACAGGACAATGAGTTAAATTTAATAATAACGAAAAACTACTATTATGGATACAATTACATAAGATTCAATTACACGCGCGTGAGCAAGTGAGCATAGGCACTAGTTACATATAATAGATACCGTACAATAAAAAAAAACGATTAATCGAATCATTATTAAGCCAGTTCTTTAAAAATTTTAGGAGCGTTTGTTTTGATAGGCAAAAACCAATATGATGTATTATCGTACTTGGTGCACAAAAGACTGTTTAAATAAAGATAGTTTGGTTCATAGCACCATTATAAAATATTTATTTCTGAGTTTATAATATTGTACTATGTTTCCAAAACTACTTGAGCTCATAACTTAAATATTCGTAACTATAACAAACTGCCTTTGATTTGACAGACAATTGAGAACCAAATGCTAGGCAAACCTCTGACCAGTGAAAGAAATGAAGTTTTGGTATAAAACATTTTAGGGGGGAAATTTCACATTTATTCTTATTTTCTACAAGGATTTGAATTGCTTTAAAAACAAAATTTTGCCATTAAAAATAGCTGATCACAAATCTATCGAAAATTTATTTTTGATTATTTATTTTAATAAATAATTCAATCCAATTAGTATTTTAAGGCCAACTGAAGTTGGTAATTATTTCGTAGATCGATAAATTGTTATTTGTCTACAGTTGTTGACAAAGTGGCATTTTATTCATTTAAATTAGTTAGCAAAACAGCTGATTTCTCAACAGTTTCACTTTGCCCACTACTTTGCACACTACTTTGCCCACTCCGAATGGCAATTGAACAAAACGAAATTTAGGTTAGGCTAAGTTTATTTGAATTGATTTATAATATACAGGAAATGTCCCGTATGTAGGTTATTAATTCTTAGATGTAAAATAACATAAATAAACAACAAAACAACGTTTTAAAGTTGAAAAAGGAAGTAATTATTCATGGAGATGGTTGACAGTGTATGTACACGGAGAGTATTTTTCGTTTGTCGAGTTTTGACGTTGGCAATCCCGTTTCCTCAACAATACACCTAAGTTATTTGTAATATTCATAGATAACCTCAGTTTTGACGTGAGAACTTCTACTCAGTGTTGATGTGTTGTTTAGCACTACTGCTATATTTTGTGTAGTTAGTTTTAAAATATGGACAGTTCAGATTTTAAAATAATCTGAAAAATAAGAAAAATGCGGTTATTAAAGATTGAATTGTAATTGATTGTTTGTTTGAACACTATTAAATTAATGTTTTATTAAATTGTGTTACTGCAGCAGTATGTTTTTTATTTGTCACAAAATAACAACTGTAGACAAAGTATAATGTGCAATTCGTGGGCAAAGTGTCTTTTTTAAACTCGATGAAATTGACGCACTCGGTAAGCCTCGTGCGTCATCATTTTTCTCTCGTTTAAAAAAGTGTCACTTTGCTCACTAGTTGCACAAATAACTATTTTCTTAGATAAACAGTACAAAAACATTCCGCACTCATCCACAAAAACAAACGAAAACAATGTAAAAAATTATAATGAAAAAGTTTCAAACTGTCAAAGAATGTTAAATTAATTTGTTTCATTAACGAATTTTGTTTCATGTTTTTTTTTATTATAGACTAGTAATAAAAATATTTATACTCAAGCAGAGCTTTAGGTCGCTTCACTGGCACATCCTAAGCGTAAATCGTATGTAATTGTAATTAAGTTTTTAATAATTGCGTTACACTTTTATTTACGATTTGGTATACAAATTTGGGTCATTAATCTATATTTTACAATAGATTGACAAAAATCAGTTTTGGTAACGGTGAACAATTTGGACTTTGATAATAGTTGGTCTTAGTATCTTCATCTTTCTATTTATTAAAAAAAAAAAAGAAAGAAAGAAATACTGTTTTTCGACCCCCGCATTAATCTAAGGGTCTTTATTTTATGTTCTTTTCATCCTTTTTTTCTATAAGACGATGATGATCAAGACTTTTCCCCCTTTAAATAACAAGAAAATAAATCCCATAAAGAGAGTTATGCGATGGTTCAAATATCGATATTATTATTACTTTTTTAATTAAAAAAATTCGCTTTGTTATTTATCCCAAAAGTTTCTAGTAACTTTTGTCTGATTCTCTGTGTACCTGTCGTCTGTGTGATTGTGAATAGCCTAAACAGCTGGAACGATATTGAAAAATTTGTTTTATATGAGCGTAACATTTATTTAAATTATGTAAGCTGGTTTGAATCTGAACAAAATATAGACTTATTCTAGTATGGGAGTTGTCGGTCAAAAGTTAACCTTGTTTGATTCCCCCCCACATTTACTCTCAACCTTTAATATTCAATTATATTATTCTAGAAAATTGGTTTGAGTAATAAACAGTCACATTTCGCAGGAAATTGAACAATATCAGCTTTGACGCTTTTGAGATTTTCGATCATCAATGACAGTGTTCACTGAGGTTTTTTTGACTGATACGAAAATATGTTGTATAGTACAGCGTTTGTTGTACGTTTATTTTCTCTCGACATTGAAAGCACTGGCAGATCTGCAAGTCAACTCATGTCTTAGAGGTGAATGTCTTCATTTAATTTTTGTTAATACCATTTTTATAAGATTATTACAAACTATTTATGTGTAAACTCAGTTGTTAAGAAACTTATTTTTAACACTTATAGTTAATATTCATCTAAATACAGCAAGTGATAAAACGAACCAAATTCCACAAGCGTATAAATAGCCCGTTTCTCAGCTGACACTCTTCAAGTACGCTATTACGTCGCACAAAATCGCTTAAACCTCTCAAGAAATGCAAACTTACAGCTGTACATCAAGTTGTTATGTGCATTAAACTGATTATTAGTGAAGGGCGTTTATTTACTGATCTGTGCTTCAGGTCGGGAGTTCCACAAGGGTCGGTGTTAGGACCCATATTATTTAGCGATTATATAAATGATATGTATACGTCAATGAAATATTGAAAAATTAATTTATTTTAAAACAGGAGATTCCGAGAAAGAAAGTTGGATTAGTGTAGTACATGAAGAGTGACATTTCGAGTATCTCCCCATAGGTCAGAAAGTTTGGTTTAAAAATAAACATGACTTAAACGCAGCCTATCCCAATAGCATGTTCTCGACTATTTAATAATTTCCCCGAGACTTCAGTTTGATAATAATATTTTGTGCTACCGTAACAAAGTAAAATATCTTGTACTACTCATTGAAATGGAATAACTACGTTACTGAGACATGTTTTCGTAGGAGTACATTCTTTCAAAAAGTGCAAGATTTCTTACCGCTGCATGTTCGACTACTCCTGATAAAGTCTCTGATCATTCCTTACTTCACTTACTCTGACACCGTTGTCAGTGACATGTCTCTGGTATTGGCCAACAGATTGTGGGAGCAGAACTTGTTAACGTCACCACCAAGGGAACTAGTTCACCCGACTAGTTTACCACAATATACACGGCAAAACCTGCCAACACTCACAGGCATCGATTCCCCGGCCTTAAAACGGCTCTACATCGGTCAATCTCCACATTACAAGCCCCGCACACGCTACTCATCTCTGATTGGCCGACAGCTCAAGTAGAGCATCTAAAAGTCCGCGGCCACAACAATGGCAATCCGCGACAAAACTCCAACCAATCTCACACACATCGCACGTCGAGAGTGGTTCGCTTCTCGGGAAACTTAAACAATGGACAGCTCATTGTCTAGGAGCAAACCAATCCTAGGCAAGCTAAGCTACAAGCTAGCAGAGCCTAAATTGTATAAGTACCCATTTCTCAATGACAAAATAGTCACTTGTCAACCAGGAGACCAACTACAAACACACCTCCTCCGGGACACCCAGCAGCAACAAGTCACTTGTCAATCTGGATACCTGCCAGAACCACACCTCCTCCGGGAGACCTGCAGTGGACAACTCATAACACATCATCACAATCACTTCGCCTTCTAGAAATCAACACTTCAGGGCCAACTCCACGTTCCCTGCACCTCTCTTCCTTTCCCAATAACTTGACCCTACGTCAAACTATTGCATACGTTTTATTTACGAGATAAATCAACTCTTGATACCCCTTATTACAAAACTCTTACCATTCTTATTTAATGAACAACGTTCATATCATATTCTAACACTGTTACATTCAGTCGTACAAACAAGTAACGGCTTATCTGACACAATTTTGTTTTGAGTTTCGACATAAGTACAAAATGTACAAGAAGACTATTCGCTTGTTATAGCGACACAGAACAAAAATGTACAATACGTCGGTTACAAATTTAAATCTGTGGGTGCCATGTTCAGTTTTCTAAACTGTTAACATCGTATCTATTGAATTTGATGGAGGGTGGATCATGTCTTTGAGGTGTTATTACAAAGGTTTTAATATAGCGTTATTTGTATAAATGATTGAATGAATGATAGACGTTATAAGTTAATTAATGAGAACCTTAGTTTGTGTGTACTACTTTTCTTTGTTAAACTTATTATTCATAGTTTTTACTTTTATTTATTGTCTATTGCTGTTTTATAATTTTTAATGATTATTTTATTTTGGTTTTAACTACGATAATTATTTTCTTTTCTACATTATAGTATTAAAATTAAAATTATGATCTATGTTTGTTATTTATTATATTATGCTATGCATTAGAGTGCTCAGAAATAAATTACTTTATTTTGTTGTTTAAATCGTTAATTGTTTCTTGTTTTAAGTAAGTTGTTGTGTTTTGCAATTTAGTCTATGTATGGTGTATGGTGTATGGGGTTGGATGGAAGAGAGCAATAGATAGTTCTAATCCCACCCCGAAAATAAAGACACCTATTGTTATTATTACTCTCTCAGAGCGACTGTAAAATCACAATTACCCTTAGTGGTGATTCGTTGGACTAAATGGTGATAAACAATGATTAGTGGTATCTTCACTGTTTGAGGCAAAACGTGATTTTCACTATTTAACAGTGATTTTGTTGATTTATTCAGTGTTTCTTCGATATTTATTCAGCAATATGGTAATTCTCAACAAGTTCTCTTTTATAACTTTCGTAGTGTTATTGTTTTAGGTTAGGCTAGGTCTAATTGAATTTACTGTGAATACTGTGAATTTATTGTTCTTCTGTGAATACTAGTAAATTGTAAAGAAAACGTTATCATATGGATCTAGATTTTAAAAATTGTATATAACACTAAAAGTGTCCCTTAAAATTTGTGGAAAAAAATGTTTCCCCCACCATCTAGCTAAATTAAAACAGAACATCACTAGCCTTTATCGCCAAATGTTATTTTATGCAATATTTACTTATTTTTATAAAACAGATTTATAACGATACATTTAATAGTTTATAATAATACTATATAATATTCTCAATAACAGTTATCACTAAGACAAAAGCTTCTTATAGTGTCCAGGAGTGATACATTGAACGATAAATTTGTGTAATTACAGTAGTTATAAAATGGACTAAGATATTATTATTGGATTTATTAAATTGTATGTGTAGTGTTGACGTGTAGGATATGTATTGCTGTGTCATGTTTGTTATTTGTTGTATATGTGTTTGACAATGTTACCAGTTTGTTAGCTCTTGCTATATATAAAATTTTATGACACAAATAAATGAAATATTCAACATCTTATTATACAATCTTGTTGAGCACTGTGGTGAAATTCGAATTTCGAATGTTATTATTGTTTTTTAAGAAATGTAATTATGAAAGAGCTTGACTGTGAATTTGTATCATGAATTCATCACAAGTTGGCAATATTTTAAATGTTTAAGCGTGTAACAGTTAAATCACTCTTTAATATCACTGTCATATTCAATCACTACTGATTATGTCACAAGGTTGGGAGCTGTCAGTATGTAAGGTTTCTGGACAATGGTAGAGACGCAAGTTTCTGACAGGTGCGGAGGTATGTCAGGAATGCCAGTCGACAGGTTAGCAAATAAAGGAAATCTTCAAGATCTTCAGCTTCACAATTTTACTTATATTTCTATCTTTATTTGGACTACAATAGCATTCTTCGCATGTCAAATTTTTGTTATTTTAAGCACCGCGAAGAGAATATAATGTTGGGGTAGAATACTTGCGTTCTACAGTTTTTATTTCGTTCCTGTTTGGTGATAGAGATTACAAGATGGGATTGTAGTTTATTATGTTATATTTTCAAAAATTAAAACATTATGAAATTTAATGCCAAAAATTTGTTCTGATATTCAATATCATGAAAATAACGAGTCTTAACTGTATAAACAATAAACTGTGAAAAAATATTTCACTAACTTTCTCACAGAAAACTAAATACAAATCAAAAATAATATTCGTTATCTATTCAAAAATTTCTGCATGCTTTTTATGTATGAGAAAAAAAAGTGATTTTCTTTTGACTGATGTAAGAAGATAAGTAGATATGAAACTGTTTCTCCTTATCAATATTTTTGAGTTTTGATATTAGTATAATTATTTTTATTATGAAAGATGTTTATATAATTAAACACGTCCTTTGCTTGTGACGTATGCGAGTCCTAAATTGTATTTGATTGAAATCGAGATTTAATGAGACCAATCAAGATCCGTTTCTGTACCAGTTATTCTTGAATCCAATTTTATTTTATTTGAAATTTGACATTTTCAACCTTGCATTTTTTATAAGAAGGCGGACCAATACGGGTTTGGATCCTTAGAGACTAAATTTTAACAAAACTTTATCAGAATAATTAAAACCGATTTTATGAAAATAGGAATATTGTTCTTAAAGCGTTATTCTTAAATTTGAATTATTAGAAAAAACTCTTCAATATATGACCAAAATAAGCCCACATACGAACTTGATCAACTATAATCTACTAGTTTGGGGCTATTCAGTTGACCTAAAAATAGAATCGCCGTTATCCAGCGTATTATTTTCTCTATAAATATGTGAAAAAGTGTAAAAGCATCAAATTTTAATTTGTTCTATTCAGGTTTTTCCTCTTACTTTTTTTATAGGAGAATAATAAAATTATAAAAGACCCTTACCAATTTTTTGTTACATTTATATGTTTTGTATTTGTTGTAGTTTAAAATTCCAAATTCAAAAATTGCTCGTCATGGAGCTCAACTAGCCTTCCAAAGGATCGGATTAGTAAAAGCGACATGTGAATTGGTTCTGCTTTTGGGATTCTTGGATATGGTCTATTTTAAATATTATTAAGGTAAACTGTCCAAATATTTGTGTATGCATTTTCTAACTATGGTTGTTGTACAAATATTAGTTTAGAGAAATTAAAAAAAATTATAATTTAAGAAAATAAGTTTTTAGTAAATATTTAAGAGGTTGTCCTTTCAAATGAAGTTTCTTGTAGACACACACACTAACGTAATAAGGCAATACAATAAGTTTCCCTCTTTTGCTGTAATATTTCAAGGAGCACTGTGGCGATATTTACAATAAGGAAAAAAGGATTCCCCGAACCACAAAAACAAGAAACAAAACTAAGATAATAACAAATCTATTAAGGTATTTAGTTTATAAAACAGTTATCTATATTTCAATGACATAGACATCATCCTCAAAGGTTTACAGCTAAACTTTAGAGTTTAAATATTAGTTTTATTTTATTTTTGTGTTCAGTGAATCCTTGTTTCCCCTAACACATGTCAAGATTTCACTATTTATATGAAAAACCCTAAAAAAAATTTAAATCGATAATTTCCTAGAGACTACTTTCGAAAAGATAAATTGCAACCATCTAATACAGAATTATTTAAATAATTTAATATAAGAAAAGACAAAGTGGAGATATTAAATTTGGCAGTATTTCAATTAATTTATAAAATAAACAACCCTCTAGATGACCTAAAGTATCATGACTCACGTAAACTAAACGCAAATTAGATTCCACTCTTGCGTTACAAATATGAGTTGGCATCTTTAATTAATTTTTAAAGAGTTAAAAATTAATATAAATGAGCAAAGTTGTAAATGTCAAGCTGCCATCTCCCATTGAGTCGTTGTAATATTAATACGCAGGGAAAGTGTCGCCGCTGTGACACGTGCCAAAATACACACGCTACGCATGGACAGTGTCAAACTTTGCGTGGAACTATATCTTGCATGAAACAATGTAGCACGGTAGTCAATAACCTACAATGTGGTGGGTCTGTAGTTTAATTTTAGTTAACTTTAATCATATCGGTTGAACTCGGAGATACTTATATCTTAGTAAAACTATGCTCAAACTGTCTCACAATAAACTTAAAAATATCAATTTTCTAACTAAAATATACTTTCGTCGTGTGAAATCGCTTTTTTAATGACTGGTAAAGTTTTGTGTTCGTTTTTATCAACTACACCGGAGTTTTTTTTTTCTCCCCCCCCCCCCACATTTTGTGTTCGTTTTTATCAACTACATCAGAAAATTTTATTTTTTTTTTAGTTGGTAATTAGATTGGACATATACAGAGTGTTCAGAAAATGTCGTGACAAACTTTAAGTGGTGGTTATATGGGTCAAAACTTTAAAAAAATGTTCCTTAAACATATGTCCGGAATCGCTTCGTTTTCCACATGTAACCCATTTTGTGTTTTTTGAAAACTATCAGTATTTTAAGAATCACAATTTTAACTAATAAATTAAAAAATGGCGGCCGTTTACATTTTTTGTAAAGTTAATAGTTTGTGATATTTAACATTAAAAGTTTCAGTCGTCATTTCGACAATAAATGAGAAAAAGTTCTGATTCTTGGTACACTGGTAAATCGTTGAATAAAAAATATGTAGGCTATACTAAATTTTGACTTGAAATCTTAATAATTTCAAAAGTTTTTTAAAAAACAAAATGGCCGACAGTTGAAAAACGAAGCATTTCCTGTATAAAAAGATGTGTTTATAGGAAAGTTTTTCTTTATTTTGACCCATGTAACCATCACTTAGAGTGTGTCACTCTGTATATACAGGATATGTCAGTAGGAAACCGACAAATTTCACAGGTACCTTGGCCCAATTAATGAAAAAAAGTTATATAAACATAGATTAGGAAATTATTGTTTTATAGACAATCTACTATTTTGTTTTTAAAAACATTGTAACTTTGAGAATAGATAACATATTGAGTTAAAAGTTGCCACACTTATTTAGGTATTACGTGATTTTGTACAAGTGTACTAAAAACAAAAACTTTATTTTTTATAGTTTCAAAATGGCGGCATTTAAACATTTTTAGTAAAGTTAACTGTTTTCGAGTTAATAGTCGATACAAAAATTTAACTGCTGCCATTTTAAAACTATACAAAATATTTTTGTTTGTTTTTGCCACACTTGTTAACCTTTTTTTTATTATTTTGGAACAACAAATGCACGTGTGAAATATGTCAATTTCCTACAGGGACGCTCTGTATATTACCTAAAAACTAAAGGAGAGATTTTTTCCCACTGAAATTTGATTTTAATTATGTGATCTGATTTTAAAGAATAAAAGTGCGAGTCTTGAAATTTCAAATTTACTGACCAATATTCAGTTTAGAATATTTGTTCAAAACATTAAAACCTATTCAATTCATAAATTTGAGTTAATTCTTAATGTATTTCAAGACAAACAAATCAAGCGCCCTGCTCGTTAGAATGCTTTAAACCGTTTAGTTTCATACCTACCAGGCCGATGTGTAAGGGTATCCCTCTTTCTAAATTTCAAAATATTTCAGTTTTTTTTTCTTTCTACTGCTTTTTATACTCTTTTCCTGTTGGAAGTTATAGATTGTTCGCTAATTTGGAGTCCAGGAGAAGAACATTTTTTAATATGTTAGTGCATGGGAGTTGTTCTTGGATGAAAAGTTGGCTTCTATCTCTGCATTAAAATTGGTTTTGTTATCCCCAACTAATACGTAGTTAGAAAAGAGGACTACACTCCTGCGCCAGGGTTTCCATTAAGGAGCCATCTGTGTAAATGTGTAACCATTCTGCTATTGGATTCTTCTATAGTTTCAAGTGAAAGCTGTTTCAATTCTTGTAGTGTACATGCTTTCTTTTTAATATTATCTATTGGGTTTAGATTAACTAATAGATAGTTAAAGAGGTTTATGGCGGGAAGTCAGATTATTTGTTTTTGAGTGTGGAGTTTTTGAAGGTATTCTATGTTTGTTGCAATTATGTCTTTCTGTGTTTTAAGTTTTTGTTCTGCAGGGGTTTGTTTTGGTCTGGAAGATATATAGGAAGGATTTCGCTGATTTTGTCCTATTTCTTCAACTATTGGGTTATTTTTAACGTACATCTGTAATGTTCTAGTTGGGGTAGTTTTGACTGCATCTGTTATAGAATCAGGACATTGTTCTGGGCGCTAACTGATTGAGCTTAACTGTAAAGACAGTTACTAAAGCTTCATTACAGGATATTATTAACTGGTTATATGTTCTGTAGGTTTTGTTGAGGGTATCCTATGAACTTTCTCATTCAACTCCACTCGGAGGCTTTATCAGTGTTGAGCTTTGTCTTACTTTGTTGTTAATTTGGTTTTTCCAAATTGAGTTTATCGTCCAATTGTGCTTCTAATACATAGGATTTAATTGCCTATTACATACACAATTTTTGTGTTATAGAGAGAACAATAATTGGTAAGAAGTTTTTGTTCTGACCATATGTGTAAGTTTTCATTTTGTTTTCCAGGATATCTTTTGAACATTTTTTGTTTTTATATTTGGGCTATATAAATCTGTCATCTATGAAAATTTAAATGTTAATTTCTTCCACAAGTTTTATTGTTTTTGTTACTGTTATCAACATTATACTTTTAAATAGCCTATATAGTGGTAAGAAAAACTAAATTATCTTGAAATTTGTAGGTTTACTTTCAAGGTCGTTTCAAAATACAGAGTGAAATATAAAAAAATTACAATACTATGGAACTTTGTTAAACTCAAATATTATATATTTGTTAGCATATAAGAGAACATGGTCTGAAAAGGAAAAAAAATTAACATAAATTTAAACAATTCGGAGCTGATCGAAGATATCTTTTTATTAATGGATTGAATTAGTACGGATTTTAATTAAAGAGTAAACATCTTTGAAATTTTGTATTTCAGTAACATTTACTAAACCTACCATTGTCATTAGCACCATTATACTAAGTTATCGTTAGCCAGTGGTTTTAGAAACATAAAGCTGTTATATAGTCGATGATATTAGTGAGAGAAGTGTTCCTTGGAATTGAAGTTCATTAAAACTGCTTCACATATGATTACTGCTAGTCTTTTGCAGACTATATTAAGATTAACCTATGATTGAACAGTAAATGAAGTTTTTTTATACATTAGTTAAGTTCTGGAGGTGAAGAAGTCACATAGATAACTGTTGTTTTATCAGTAACACATTATTGTTCAAGAATTTTTAAAACGAAATATATTTTTAGCACAAAATAACCATTTCACTTCTTACTACCACCTTCTACTAGTATTTAGTTTTGATAATTTGATTCGTACGAATAATATTTAGGTTATTTTTGAAGGCTGATATTAAAGCTCTGGTTGCTGCAATCTGTTTATCCATTAACTTATGATATATTTAAGTTTAAAACAGATATGTTTGTGATGATCCAAGAATTATAACATAAATATTTATTAATAATATGTTACTAAGAAAGATATAAATAAAATATTTTTGTTTGTATAAAATATAATAATATTGTAAATAGAAAATATTAAGTTTATAGTATATATGGAATTTCTTTCTTCCAGGAATGAAAGTATTTCTCAGGTGTGTTTCTATACACTGGTTGTTTTAAAGAAAAGTATGAGAACGTTAGGCTATCGTAAAAAATGCAGAGTTAAGGTAAATCTTTAATTTTAATTAAAATTGGTAATAGTTTACCATGTGCTAATTAGATATTATAAATTTCAAGGATAAAATAAAGCAATAAAGCTTAAAGTTTCAAAATATTAAAATAATATAAATGAGCTACAATTGTTTCGCCTTTTCCCGATGATGCCGTAAGGCGAAACAATTGTAGCTCATTTATATTATTTTAATATTTTGAAACTTTAAGTTTTATTGCTTTATTTTATCCTTGAATATGGAGTTTCAACAAGAAATATCTGCTATTACATGAAAAATTTATAATAAATTTAATTAAAAGACAATGTTTGTCAGATTTTATATATTTTGTGCTAGATTTAAAACCAGTTCTTACGAGACTGTCCATCTATCTATTTGACAGAAATTATGACCAAACATTTAATAGCAAAATCTTAAAGTATCTCTTGCATCTACTGGGTCGCTATGGAGATAAATAATAAAAAAAACTATGCCATAACCTCACTTATTTAACGACATTTAAGTAAACATGGTTGTGTGTGTCTGTGTTTTTTTTTTTGAATGATTCTGCAATAGCAAACCAGCGACTGTTTAGAAGACACTTTAATATTGCAAGACATGAATTAAATTTCAAATTTTAAAACGATAGTAAAATTAGATAAATAGATTTAGGCTATGAGCTTCTATAAAACAAAATAAAGCCTGGTGGGAACATAATACATGTCAGAACATGTGACAATATTAAAAACGTTTGATCAGCCATTGCACGTAGTCATAAAAGATCTCCAAGGAGGCTGCCATTTTAAATCGCTTCGCCGGATTCTTCATTATGATTTGCCCTCAGAGCTTGGTACTCCCGAGATATCCTAACTGGATCTACATGTTTTTTCACGTAGTCTTGATCCTTCTCTATCGTCTTTCCTATCAGGTATCTCTTGACTAACGTTTATTCTCTTCCGATCCTGACATCCTTCCGATTCCGTATTGTTAGTGGGGTAGAAGGGGAGGGGGGGGTCTTTATTTTAACTTCTTTTTTTAATAATTCAGGGAGGTTTTTCACTTTTAAACATCAAGAGGGAGGAAATATATTCTCTACGTCGACTTATAATTCTCTAAAAATTCACGCTAATACTTCTTCCTGCGGATGATTATAGTAACAAATATTTTGTATCTAGGAAAGTGAAGGTATGCTTTTGTTATTATAAGTTTTTAAATTATTTAATGGTGTTTGCGTACGATTTAGAATTAAATTCAACTTTTGATCTCGAAGATTTTTCTCCCAAGTTTATCGCTCCAGTTACCTGACCACCAGTTTGAAGTTAGACAGAACTTTCAGATGTTAATTTCTGCGCGTAAACATTGCATCCGCCGGAACTCACACGCCGTTATTATATCGGTTTCCGGGAATTGGCGGTTATGTCTGTAGTTCGTAGAAGTCACGTTTCCTGGGACATCTTGATGGTCCGTTGTATTTAGATTATGTTCAACATCAAAGTCTCGGCTTGAAGACATGCAGATCTTTTTTATAAATCGACACATCTTAAATTAAACTTAACATATATGCAAGGCTAACCTATATCCGAGCTGTGTACAGGAAGGCAGTAATTGTCATTTATAGTGAAGGAAACACTGTGCAAGTGTAGGATGTATTTATAAATGAAGGTTTAATCAAAAGAACTGATTTGGTTTTTTGATTCGGCTTTCACATCTTATATTCTGCTTTTTTAAGTTTGTGTACGAAAAATTAGAAAACAATTATCTAATAACTTTTCTTTTCAAACTATAAAACCTAACCTAACCTAACCTAACTTTTCTTTTCAAAGTAATAAAAAAACAAATTCATAAAAAAATGGACGGCGTGTTGAACGTAGCCTACTTATCTTTCCTGCAGAACAAAAGGTTGAATCGATTATCATGGAGATCTTAATCTATTTTACTCGGTGGTCCTTAGAGTCATAAGTTAATTATTTTATTATTATTATTATTATTATTTATATATTATGCTATTATTTATTTACTGACTAAATTAAATTTAGTAACGCTTAAATTCTATTTTCTTAGATCACTGTGCCTTATAAAAGTGCTCATTTATATACGTTTACAGTCACGTATCAAGTACAGAATGCTTAATGAGGATACGTTTTAAACGTGTTAAAAAAAAAAAAATTCAAAATCGTTTATTAAGAGTATAGTTATTTAAAAGTTAAATTGAACATTCTTTCTTATTATTTATGTCCATGTACATATTTCCCTTGAGATGTTTTGATATTTATAAGGTATTAGTGGAATTTTATAAAACTTCTGGAACATTGAATATTTTTTTCAGAGTAAAAATATCCACAAAGAAAGATGGTTACATTTTTTTTTCCAAAAACTAAATTAATTGAAAAGTTTTGTTGTGAAAATCTAAAAGAAAGGTTGATTATTGCTCAATACATTTACAATTGAAATCAAGTTAATTTTTTTTCGATTAGGCCTACTCTGTATTTATATTTAAAAAATAACGACTCTAAACTCAGAAATTTGGAATTCAGGATCGGTGAACATTTCATGATTACTGGTATTAGTTGAACAGGCTGATATTTCTATTATATTTTTTTCCAAAGAGAGAATTTAGGTAATAGATATATAACCTAATTAAATTTTAAGATGTAGGATAGTTGATTTCTTTGCATAAGATTTTTGCTGAGATAATCCCCTCATTCAGGAGAGTTTAGGGGATATTTTGATTGAAAACAAATTAAACCCTAAGATATCAATTAAGATGTAGTGCTACATTTCCTAACAATACTTAAGAAACTTCACGGTTACCTAACCTTTAGAAAGGTAGCTTAGTATTTTGTGTTATCCTTTTTTTGTGGTTGAACAATTTAACAGTGTATTATAGCAATCATAACAGAAGCTTTTGTGGTAAAGATTCTATACGTTGGTAATAATGGAGGTTCTCCCTTTGCGCAGTAATTGACCTGGGAAAGGGCGGAAACTCATCCTAGCGAAAGGGCCTAAGGGCGACCTATAGGTAGTCAACCGTCCAGTTTATTTGGTTTGACGCCTGTGAAATTGGACGTTAATTTCGATGCACCTGAGGGAGCACGCTTTGCCTTTGCAATTTGATACCGCCTCTGCCACAAGAGAGAGGGAGAGAATGCAAAACAAATATTGGCAAAGTGTCCCACAATTAGCGAGGTTGTATCTACTGAAAGTAATCTCCTGGAAGTGGAGTACTGGATATATTATAAAAATGTTGTTTCTCTGCTTTTGAATTTTTTTTAGAAAATAATTTATTTTGTAATGAGCTTTCTTATTTTTTACTAACGATTAGAATCTTGACATTGTTATCTTTAGAATTACTTCCACTAGTACTAAAAAGAAAAATATCTTCAATCTTAGATGGGAAATATTTGACGTTATCAAAAGAAGAAACGTTATTTATTTATAAATTTATTACTTTTGATTTATACGTTATATTTGTATAAAAGAATAAAATATTATTCATCTTTAAGCTTTGATTTCTATTGCAAAATTAAATTAAGACCCTCAAAAATTATAACTATTAGTATTTTCAAAAATGTTATTAATTCTTTTTAAAGTTAAAAACCTCTTGGTTATTAGCACTTTATAAAAAAAGAAGAACACCAAATAACCCTAGACCTCGTATACTCAAATTCCATCAGGGTCGAAAGATAACAAGAGTTGGTCAAGAGAGATCTGATAGGAAAAATGAAACAGAGTTATCTAACCTAATACTACATGAAAAAAGACTCATCTAGGTCTTCTCGGAATTGCCAAGCCCGTTTCTTAGTGTGAATGAGGTTCTAAGGGAAATTTTATTAAAACGAAATCGGCACTTTTATCCCATTTATTTATTGTCAAAATGTTATCCGGAAGAAAATAATAGAAAGCGGAGTAATTCTAACAAAAACGTTAAAGAAATAGTTTTATTCATTTTCTTATTGTAAATACAGTGAGCTTTAAAAATTACTTTACTATTTCATAAATTCATATAAATTTATTCAAATTATTTACAGAGCTGGTTTTGGTATCATTTTGTAGCAAAATGCATCAAGGTTTATTCATTATAGTTAGTTAAGCTCAATGTGACTTCCATTGGTCATTTTGCAGACATCCCATCTGACAATTTCCAATTAAACTCGCAGCAGCATGTCAGGGCGTAACTTCTTCAACTGCGGTGTAAATTCTTGATCTAGGCTAACCGAGAGAGGCCGATGAAGGTGGTTTATAAACTTTATCCTTGATGAACCTCCAGAAGAAAAAATCGAGAGGTGTTCGACCCGGTGAACGTGGTAGTTAAATCGGCCCTTTTTGATCTATTCATTTACCTGGGAAATGTTTATTGAGGAAATTCCGGACCTCGGTAAGGTAAATGAGTCGTTTTGGGTCATTCTTGGGCAATCTGTGGGAATAAAAAAAAAGTTCCAGCATATCTAGGTTGATGGTTTTCTCTTGAAAAAAGAAAAAGCCACAAACTTTGCTCTTGCTTCAGGCACAAAAGACGTTAACTTTTGAGCCATCATGAACATGTTACGATGATTGTCGTGGATTTTCACTGCCCCAAATCCGACAGTTGTGTGTATTCATGGAAAGCCAACTCAACACTGAAGATTATGTTTGCAATGAAGTCCTGGTCATCATCCAATCGTAACATTTCCGTACAAAACTCCTTAAGAGCAACCCTATCATTTTAGTTGTTGTACAATTGTTAGTCTGAACTGTTTGAGATGGTTTTATCAACACAGCCACTCAGAAATGGTATGGCTTACTGGGAGGATCGTAGCCATAATCGGTACGAAAATTACATTGCACGAGAGTGTTGCAGACTTCGATTCTTCAAACCAAAACAACACGCTTGGGACCAGTGAAGGCAGCCATGTTTTGTTATAACAGTCGTTAGCGCTTCCGGTGATACTATTCGGTACTATTCACTAGGGTCAAAACTTGATTTATTTCGCTACAAAATGACACCAAAATGAGCTCTGTAAGTAGTCTGAATAAGTTTACAAATTTACAAAGTTTTAAAGTCCTTTTTGAAGCACCAATATCCCTATTTTTATTCATATTTACCAGATTACCAAATTGAATACAAAATGTTATTTTTTTTGGCATTAAATGTTGAAAACATAAAATTCACTACAGTTTAATCCCTTACAAAACTTTATAATTTTAATATTGGTATTGTACCACGTATATTTTGTAACGTGTGAAATGATCCAGTTTTCTTAACGTGTCCTCCATTGGATTCCCTCGAGTCTGAGACTGTTCTTGACTAGTTAATATACATACAGTGTAAATTAAAAACACGGAGTTAGATTTTTAAAAATAGCCAAACATTTTACTCATAATCACATAAGTTATTCAAGAAATATTAATATATTAAAAAAGAAGTGTGGTGTATTTCAAGAAATAAAATTTCAAAATATGAGAAGATTATAAAAAAATAACAGCCAAATTTTAAGAATGAAGAATAAAAATACCCGATTGAATAAAACAGCTGGTAAAGATAACTGGATACATTATGTTAAACCACATTGCTAATAAATAAATAACTTGTAGACTCAATTTCTACGAAAAAATAAATGGGATTTTATTGATCAAATCATAAGATGTATTACATATTACCTAGGTTAGCTGCCATAGCTTACTCACTCCTTATACGAAATATATAGTCATTTGGTAATTCCAAAAATTGTAATCTTTGTTTTTTTACTGATCTTCACGTTTCAAGAGCTGTGGAAACTGAAAAATTGATTTTTGATGTGGCGTCCGTCTTTATGTATGTGATACCTGCCGCAAAAATAAAAATTGGAACATGAAATTTGGTATAGAAGCCTATTGAAATCTACAAAAATCAAATAATGTCAAACTCGGTGACCATTTTAAACAGCTTTTTGTTCATATTATATGTGTTATTCAACTTATAACATACTAAATTAGATAAATATTTCCAGATTTCAATTCCTCATTCAATGGTACCAAATCTATACTATGACAAATAGTAAATGTAATTTCGAATCCTCACCTCCCAAGAAAATGTGATATTACTATAGTTACGAGGTCCGCCAAGGTCGAGTCAACGACACGAGCGTAGCGAGTGAGACTTCCTGAAATATTTACTGCTTCAAGGTCCGATGGGCCAAGACACTGACACTAGCGAAGCTAGTAAAGACTTTTTAATATACACATTTTCAAGATCCATTAAAGGCCTAAAAAGCAATTATATACATAATTATAAGGTTCAGAAAATCTGTAAGACTTTTGATCTAGGAATAAAATTTAACATTTCTTCCAAGTTCCAAAAAATCAGCTTTTGAGCATTATATTTAGAAGATCTGCTTGTATTATATTGCATATAATGAGGCTGGGTGTGTACCACAATAGTACCCATCAACTTGTTAAATATCAAAATTAGAGTAAATTTCATGATACAACCTTGTTGAGCACTTTGGTGAAATTCACAATAATAATTCGAATTTGCCCCTAACCACAATCACTGGAACTTAATAAAACACAATTATCTGATTAATTGTTCTTTATTAATTATATCCACTTAATGCCCTGATGTACATTTCGATAACATGGTTATCATCATCGGAGGGTCTTTCTTATAAACTAAATCTAACCTTACATATCTATTACTAAAATAAAATTGAGTAATTTGTAGTATAAATTTGAGTAATAAAATTGAGTAAATTGTAATACAATTACAATTTTATTTTAGTAATAGATATGTACGGTTAGATTTAGTTTATAAGCAAGACCCTCCGATGATGATAACCATGTTATCGAAATGTACATCAGGGCATTAAGTGGATATAATTAATAAAGAACAATTAATCAGATAATTGTGTTTTATTAAGTACCAGTAATTGTGGTTAGGGGCAAATTCGAATTATTATTGTAAATTTCATGAAATGTAAAATTCACAATTTAAATTTTTACGAAAACGTACTTTTGTCAAATTTTAGAAGAACTGATTCCCAAACCGAGAATCTTTGTACAATGTAAATATTTGGATTATAATTGAAACATTGCAATAACTAAGATAAAAAAATATTAATGTGATTTGAATATAAAGTGCAGATAAACAATACCTCAGATTGAAATATTTGAATAATGGATTTATTTAGTAAACTCAATCCACACATATTATTACTTATTTACATAATTCATGAATAAAATACTTAGATAATAGGTTCTTCAGATAACAGATGAAA
This sequence comes from Aphrophora alni, assembly GCA_963513935.1. Lineage (NCBI taxonomy): Eukaryota > Metazoa > Arthropoda > Insecta > Hemiptera > Aphrophoridae > Aphrophora > Aphrophora alni. Next base: position 151,435,834 of record OY740766.1, read on the forward strand.
GTTTACAGCTTCTTGTTAATTCATCATCCACAAGATATGCTATTGCTTTCTAAATATTTTCGTATCATAAATTAATATACTTTAGCGTGCTCCAAGTGTCATCAAAAGATCCCAATATCTTAAGGTTGAACGAGTGGATTTGATAAACGCGCTTTTCGGAAATTTAAATGGTAATTAAAACAGAAACTTTATGACTAAAAAGATAACATTTGGTATATACTACCAATGTCCTAAATATTCGATTTTTGGGAGATAAATAAACAAATTTAAATAGTAACCCTCATCCACTCATCATTTCGAAGAGAAAAATTTGCAAACGGGAGATTTCTATATTGCTTTTATCTTAACTGGCGGCCAATTGAATTTGTAATAGAAAATAGAAATCTACCCCTATTTTTTTTTAACACGAAAGGAGTTTGCTTTCAAAGGATTAAACTAAATTTGAAAACAATATTATTAATGCCGTTTTTGTTAGAAAAACTCTATTGGGACCGTTGGTCTCCTGAGAAATATCATTTGACAGTGACCGTGGGGGTGGGGGCGAAAATGACTTTAAAGAAAATATGTTATATTATACTGCAAAGTTCATTTAACGTAATATTTATCGATCTTGATTTGTAGGCCATTATTAAATACAATTGATGAGGGCCATCATGTATTTCATGATGTATATCACTTACCCAGTCCCAATCTTACAATCCATCCCCTAAATGTAATGCCCAAAAGTTGGTTCATTTGACCTTGTGGGAAATAATTTGTACTGGTAGATCAAAGAGTCTTTTCTATTATAAGTAGTATGAGGTAAGTTGGTTTTCTAAACGTTGTAATTGTATAGATCACTATTTTCTTATCTACTTTCTTAACATGTTGGGTAGATATAGGCCATACCGGATGTTTCAGACCAAATGGACACTATCTGAAGCGCCTAAACGAAACCAGATAAAAATTTCCTTCCAATTAGAACCCCCCCTTTTCGACCCCAAAGAATTGAGGAAAATTATTTTCGACTCTCCTCAATGACCAAAAAGGGCACTTTTGGGGGCAGGGTGGTGTTTTTGGAATATTTTCAAATAGAAACATAGGTCGTGTGATACCTCATTTTAAAGGTCTCTCTTTTCTGAACATTTTGGAGCAAAAGAAATTGTTATATTTTCATTACTGTACAGGGTGTGACGAAATATTTATTTTTTATCTTGCGCAATTTTTTTTACAATTATTCATTGGTGCAAGATAGAACCAAACTTTCGGTACAAAAAAATGTTTGTTTTCAAAAAGTCTCTCAAATGGTACAATTTTCAATCTAGGTAGCTATTTGAATTGAATTACTTCTTGCTCTATAAAAGTTTTAAAGTTTGAAATTTATTAAAAATTTGAAAACTACATAGAAGTCCATACTACCACATATCTCCTGAAAGGGTGTGTTCTTGTAAAACAAGAGGGGGGGGGAATGGTTGCTCTATCTTTGTTAGGTAGCTGGCAGTCACATTTCCCGCTAAAAATTAAAAAAAAAAAAAAATTCGTCACACCCTGTACAGCAATGAAAAGATAAAAAAATTTTTTTTGCTCCAAAATGTTCAGAAAAGAGAGACCTTTAAAATGAGGTATCACACGACCTATGTTTCTATTTGAAAATTTTCCAAAAACACCACACTTCCCCCCAAAAGTGCCCTTTTGGGTCATAGAGGAGCGTCGAAAATAATTTTCCTGAATTCTTTGGGGTCGAAAAGGGGGGGTTCTAATTGGAAGGAAATTGTTATCGGGTTTCGCTTATGCGCTACAGATAGTGTCCATGTGGTCTGAAACACCCGGTATATGTCTGCACTCGCCTCACTGTTCGGCGGGTGGCCTCAAAGCTATAGGCCTACATATATGAAGGAACATTCATTCTGTAAATACCATGCTGACGTCTATTAACCTGTTTAACATTTTCACTAAAGTTGTACTTTATGTATTCAACTTTTTCCACTTGATATTTAAACATCCAAACAAAACAATCGTTAATTGCTAATTAGTATCAAAGTTTATCAAATTGTTGCTAAATCCGAAATATGTGACAATATTAACCTATCCCAGACATTTTAGTCTAACCAGTTAATTAAACGATCACTATTGGCTATTGAGATATGATACCTATATGATATAATACAAATATTATCCAACCATACAATAAACAGCTAACATGCAAATACACATTTTCACTTCCATACAATGCATGTTACAATGCGGATTATATTTATCAGGCCGTGCTTCAGGGTGGTTGTATCTAATAATCATTGTGTGTCTATAATGTTTACATACCTTGATATTCGGAGGTTATTTAGTGGCATTTACTTCAATTAAAGCAAAATCATCAACAGTACAAGTAGTGTGTTTGCTGTTCTCCGATTCTGGAGGGTAAAAGAAGTTCAACTGTAATCCAAAACGGAAGAGACTAAGGGTTTTATCTTTTAATTAAGTAGAAAAATAGGATTTAATATTTCTCTTTTGGATTGAAAGAGTTCAAACTTAATAAATTTACTCAAACAATCTTTTTGAGATGTACTTTGTTGCAGATATACTTTGAAATAATCAGAGTAGGTACATGTTATTTTAATGGATTACTATTATTCGTTAAATATAAATAAAATATATTTAAAAAATTGAAAAAAGAGACAGATTTGTGTAAAAACAATACCCTCAAATGTTTAAAATAAAGTTCAGAATAACCTTTAAAGTTATTGTATAATGATGTGTTTTTATTATTAACATAATTGTTTCCCCTTCTTGCTTAAAAAACGAAAACCTTTCGTTCATCATTGGCTTATACATTAAAGAATATCAAACAAAGCTCTCGAATACCCTAATAGCGTCAGAGTAGGAAAAGAACAAGAGTTGATCAAGAGAGACGTGATGGGAAGATGAAAGAGAGGGATCTAACCCAAAACTACTTGAATAATGGTGTAGATTCAGCTAGTATCATCGGAATTGCCAAGCTCGTAATTACTACAAATGAACCCTGAGTTTTATTATTGATTTGATGTACTTGGAAATTTACCATCATGTGTATAAAATTAACGTTTCTTCATTGTAGATCAACTCCTGTTGTCAAGTGAAAAAAAAACATATAAAATATCAACTGCTAGGTCTATTAGCCTAGACTATGATAAGAACAAATTAAAACTAGTTAACAATGAAATAAACTTTGAGTTAAAATGAGAAATATTTTAAAAACCAAATTACATGAAAATTATATATCTGAAAACAATCTGCGATTTTGAAATATGATCAAACATATTTAGAATTGTAGCATTTCTAATTGTAGATTAAATGTGCATATACGTGACGTATAAAAATATTGTAGTCAAGACTATTGCGGGTAAGCTATGACCTTGACCCTCGGGGGTCACTATAGTACGTAGGGGCAGGGCAATCCCGAGTGACCTAGCGGGATGTACTCCTTTTACACGTAGTCATAGGGTAGGTCCCTTTCTTTCCTATCTGGTCTCTCTTGACTAACTCCTCTTCTCTTCCGAACTGGCGTTATTAGAGTATTCGAGGGCTAGGGGACTTTATTTTATGTTCTTTTCTTTCTTTTTTTTATAAGAATATGATTATCGTGAGGTTTTTCGTCTCCAAACAACAAGGAAAGAGTAAACAGCTTTAATAAACCGTCCAAAAACGTTGATAAATTTTCATTCAAACTGATCCACAAAATCTAATTCTAAACAAACAAATTTATTTTGCGTCACAAAATAACAGTTTTTTTAGTTGTATTATTTTATAAATATTATAACAAAAGTTAAAATTAACCGTAAACGTCTCACCTCCTTAAAAAATTATTTAAAATTTCAATAAATCCTAAACTTGTTTCCTATCAACAAAGATTAGAGCACTGTGGTGACAATATACAGGGTGGGCCATAAGTCACTTGACAAAAATGCATTGCGATAGTAATTATTAACGTTTGTATGTGTAGTAATCTACAGCCCAAAACAGATTTTAATACAATTTTTTATGTAGCGATATTCTAAATACATTTAGAGACGATTTTATCGTTAACTTAAATTTTTGAGGTAACAGCTGACAGGTTACAACTAGAGTCAAATTGATACTGAGTGACTGGTAGTGTCACTTGACTTATGGCCCACTCTGTATACACTTTAAAAAGTCCCTTAACACACTTGGGAATAAACAAATAAAAACTAACTTTTTGTCAAAAGTAAAATGTTTATTCGTTATAATCCCTTATAGCTATTACAACAACAAAGTTGTTATCTTCAGAGGGAATCTTAACAAAGATTAAACATTTTACATTTGACAAAAAGTTTGTTTTTTTTGTTATTTTGTTTATTCCCAAGTGTGGTAAGGGATTTTTTTTTAAAGTGTATTGTTTCCTATGTTTAAATATTGTTTATTGTTTCTCCAAAATCAAATAAAAATGTTTTAACAAAATATTATTACAAAATAAAATAATAAAATAAAGTACACAACTTGATATAAACCAAACGCAATTAAGAAATTTTTTCATATTATTTTGAACAATACAAAAATGAATATATAATTGGAACAATAAACACCCCCCGGTAACGAAACCTGTGTATAAAAATTCTGTGTGAAATACGTTTTATACATATTATTTTATTGCCCGAAGCAAAACTAAAATGATTGCACCCGACCGAGTTCATACCAATTACAAACTACTATATAGTGTTGGAATAAATAAAAACATGAACATGTTTCCAAACACATATACACACGAATATATATAATACCAATTCATAAATACATTTACAGTTATATACATACGTAGATGCATACAATAGCCAATTAAAATTGACACGTAGATTATACGTATCAGAGAAGAACTACAAAAAACGTAGTATCTGATATATTATTTACATACAAGCTTAATTATAAGTAGGCCTAATTATTACAAACTGATCATTTTATTTTAGCTTTGTTTTTAAAGCCTAAAACTTCTAGATCATCATCGTCTAATAGATTCTAATAGCGTCAGGATCGGAAGTGAACAAGAGTTGGTCAAGAGAGACCTAATAGGAAAGAGATTTAATAAAGAGTTAGAAAAAGGGGATAGATTCAGCTAAGGTCACTTGGGATTTCCCTCTTACTAGTTATATTGAGACAATAAAGTTGGATACATTATTTACTTTAAGATTCGCTTTAGCATTATGTCAAAAGAAAAGTTGAAATGTTTATATTTAAGGTTATCTAATAAATACAGAACTTATATTTATTTTAGAACAGAAAATAAAATAATAAAATTGATTAACAGTTATAATTTATTCCACAATGTTAAAGGTCTTGTTCTGAAACTGCAGTATTCGTTTCCTATTTATCGAAAAAGGTCCTTCTATTTTTATGTAAAATGTCCAGTTTTAAAGAGTAAAGAACTGCTGTATTTATTCGAAATGTTAAGAATGAAATTAATTTGCAGCGCTATTAAAGGTTTTAGCGTTGTGAAATATGCCTTATGCAAAATTGTCATATTCCAACTTCGTACTAACAAGAGCATAAATCGTTTTAAATAATTTAACATTACAAAGCTTATAAACTTTGAAAATATTTAAGTAATTTATTTTTAAAATTGTGGGTGATGTTTCTTTCAAGTGAGCTAACAGACCTAAATATTGTATATACATATTAGATTTATTCAATTGGGAGGCATGTAAAGGTTTTTGCAGAGAATTTCGTGATATTTTAATTGTGTTGTAAAACGAATTTCTTGATATTCAAACTAAAATCGAGAAATTATTTTGCATTATATTTGAATAATTTACGTCATAAACTTGTCCAAAGATGAAATTGAGTTTAAATGATGGCAGTCTTGTTTAGTTTTCGTCAAAAAAATATTATTTTCTGAAACGTTATTTTCTTCAACTTGTAATTTTGTGTTCTGGTTTGTGTCATTAATCTGTACTACTAATTTTTCAGATATTATCTCTCTTATAACAGCTATTTCGACGATTTTTTTGGTTTTTTTTACTCAGGGGATAACAATATGTTTGGTTCTAGCTCTTACAGGTTACGTTTTAGAAAAAAAATTGTTCGAGATGATTTTGAGAAATTCGGAATTTTGTCTTTTGGCAGCAGCTACGGAACCTACCCCCAAATTTAATTTAAGTTATACATAATCATATCATATCATATCATTTTAATTGCACAAAATACATTCAGAAAGAGCAGGTGCAGAGTCATTTACATTACTATAACTAATTGATTAATACTAACAAATTATAAAATTCATTTTTCACAATTCAGAGAGGATTATTAAAGTAGGCTATTCATCTGTACTATAATAAACTTTTTATTTTACAACTTTATAACATTTTTAAAACAAGCAAGACTGAGAGTCTTATACATTTGTGGTAAACAGTTATACAATTTTACTCCCACATACTGTGGACTATTTTCTAACAGCTTTAGACGATGACATGGAAATCTCTAATTTTCTTTAGCTCTAGTACTATACCCATGCTTCAAACCGTTTTTTACAAAGCCTGCTTTATTTTTGTGGGCCCAGACTAAAGTTTCATAAATAAATAAATAAATAAGGAAGGAAATAAAATAATATTAAAACACATCTGGAGATGTGGCCAAAATTGGACAGTCGACAGACAGACATAATTTCAAACATCAGTTTTGAGGGGACCTCAAAACGTACCTGGAAAAAATAAGCGTCCATTTTTTAATCCATCACATACATTTCCCATTAAACATGTAAACAAAATAATAAATAAACATAGGAAATTTGGATTTATAAAGTAAAAATAACGACATTATAATGCAATTTATTATAAATTATATACATTATATATAATAATACAAATATAATAATATATTATAATGTAATTAATTATAAATTATATACTTGTACAACATTTAATTCTTCTATGCATCTACCAAGAAATATAAGCATTCGCAATTATATTTGTGAATATTTTTACAGTGTAAGATCATATATTGAATATAAACAAATGATAACATTTATATATAAACTATATTCATTTAAATATCAACATCAAAATACAATTTCAATACGTCTCTCATATAAGGAAAAGTAGGAATATTTCATATGATAAACGAGATAGGAATGGAGATGTCAAAAGTGCTTTCCCGGAGGCTGTGGCCTAGAGCTGATGTTCTCAATTACGTTTTAAAGGGGGCAGGAAGCCCTAGCACACGAGGAGGAAGGGGGAGCAGATGCGTTTCAGCAAATTGGGCGTCGATTGCGCGTGAAAAGACTTTGACATAGGACCGCCATTTAATCCTTATACAAAGTAAGGGTGTCTTCGCTGTTTATTTAGGATGCGGGGATTCATTCATTCGTTCTCTATATTAATACTATTGATCATTATTGCTTTAGTCAATCTTTTAACAAACATTATTCTTGTTACAATTGGCTTTACCTGATGCTATATTTGTTTAGAAAAGAACCCGTGTTTTGTCTAAAGGGGCTGTAAATAAAGAGCAATGTAAAATGATGTAGCAACCCCTTATTTATCAAAATTACTTACATCGAGTCACTTAGGCTATAAAAAACCTAAAATAAACGTTCTTATTCACAATGCGATCACTAACTAATCTAACAAGTTGTAAATTTGGAAAATTTGTTTCTGTAAAGCTGAATTCGAACCCCAGATCTAAAGATTCATAAAGTGGGGTTAGTCGAGTAACTGAACAGATGAACTTGTTTTGCAACAGGTCAGAAATTTAGAGAAGTAGCCTATATTTTAAAATGGTAAAAGAATGTGCAGAAACGCGTTTCGTCAGTTTTGAATTAGAAAAATGACATTGTGTGCGCTTGCTTTATGTGTTAAAAATCGGCCACCCTTAATGCTTTGCTAAGTTGGTTTATTAACTTATTTTAATAGATTTGTATACGTTATTTAAAAAAAAGTGTTATAAGAATTATATGATACAGCTTTGTAGAAACAATGTTATTAGCTTTTCCTAATTTTCATGAGCTGTAGATTATTTTTGTATAAAAAAAAAATACCAAAAAATGCATGCAATCGCTTCTATGTGGACTCCTCGTAAGGCCCATTCTATACGAGCGTTAATGCGTCGCGTTAAATGCGTGACGTTAACGCCAACGCCTGACAATAGTGGTGACATTCTATACGGGCGCTAAATGCGTCGCGCTAAGCGCGAAAACCGTCAGTTCAGTCACCAATATGGATGCTGTGCAGATCGGTGCTTTAGGTTTTCAGTACCTGCTGATTAGACCTACCTACTACATCCTTGCTCTCAGGAGTCATTTCCTTCCAATTCACATACATCGCTCTTCCAATGTCGGTCCAACACTGCGCTTTTAGTTGTTTATTGGCATAGTCTTTCGACTTAATATCAAACACTGCTGGTCTCTTCTCCACTTCAACAATAAGTTTATCAATGTTGATTTAGACATGGCTTAAGTCTAAATCAAACAACAACACACTCGGATACGCTTTAAACACCGTTTCACTCGAAAAAGTCGAAAACCACGTGACGACAACGCTGGCGCTAAAAGCGTTCGTATAGATGCTACCCGTCTCGCTCAGCGTTGTTTGCGCCGCGTTGCTAGCGCTGCCAGCAAGACAGGCGGCGTTAATAGCGTCAACGCCGAGTGAACAGGGTAACGCTGGGCGTAGAATGCGCTCGTATAGATGCTACAACTTGACTTGTATCAATGACTACATAAATACTATAAGACACGACATGGCCATGTTAAATATTCTACGCTTATTCTTGAGTTGACCAATACCCGCTAGGTGGCGTTGATGTGGCCAATCTGAAGTTGATGTGACTGGCGCTAGGTGGCTCTACGGTCAAACAATGTTTCAGTTACGCACTGATGCCACATATGGGACCAGAGATACGAGGGAAGGTCGAGAATCGCTTATCTCAGCGCTCGAACTGACAACACTGACTATGCTGTGTCAACAGTTGTACAGTCTCAACCAAGTGGGATGCGTACAGCCAAGCACCTGCTGCTAGCGCTTTCTGATAGCTGTGTGTCAAACTTGTGACGAACAGCACCCGTAAAGCGTAGACTATTTCCCTATCCTATGTCGTGTCTAAGGGTATATGATTTATGTAGTCATTGCTTGTATTGACTTCCAAAACGAAAAATAACGCGACGCATTCAACGCTCGTATAGAATGGGCCTAACCATTGGCTAATGTGTGTGGGGGGGGGAGCAGTTTACCTACTTACATGTGGTTTAACCGAATATCAATCGTAATTGTAAAATTATTGATTTAAAATCAAAACATCAACATTTTAAAATTATTATTCAGAATGTAACCTGTATTTTTGTAACTTGTATTTTATAAGTGTGATTGTCATACAACTCAGTTTTCTGACGTTTTACAGGCGTTACAACGGCTGTAATTAGATGAAAATTAGAGATTTTTCTTTTCTGTAAAAACGAAGAGACAACTTACGCTAGGAGAAGATCAGTAGAATATCTTGGTGCCGGACTGAATAAACAGAGGAGAAATTTCAATGGAAACCTCTCTCAATTGGTTTCCAGTAATATAGGCCTATTGGGAAGGATAATGAAATGGGTTTGCTGTGGTCAGCTTGTGTTGCACGAAGGGAGGCGTAACAGATGCGAAATATCTCCAAGCCACTCTGCATATTGCTGGTTAGAATAAAGTTCATTTTATTATTACTAATATTATAAATACTATTTTTAAAATGGTTCAGTGTTTACATTGGGAAGAGGAAGGTAAGAAAATTAATTATTTTAAAAACATCAGGGTCTCTATTAAAATAAATAAAACTTAGTAATAAATATAAAAACTGATAACAAATATGTTGGGCATTTCAAATTTCCCCTACAATTGATTAAAAACTAATACATCAAAAGGAAAACTAAAGTTAAACTTTATAGAAAATGAAAAACACCATAAACATTATTAAACATAGTCTATGTACGAACTTGTTATATTATTAGTTTTTTTATATTTCCCTTTTTATTATATCTTATTTTTCTCGAATACGTTCTGAAGATATTGGGTTTTAACCCTACAAGTGGCAATGTTAAAGGTTTTGTTTTCTTAAAAAAATCATAAAAAATAATAATTGTGTGCAAAACCTACTTGTATTATTATTAAAAAAAAATTATATGAAGCGGTTTTGGAGTAAGTATGTTAGGTGTCAAAAAAATGAAGTTAACATTTTTCAGAAAAACCTGTATCATCCAAAATCAATAGCTTACCACCTTTTTTCAAGATATACAAAAGTTTTGAATAATATTTGTGAATATATTTAGAGAAAAAAATGAGTTTGTTACATTTTCAAAAAAAATTGTTTTACGAAAAAAGGGAAAATGTTTTGCCTAATTTGAAAAAAATCACCATTAAATTATTAAATTTATTAAATAAAATTGTTAAAATTTTATGCACTTTTGGTTGTATGGTAATAATCTATGGAAAATTATCTTTAAACAGTATAAAAATTATTGCCGTAGGATGATTTATACTAGGGTAAACGTTGAATTGCAAACATTTCTTGTCACATAAACACTAGAATGACAGCGGAATAGCGTAATACCACTTGTAGGGTATTACTTATATACTACTTACTTGTAGAAAGGTGTCATAAAAATGATATTTAATGATAAATAAGTAAAACAAATTTTAAAATAAATCTATTAAATTTTACCGATAACAATCAACCATAGATCCGTTATTTTTAAAATCGGCTTTAAACCGTTAAGGTTATAAACTACAGATCTCTGCGAATTGTGGTAATTATACTAACGTTAAGTGTGATTAACTCTTGAAGGGTTTATCAAAATTGTTTGTTGTTTATTCTCATAATCTTCTATGTAACACCAAAGTTTAGTTACATATGTCTTGGCAGACTTAATGACAAGTAGAAAATAGTTAATAGGGAAGGTTTATTGTGTTATATCTCTAACTCACTGTGCAATCATTCAATGAATTGTTGGGAAATCCTTAAATTTGATTTATTCTTTTAGAAAACAATAATAATCATACAAAATCTGTTAAATCACGTAACCGAAAGAAAAAGAAAATTATCTTGATTTCGTCTTAAATTCGAGACTAAAATAAGGAAGGGTGGTAGTCGAGAAGGCGGGGAAACACGGGGGATTGTGGGAACGGAACATCTGCGGGGCTGAGAAGATGCCAAGCCTCGTTCCCTTGAAATGAAACTTGTATGAGAGTGGAAAATACCCCCTTCTCTCTCCCCCCCACTCCGTACATCACATGATAACAAAACCGAGTTGAGGCAGTGTTACGACTAACTTTGGAGTAAAATTCTGCTTAGATGGATCATTTACTTATTCATTACAATTTTCGTTTTATTGAGCTTTTCATAAATTAATCTCTTTTTACTGAGAATATCTCCTGATTGAAAACAAAAATTAAAGGAACGAAAAAATGGTGATTGCTTTAGGACGATGATTAAACAAACTTAAATAACGACGTAAACAAAATGAACATAATGCTTCTTCATTCTGAAAGCAATAATCAATTAATTTCAGTTCTTAAACATTGACAAAAAGCTAGAGTAAAATAAATAAATATACTTTAATTGTTTTAAATGTTTCCACTCTTACATTGGTAGCTTCAGTCAAATCGGCAAAGTTAAATTTTTACTTTTTGTTGCTTCATCAAATGACAAAATTAATTTCTGTGAGCCCACTTGGTTCATAACCATGGGATGTGAAAATACCCATTTCATAAATTTAATAATAAATAGTATATGTCATAAATGTTTTCATAAATATAATTTACATATTTATGAGTTAATAAATGTATTATTATTTTACTTTAATTAGATAATTCATCACTAGATAATTTTAAAATGTAAAAAACCTGTTTTTTTCTCCAATTATTCATTTTCGAAGGGTTATGTTGAGGGGGGAAATGATTATATATATGAGTAATATATGTTCCACTTTAGTCTGGCGTCACTCATTCAATTCGTTCACAAATTCAATTTATTTCCTAATTATAGACACAAAACTACAATTTTTGTTGGTTGAAAAAAATGTAGGCTAATAATTTCGCCGTATGACAAGTTTTAACCATTCAGAATTGACCATCAATTGGAACACTCTATTTGTTTCAGCGAAAATGATAACAAAACTAGATAAAAAAATTATACATATTTGTAGTTCTACGGGTTTTAACAATTTTAGAAATTGACCAAATAATTGGAACATTGTCTACGTTTCTGCACAAACTAAATCAATGCTAATAACAACAATAAAAAATGTTTTCTTACGTCAAATTTTAATTGTTGTTAACCAATTGGAAAAATTCTCTGCGTTTCTAAGATAATTATAATAATGCTAAATAACAAAACAAATTTTGTTGTACGACATATTTTAACGATTTTAGAAATTGACCAATCAATTGAAAAATTCTCTGCGTTTCTGCGAAAATTGTAACAATGCGGTTTACAAACGCGATAGCAAAACAAATGCTGTTGTAAGACAAATGTTAACGATTTTAGAAATTGACCAATCAATTAGAACATGTTTCTGTGACAATTATAGGTATGTAAATAACTAAACAACAAAATCCTAAAACAAAATTTTTTAATTTTGTAACTTACCAAATTTTGTTCAAATACTAATTGTGTTATATAGCAATAATATATTCAAATTTTGGATTAAATTTTACTTTTTTTTTTGTTGATATATCATGTAATTAAAATTACGAAAATTAAGTTATGTATATACCAAATTATAATCATGTATTAATTCTATTTTCTAAAAAATTGCTCAAATTGATTAGTGCGCTTCTTGAATAAAAGTTGAAAACTATGATACCGATTTGTTAATTTACTGTTTCTCAACCCACTAAGTGAACATGCCACAGTACTTTGTCCGAGTTAACGCTTTACATATTTCACTTCCAGTTGATCGAGTTTTGCAATTAAACAGTGAGGTAACTAACTCATTACTGTGAATTGTAATTTCAGCAGATCGCTTCTCGCACAGCTTCCGGCTAATGGACCTGCCATTGTATAAACAGAGATTAAACAATTAATTGTTCATTTTACATTTTGCGTCATTGGCATTAAAAACGAATGCAAACAACTTAAAACTAACTAGAACAAACTGTCATTTGGACTACTACTGAATCGGGGTTTTATTTCATTGAGTGTTTAAAAAAAGTAACATTTTATTTTAACATTAGTAAAAAACAATTTATCTGAACATTGAACACAATTTTTTTCCTTCATGTTATTCTAAACCATTTCAATATATTTCAAATGCCTTTTTTACTTTTTATGGAATGTTAGAGAATATTCTGTCTATAGATTTTCATAACAACATTTAAAGCATGATAACATTAACTTCAAAATCTCGATAATACTAGACACTGTTATTTTGCCTGCTACTGAAACTTGATAAAAAGAATATGTTGTTCAATATATTTTAAAATAATTTATTATATTTCAATTGTCTTGTTTAATATTTAAGGAATGATAGAGAATATTCTGTCTATAGATTTTCATAACGACATTTAAAGAATGATAACATTAACTTCAAAATCTCGATAATACTAGACACTGTTATTTTGCCTGCTACAGAAACTTGATAAAATGAATATTTTGTTCATTATATTTTAAAACAATTTATTATAAATGTCTTGTTTAATATTTAAGGAATGTTAGAGAATATTCTGTCTATAGATTTTCATAACAACAATTAAAGCATGATAACATTAACGTCAGAACCTCCATAATACTACACACTGTTACTTTTTCTGCTACAGAATAGGTTAAAAAAATGTAACTATTTAAAAAAAGTCATATTATTTTAAACTTTGGTATATTTAATTTTATCTGAAACTTGATAAAATGAATATTTTTTTCATGATATTTTAATTACTTCAACATATTTCAAAAGTAATTTTTCTTTTTAAGGAATACTAAACAATATTCTGTATATAGATTTACATAACACACATTTAAAGCATGATAATATTACCTTAGAAATTCGATATATCTAATTTGTTCTAAAGACAAAATAGAAAGTTTGAATACATTCTAAACCATGGTAAAACTGGTGTAATCGATTTTGTTTTCCATATTGATACTAGTTAACCATCAGCTGTTAACATGACAATGTAATTTATAATGTCCCTAGGAGAACTTAATGGTTTAATATATTCCAGACTGCATTATAAAATTTAATTTAATGAGGTAAGATCTGACACAAGAATCTTGAATTAAAAATTATATGATAATGATAGATTTTTCATATTATTGTTTTGGTTTAGTAACACTTTTGCCGTCATTGGTGTATAAAAACGTATACACGCCAATTCGAAAGTATCAATTAAATCCCGTTATCAAATATTACACCTAGATACACCACTTCTTTTGGTGCACATTCCTATTAGTTTAATAGACGATTTGTTGTTGTTTCTTGTGCAGTCTATGACTTGTGGTTATTGTGATTACGATTGATTTTAGTATGAGTTATTTTGACTACTTAGGCCAACCTTTAGCTTCCTTCATTTTAGTTTCCAATATAGCTCTAAGATATTAAACTATATGTCGGGACTATTTTCATGTTTTTTGGTTTGTCACTTGATAATGGTTGTTGATTTAAACTTTCGAAACGTCGTGTATTAGTTTTTTTACATACGCAATTAATGGCAAACGTCCGATTAAACCATATCAATTTCTGATCAAGAAGTAACTCTGCTTGAATAAACATTTATAAATTCTTCTAGTATTTAGTATTAATAATAAATATGATGGAGTTAAATGATGCTAAGTTTTACTCTGACATACTTCTTAGAATCATGTTAAGATAGTGAGAGAAAAAAGATGGAGTTCTTTAATAACGTTTTCTTGAGAGAGGTTTTCTTGATTGGAGGAAAAATTAAAGTATCTGAAAACGTTTTCCAACAATATAGAATTTTTTTTTTGCTTTTCAAAATATTTTCGTAATAAATAACTAAATAGTAGTAATACACTTCTTTAATTTCCAACTACCAATTTTTACTTTTTATTTGTACAATATTAATTGCAAAATTTCCATATCTTCAAAAATTTACAAAGAATTTTCATTGTTTTTGTAACACAGTTATTATACGCAATTCTGTCACGAATGAAAGTTTATCTGTTAAAACAATTATAACAAAAACTACATTCTATCGTACACCAACAGTCAAGAAAGCATTGTCGTGCCAGAGCCTTTCTTTCGTCGTCTCAACTTTCCCCTACAGCGATGACAGCTGTCTGTTACGTATATATTTTTTTATTTAACACATTTACGCTATAATTGACGAGTGTCCTAAGCACTAATGAGTTTATCACGACAACAGAATACTAAACTTTTATTTCATTTCCTTTGTGTTAAAATATAAAAATTTTCTTCCCAAAGAATAGATAAAATATTTCAATACAAAATAATTAATTATGCAGAGTAGGCTACACTGTAATAGTAAACTTTATTATAATCTTTTAAAAAAATATTGTAACCTTAATCTTTCAAACAAACAAAAACAAATGGTACGGGCGTGTCCATAGAATAAGTAAGAATCGCCTACCAAAGGAAATTCTATAATAATATCCACCAGAGAGAAGAAGGAAGGGAAGCTGAAAAAAGCCCGAGATGGAGTTAAAAATGAGTTAAGGAGACGAGGTCTAGAAGAAGGACTAAAGGATGGATCATAAATTTCAGATTTATATGAAAGACATCGTAGATCGTGATGTAATTGTAATCTTAAATCATGTTTCAAAGAAACCTGATACGAATTTTTGAATTCGGTTTAATATTTGTGAGTGAAACTAAAAACGATTGATCTAGAACTAAAGAAAATTAAACAGTTTTATTAAATAGTCAAACATGGTTTTAGTACCAATTGTTTAGTACGAATCCACAGTAAGAATGTCAAATTAGATATCCAAGAAAGTTCCTGTGGATTTGTGGCAATACATTGTTGCTTCTGTAACGTGTCCAGCAATTTAACTAATTCATTTTACAATCGTCATTAAATCAAATTACATTGATATCAGCTGAAATCGCAATAAACTAATATGATCTATATGCAATTAGATTATTTACCCCAAGAGATGTTTCAAATAGGAAAGATAAAAATTGGTGCAATGTATAAATAACACCATAAGAGTAATTATAGAGTACAAATGGCATCGAGTTTTATACCACGTGTAATTGCATAACTATATTTTTTTCAAGGAGTTAAATGTGCTGACTCAAAGTCAGATGTAATATTAATATCATTAACATAAATATCAACCCACACATTGGCTCAGAATTTATCAAAACCGATTTCTAAAAAGAAATGGTCGAGCAGTCTTCCGTTGATTCCGAAACGAACTAAGCAGTGAGCTTTCGCAACTGACCTTCCATCCGTCAGCTTCTATTTGTCCCAACATTTCTATTGTTTTTGTTTTATAACCCAAAAATTAAAATCTTTCGCTATCTGTGGAACTATGGATTTTGTAGAAATTGAACTTTTTTAGTTGTCTGTGTATTTAATGTAGACTGGGATTTTTTTTTGTAACATGAAAGCGATCCCCCCCGTTTTTTAAAGGCAACACACATCTCAGTCATCATCGCCTTATAAAAAAAGAAAAGAACATAAAATAATGATTCCTAACCCTCAAATCGTTTCATAGCGTCAGAGTCGGAGAAGAACAAGAGTTGATCAAAACAGATTTGTGGAGAAAGATGAAAGAACCTTTGTATGTGTTAGAAATTTAGAGCTGTGATTTTATTTTGTTAAGTATTCTGATTCAATACACAGTGATGTATAGTCAAAAATTGTAATCGAAATCATGAACAGTAAACAATTTTAATGTGACGTACATTTGCTTAGATCAACGTAGAAAAAATAAAATTGCAAACTTCAATAGATTTTTTTATGTTTGAGTAGCGAATAACGGAAAAACATTTTTATAGTGCACATATCACTTGCTACAGGAGCGAAAAAGAACGAAGGAAAACTAAAAAGCAACAGTTGAAGCAAGATATTTAAATAGGAACAGTGAATTACAGTAGCATACACAAGTTCTGATATATATCCATATACAGTATATAGTTTCTTCAGTCTGGAATTTTTCTACAGTTTTGTTAGTGTATACAGTAGACGTACGAGATAGTGAGAAATTCAATTTCGCTATAATATAAAAAAAACTTTTTTTAATGAATTATTATTAGTTGGGAAAAACATGGCAATGAGAATGTTTTTTTTATTTATTTATTTATTTTTTATCAAAGTGGGCGACGCAACAGAAACCGCCTGGTGTATCTTTGTCTTTCGTAATTGATTTGAATTTCTAAGAAGTATAGCTTGATTAGCGGTCTGATTGATTTGGTGCTCATCTATACAAATTAAAGCTCACTTCATCAAATAATTTTAAATAGGAAACCTCATACCGGCGTGCCAATTTATAAAAACCGTACTTGGATCTAACCTTTTTTCATGTAGTCTTGGGTTACATCCCTATATTTCATCTTTAAAATCAAGTCTCTATTGACTAACTCTTGCTACTTTTCTGACACTATTAGAATATTTGAGGGATAAGAGCCTTTATTTAAAATAAGGCGATGATCACCGCGTGGTTTTTCGCCTTTAAACAACACGAAAAAAACATATATTTTAATGTTTACAAAGCAATCATTGAATACAACCGACACGTCATTACTAGCGAATTTCCAATATAAAATTTTTAACTATTGCAATCTCCCTCATGAAATGTCTACAAATGCTATCTGTTAGAAATTAGGATAATTTTAATTAGTCTAAGTTCTTTTTAAGAAGCCAGAATGGAAACAATAATTATTGTGACAGACCTGGAAAAATGATGAAGTTGCTTACCTTGCAAGCAAGGAGGACGTCATTGATGCTACAATGATATATAAACCCTTGGGTAGAAGGGAAATTGGTCAGTGGGCCAAGATTGATCATGGGAAGGTGATGCAGGAATTCTTGAAGATAGCCAGAAGGACTTGGCGAGTAAGAGGTTCCTAGGAGAATAATTCTTGAAGATAGCCAGAAGGACTTGGCGAGTAAGAGCTTCCTGGGAGAATAATTCTTGGAGATAGCCAGACGTACTTCAAGTAAGAGCTTCCTGGGAGAATAATTCCTGGAGATAGCCAGAAGGACTTGGCGAGTAAGAGCTTCCAGGGAGAATAATTCTTGGAGATAGCCAGGACTTGGCGATTAGGAGCTTACTGGGAGAATAATTCTTGAAGATAGCCAGGACTTGGCGATTAGGAACTTACTGGGAGAATAATTCTTGGAGATAGCCAGAAGGACTTGGCGATTAGGAGCTTCCAGGGAGAATAATTCTTGGAGATAGCCAGGACTTGGCGATTAGGAGCTTACTGGGAGAATAATTCTTGAAGATAGCCAGGACTTGGCGATTAGGAGCTTACTGGGAGAATAATTCCTGGAGATAGCCAGAAAGACTTGGCGAGTGAGAGATTCCTGGGAGAATTGAGACTTCGGACCACCCTCCATAAGAATTGTAAACAGGGTGACCAAACTTCGTGTATAAACCTTGTAATTATTTCAGAGACAAGTCATTAAAGAAATAACGTAGAATCAGATCTGTGAATCACAACAAATAAGAGTCATTCTGGATTCTTAGTAATTAAGAAGATTAATATATTAGTATATAAGAGAATTAAGAGACATAGTCAAGTTGTATTAAATAATAAAGAACCATTAATTAGATAACTGAACCACTGATTTGAGTATATTGAAAATAAATAACTCAGGCAGTTTAGTGGAACTAATTCTAACATAACCATAACGGTGAAGATTAATTACTTGAGCACATTAAAAGAAAAATATTGTTGGCTCCTTTTTGTTGAGCTCCTACAGAAAATGCCAACGTGACAGCGCAAATAATTGTTCCTTGCTCACACTTAAATAAAACAATTTTAGAAAATTAGTAAATTATTTTTAAAATTAATACAACTGCCTACAACTGAAGTCGGACAAAATCATTTTTTCTGAGGTGATCAAAATTTGTGTATAGAGAAATAACAATTTTTGTTCTTGTCCAATCTGAAAGTTTTGGTCTCATCTGAACTGAACAGTGTACAAGAAAATCTGATTTTCGGTAAGATAATGGACTAAATCGTCATCAGTATTTTTGGCGAGTTTTGAGTCTTTAAGTATGTTCACTATTTCAATTCCACTTGCCGACTTTGGATTTTTTGCATTGTCAGGGTTAGGCTTGTACATATTGATCTGACAAAATAAAGTGGAATGTAATTTTATGTTTAATTTATCGTTATGATCAGTTCATAAAATAATACACTGTTTTCTTTTATGCTTATCCGTAAATTATAAAATCAAGAAAATTATAGGCAGTTAATTATAAATTTCATAGAGAATTTATTTGTTATTTATGTATTTAATTGTTTAAAACTATAAATGCCTTTTAAACAACGGCAAATATGTCATATTATTCAATTGGTTAATATTGTCATTAAATATAAATAGTTATACAATTCAATCTATTTAAGTAAGTGAAAATATCCATAAAGTGATTCGCGGGAGGGGGTTAAAACATGTAGAACTGGAATAAATTGAATTTTTAGCCTATCACCTTGATTTCTAATTGTGGCTGTATAACATACATTTTACCTTATAGAGAATAACAATTATACATGATAATATTTTCTTTAGTTTGGCTTAATAACACAATATCCCCTGAGGAGGTTTTAGCACAGCATTCAATGATTGTCAATCGTAAAATAAACTCTCTATGTCCACCCAAGCTGATGCCTATATCATGGTTAAATTGTGGAAATAAATATTTTGCCATGCAAAGCTAAATAATACGGGATTTTAGAAAAAATAAAAACCACGGGAGAAAAAAGTGTATCACTAGGAAGGGGGAGGGGCAGAGAGAGAGAGGGATGATTAGGTGAACGTTTGTTTCAGAGAAAGACAGAATACAAAAGTAGTGTAAATATGGAATAGCAAGAATAAAGAGTGAAGAGCCAACTGAGGGATGACGAGCAGCTAACTCCTCGGGATATTTTGCTATCACGTAAAGCCCCAGACTCGGCTCTTAATTAATGGGTTTTCTTTGTTTGCTTTGAAAATAGCAAATGTATTGCGAGGCCCGGGGCGGGGCGTTGAAGCGCACAAGCGCATCAGCCCCCTGGGGGAGAAGGGGGGAGGAACTGCCATTGTTTCAACCTTAGCAGACTACTCAATACTCTTCGTCAGTTCAAGCTTACGCCTGCATTTTGGAATGAGAAAAGTGGATTTACTAGCGGAGATAAAAAATGAGAATTTAATATGTTTTGATAAGTTTGTTTTCGAAATGAATGTGCATAGATTTACAAACTTCATCGTAGTTTTTTGTAATGTTTAATTAAAAAAGATGGTAGTGACAGATTTTAAATTCCAATATTAGTATTATTTGTCTTTAGAAGGATAGTGAAAATAGTTTAACATACTAGGAAGGCTTGGATTTTTATTTGAATTAAAATGGGGTAAAATCAGAAACAAAATGAACTTCCTTCCACTTCTTAAACACCTCGTTTTCAGACAGGCTTTAACAACATTTTTGAAGATCAGACTTTAGGAACTCTGTTGCCACAGACAGGCTTTTCCAATCCTGTTACCATAGATATTCTTAATGTTACCAAAATTGCTGTCGGACACTCTGTTTCTACAAAGAAACTTTACGTACTCTGTTACCAAGATGCCAAAGATATGTTTTTGCAAGCCACTTTCCCACACATGTTTTAACAACATTGTAGACGGACAGGAGTTTACAACTCTGTTGCCACAGACAGGCTTTTACAACAATAGTGGTGGGCAGGCTTTAGAAATATTGTTGTCACAGACATGTTTTTTCGATCCTGTTACCATAGACATACTTAATGTTAGCAACATTGTTGTCGGACACTCTGTCGCTATAGACATATTTTAGTTACCCTGGTGACAAAGATAGGATTTTGCAAGCCGGTTTCCCACACAGGTTTTGACAACATTGTAGACGGACAGACTTTAGCAAGCCTGTTGCTACAGATAAGCATTTACAATAATAGTGATAGGGCTATAGCAACTCTGTTGCCACAGACAATCTTTGACAACCCTGTTCGCACAGATAAGCATTTACAATAATAGTGATGGGGCTATAGCAACTCTGTTGCCACAGACAATCTTTGACAATCCTGTTGCCACATACGGACTTTAACATCAATGTTGACGGACAGGTTTTAGAAATCCGATTCTACAGACAGGCTTTGGTAATCCTGTTGCCACAGACAGGCTAACATTATTGATGACGGACATGTTTTAGCAACCCGATTACCACAGAGTTAGCAACCCTGTCACCATAAATATATTTTAGCAAGCCCGTGGCAATAAATAGATATTAGCAACTCTAAGTTAATAAATAGGTATTAGAAACCATGAAACCATGGATGGCTTAATGAAATACTGTTGCCACAGACATGTTTTAACAATCCTGTTGCCACAGATAAGCATTAGAAACCCAATTCCCAGAACAGACAACAACCTTATTGTCAACAAGCTAACATCGTTCGGCATACCATACTGCAACGAATCTTTTTTTTTTTTCTATTTCATAACACACACTTTTAGAATTTTCTACTTTAAAATCTATTTTGTGTGTAAGTGTGTGGCATTTTAATTCTTTGAAATCAGGAAATTATGCTAATGAACGTAATAATAGGAAGTCAAAGTATCCCGATGTATTTGTTATTAGATATGTTCTAATTTGTCGTTGTCATTATAAATAATGTTACTCATAGCCATTTACACCTTTAATACCAATTTTGTAAAATTTTTATATTAAACTTATGTATTGAAAATAACATATTACCAGGGAGTAGCCTAATTAAAACTTTATAAGGTAATAAATTTATTTAACGCACTAATGGTAATTTTTATTTATATCAAAACGTCCTAAAAATTAAATAAAATTCGTTAGTTTCGGATAATTTTAATTCTGATATGCCTTAATAAAATTTTAATAATGAATTTTAATTGGTTTCTCAAATAAAAGTTTCGAAATAAAACAAACCACTCTTGCACTGTGGTGACCCAGTTCTGTTTTGTAATTCGTACGCAGAATTGAAAACAACTGCAAATATTCTCATAAAGCTGAATGTTCATATTCATGTGCAGTAAAACAATTCGATTTGGAGACCAAGTAATACAGTAAAATAAAAAAATAAAAATCTCCTTTATTATTTACTCATTGAATATTAACATAGAATTTGTGATGTAGAGTATAATTTAATAATTTTTATTCAACATGGTACTCACCCAGTCCGATCCTACAAATTTAATAACCAAAAGTTTGGTTCTTGTGGGAAATGTTTAATTGTAATGGTATATCAAGGAAATTTATCCTGCATAGCTTGTTTGAAACCGTTATACAGATTACTACTCAGAATTATATATAGACTATCACTACTTAAGGGTAGACCTTAATGGGCCTCGTAGATTAGTATATATTAACAAGTCTCCCTCGCTACGCTCCACTTAATGTTTCGGCCCTATCGGGTCTCAAAGCTACACATATGTGAAGGTGCTTCCACTCGTTACGCTGGTGTCCATGACACGGCCCTGCCGAGTATCGTAACTGTCCAAGAATCATATATTCTTCGGAGGTTACGGTTAGAAATTACATTGTTGAGATAACTCACTACTTGTCATTACTATTACATGCAGAATTGAAATTTACAAATTTGTATTTAATTTACGGTGTTCCAATTTGAGTAACACAAGAGATATGAACAAAAAAATGTTTATATGACCGCCATTTTGTCATTTCTGATTTTACTGAATTTCAAGTACACCATAGTCGCAATTTCATGTTTCTATATTTAATTTTGTCTCCTCTGTCGTGCTTACGTACAGACGACAACGACGATGGACGGACAGACGGCATGTCGAAATCGGTTTTTCAGTAGTGACGTCATGAGACGTGAAGGTCAGTCAAAAAACCGACGTTGACATTTTTGACTTCGTTTACTGGGTAAGTAAAATTATGTAATTGTGTGTCAGTTTTTTGCGTGAATGTTACGATGTCCTGAAAGGACAAAAAAGAAGATTTTGAGATCATATCTGTTTGTCGTCTCTTGTCTGAGCGGTACTCTAGAGCCCAAAGAAATTAACAGATTTTGATCGAATGTTTACATATTTTGGTCATATATCAAGGTATTTATTATTATCTTTTACTTTTTTTTACAAATATGTATTATAGAAAAAGTTATGTTCTGGCTCAAAAAATCAATGTTAAGTTTTTGTGGATTTAAATTATTTAGACTACAAAAAAATTATTTTTAGAAAGATGTATGTCACCTGTGCAGTGTTTTACAGCCCAAAAGCGTGGACCGATTTTAATCAAATTTTGCTTGGGTTCATATTTTTACCATATCTCAATATTGTTTTTTTCTTCCTAATTTTTTTTATCGCCCAAAATTTGGGCGTATTGCCACATAATTAAATTTTTCTCAAAATCGGCTCTATCTTTTTAACAAGTACAACCTCAACCCAAACAAAACGGATTGTGAATTATCGGTAAAAAAGAAACAACAAAAACTGCCATGATGCTGTTTTAAAAGATGTAATATCTCAAAATCGGCTATAGCGATTTCGTTCAAAATTTAGTGAAATGTGGAGATTAATGACGGATCAAGAATAATAGGTTTGAAATAAAAATGAACTTAGGCTGTCGTCATTAAAACTTCCATTTTTAATCAAACACGTTTTATGCTGTGGACGCACAAGTTGAGTCCTATTTAACCTCAGTGCGATTAATTGAATTGTTGTCAAAAGAAGAATGAGGCGTGAAGATATGGAGCAATTAGTCTGGAAGATTTACTGGTTTGTTTATAGCAACGTCTAGTGTTTGTATACAGTGAAGAAGGGATGTGGTAAACCTTAAGACTTAGACAATACATCAAGTGTTTATAGGGCTTTCAATCTTCTAGGACAATTAGTCTATTATACGATAGCATGAGTTATGTTGTTTTTGTAGTGACACAAAGTTTTGCTGAAATCTGTAGATCGTGTGTATTTATTTCAATTTGTTCTGCTAATAGATATTTTAAAACGAAATAGACGATATAAAAAGAATCAAATATTCTGTTTTTGAACTATTGGGTAGTGATGGATTGTTCACATTATTGGTAAATTTTACAAAACATTTTGTATATAAAATTAACATACGACGTTTCGATATTATCGATCAACTCTTATTTTCAAATGCTAAAACTATAAGATTAGAAATATAGCCTAAAAATTGAGGACTATGTTAGTATTTTTACTACTAAAAATAAGTAAATAAATAAAGCTTGACTTGTGATTTTTTTAAAAATTAAAATTAATTATTATGTTATTCCAAATAAATTAATAAGTGATTAAGTTTGGTTATAATAGCTTTGGGGGTGGAGCTAATAAGTAGAAAAAACTCCAAAATTTATAAAAATATATAATTACAAAAGGTGTGAAGAAACTTGTAATATTTATCAAGTTTGAAATATTTATTTAAAATTTTATATTCAACTAATTCCCTGAATGCCTAAATACAGCCGAAATTTAGAATGTTTATTTTTTCACTCTCTTCAAAACCGGCAGTTTATTGTAACTTACTGGTGACGGAGAATAAATTGTTTTGTTCGATTTACAAAATGTTTCACAAAATTTCCTTTAACTTCTGATCCCATTCAATATTTTTTTATGATTTATAAATATAGAGTGTAAAAACAAATATGGAAACGTTTGGATTTCTCAGATTTTAACTTCTTATTGGAAAGATCTTGGTCTAAGGTTACCAGAAAATAGAAGTAATTTTACAGTATAACAAACACACAGAACACAATTCTCACAAAAAATACGCCTAAGTATTAGACGCGTTTCAACGACAAGGTCGTCCTCTTCAGTGATACACGAGCTACACCAATCAAACTATAACTGATTTGATCAAACTATATAACTGATCAAATCAGTTATAGTTTGATTGGTGTAGCTCGTGTATCACTGAAGAGGACGACCTTGTCGTTGAAACGCGTCTGATACTTAGGCGTATTTTTTGTGAGAATTGTGTTCTGTGTGTTTTATACCGTATAATTTTTCTCATAAGTCAAGCTCAACATTTAATAGAAATAATTTTGTTTTAATTAAGAGGGTGTTCCAAATTTTTCCTGAAAATTTTAAATGTAATGTTGTTATTATTTTTTGCTGTTTTGGGTAAAGCTTTAAAAATACATTTAAAGATTTAAACACAATAATTTCCTTACAATTTTTTACAATAATTTACGAAATAGTAATTACGAAAGAGGTATTATTGTTTGTTCCTTGTAAATCGAGATATTGTTATGAAATAATATATCAATAAAAATAATCATTTAGAACGTTCAACTAAACACAATGCTCACGTTAGGTTAGGTTAAGTTAGGTTAGATTAGGTTAGGTTAGGATTAGTGCTACAAATGAAAACATTAATCTTGTTCTACCGTACCTGTACTTAAATATAACCTTACCTGAGTAAATTTATACCTATCAGATGTTTTAATTGATTTCCTTCAGCTATTTGGCAGTGGCCAAGTCTAAAGTGTTAACCATTTTGTACGTGAACTAGAATTTTAGGCGTGACAAGCCCTGCAGTTCGCTTGATTTAAGTATCTACTAGTCAAACTCTTCTGGCTTTGTTTGATAAACGTAGTCTTACTAAAACCCCCCAAAAGGAATCATCGATGTAATTCATCGTCTTGGTCGGGCATTCGAGCTCTCCTTTTCGACCAATTCATCGATTAATGAAATTCTGGTACAGAAAGGTACGCACTATAAGAGTATAATGGCGTACCTTTGCTTTTTGCAGAAAGAAATCCTCCAAAGCGCTTTGCACAACATCTTGGTGTTTGTTTCAGTCCGTACAAACTTTGTTTCAGTTTACAAACTCGATTCGTGTTATCTTTCTAGTCTTCAGTTGTTGCATGTAGGCCTATATCGCCTCTTCAAGTTCACCATACAAGAATGCAGTTGATACATCAAACTGCATCAAATGTAAACTTGTTGCAATACTAACATTGATCGAATTGTATTCATTTTAGCTACCGGGCTAAAGGTTTCTTTGTAGTCAATACCATAATGTTGATTGAATCCTTTAAAAACCAACCTGGCCTTGTACTTATCAACACTTCCATCAGGGTTCATTTTGACTTTGTAAACCCACTTGCTAGGAATAAACGTATTTCCTTCTGCCAAAATTGTTAATTCCCAAGTTTGGTTTTCTTTTAAAAATTTAATCTCATTGTCTTTCTGCTTTCAGCCAAAAATCTGTTTTAGTTAGTTATTACTTTTAACGGTTTTATTTTGTTTCCTTTAGATTAAATAGGTAACACACGGAAAAACGCAATGCCATTGATTGGATTCGAACCTGCGTAACCTTAACAGTTTACTAGTCCTAACTGCAGCGATATAAGCTTAACTAAAACCAACTAAACAACTCCAGTGTATAAAAAAGAAATGTCTTATTTAAAAAAAAAAAATTTACTTTTATCTTTTACAAAATAATAATGGAAACTTGTACTCAACAAATTATTAGAATTGAAATATTTCACCTGCGAAAATATTGTTTCTTGTAAATGCCACTATTGGGAAGTAATCGTAAAAACTATCATCATTCTAATTTATATGAATATTTAAATAAGTAAAATCAACCCATGTGTTGAGAGTAACAGCTTTTTTATACTTTAGCAGACAGTTCGGGATTTTTTTTTTCTTTTATAAAATATTATTTATTATCACTGATTTTGGTTTTATAAATTAATCAAAACATATGTTTTATTTGAAAAAATAACATAAAAAACAAAGATCTAATATAACGAATGACAAAGTACGATTTACTTTAATAAATTACTACGAATAATTGACTTTCAATTTATTTTAAAGTAGCAAAAAATCTATTTAGAAAAAGAATAGAAGTGTTTTATAACTTTCACTTAGAACGAGAAAGAAAATGTCAGAATAAAATAGGAAAGATCTTTAAAGTATGACGGATTAATAAAGGAAGAAGAGTTTTTCAAAGTAAATTTAACTCCAAGTAAATGTAAAACACGAAGCAGCTTTATAAATATTCACAGGTTACTTTTAAAACTTACCTCTGAAAGTTTTTCACGTTCTGTAATTTATGCTTTACTTGTCATAATCTTGGATTTGCATTTTAAAATTTTTGCAGAAAATGTGGTGAAGTATGCAAATACAACACAATAAGTAAACTATGTTTTCATTTCATGTATTTCCCTATCATTGATTGTTTAACGTGGTTTTTAGTAGAGTTAAATATTTATAAAAGTGTTTATAAAATATTTTAAAAATTAATTTAAATTTCAACAGATTGTATTTTATGTTTTAATATGTAGTTTCCATCGCGATTGTACGACGAAATCCACACAGGATCAACTGAAACCAAGGACCTGATGATGACAGACAATAACTGTCGAAACCGTTAATCGTTTTGATTGTTCAACGAGATGAATAATCTATTAACTATTTTTTTGCAGAAAGTAATAAATTACACTTCATTCATATGATAACGAAATTTATTCTTTCTTTTACTTACATTACCTTGCTGTGTATTGTCAATTTCTTATGTGGTCTTTTACATTTACGTTTAGAAATAATCCTTACTAATTGTAGTGCAAGGCTGTGTAATAATATCTTCGTTTACTGCCCAAATGTAAGTAAATATAGGCTATTGGTTCAATTTTTATTTACAAATTTGTATTGCTTGTAATTCTAATAACATTTAGTAATTCTAACAATTATAATTTCTTTTTTAAAGCTAGCTAAGCAAAAAATTCTTTTTTTATGTTTAAAAAATTTTCTTTTTTTTAATTTTGAAAGAATACTAATTAGTACTAGGTAACTTATTATTGATGGAAGTGTTTATTAAAATAATGCGAAATTTGTCGATATATTTTATTGAATAGTTTTGGTTATATTTATATTTAAACAATTAGTTTGTGATTTTTTTGTTTTTAAAATTGTTAAAACTGTTAAATGCTTATCTTTTAAGAGAAGACTTTATTTTGATTATTATTTGATAGATATCGTCACCATCTGTACAGTAGTTTTTAAATGGAATGGTTTATTAGTAATTTTATGGTCATTTTTTGCAATTATTAAACAAATAATGAAAAAGCAAATAAAATGGTGAAAAAACAGTTCAATCATAACATAACACGAAAATGTAATAAAACACAATATTACCCTATTGTCATTTTTCATTTTATTGCAATGAAAAAGAGTTACTTTCAAAAATTAGGAGGACTCTACTTTATAAACATTTTTGATATTTTATAGTGGTTTCAAAATCTAATTCGCCTGATGGTTAGTATATATTTTTTACATGTTCCAAAGAACAGTTGGGAAAAAGCAAATTTTTCTAAATTAATTTCACTAAAACATGATTTTTTTTGTTGTCATACATTAATCTTTTAT
Source organism: Aphrophora alni (assembly GCA_963513935.1). NCBI lineage: Eukaryota > Metazoa > Arthropoda > Insecta > Hemiptera > Aphrophoridae > Aphrophora > Aphrophora alni. Next base: position 151,464,297 of record OY740766.1, read on the forward strand.
TCTAGAACCCGTTTCTAAACCTCTATTTAGAGGCATTTCGTAAATAATGTGTGCTTTTTGAATTATCCAAATATGATTTTGTTAACGAACAGTGGCTTAAGTTCCTATGATTATGATCAATCATACGTATATTTGATTTTTTTAGTTGAAATCTTTTAAAAGCCTAAACAATCGAATTAAAAAAAATTGAAGATTAAAAAAAGAAAAGAAAACCTTTTGCAACAAAAACCCTGTCAAATTGTAGAACATATTTCTTTTGTGTTTGTTTTGACTCGTAAACTATTGACTCGTAATGAGTTTGTACTAAAATAATTACTGTAAATATACGAAGTTGAACTGAAAGAATGTCAAAGGACGAAGTAAGGATCCTTCCTCCCAAGGACAAAGGCTAGGCGAGGGGAAGGGGGAAGGGATGACTTCCAGATTTGTTTACGCCGACGCCCGGGTGGCCCTGCGATGTTGCCAAGTCGACCATTTTAATCTTGCATTAGTATTCCATTTAGATCTTATTTCTGACTAAATATAAGTTAGAAACTATTGTTGTATTCACGTGAATAATTTGAAATATATTGCAGTTTTGATGTGAAGATAGGATGCAGCTTCTCATCTTAGCATACTCAAATACAAGTGGTATATTCGCACAATTAATTTAAAAGATATAAATTACACACCCATACATACATAAAACAAAAATGAAATCCCCGATAAAACTAATATGTTATTTATAGTCAACAACGGTTATTTTAAAACACAAAACCTGTAATAAATATTTTAATATTCCCTAAACTGTTTTAAGATCGTTTTGTGTAACATATAAAGTAAGATTGAAGAAACGACTTTCTGTATAAAATAATTGCGTTTTTAACCAAACCGCTGGATTTTTAGTTGCCAGAGTTATTAAAAAAAGTCTTTGTATATCAAACAAGAAGAAAACATTTTTTATGTTCAATCAAATTTATAAACTATTACAAATTTAAGCAAATATAAAATTATAATATTCTTCTGTAGGTGGAGATATGTAACTTTTAGAAATTTATTATAACATATGAATAAAATAAGAAAACAATAAACTAAACTAAATTTAATAAAGATAAAAAAATGCACAAAATAGATCAAATTTAAGCTATAATAATATGTTGCAAAATCTAAGGCTGCATCGTTGTTGATTTTTACCTTTTCTGATAATTCACTGACATTTTCGTGACGACTAGTTTTGATTGGTTAGTATTTCCATGCGAGAATGTTTGTGCAATGTTTTTGTACAATTTATTATATTTTAAACTTGTTGATCACTTTAAATTGTCAAGTAAGAGACCGAAGAGTCAAAAATCTCTTCCTGAAAAAAAAAATTGAAATATATTTAAAAATAAATATTGAGCTTAACTTGTGAGATAATATTCGATAGAATAAAACTCGAACACAAGATCTCACAAAAAAATACGTTGACTTAATCAAACGCGTTTCAACGACAAAGTCGCCATCCTCGGTGATACATGAGCTACACTAACTAAACTATAAATGTAATAGTTTTTAATTATATATGTATATAGTTTATAGTTATAGTTTAGTTATTGTAGCTCATGTATCACTGAGGATGGCGACTTTGTCGTTGAAACGCTTTCAATTAAGTAAACTAATTTTTGTAAGATCTTGTGTTCGAGTTTTATTTTATGGACAAATATATTGTTTAAAAACTCTCAGAAATTTAAACATTCCCTATTAAAAAACAACATTTTATAGGAAAATTCATTAGTCTACGAACAATGGCAGTTTTAAGTTTTAGACGTATAAAGAGAAAAAATTTAAGGGTGATATAAACGCATTAAAGATATATTTCCTGATTAAACTATTCATGACATTTAACACGTTTTTTGAAGCACTTTATCTAAAAATTAGCACGAACATACAACTATTAACGAAAACTCGTCAGATTTTTTGTGAACGTGAAACGACTTTTCCAAAAGTGACACGGACATGTTCGCTATAAATTATTGTTAGTGAGTGAAATATAATGAGTTTGACTAGGGATGTCAGTGTGTTTTGTAAATATAGGGACCTCCGCGTCGACTTCAAGTGGAGATCTGTTTTGAATCTTTAGTGCAATAAATTACAGACTCTATATAAGAGACTGGGTGTCCTAGTCAAGGCATTGGGCGTCTATCTTTGCTTGCTAAGGTGGAAGTATTTAATATTATGTCCAAACAGGCTACAGATATTCTTCAAAAGCAACCCCAACAAAGGCATTGCCTCTGGGGTGCTTAATTTATTTTACAAACATTAAAATTAACTGTTGACGTGTAAGTAATTATAGTTTTTTTTTAATGTTATTATTACTGAAGTTTATTTTTTAAGTTTTATATGTATCATATTATTTTCATTTTTATATGTATTATTGAAGTGTACTGTTGTTTTTGTTTGTGAAATAAATATTTCCATTAAAAAAAAAAAAAAAAAGAAAGAAAAAAGATAATTACGTGTTGTGGGAAAGTTTCCCTAAAACAACGATTTGTTTCAAACTTCGATAAAGTTTGCAATTATATAAACAGTTTTCTATTTATTTTTAGAACAAAGGAATTACATTAAAAAAAAATTATATGGAAAACTTTTGATGACATAGTGACAGGGAGTCAAACTATGACAATTTAATTAATTGTAGAATGGTGAATGACAGGTAGCCTATGCAGTTTTGATGTTTACACCTTAAAAACTCCCTGGCTGTTGAATTATTCTGCCTTTGTAAATTAAAACATAAAGGATCATGGAATTCCAGTCAATTTTGGTATAAATATTTTCAATATATTAATTACAAAAAACAATTAATTTATTCAATCTGATTTTTAGTAAACAAAATCCTATGTCGTCAATTGAGTTCACCCTTCACTGGATGAATTCGATTTTGTAACAGACGATTCTGATTAAAAAAAGTTGATGACGTCATCATGGTACTTACCCTACCCCATTAATCAATGTAATACAAGCAGATCTTCTAAATGTAACGCTAAGATGATTTTTTTGCACATACTGTAGTAGAAAATATTAAATTGTTGTGTTAAGGTGTCTTACTCAGGATTGTGAGTTTGATTAAAATAGTTGTTAACGTAAGTTTTCTTTCTTGGCATCGCCCAGGCTCTAAAGGGCATTCATTGTAGATGTGTAAATATGAAACAAGTTTCGATTAATAATTTAAAACACTGAAACCCCTACCACAAGTTTTGTACAATAACACACACAGATTAACTAAAATAAAATATTAATTTGGCCTATCTTATTATTGTTCCGTGATTTACATTTCGATTACCATCATCGGAAGGATCTGAAATAATGGTGTCGTGCCATCTCGGCCAGGTGCTCTCATCCAAGTGCCGTCTTATCCAGATTCCACGGACGTAGAGGCGGTTAATTCTTTACCCGCCAACTAGTGCCATCTCGTGCAAAAACCTATGCTATTGTTTACTTGACAGGTCTACAAAAACTATTGGAACGTTTGTAATAGCCTACCTTTATAATTTTATAAAATTCTTATTATTTATAAAATTTCGAGTCTTCCATATTTTCTAGCTTCATACTATTTAAACGACCCTAAATGCTCTATGCGTTTTATATCAAAATGCTATAAATCATGTACAATCATGTTAAAATTCGCCTTGTATGTAATACAGGGAGAAAACTAATCTTCTTGCGAGTGCTCCTTACCTAGGTTCCAGGTTGCGCAGTTCAACAACAGTCTGTTCTAATGTTCCACCTCAAGGTTTGTAGAATATGAAGCCGTTTGTATATTAACAGAATTATTTGACATAAATTACAAATAAAATCTGAAAATATTCAAAGCGGCCGTTAAGTTAGGTTAGGTTAGGTGAATCAACTGTAAAACTGCACTGGACGAGATGGTACTTTTTTCTAGGAAATTGGATGTTGGATGAGATAGCACTACATCGAAATAATACTCGAGTACATCAGGGAACTATAACAACACAGACAAAATAAGTATTTTATTTTAGTTTATTAAATTTGTGTGTCTGTGTTAACACTTGTTAGTGTTGTGTAGTGATAAATGTTTTGAAAAATTATTTAAAATATTTTGACATCCTCTCATGAGCAACTTTCTCACCTGAAGATCAATGCAAATGTCGGCTGAAATTGCGATAGTGTTAAATCACCACAATTGGATCATTTCATTTGATGAACAAACAGCAGGTATTTATTAACCTATTGACTAATTAGTGAGACTAAAAATGCTTGTTTTTGATGCCTAGTGACATCAACTAAATGTAATTGAAAAAATGATAACTTGTTTTACTGCCTAAGTATATGAATTAAAAATTGCTTGTGCTAATGGCCTTAAAAAATATATAATCCTAAAAATGCAAAGGTATGTATCAGAATTTCATGGGGGCTATTTTTGTCAGATCTTAGTGTTGTATTATAATTATGTTTATTGGTTCAATGTGTAACAATGGAGTAAGACTGATGTTCACACTTGAATTTTCATATATTTTAACAACATAGACAAAATAAATATTTTATTTTAGTTTATTTGTGTGTCTGTGTTATTGTATCAAACTTGTGGTAAAGTTTTCAGTGTTTTAAATTGTTCACATTCATCGTGCTCATTGAAGTCTCCAGTAACTTCGCTCTTGTAGGTGACTGTCCTGCCGGATCTTGTAAATAGGTATAACGCATATCACATTTTCATGCGAGATCAAAGTTCTAAATTACACTTTTGACAGTAACTTCGCTATTTTTCGACGTAGAGAGAGGTAATTGTAATTGTGTGTCACTAATTTCTTGACTTCGGCTAGACCATAACGGGACTAGTAGATGTTGTAACGATATCATAATCGTCATAATAAAGATTTTATCCAGGTAAACGTTGTTGTTTAATGAGTATTAAACATATAATTGATATGTTAGCATCATAAATGTGTATAATGTGTAGGCCTATATTCTAAAAAGTCTCCACTCGCTTCGCTCGTTTCAATGTAGCCCAATCTGTTCATGTGTGAAGTAGCTTCCATTCGCTACGTTCTTATGGTCCTGCAGGATCTAATAACTACACTATACGAATATCACATTTTTGGGGTGGTCAGAGTTTGAAATTATATTTTTGACAATAACTTCGCTATTTGTCGTCGTAGTGAGATAAGAGTCTTATATAATAGGAAAGTTTGTTTAAAACTGTTGTTACAAAGGTTTTCTGAACCTCGTAATTGTGTGTCATTACATTCTTGACTTCGACTAGGCCATAACGGGCCTTAGTAGATGTGTAGTTTTACCTAAAAATTTCTGAGGTTACTTTTTAAGTTTTTTGTAACTTTTGTACTTATCGAATAAAATAGCGGTCACACCTCTTTCAAACACCGTATGTATAATTTAAAGGAAAACTAATTACGGTTAGAATTCTAAAAATGGTAGGAATCACATTCTTTTGTAAGGATTTGTTTAGTGGCGATTTGAAGGACTAGTTTTATTACTTAACTGTAATCAACAATATTTTCTGATCACAAAGACAACCTACGAGTATATTACTTTCGAAAATGTGACTGCTTCTAAATTACAAAACTTTGAACAACTAAATTAGGAAATGAAGTGATTCTATGGAGCAGTTGCGTTTTAATTCCGACTAAAACATAACTGAATTCTATAGATTAGTAAAAGAACCTAACACACGCCACTTTCATAACAAATAGAAATTTTCTATGGCTAATACATACATTTTATAAAGTATTTTTTATAAGCCTTTTTATATTATAATTATAACAAATAAACATTTTTGATATTTTATAGTGGTTTCAAAATCTAATTCGCCTGATGGTTAGTATATATTTTTTAAAGTTATCCAAAAGATTGGGAAAAGAAAATTTTCAGAACCTGTATTTAGAAAATATATAAATATATAGGTCAGTTACATACATGTACAGCCGTAGAACATAGGGGTAAAAAGAAGAGTTAAAAATTAAAAATTAAAATACGGCTCCATTTTCGTTGTAGAGTTTGATTGTATGGTATTAGAAAACTTGCATACAATGAAGAAGATGTAATAAGATGAACTCTCCACATCTTGAGTAAAGAAGAGTGACATCTATCAACTTTTAGAACCAGGTGGTGAAGATCGCGTTCAATTATAACAAACAAAAATTGATTGTAGGTGTATCTAATATGGTAGGTGTAAATTAATTTATTACTGTATCTATTAATATAGTTAATTACCTTAGAGGTTGTCCTCAGTCCGTATTATAGTTATGGCTACAGCGCTGTTTCGCCGAACACTGTCGACTTCGTCAGGCCCAAGATATATATAGGACAAACAGGGCGCTCTTTCAAGACTAGATTCAAGGAACATTTACCTAGCAATAAAAAACAACAACAGACAGACAAAAATTGTGTGTTCAAATTATGCTGAACACCTAATTAACGAGGACCACACTTACACGGACATAAACACAAATTTGCAAATATTACACGAAACCAATAAAGGCACAACAATGGATATATTAGAAGAATTCCAAATATATACAGAATATAATAACAACCCAGACAACATGTTAAATTACAAACTGAACTTTTCTTCCAACCTTATATATGATATAATAACCAAAATTGAAATTAAATAAACACAGCAAACATGTCTATATTTCATTTCAACTAAACTTAATTACCAGTATCATACTGATAACTGCTGTATACATCCAGTACCACACCTGCAGCTGGACAAGTAAGACCTTATAATGTGGCCACAAACAATTTAATTATTTATGTACGACGAGTCATACTCTGATTTTATATGTGTTAGTGTTGTGTTGTGTTACGTGTTTATGTGTTAGTGCGGGCCTGACGAAGCCGACAGTGTTCGGCGAAACAGCGCCATAGCCATAACTATAAAACGGACTGAGGACAACCTCTAAGGTAATTAACTATATTAATAGATACAGTAATAAATTAATTGACAACTACCATATTAGATACATCTACCATTAATTTTTGTTTGTTATAATTGAACTCGATCTTCACCACCTGGTTCTAAAAATTGATAGATGTCACTTTTCTTTACTCAAGATGTGGAGAGTTCATCTTATTACATGTTCTTTATTGTATGCAAGTTTTCTAATACCATACAATCAAACTCTAAAACGAAAATGGAGCCGTATTTTGATTTTTAATTTCTAACTCTTCTTTTTAACCCTATGTTCTACGGCTGTACATGTATGTAACTGACCTATATATTTATATATTTTCTAAATACACGTTCTGAAAATTTTCTTTTCCTAAACTTTTGGATAACTTTACACTCTAATTTATGGGAAACTGAATATTGTTAATGATGTATCATACAAATAGAAACGTTAAATTTTGCGTTTTAATAAGAGTTTTTCATTGTTAAATTTGGCAACCCTAATAGGACAACAAAAGCACAAAAGTTAGATACCTGTTAAAAACAAATATTTACTGTTATTTCAGGGCGGAACAATAATATTAGATGTTTAATAAACAAAACGGCAGCCAAGATTACGAGCTATATGTTATCTCAACCTTGGGATATGACGTCATTGTATTCATCGTCACATGTGAACAGTTTACGTTAATGAATACGCCATCTTCATTCAAAAACTTGAAGAATGTTTTGTTTAATATTTCCCCCATCAACAAATAAATGGTTCATGATGAGTGTTGAAGCAAATAATCAAATACAGTCCCATTCCTCTTTTTAGAAAAGAACTGTATAAATCAATCAAATGCGTTAAACTTTTTATAGAGTTGAATTATATATTTTTATCCTTATTTACTAACAGATTCAGTTTTATAAATTAGTTTGAACCAATAATCTATATAGACTTCTAAATTTAATTGAATTTTCTGAAATATAGTCTCAAAATTAAACTACACTAATACTCAGAAACGACAGGTTGCCTACTAAAGTTTCTCCTTCAAGTGTTCACGGAGAACTTCAATTTCGTGTAAATGTTAAAATTTGGAATTGAAGATATTTTAACCATGTCATTTTGGTAAAATATGAATTCTGTATTTCACAACTCAAGAGCATATTTACTCAAAGTAAAAAATGTTTAATAGAAATTAGAAAAATGTGTAATTTTAATATTTTAAAACTCTTTGATTATCTTCAAAATTTTAATCCAAATTTGACTGATAAGACTGCTTCTGAAGAGATGGAAATAGCTGTCAGAAATAAATAAAAAGCAGTAGGCGGGTAGTGGAATAAATTACAGTTACCTCAGCCATAATGACAAGGTTTGTCATAAAATGACGGGAGGAAAGTAAGTTTCTTCAGTTAATTAAAAGTTGACCGACGTCATTTAGAAATTGGTGTCGTTCAAAATCTCATTACTCTTTAGTTTCTATATGAAAGCTTGTTGCAGTAGTTTTGTCTTCTAAAAGAGGATAGTTTAGGATGATACAACAGAAATAATATATATTTGATAATATTTGTTGTTGTTTAACCGAACCTCAAACTGATTGTACGGTTTTAAATGAAGCCGTTAATAAATTTCTTCTAAAAAAATGTTAAAATGGTTCGAACTTTTAATAAATAGCTGATTTGTAAGGGGTACTAAGGATCGAAGTGTCAATTAAAACTTTTGAATCAGATATAAAATTAAATTCTGTTTCGTTACGAAACGCCGATTTGTGCCGTTCTTCTTATGTGCAAAAAATCACGATGATCAGAAATAATTTCCCTAATACAGAGTTAGTTACATTATTACGATTTCAACCTTATGCTTGTAACGATTTCACTGGTTGGACACCGGAATCTTGCTCGCAATCTTTTAGGATTATTGTTTTGATTGAGATGCCATTGACCAGCTGTGGCTGGAGCTGAAGGATAAGCCTATGATGTAAGAGATAGGCTTCCGCTTCAACACGTCTGTGATGTCCCGACAGCTCGACTGGACTAACTGAGTGTGCTCTGACAAAATGTCTTGTAAGTTTTCTAAATTATTATGTCTTGGTGGATTTCGAAAAACATTCCTCGGTTTGTCGGGAAGGCCGAAATAAAAATGTGTCGCACCGTATAAATATATATTTTTAAATCGTTAGTTCGTAATATGCGAATCTCACCTATATATTCAGTTGAGTTTGTGTAAGTTACTTTTAACAATTAAATGTAATTCCTTAATAGCTGGTTATATGGAATGGTTGTTTGGTGGCTGGAAATAGGACCTCTAGGGATTGAGCAAACAAGTTTTCCTGCAGAACAGCTATTCATAGGTTAGCATAACCGTAATCCTGGTATTAAATAATTAGTTTGACTTCAAGCAACTGCAACGCGTTGAAAGAGACCCTGGTTTCAATCATGTTAAGACTTTTGATGTCTGTTTAATGTGTATTCAAGAAATATTGGTGTTACCAAAGAATAATTATTCTGAAAGTGTGCTTTTTAGTTGATTTCACTCCATGGCACTACTGTCTTTGAAGAGTTTTCTCTTCTTCAAGGATTCTGTTGCATTTGTTTCATATATTGCTTTCATACACCAGCCACTCACGCCCTTACTTCTTAAATTGCTTTACACTTATCCAACCGTTGTCTTTCGACAATTTTCTTCCCTTATCATCTTCTTCACATAGTTTTAGCTTCTTTCGTCCTTTCTGTGTGCAGCATTCAATGTTACTTCAGCTTTATCCAATCTACATTGTAGAGAGCTATAATTTGCCCTTATTTTTCAATCATCCTCTCACATAAATTACTGTACTATATATATTATTTCAATCTTTTCTCCTTGACTTTTTTTCTTATTCGTATGCCTATGATTCGGATCCATACAATACTAGAATTTTTACATAATTAAACTTTTTTTTTTTCATTGATGCTAAAATAAACGTGATTCTTTGGCTTTACAAGGGATTAAGGTATAGGCATATTTCTTATCCAGAATGTAATCCATATAACAGAACACTTTTATACTCATATTTCATTATTATATATGTAATAAATGCATATGATTATATATATATTACCCTATCTACATATAAATATTACAATATTTAATTAGATTGAATTGTATTGTAAATAAATCGTAAACAATTTATCGAACAAAACATCGAAAAAGTTTACACACACCGAGTATAAAGTAACTATGGTTGATTGGACACTAGTCACAGCTTACTTAACTAGAGTGGAGAATTTCTTGAAGACATTTCAAAGGTCAAAGAGTGGATGCTGTTAAAACAGTCTACGATCGCGATAATTCATTGAGCTTTGGCCAAGAGCCCTAAACGTGAAACTTTCCAGCTGCTACTCCCCGATATCTCAAACTTCCCAACTTTTCTGTTTTTAAGTAGATATAACTTTGACAGGGAAGAATAATTACGTGTTTCTGATTTAGGTTAAATCAATAAAATGTTAGTTTATATTAAAGAGTAAATAACCTAGGCCAACTACTCCTTTCATCATGGTATGTTTAGTTCACGGGTTCATGCCAGATCTGGTGTTGTGTTTATACATCATCCAAGGAGCATGCTGTGTAGCAGAGCAGTGCTCGGTAAGACGATAGCAACGTATCATTAAGAAATGGGGCTATAAATAAACCGAAGTCTTATTTCAAAATTACGTAATTTTGTCGGTTTTTATAACGTTCACGTCGGTTTTTAAATAAATTGAGGGGAAATGGAAACAGTTTAAATAGAAAAATGGTTCAATGTGTTATTTATTATTGTGTCTCGACGTAAGTGTCGTTAACATATTATACTGTAGAGGCAACGATTTTTAGTAAATTTATTAAACTACACCTGCATGGTATTTATTACATATTTTTCCATCATTTTAAGCTATATCTCCGTATTTTTAAAGAAGGAAGATAATAAGGAATAAAAAAATAACATCCACATTCACATCTATTTCCACACTCACCGGTATTTGTGAGGTATTTGTTATCTTTATTTTGTTTTTGTTTCCAATGTAGTAACACCAAAAAGCTTGGGTTGTTGCTTGTCCTGTCAGCATAATAATACACTGTGTCAGCGACACAATTTTAACTTGACAGCGGAGCGAAATTACCCCTCCCAAATGGTTTGTTGTTGGTTTGCGTGGCATCGGCTGTGTTGATCATTGCATACAAATGAAAACTACGAATAAAATATCTTTTGCCCCCTCCCTTCCTCCTTGAGGTAAAACATTCAGTGCACTGCGCTATGGAATGACGAATTTGAACCAAGGTTAAATCTATTGTTGTTCTTGAGTTTTCTCCAATACCACTCGCCTTCCCTGGAACAGCTGTTTTCTGAAATTATGTAAATGCATATAATAGAAAATGACATGAAAGGGTTTTTATTGAATTTCAACTTGAATAAGTTATAGCCTACATAGTTTTCAGAATTAAACCATACTTTCTATTGTATTTTTGTGCTAGACAAATTTTGATTGACTATAATATTTTCATTAGTTTTTTTTATTTTTTATATAAGATTAATTATATTTTCCTCCCTTTTTATCATATCATCATTGACTATTGAAGAAGTATCAAAAAATAATAAAATATGTTTAAATATTATTTGTAAAGTGGTATTTGATAATATTAAATAATCTCATTCAATAAATTGTTCATGGTTGTGTAAACCTTGTTTAAGAAAAAAAAAAAGCGTTCAAATTGCAGTTGTAACTCATTTCGGAGTATTTATCGTGTCAAACCATTGAGTCATTGTTATTAATTAGAGTAGTAGTGAGATGTTCAGTATCAACTAAAATATTTGCTAATCCTCTGCATTCCTTAAGCGTTCATTCTCACCGCAGTGTTACTGCATATGCAATAGTGCAAAAACTTGTGTTTATTTAACTTGGCTTCAATTTCCTATAAAATTACAAACTATACAAAATTTAGAATTTGTTATATTATTTAATTTTATATGAACTGGTATCATATAGAAATCTTGAGCAACATCACTTTTGGATAATCTAACCTCAAATTGTGATATATTTGCCTGCTGTTTCACAATATTTAAAATACAAGTCATATAAAAAGTTTTAAATTGTATATACGAGATAGTTACTCTTTGTCACACAATCAATTAGAGTTTAAAAAAAAGGACTGTATGAAATTATATAGGCTCAGGTTAGGTTAGGTTGTTCAAATAAATGTTTCACACTGATCTAGGACAGACCTAACCTATTTATGCGTTGAACTATCAAAAGCTGATAAACTGAATTAGCTGTTATGAATGTGTATTATTGTATTGGTTGCCATTCTAACTGAATTTGTATGTAAACTTCCACTATATATAGGGTGGATGGTGAACAATGTACCAAAAAAAATCTGGGTGATAGTATAGGTACTTCAAAAAAATTGACAAGAGTAACCCCCATCATATTTAGAGATATTTTCCTGTTTTTTTATAAAAAAAGTGACTTTTCAGTTAAAAATTATATTTTCTCACTTTATTTTTATAAATAGAGACTGTGACAACATGAATTTTATTTATTGTTTGTGTAATAGAAAAACACGTAGAGCTGAGGAAGATGTCGACTACGAAATGCTGCGGTGTATTTGAAAAGGATACATCAAAAGTCACAGAAACTGCTTGCTAGACACATCATTATTTGACCTTACTTAACCTAACCTAACCTAAGCTAACCTCACCTTGACAATTATTATTCTGACAATGTTGACTTTTTTCCTTTTGTAGAGAGTTGTTGATGACTAATTCCCCAAAAGTTCAGAAGTTATCAATAAAAAGGTAAACAATTCTCTATGATGCTGTTAAAAAAATGTCTAACTTCTCAAAATCTGGTCTACAGATTTCAATAAAATTACTGTTAAATAGGAAGAATAATAACTCAATCCAATGTACCAAATTGCAACTAAAAGAAAATTACAGTTTGGTAATAATTGGCAAGAGAAAAAAAAAATTAATCTTCTCTACATCAACAATTATTACAAACAATATTACCAAACTAAATTGATGAGTATTAATTTATATAAAAAAAAATGTATAAAGACTATAATTGACCACTATTGAGTGTCAATTAGAGAACCAAAATCTAAAATGCCTTCATATTTAAATCACGACTTTGACTTTCTGACGCAATAATATTCTATGAACGAAAAAGTAAATTAGTAATTCTCTAATACCGTTGGAAAGCTTATGAAAAGCAGTAAAATTTGAACTTATATAGGTGGCGTCTTTTGTTTGTTTAAAATTTAAACTTTAACAAAAATATAAAAACATTAACTTTTTTTATGTTTGGGGCTTGTAAATAATACATATTTTGAGTTTTAAAAACGATATTGGTTCCGTCTTATAGAAAAATTAATGTAGTTTTTTGGAAAAGTACTTTTTCACTTTACTTGGTAGGTGAAAAATAAAGTGAGAAAATACACTTTAACTGAAAAGTTACATTTTCCTAAAATTTGACACAGAAAATTTTATATTTTGGACACTAAATGATGTAGAATGGGTTTTACTATAGTCAATTGTTTTTGGAAATGAAGTGTAGGCTACTATCACCATAATTTGTTTGGCATATTGTCTACCATTAACCCTGCATTGTCTATTTTTCATTTTTAAAGCAATGAAATAGATTTAAAAAAAAAACTATTTTGTAATGACACATTTGTCCGTAGAGAATTTTTACTTTTTTTTAATCATTAAAATTGGTCAGTTTTAAGCTGCTAGCGAATTAGGAGAAGAAAACGCCTTCTGCTTATAATATATACTTTGTGATATTTTTTTTTATACAAATGCAAGACAAAGTTATTTTTAGGCGTTTCAATTTAAACAGTAATATTTCTCAAAGGGTTAAAATCGACGTTGTTGACATTTAGTTACTCTTATAAAAAAAAAGTAATTTTTTGTAGTTATCGAAAACTCTCGGTTAAATTCCAAACAATTTTTAGTTTGCGGAATTATTTATGTGAAGTTATCAAATAAAATATATAGTTATTTACAGATTATATTGCAAATTATGTTTTTCTGTTTTGTTTAACGGTTTTCTGATCTTGATCCCAGCCTTCCACTTCATTTTCAGCAGAAATCAATTTCTTCAGTTAATAAATTCTGTATCTATCGAACACCAACTAGATGTTTCTATGAATTAGTATCCAATTTTCCTAATTTGTACTCCCTTAAGAATCTATATCTGTAAAAACAAAACTAAGTATACTCTTTGCTAGGACTGTACTAGGAGGTTGCAGCCGTTCTGTTAGGTTGCCAAACAGTCAGGTGGCCCCTGTCAGATGTCAGACACTGACATTCCGTCAGCCTCATGCCTCCATATCGCCTTGACATTATTTTCAAAATTAATGAAGTTTTAATACTGGTACAATGATTATGTCTTTGTAAGAAATTATTTTGTATTAGTTACATATTGTGTAACGGATTTCATGCCGAGGTTTATATTCTAGAAGATCTACGGGGTAAAGAAATTGGATCAGATTACTTAAATATAATATTTGTTTACCGTTACAATACATCAATGCTTATTTTATAAAGTAGATTTTTAAGTAATCAGTTATAGATATATTTTAATTTGTTTTTGTTTTTTTATATTTAGACAATGTAAAACAAATTTTGACTAAATTTTAAAAAAATAGAAATTACTTACGCCGTGTGTAGAATGATGATGGTAAATTAATGTGTCCATTCTATAGTTTCATTTTCTTTTAACTAATTGTAAAAAATTGGTAGACTAAACATCGAGATCATTATAATTGGTATCTACAAGGAGAATGCCACCCTTAATAATTGCACCGTAAAATCACCAACTGTGAGTATTGTTTTGTTCAAATGTACAGTAAGTTATTGGTATGTTATTATTTACTATAGTTTCTTGGTTTATAAATACCGTTGTGTGTCTAATCAAGCGCTATACTATTAACTACAATTTGTTTACACGAACGGTTAAAATGGATTAAAACTCTCTGTTGCACACAACCAATTGTAAAAATGAAACCAATTTTTTATCAATTATAAACGGAACCAAAACAAATTGGTTCTATGGAACAGAGAGTTTTAATATTTATTCTAACAGTTCTTATAAACATTGTGGTTAATGGCATAGCGCTCGATTACACACACAACGGTATTTATAGATCAAGAAATGATAGTAAATAATAACATACCAATACTTTACTGTACATTTGAACAAAACACCAATCATAGTTAGGGTGGCTTGCTCCTTGTATATTGTATCACAGTTGTAGTAAATATTATTCTGCATTTATCAATATATACACACACTCAGGAATGCTGACTACCGAAATCAAACAGAATTATCTTAACCGAATTACAAACTATCTTTATCTCTACAAACTGGTATGCCTAATTGGTTTGAAGCGTAAATAATCTGAGTACTGCTTATATTTTACTCTAATAAATACTATTATATTCAAATTACAAAACACTTATACCAAATTTAGAGGACAGAAAACAGTTTAACAGTTAATTTAAATAATAATTTATTTGATAATTTTATAACTATCAAAATTGGCAAATTCTAAGAAATGAAATTATTAAAACAAGTTTTTTAAGTATTTTTTGAACAGGAAAAATTTTGTAGAAAACATTTTAAATATCATTTTGCGTTTATAGTTTTTACGATTGTTATGATTATTTCACACCCATTATATTAATATTTCGGAGTTCACGCTTTCTTCCCTAGGAATGTTTAATTCTTTTGAGTGACGGCAGTTTTCAAATGGTAATTTAAATTATAAAAGTTTTGTTGACTACATATACATCGTTCAGCCTAGAACCTTATTCCTGAATTTCATAACTATTGGCGTAGGGTTTTGTCTGTATCTATGTAATAATATTCACAAATAGACGAAATGCCAGATGGTCCAGTTGAAACAGGACCTTGCATAGCTCGATCTTAAAACCAGTGTGACCAACAGAAATCTTAAGATTAATTTTCCTTTTTGGTAAAGATCAGAAATTTAAAGGTAGAGAATGACAATAAAATGGATGTCGGCCTATATAATATAAATATCTATATAAAGAACCGAATTAATGTAATGTCCACTATTTCGTGACTACAGTAAAACGATGATATATGTTAAAAGTGTTAGGTTCCTTCTCTCTGTGGAGAAATTAAAACCATATTAATTAATCCAATAACAGCATTCAAAAATCTTAAGAGGAACGTTCATTAAAATATCTAATGATAGGAACAACAAACAATTTTAAAATTAGAAAACTTCCTTCACTTTTACCATACGGTTCGATGTTATTTTCCATAATTAGCCTATTTATTTCTAATTTTCGATTTCCGGTAAAAAGAAGTTCCCTTTCCATCTTATTCCTGTAAATCTTTGATGTCAACCAAATTGAAGGCTTATTCCGGAAACTGTAAAACAATCAATTCCAAGCAATGTAAGCATATTTACTGGAACAGTGTTTGTTGTCCCAGGAACTCTGTGTATTTTATGGCCATGACGCACGCCGCACCTCCTGGTGTTTATTAATCATATCCAGTGTCATTTTTGTCACAGGAAGTTGGATTTTATTTATTTATTTCATCTTCCTTACACTTTCATCTCCGATCCTATTGAACCTGTGGACAATTAAACAATCATTCCGTATATCTGATGTGTAATTGGGGATTATTAGCCTAATGCAAACATACATATCCAGTTAAAACGAGGGTTTTTCTATTAAAAATAATAAATAATTAAACGTATTCTTTTAGACACTTTACATCAGTGAATTTAGTATGTTGAACATATTTTGGGCATAGCTATTTCGTTCATTATTACCACAACCCATATTTGAGGTAGCTTTCACAAGATTAAAATTAAAAATTATCTCTAACGATATTGATAAAATTTTCAACGGAGATAATCCAAATAATTAGTTACCATCTCAACAAATTCCGGGTCTAGAGTTATAGGTAAAAAATAAACAATAAACACCTATTATATAAATTTCTCAAAAACGGCTTTACCGGTTTCATTAAATTTTTTTGAAATGACCAGTATGCCAAATATAATGTAAACAAACGTTACATTTTTAAGAATAGTTGTAAAACATTAGTATTGACCATTGTCTTTGAAAATTAGATTTCAATCAAATAGGAACTCTTATAGGAGCTTATAGGAACTCTTATAGGATGACTATTGTAGGCTAAGAAATATCTTACAAAATATAAACAAACATTAATCCGTAAAAAGTTGAGAAGCAACCTTAAACCAATTAAACTCCCATAAGAAATACACGGGGAAAACTTGTAGACTGTTGTATGGGTTGGGGAGCCAAGTGGACATCCACTCCAAACATCTCCTCAGATACCTACTCTTCATCATATTGTTTTGAAGTCTATCCTGTGATCTGCATTACTTCCCACTCCCATCCTGGTGAATCTTTCTTTATCTATTCTCGCAACTTCTGTATCATCATACCCTCACTTTTGTTCTGTTACTTCTATTCAGTCCAATTCTAAAGAGTAAAGGGGCCCATTCTGGTGGGATGAATTGCGTCAAGTAAAAGGTATAGCATAGGCAACCTTTGGGATAGTAGGTATCTTCACACAGTATTTAGGCTAATTCGCGAGTATTTAGACACAACTGTTCGCTAGAATAACATGGACAGAGAATTGAATAATAATAACCTAGTGGCGGGATGTCACCGCAACTCATCGTGCTGATGAAATAGAGCATACCTTCCGTGACGACTATCAGCATGGGAAGTCCTCCGCTGCCTCGACAACGCTGAGATAACAAACCTACTAGAGAGAGTTCAATCAGAAGAAGTCACATTCCTGATAGAAATACCACCCGTCAAAGAGAAGAAGACAGTCCGGAAAGTCCTCAGAACCCTGGAAAAATGAACACCCTAATCTAACCTAACCTAACCTAACCTAACCTAGTGGCGAGATTGTCACCTCAACTCATCGTGCTGATGAAATAGAGCTTACCTTCCGTGGCGACTAGCAGCATGGGAAGTCCTCCGCTGCCTCGACAACGCTGAGATAACAAACCTACTAGAGAAAGTTCAATCAGAAGAAATCGCACTCCTGGTAGAAGTATCACACTGAAGACAGTCCGGAAAGTCCTCAGAACCCTGGAAAAATGAACACCCTAATCTTTCCTTACCTAACCTAACCTACACTTACCTAACCTAACCTAACCTAACCTAATCCCGCCTCTAGGACAACCTGGCGGGATTGATGATCCACTTAGAATGACAGGAGGGGGAGGAGTCCCCCACTCCAATTATTAGTTAAATTTGGTGCAGTAATCCAAGTACAGAAACGCTACAAATCAAGGAGGATACCAGATTGATGTAGAGAAGATAGCTATCCTTGACCCTCTTCATATATTACACTACCTTAAGGAGCTGGAGAGGCTTCTATAGAGAGGAATTCCTCGTCTTAGAAGAAGTAGGAGGGCATAATACATAAAATATCTAGAGGTCGTAGAGCATTATTGTTTCTTTGTACTATTTAAAGAACATTCTATTCTTCCTTAGTCAGAGACATTACTTTTAGCACAACAAAACAAGAAAGATTTGAGTGTAAATAATTCAATGCAAGTTATGTCATTGTACGAAAAGTTTACATTACTTGTGAGGTCCTGGTTATAGCATACACTACTGTATTTATATAAGGAAACCAAAACCACTAAATCCATCTAAATATTTGTGCAAGCTTAACGTACATCGAGAGAAAAACAATGCAAGAACAATTGCCTTGTCCAAGTGCTTCAGATATTTATCGAATTTTAACAGAGATATGTTTAGCTGAGAATGACAACACATTTTCAAAATTTTAATTGCTAGCAGGAAAATATGGTTTTTGTAGGTTGTTCTAAAGGTAAGCCTTGTACCTACACAAATAATAGAGACAGTTTTGAATTCTAGTTCCACTTTGAGAGGGAGGGGGCAGGTCCACACAACTCCTCTCTACTGCTACCCTTTAGGATGTATGGTAAAAGGTGAACCGACTATATTTCAACCTATTTCTATTTTTAAAAAAACCGTGAGCATCATGGGATCAACCTCTCTAAAATATTGATGTCCTATCAAATTCACTGAACCTCTTACTCTTAGACGCTCACGTTGAGTACGGGCGTGATAATCCCGACACCTTTTTTCATGTATTTTTGGTTAGATTCTTTTTTTTTCATCAGGTCTCCTGGTTAATATTTGTTTGTTTTTCAAACCATGACGCTATTCGAGGACTATGAGTCAGTATTTTATGTTCTTTTCTTCCTATTTTTTTAAAGACGTTGATGACCGAGATATTAGTTGCTTTTAAGCAACAAGGGAAACGAAATTCCTTGAATATCCTCCGAGCGAATACTTAGGAGATGTTCTGCTTACTCCAACTCATTGAACCAACAGGTATTCTGAAAAACAATATTTAAAAAATAATTTCTCTAAATTGTTTACAATTAATTGTAGAACAACTTAAAATTTGTGTTGTCTTTCCTTTCTATTATTAGACTACTCGTATATAAGACGTTCTTCCATTACCACAAATTAAACTCATTAACTTTCAATAAAAATTCATTGTTAAAATAAAATTGAACATAGTGTAACAAACTTCTTTTCTATATTTGTGTTAGGTAAGTTTTTGTCTATATTTGTGTAAGTTAGATAAGTTTTCATAAATAAATCGTAAAAAACCAAAAAAATACAAAGAAATGGCTTGGCTATATTCTAGAGAAGTTTAATTTTAACAATAACGTAAGTCTCTTGTTTTAAAAGTTTAAAAATATGAAATTAATTTTGGATGTATATATGTCCACAATTTTGTACTAAAAAATAATGATAAGCATAATAATAAAACAACATAAATAACAATAACCTCTTTAATGTTTAACAGCATTTGTATAATAGCTGTTTATTGTTTAGTTTTTACCTATAATTCTAGACCCGGAATTTGTAGAGAGATGGTAACTAATTATTTGCATCATCTCCGTTGACAGAGAGAGACAGAGATAGAGAGAGAGAGAGAGATAGAGAGAGAGAGAGAGAGAGAGAGAGAGAGAGAGAGTAATTTTTTTCCTATACAGTTAAAATCAACATCTTTGACTGTTAAAATGTCCCACAAAAATATTCAATCAAAAAATTACTAAATCGTTTCTTGTCGCAATTGAAGACCAGTTTAAAACGATGAATGTAATACGTTAATGACCAACAAATGACGTACGGACGGACTAGGATCTATTTAAAGCTAATAAAGGCATTGATGACGGCGTCAGGAAAAGAAAGGACTAAAATAGATCGGCACATGTGAAGTAAACATCGTAAGATCCCGTAGGATGATAATCCGGAGTAGGGATATTAGCACGGGCACGCGTTGATTTATTAAAGCTATATGACATTCGACTTATTTGTTCAGGAGTCCAGTTAGTGCATTCTGCTCTTCATAGCTACATTATACAGTTCAACTTGTTATATTTAACCTGCCCTCGTTGACAGCTCAACACGGCACATTGTCGCCTCAGTGTGTAAACAGCTTCTGGGGATTATCCGTGATTTGGCTTCTTAAGAGAGTGCAATTTTAACATTTTTTAAAATAGAGCATTATTCAGGTCTCTCTATTTGTATTTTATACAGTTTTACTGAAACTCCCTTCTTTTCTTGATATATTTCAACGTTTATTCTCAATGAGTATAATAACCTGCTCTACCTAGCTTTACAAATATCAATAAAATGATATTGTCGTTACAATTTCCGATCAAGAAATACCACTTCATTATTTGCGTCTAAGATTAATTTTTCCTTTTAAAGTAATAATTATTGACTTGAAATTTTTTTAAACTACATTATGTTTGGATTTGGTTTGGTAACTAAATTTAACAAAAAATCTGAAACATCAAATAAATAATACCAACTTTCATAGAAAACAAATTTATTTACATTTAGGCTACACATTAAAAATAAATAAATAGTTTTTGAAATACAACTAAAAAGCCAAAATATATGTTTTTATGCCATTTAGATAGTGTTTTTATCAAACGAAAATGAACAATGAAATTTTATTCATTGTTTATGTCTCCAGTTGCAATATAGTATGAAACTAAATATAGTATACCTATATAAACATACATACATATACCTGGATTTCCGTCATGCAACTTGTGTTGTAGTTTACACTACGCGTTTCGAGAACAGGTTCTCATCTTCAGGTGTAATGTTTACTCACATCTGAGCACGTCAAACTCAATTTTATTATAATGTGCAGTGCGATATTTTATGTTGTGATTTGTGTGTATGTGTGTGTGCTTGTACTTTTTATTTTTGTTTGACGTGCTCACATGTGAGTAAACATTACACCTGAAGATGAGAACCTGTTCTCGAAACGCGTAGTGTAAACTACAACACAAGTTGCATGACGGAAATCCAGGTATATGTATATATGTTTATATAGGTATACTATATTTAGTTTCAATGAAATATTAGCCCATTTTGAACAATTATTTAGTTACTTAGATTAAATGACTGAATTTAGATGTACGAAATGTAAAAAAAAAAATAAAAACTTGATGTAAGCCTTTTTTTTTTTTTTTTTTTTTTTTTTTCACAAATCAATTCTACACATCAAGCTTACTAATCACCCTGAAAAAGTTTGCAGAATTTATCATTTTAAACATTCCTAAATAACTATGAAATTTGTCATCATCGAACTCTAAAGTTGTGTTGGTCGTTTTCCATTTTAAACTTTCATTATAAAGCAGAAATATTTTCCTAGTTACTCGTCAAAAATCGACATTTTCCTATTTAGTAAGATAAAAGTAATTTGTGTGAGATGTTGTGTTCGAGTTTTTTTTTTATCTAATATTATCTCACAAGTCAAGCTTAATATTAATTTATGTAAGATCAGTTTGACACATTGTTTAAAATCTCTCTCAAGGGCGGGTTTTATTGCGTACAAATAAAAATTTGTTTTATGACAATTTTTGACTATTTTTTGGACGTCACAACTACTGGAGTTTCTCATACTCCAGAGTCTTAAACTTCAGAATTGTTACTTAAAACTAATCTTCATTAAAACATCTACAACTCACAGATAAAGAAAACACAGTGTTTTTAGATAAAGTAAACTACGTTGAAAACCCCTTCGTCTCTCTCAAATAACTCAAACACAAATATTAATGTAGACACCTCAACAACAAGAAAGCGCCTGGTTTTGACCTTATTACGGGACGGATTATTAAGGAGCTACCAGAGATAGCACTTATTAAATTAGAATACATAATTAACGCTTGCATAAACCTCTACCACGTTCCTCGTCTATGGAAAATTGCAGAAGTTATTGTCATACCAAAGCAGGGAAAACCACCCATAGAAGTCAAATCGTATAGACCAATTTCTCTATTTTAATGTCAAAAATATTTGAAAAACTACTCCTGAAAAGAATTGAGCGCATCAATTTGGCTTCAGAAGTAAATATTCGACAGTAGACTGCATAACCAATATTGTGGAAAACGCGCTTGAAAAAGTAAAATTTGCTCTGCATTGTTCCGTAACATTGCACAAGCATTTGACAAGGTTCGGCATTGAAGGCCTCATTTACAAATTGCATAAAGATCTACCTAAACAATATTTTGAGATTCTCAGATCATATCTGACATGTTCTTTAGAGTTTGATACGGCTCAGAATTTTCTGATTTGAAGGATATAGCAGCAGGTGTTTCCCAGGGACGTGTCCTCGGCTATAGACGGCTTATTGTACACCAGATATATAGTACATGAAGATGGAACTATGATGGCAAGATTTGTGGATGACACAGCAATCCTCGCAGAGTCACGGTCTATGCCAACATTGACGATGCCAGGAATAAGCTGCAAGAAGCTGTAAATAAAGTAGTAAACTGGACTCAATTATGGCGCTTAATGAGTACAAATCTACACATATAATTTTTACATACAAGAAGATAGTAACCCTCCCCCGCCCGTAACTACTAATAACCAAATAATACCCTATGCTAACACTGCTAAATACTTAGGTATGACCTCTCAAGTGGAAAAAGCATGTGAAGAAGAAAAAAGAGGAGAAAAATGTATCGAAATCTGTACTGGCTGCTCGGACGTAACTCCGGACTGTCGATTGAGAACAAAATCTTACTTTGTAAGCAAATATTAAAACCAGTTTGGACGTATGGCATTCAATTATGGGGTTGTACAAAGAAAACGACTGCACAGATCCAAAAGTTTCAGAACAAAATACTGCGGGAAGTATTAGACGCTCCATAGTACGTAAGGAACAAAGATGTCCATCGTGACTTGCGAATTGGTCTGGTAACTGAAGAGATGAGGGGGTATGTATCTGGACATGACAAGCGAATCCTGAGATGTAAAGTGTACTGGATGTAGGGAGTAGGCTTACACTAGAAGAAAAAAGCCACATGATCTGATGGCATAACCAAGTTAAGTTTTTTTATTTTATTTTTATTACAACATCTTTGTTC